>OX336375.1:19570253-20770253 GCA_946902895.1 Fragum fragum
CAACAGACAATTATGCTTCGATTTTTTAATGGCGTTAATTTGCAAAATCTATGGCCGGTAGCATGTTACAAAAATGTAGAATGGTTGGTTGGCAACATCAAACGTCGTGACTACAGATTGAATAAGCTATAGTAACGACTTTTAAATCGCAAAACCAACAAAAATGATTCACCAAAATGGCGACAAAGGTTGGAGTTCAAACTGAAATTCCAGTCTAAATGAATGATTTCATTGGTCGAGATATTATTTGGTTGACCGTCGCTAAAGATCGATTATGTTATAGCTTTTACATGAGAAAAAGCGGAAAAGAAGAAACTATGATATCTTTCTGAAACACTTTTCGTTGTAATACACTTTTTGAGGAGTACATTTTGCAACTGTCTTGTCTATCTTTGATATTCCATCTATTTCTAAATAGAATAAATTAACAATCCATTTATTATCCAACCAATTGAATAAATTTCAATAAAAATTTACAAACCGATTATCTTTAGGTTGTTGAAATCTTAAAAAGTGTTTATTTAAACTGTACTTAGTTCGCCCATGTCGCTCAATGATTTCTTACTTTTTCAATATTAGCGATCTTCAAACTAGTGTGGCCAGGTATCTCAGGCAAAATGTACTGTCAGAATAATATAATTTCCCGTCATCCAATTTATAATTGTATCTTGTCAACAATAAATAATGATATTTTCTTGCCAAATATTTCTTACAGCACGCTTTTTATCTATGTGTATATGTGTGTGTGTGTGAGTGTTTGACTGGATGTACTTATCAGAAAGTTATGTTTATTAATGAAATGCAGTTACCGGGCTTTAATAAATTATTTATCAAGCGAAGCGCGGTGTCTATGAAAATGGCTTTACTTTAGACGCTTGCGGACCAGAAACTGCCTTCAAAGGTATAATAGGACTTTTAGCTCTCTTGAGCTACTTATTGCAGGTGGATTTTTGTGTTTATTTTTGCTGCTGTTGTTGTTGTTTAGTCCAATTGGCTAAAAGCTAGTTGGCTAGTGCCATGGCGAAATGTCCGTCGTACGTCCGTGCGTCCGTCTTTCCCTTAACTTTTACTTTAAAAACCCTTCTCAGAAAGTACTGAACAAAATTTTACCTGAATAATGCTTTGGTTACCTTTTACCAGATTCCTTAAAAGCATTTTGATCGGATAAAAATATGACTTTAATGAGCCGAGTTAATTTCTATGTATGGTGAACTTTTTGAAAATCTTCTCAGAAAGAAGTTGATTGACATAAACCACATATCATATAAATGTTATTTTGTGACACTTTAACAGATTCCTCAAAAGCATTTGATCGGATGAAAACACGGCTTTAATGAATAGAGCTAATTTCTGTGTGTGTTGAAAACTTTGTAAATCTTTTCAGAAGCCAGGGGATGGACTTAAACCAAATTTCACAAGAATAATATTTTGGTGACCATTTATCAGATTCGTCAAAAGTATTTTGATAGAATAAAATCATGGCTCTAATTTATATACATGGTGAAAACTTTAAATTTTTCTTCTCAGAAATTCAACAAACTTTCACTGGAACGAACCTTTATTGGATACACTAAAAGAATTTTGATCGGGTTAAGAACATTGCCTTCATGGATGGGGGCCATATGCCTTATATGGTATATTCTTTGAAGAACCTTTTCTCAGAAACTAGTGGATGGATTACAAACAACTTTCGGTGACCCTTAATCAAATTCCATCAGAGAATTTTGGACGGATAAAAAATGGTTTTAATGGGCGGAGTTAATGTCCATATATGAAATATAGTGTAAGCTTTAAAATCTTCTCAGATAACATTTGATTGATTTCGACCAAAAAGTTCAGGAATGATAGTTGCTGATTATTGTTGATTTCTCCATAGAATTTTGCTTGGCTAAAGAAAGCGGTTTTATGGACGGGTCTAATAATCATATATTGTATATAGTGAAAATTTTGAAAACCATGTTCCCCGAAACTACATGGAGCATGGGTTTCCACCAAATTTCACGGGAATGAAAAATGCGTTTATCCTTAATTATTTTTGTTCAATTTATTAGTTTTAGTAATTAATCTTAGGAAGATAAACAGAAATTCTGGTAGAAATCACAAAGTCGTGCTGGACGAATAATTGATGTTACTTGACTGAGATTATTTTTCTCATAAAGAAGTTGTATCAATTAAAGTAAGCTACATAAAGTATTTTTTTTTTAAATGAATATCCCCGTATGTTAGAGAAAACTGATCAACTTTCATGATGATTAAACCTTGTAATGCTGAATCAAAACACACATTTGCTTTAAAATCAAAGGACTGACATCACTGAAATTCTTAATGAGGGTCAATATTCCTTTTCAATTTAATTATTCAAACGACTCCACTTTAAAGGGGATAAACAGGATGTGTAAACAAAGATCAGACTGCACTTCTGTCGTAATTACAGCTTGAGTAAGTTATTTGGCGCCAAGCAACAAAACTAACTGACCTGAATGAGGTAGGGTAACATTTCACTTCCTGTCGAAATGAATAGCCATTCGAACTTTTATTGTTAACAATGATCTGTTGGTTGACAGATCGCGTCTATCAATTAAGTTTGTTTGTTTGAATGGAGGTTTACGCCGCTTTCAGTTGTATCGCGGTGGCTGGAGCACCTAACAATGGACTCTTGGTATTTTTCACACCAGTACCGCCATCACATCCTGCTGCTATCCCACATAGGTCTACGATTATCGAACCATTTGTGGGAGACAAAAAGCCGATAAGGATGAGTGCCGCCGTCTGAGATCGAACTATCAATTAAGCACAGCTGGTTTGTTGACTTAAATGTAGTAACTGTAGCTTAATCAATCTATAGTTACGACGTTTAGGTCGCGAACTACCATTGAATTTCATTACATGCCACTGACCATTAATATAAGTTTTTGTTGTTCTGCTTATATTATCAAAATGAAAATACCAACTTATAGAAATGCTTTGACCAAGTTACGCTTATCAGCCCACCAGCTTTTAATTGAAACGGGACGCCATTGAAACATTACCAGAAACGAGAGAATTTGTAAACTATGTAACTTGAATCAGTCAGAAGATGAATTAGTATGTCCAGCGTATAAAGAAATTAGGAAATTATATTTAAAAAATATTATTACAATTAACCGAATATGTTAAAATTGATAGAATTGTTGAACTCAGAAAACTTAAAAACTCTTAACGGTATTGGAATTTATTCTGTCAAAGCAATGCATAAAAGAAAAAATGAATTGAACATCGTTACCAACTGACACTCCTTTTTAAATGCCTATGATGATTTATTTTTTAACCTTTTGATATACTCTATCAATAAGGACTCTTTCTTCTTCATTATTTCCGCATTTTATTCTTTATCTATTTGTTAAAAATATGTCCGTACTCACGCATGTGATTTATTATGTTTGGATTTTGACGATGAACCATATGTGTCCAAGTCAAATTGTTAAATAAATATTCTGTTCTGTTCTATAACGCAGTTTAACCCATTTCATGCAGAAACGCTTAATGACGTCCTGTTAATGATTCTCATGTTACACAATGTTGAATAAATCTAGAATTTCATAAAATTCTTCAACTTCTTTCAAATTAGACCAGTCTTAAATTTTGTCGTCTGGTAATAGATTGGTAACTAAGCAGAACTTGCCAGCTCGTAGGGCGGAGCCAGAGATCTGTTAGTTGACACAGAATATATTAGGTCAGAGCAAAGTCGCTTATTTAAGATCTGTTAGTACAATTGTGCCTAAAGCATTTCACAATTTTACAATACTGAACAAAATTTCAAAAGCGTTTAGTCGTTGCTTTATTTAAATCAACATAACCTATTGACCTAAATAAACATCATCCATTCAAAATAGTTTTAGATTGGACAGATTTAGTCGAAATCTACGTCATAGAGGAAAGTAATGAAACAAAGACCATCTTTATTTTCACTGCTCTTTTAATGGCAAAGGCAAACACCTTATTAATTCATAAACGTATGAAAAGAATCAATATAGGTGAACTAACAACAAGAGAAATAAGGGCAATAAGGAAGGCACATTGCAATATTCAATGTCATCGTCAAAACGTAAGAGTTAATCCATATAAATGGAATTCTTTGCATTAATGCATAAAACCGCCGGGTCGATTGACCTATCGAATCATTCATTTAGGCCGAGAGTCAATGTTGAACTCCGACATTTATTTCAAACAATTTCGTTCCTTGACTTATTCAAACTGTAGTTACAATGGTTAGGTTGCTCTTGAATGATTTCTTTTTTCTTGTTCCTTGTTATATTTTTCCTAGAATTTTGTTTATAGAATTTTCAGTGAAAGAGCCATGCCTGAGGTCACTAGGCCAGTTTTGTACTAGCCCCTATAGTTTGGGTGCTTAACTTCTCTAAGTGTTTATACATTGTGTAGTACAGGGCTCTACTTAACCCATTTCCACACACTATACACCCCTCAAAGTAAAAGCTAATGAAAAGCAATTTCTTCATTATCCACCAATGTTTTCTATCCCAAAAGACATTTTTTTCTAAATTTCATCAAATAATGTATATCGCCCCAAAAGACTTTTTTTACCATTTCATCAACTACTAATGATCGTCTGCAGCATCATTGAATTTGGACCAGTCTACAATTTTATCGTTGGGTAAGGGGTTCACCTTTAAAACTAGAACATAAGTATTAGCGGAAACGTCGATACAAAAAGTGTCTTCATAAAAATGTGACCTCCAGCGCGGGTATTTAAAAAACGTTGAAAACTTTTTACACTACGGGGTGATACTAATTTCTTAGTCAAATAGTTCTTGTGTCGTCTTTCAAGATTCGTGGATTCTGATAGGCTGAAAATATTGTTTCATAGCTTAACTAAAAAAAGAGTGTACAGGTATTTTGTATGCTTGATGATAACCTAAGTTGATTTAAACTTAAAAAAATGGGTGCCAAATGAGGTTGAAAACATTGTGAGAAAAGAAGAAACTGCTTGTGACAAGCAATTTCTTCTTTTCTCACAATGTTCTCCTTATCTACATTTCTTCGACGCGTAAAAATGTTGGATTGTGTAGGAATTGGTTCAAAGATTATTAGAATATCTTTTGTTTTCACAGAGGTTTGAAACGAAAAACCTAATCGCACTATGATTTCGCGAAGCGGTTTCATACATAAGTGTGATTAGTTTTTTCGTTTCATACCTCCGATAAATCTATTTCTTAGGATACGAAGACATCAAGAGAGAAAAAAGCAAATATTTTACAAATTTGGATATATTTCTTTATGGAACTATTTTTGTATGGAGGCATTCAAAAAACAGCTACGTGCTCGAAATTTCATTCAGAACGATCGTTTTTGATAGACGAAACTAAAAATGAAATTATTTTTAAATGACTCGTTTAAGGGCTCATTTATTCGTAAATTGGGTCTTACTTACTTAAAATCTTCTGACAACGGTTTGAACAGGTTGTATTTCTAATAGTATGGTATTCCTGTTCCAAAATTTATTTTCACAAAATACCGATATATCATATTGCCCTACTAGTGACCAAAATTACGTAACCACAAGTTTGAATTGTACGATATTTTAACGGTCCAACAACGATATATTTTGGACAGAGTCATCAAAGAGTAAGTTGTTACCGACTAAATACTTTGTAATCAAAATGATACTAAATTGTTATACTTGACCGAAAGGATAATATTGAAAAACTATCGAGACAGATGTTGGTTTGTCTGAGATATTAAAGGATACGAATTTAAAATTATTCGATCAGTTATCCAGAAAATCCTGCCTAAATAACAAGTGTTTTTTTCTCAAATTTTAGAGAAAAGTATATTTCGGTTCACATCTTTTTTTTAAAAATGTCAATATCTTAAAAGCTGACGACTGGACTACTGCTTTTGTACATTAACCCATTACTAGACGACACAATTTTAGACTGGTTCAAAATTAAAGATGTTCAAACAACAACTTTTAAGATAACGATTTTTGTTAAATCTGTATTTAGGGGTATAAATCCTTGTAGTTAATGAAAACATTGCTTGCAACAATCAATTTCCCTATTTTCCACAATTTTTTCAGAGTTTTATCTTCAAGGAAGAAGTAGTTATCAGAAAATTGTGACGTCATCATAAACGTTCCAATTCTATAATGTCATAAAGAAACGACATACAAGTGGTTTTTCAAGGAGAACGGAACATTTTGATGGGCACAAAAGAAAATGAAATCGTTGGTAGGGTAGCAAAGGTCGTAACTATAGTTTTGATAAGCTTTAGTCACGACGTTTACATAACCAGCCAATCAAAATGTTTGACGTAAATTGCGGAAGTCGACCTCTCCATATCGTTCTAAATGATCGATTTGATTGGTCAGTCGACATTCTTATACACAGTAACGATTTCCTCAATTGACAAGCGATTTTTTTTGTTTGCAATAGCCATGAGGAGATCGTCAAGGGAGACAAATAGCATTCACGCTAACCGAATTAACACCTTTATCACCAATTTCACCAGCTTTGCTTTTTATTAATCATCCATACAGCTCGATCTTTGAACTATCGAAGGATAGGCTTACTAACAACAAAATATTTCCTAGATCAGTCTTAACCCTTGTCACGCTGAAAAGTACTCTAAAGAATTACATTAAAATCAGAGTGCTGACAGTACTGGATGCAAAAATTGTGGGTTATTGAAGGACAGGAATATTCCGGGTTCAGCATGACAATGGTGAAAATTGTAGAATTTGGTAGAAGAGACTTATCCCAAGGCTGAATTTCTCATGGCTCCTTGTCGACGATTGATTCTACCTTGTTGTACTCTTTGGTCTGTAGCTCCGCCGGAACTTCCAGACATCATCTGATTTTGTCCGCCAGAGAATCCCCTGTTAGCTCCTCCTGACCCAGAGAGTTGCATTCCGCCAGAGAACGGAGTATTCCCTCCTGTTTGGAAAGCGCCACCTTGTGTCGGACTGCTACCAGGTGACTGGCCCTGAATTCCGCCCATTTGCATGTTACTTGACATTTGATTGACATCCGTTCGAAAGCCACCCCGCCCTTGTGCAGACTGTTGCATTCCACGTGCTCTAAATGACCCCCTGTTACGTTCAAATATCGCCAATGGATTTACGAGACCTTTTTTACATTTTTGATACTCTCCTTCCCACTTCTCGAACTGCTTTTCGAGATCGATAGACTGATCTCTGGAGATATTTTGATCACGGAAGAACACAGCTCTTCGTACGTCAGACGTAGCGTTCAGTGAAAGTATACTCGTGTTTGACATGAGTATCTGTTGGATCGAGTCATAGATAAGGGATGCATTCGTCGTTGTGCCGTACGTCAATCCATAATCCCTGATCAATGCGCTTATGTTTTGAAAACGGTTTTCGTCCGCTTCGTACCGTTGGCGGGCGACGTCTTCAATATTGTAGAAAATCCTCTCCCACTGTGGCGTCGTGACGTCATTGAGTTCTGTCTGCCAGGCGTCTTTAATTGGTAAACAAGTCGCATTTCGGAACATAACCGGTATCTCCTAAAACAGAAAATGAAATTGAAAATTTGCAAAAAATATTTACATCAGCAATAACACGATGTATACTATAATCACCACCGTGGCCGTTCTGTTCTCCGCTTAACGCTATTTTACCCATTCCCAGACGACAAAATTTAAACTAGCCCAATTGCAGACGACAATTTGAAGTTGGCCAAAGTTTAAAAATCTTCGCCTTTCTGAATAGAAAGCATTGTGTTAAATGAAGAAAATGCTTACTTTAGGCAGTATTTTCATTTTCAATCATTTTTCCTAGCTGTTTTATTATCGTTGTTTTTGAGGGTAATTCCAGAGTAAGCCTATAAATGAATCAATATTACGACAATAAAATGTACCTTAAAAAATAGGAAAAGGCCCGAGAATACATTCCTATTACGAGAAAAAATGTACGTTAAAGCAAGAGTAGTACATAAATGCATCCCTTTTACGACAGCAAAATGAACGTTAATGCCAGAGCAAGTCCATAAATACAACCCTATTATGTCAACAAAATTTACGTTAATGCCAGAGTTATTTCATAAATGCATCCCTATTACGACAACACTGTTTACGTAAAGCCAGATTAAGTCCATAAATACATCCCTATTACGAACACAAAATTTACGTTAATGCCAGAGTAAGTCCATAAATACATCCCTATTACGACAACAATGTTTACGTAAAGCCAGATTATGTCCATAAATACATCCATATTTACGACAACAAAATGAGCGTAATACCAGAGTCAGCCCAAAAAAAACATCCCATTTACGACAACAAAATGTACGTTAAAGTCAGAGTAATTCCATAAATCCCCCCTATTTACGTAAACAAAATGTAAGTTTAAGCCAGAGTAAGTCCATAAATGCATCCCTATTACGACAACAAAATGTATGTTAAAGCCAGAGTAAGTTTATATGTAGACCCCGTATTACATGTAAGATTATATTACAATAAAATGTATGTTTAGGCCCGCGTAGGTCCATAAATCAATCCCATTTCCAACAACAAAATCTATGTTAATCCAGAGTTAATCAAAAACAACACTCTAATGCCAGAGTAAGCCCATAAATACATCCCTATTACAATAACAAAAATGTACGATAAAGCCAGAGTCATTCCCTTGATACATCCGTATTACGACACAAAATGAATATTAAAGCCAGAGTAAGAAATAAAATACATCCCTATAAGTACAACAAAATTCACGTAAAGCAAGAGTAAATCCATAAAAACATCTCTATAACAACAAAAAAATGTACGTTAAAGCCAGAGTAAGTCCACAAATGCACCCCTATTACGACAACAAAATGTACGTTAAAGCCAGAGTAAGTCCATGAGTCGATCCCTATTACAACAAAATTTACGTTTAGCCATAGTCAGTCAATAAATACATTCCTATTACAATAACAACATTTATGTTAAGCCAGAGTAAGTCAATAAATACACCCCTTTACGACAACAAAGTGTATGTGTAAGCCAGAGTAAGTCCATAAATACATCCCTATTTACGACAACAAAATGTACGTTAAAGCCGGAGTTAGTCCATAAATGCGTCCCAATTACGACAAAATATTGTATGTTAAGGCAAGGGTAAGCCCATGAATACATCCCTATTACGACAACAAAATGTATGTTAAAGCCACAGTAATTCCATAAATACATCCCAATGGCGACAAAAAATATACGCTTAACCCTTTCCTGTTTAAACACGGGATTTTACAATACTTTGATTTTATACTTGAGAAAACATTGTGGAAAAAGGAGAAATTGCTTGTGGTCAGATTTCACATTGCATGCATTTTTCATTGTCGTCTGTAACCTCTTTCAAGTTGAACCAGTCTAAAATTTCATAAAACAGGAAAGGGTTAAGCAGTTACATCCAAAAATAAAACCCGCTGATTTAATTGATAATTTTCAGATCGCTGACCCCGCTCACTGACTCCGCAGGTCACGTCCAATGACTGTCACTTGAAGTTCTACTTCGATATCAAATGGTGTTATTTTGCAACTTTTACCAAAAAATAAAAGTGTTTGTTGGCTACCTTAATGCCGAAATTACATCTTGAATAAGCTGTGGTTACGTTATTTAGTCGCCAAATCTACAAAAATTATTATAATAAATGTCGGCAAATATTGGAGTTCAAAGGTCACTTCTGGTCTAAATGAATTTATTATTTGTTGGTTGTTTCTTTGATTGACAGCTGCGATTGGTCATTTTCACCGGAGGATGATCACATTTATCAAGATCTATTTATCTTTAATTAAGTTAGCTTCAAGCGCTATATAAACACGTGTTTCGGTTCCACGGGGAAAATTTAACTTTGGTTGTTCACCGTTTTCCGGAACTTCTATATGCGTTGTTAAGTTTACTGAGAAAGAAATTCATTGAAGAGGTTATGGTATAACCCATTCCCAAACAATGACGCTTTTTGATACCCTTCAAGGCAAACAATGATGAAACATTATGTAAAATGAAGACATCGGTTGTAACTAGCAATTCCTTCATTTTACACATTTTTTTCTGTTCAGACAGTCTTAATTTCAATGTGAGTATGGGTTAAATCGAATATCATATTCGGGTTCATTTTTATTACTTTTATCTCGGTTAAGTCTCGTTTTTATCTCGGTGAAGTCTCGTTTTTATCTCGGTGAAGTCTCGTTTTTATCTCGGTGAAGTCTCGATTTTTATAACGTTTAGACTTTGTCCTTAGATAAACAGTAATAATGAATGGCCATTCATATAATGTAAAATTTCAGATCAACTTGAAGCGAAAAGTTTCGATCCAGACAGATCTTTAAAATCCCGACATTTAAACAAGATATAATTCATACCAATTGAGGACGATCAAAATGACACAAATACAGTTTTATTCGGGGTGAAGTTTCGATAATTAGGTCTCACACCGATGATAAAGGAACGTCAGATAAAAAGATGAATGAGTCACTTACCCTTGGCCAGAGGTCTCTTGTACCACCTTTTATAGTGATAGGAAGGGATCTTCTCTGCTGATCTGTTGACCTATAGAAAAAAGAAATAAATGGTTAATTCACGTTTCGGATTTGTTGTTGTTTGTTGTTTGTTTCGGTAGTTAAGATTTGTAAAGACCCGACAAACATGATAAATGGTTCAACGCCCGAGGAAGAAGCAAAAGGGCATAAAAATATTTTGAGGGTATCTGTTAATGTTAACGGTCAAAAAACATGAAGTAATGCCATTACTGCATAAAATTTACAAACCGAAGTAGTTTTTTAATCAAAAAGACGAAAGAAATGTCATACAAACAGGTGAAATGTAATGAAAATTTATCAGGCCGAAAAGATCGCAAGAAAATTGCGAAGTAATTGTTATTTACACCGACTTTGCAGTTTTCGCAAGAATAAGGACAACGTTTTCTCTTATCTGGTATATTATTGATAGGTACTGATTTTCTTACGTATTTATTGTTATCAATACGTAAACCCAGTATAGCACATTAAGATTATTTCTGACATCGGATCTTGTGAGAAAACTTGATGTTTTTGGAAAAAAGCGATCTTGTGAGAAATAACGATCTTGTGAGAAAATCGATCTTGTGAGAAGAACCGATCTTGTGAGAAGAACCGATCTTTTACCATTCTGATCAAAATTTATTCACAATAGGACGTTACCTATAGAACTAAAGGCACGTCATCTTAGACTACCTTAAATTGACCAGTATTTGACACAATCAGATACCTTTTTCCTGTGTCTCAAATTTTGTCTGGGTGGAATATATATTTTACTTGATTATAGCCAGTATGGATGTCTTGAGGAAAACATTAATTAGTTTTGTATTAGGTTATCAGAACCAAAAACACTAGACCAATTCATAGAAACATCTTGTTTACACTGTAATCGAATTTTATGCTCAAATGACTGAAGTGGGTCAGATTGGTT
This sequence comes from Fragum fragum, assembly GCA_946902895.1. Taxonomy (NCBI): domain Eukaryota; kingdom Metazoa; phylum Mollusca; class Bivalvia; order Cardiida; family Cardiidae; genus Fragum; species Fragum fragum. The sequence continues at coordinate 19,581,694 of OX336375.1, forward strand.
GTTTTGTCTGTATATTCAGGTGAGCGATTTAGGACCATTATCACCCTCTTTTTTTCCCTCTTTGTTTCGTTGTTTTATTGTTCTGTTTTTCTTATTTGTTTATGAGAGTTTTGTTGTTGTTGTGGTGGTCGTCGTTGTTGTTGTTGTTGTTAGTGCTGCTGTTTAGTAGATTCTTACAGTCAAAATTACCTGATTCTGATCTGAATTCGTTGATTGGAAGAAGGGAACGACATATTATAACCTCCCCCTACTATTCCGGTCATCGGATCACGCTCGAATAATAGCCTCCAGGGGGAGTTACGAATGTGCTGTTCCCGGAATTCGATATCCGCCCCCGGAAAATCAGTTTTAACTATGACAGGATACGGTCCGGGCATTCCATATTGTAACTGGAAATGGACGCTGAAATTTGAAATGAAAACTACGTTATTTAGTTTCCAAAATGATGAAATCGAATAAATAACGTCCATGAGTAAGAAGTATAAGTTCACTTGGCGAAAGCTTTAGAAGCGCTACTTACATAAAAGCTATTTGCTATAGTCGTCAATACGTCAAAACCCATACATAAGATAAATAAATATGATTAAGGTAATTTTATCCCTCTCAACCAATTCCCACACTATTCTCCTTTTCACGCCACTCAAGAAAGCTTCTTTTAATTTGAACCAGTCAAAACTTTTGCTGTGTTCATGATATAACGACCCCGTCTTCTTTTTATTTTTTTTTTATATTTTAATCGCAAGTGCAAGTCATGCTGTATTTTATAATTTCTCTTCAAAAGAATGTGGATTAAAATGATTCATTTTGCTATTAAATTATATCTAACGCTTTTCTACCACAAAAAAAGAATTCTTACTGTGCACCGGGTCTTGGTACCCGGTATGAATATTTGTTGTAGTCCATACGGCCAGAATCCTTGTAACCAAACGTGTTTGTAAAGTTGATGATTTCTCGATTCAAATAGTAGGCTCGTCTGTCTATATTCTCTAACCGGGTTAAAGTTCTTGGCTGTTCCGCCTGTAATTGTAATTGAATAATTGTGGATACGAGTTCATACTAAGAAGTGATAGTCTTTTGTTATCAAAGGACTGGGTTCAGATTTAGTCACAAAGTTACAAAAGCTTAGTATACAAATTAAGAGGTCATATCTGTGTATTCATAAAATGGCGAAGGATACTTAGCATATTCAGCAATGTTTGGACAATTGACAAATCGCGGTACCAAACAAATAACCATACGACCATTGAGATCAGATATGGTTCTTGATAGGCATCATTGGTCGTCATCTTCGTTTATTTCTTGTTGGTTTGGCGACTTAAACGCGGTAACTTTTGCTAATTTACTCTGAATTTACGATGTTAAGATCGCTAACAAACCATGTCGCCTTTTTGTTATATCTTCCTGGCCACAGAATGTGTACAATTAAGTTGTTTAATATCGAAGATGAACTTCTTGTCGGAGTTCAGTAGGTGGGGCAAGTAATCACTGAATTACTTAGATAAATCGAAATACGAAAATAAACCGTTTTCTTTCCCAAATACACCGTAAAACGGAAGAACAGATTAGACTAAAACGAAACTAATATTCTACTCTCTCTAATCGTTTATCCCGAGAGCGGCTATGAACAGATTTTCACGAAAAATGATAGAGGAAAGGTATCTGCTTTTCCATTATTTATTAATGTAATTTTCACGATAAATCCTTTTTCTTCATGCTAGATCTACAGAATTCCCTATAAATTCAATGTTATGTAGTATATTCTTATAACATCGGAATTAATCGAATGAGGTTGTAAGTTTTGGGGTGATGTCGATAATGACTGAATTGCTAGGGGAGCCAATACGTCGTGGAAACTACAAATAAGCCAGTGCTCGGGGAAATCGAGCGATGACGTATCTACCCGATGAACATCGGTATTATTCGGTTTGTACTTCGTTGGCTTACAAGTATTTGGTAATGGGTAATATTATTGCTTATTTATTTCCGATTTTTAAAGACATTTTAATCCCCAAACCAGTGTAATACCCTTCTATTAAATGTCTGAATGTATTAAAGTTAGAATTTGTTATAATGAGGACTAAACTTTTTCTTTCATAATCTGTTCAAGAGCCGCTCTAAAGGGCTCTTTACATTGACAAACCCTGTTATGGGACTTTCTGAAATCGAAATTAAGGCCATTTGCAAAAATATAAAGGACAGACGACCGACAGCAACGACGCCAAATAAGATTATACAGAGATAATGATTGACATATTAATTGATTGATTGACTGATTAATCGGTTGATTTATGTTTACTGGCTACTTTAAACAGTATCGAGTCATGTCGTGGCGGCTGGAGCAACTAGCCATGGCATTCTGGCATTTCTCACACCAGTACAACCACTACTTTCGAAGCCTCCAACTTCTCATCCCACTTAGGTTTACGATAACCAACCCATTGTTTGGAGACACATGTCGTAAAGGATATTTGCCGCGCCCACTGGATGAACCTGGTCGAACCCTGGACCTCATGATTAATAGTCTGACGCGCTACAAACTGCGCTATAGGCGCGACCGATATATAAAGACAAAAGAAATATTTTAAAGGAACGGCTTAAATTTCCAAAGCATTCTGTCTAGATCAGTAAGATTAACCAATAACAAGGTGACTTTGTCCAAATTAAAAAAAAATGCAGACGACAATATTAAGTTATTGATTTCTTTTTTACAAACTTTGTCTCTTGGGATAGAAAATATTACGAATATAAATGAGTCTTAATACTTTCAGAGCAAATAAAACACTTAACCCATCACCAGACGGCACAACTTAAGACTGGTCGAAACTGAAAAAAGTGAAAAAAATTCTATATCTAATTTGAAAATTCATCTCCATATTCCGTACAAAAAACTGCGAGAAAAGAATAAATCGCTTTTATGCTTTATTTCTTCGGCGCGGAAAAAAGTGCGGGTTTATGTGGTAACATTATATATGCATGCTCCACAGGGAAAATGACCAAACGCGCCAATCCCACTTAGTGCGATGACCCCGCCCATCGACTCCTACAGGAAGTTCCCCTTCGATTTTAAAAGGCATTATTTTGCAATTAATGGCCAATTGCATGTAATAAAAAAGTAAAATGGTTGGTTGGCGACCTAAACGTCGTAGCTACAGCTTGTTTTCCAATGCATTTCTCTTGTGGGGGCTTAAAAGGGGAAGATTATATGGGAATTGGTTGACGGATGCCATATTTATCATTACCTTCAGTATGTTTTCGAAAGGCGCTTCCCTCCATGCTTTCTCTGCAAACAACAAGAGTCCAGGTAGAATGGATTCCCAAAGGGCCTCCTCGGTCCGGATAGCAGCAGTGTCAATGGTGGCTTGTAAACCTAAATTAATAGAAAAAAGGCAAGATGGAAGTTTCTGTTAAAATCAAACACACGTTAAACGTAGTGGCGGATATAGAAGGGGTTCGGAGGGAGGTTCAAACACCCATCTAGCCAGATTCTTTCATTATCGTGCCGATGTTTCTTCAATATCAAACCCTTTGTTGTGATTTATTTAATAAAACTTAATTCCATTCTTTATGAATCTTAGAAAAAAGTCGCACTGTATACATTAATGTTTTCAAGTTTTCAAGTTCATATATCAACGAAAATAAAGCTTTTCATCCATTTCTTATAATTTGATAACAACAAGCAAACAACGCAATTCTTTTATTAGTTTTGAATTAATGAAAATATTGATCTACTTTTTGCTTATCATACAGAATAGTTTAGTGCTAAACATTTTGTTCATTCAAGTATGAAAAAAGAAAGAAGCCAATCAAAACGCTTGAACCTTGACAGACGAAACTGAAATAAAATGAGCCTATGCGTGACATTTCCAACAATATCGCATGTGCGTGACTCGCACACATTGAGCACCCTGGACAGCCATTCGGGGCAATTAGAATATTCGCTGATTGTTTAAAGAAGCTTTGGGTCAGTATCTATCTATAGAGCGCAGAGTGAAGACTCTGATCAGACTGTGCGGATGCACTGGCTGATCTGAGTCTTTACTTTGCGCACATATGTAATTGTTGGAAATGTCACGCATAGGCTCAAATCATAAAAGAAAATAGAAATTTTAGATTTTATATAAATATCACTCCATCCACCATTTGTTTACCTATGATATTTTGCTTCTTTCGTGCTGTGACACATTCCCACATATGACAGAGCCTGTACGGTAGGTATCTGAAACCATCGTTGCCCGTGTCCATGTTTGTATGGAGGTTCAGGGGTTCGAACATCATCATGCGGTGTAGATTTATAATATGGAATCTCTCCCTCTTCCTGTTCGCTATTTCATCAAAATCTAACTCGTAGCCACTGTCAAGACTTAAGAATGATTCGGGGCCCAAAACAACCTAAAAGAGTATGTTTCAATATTGTTTGAATGTTGCATTTTCTTGTAGACAATCCTTAAATGGATTTCTGAGTTAATAATGGAAACAACAGACAGCTTGGCAAGCCCACTGAGCTCCCACAGCTGTAGTTACGATGTTTATATCGCCAACTAGCAATTTATTTTTGTTTTATGTACCTGATTATATCTGTGGACACCATTATCCTTTGATACCTCAGTCAAACCACATTGTTGGAGGTCAGTGTGCGTGGCTAGCCATTTATCAATTACGATCTGGACCCTAAAACGTCATTTTAGTTACTTCAAAACATTAACCAAGAAAATGTCCGTGTAGTGGAACAAAGGGTACAAACTCCGGCTAGCTAATTACGAGACGACAAAATTTTAGACTGGTCTTAATCAGAAAATGTAGCAGGTTTTCAAATTTTTGTGTGTCTGTTTTTTGTGTTTTTTTTTTTTTTTACATTAAGGGTAAAAATCTGTGTGGATAGTGAAAAAAATGCTAGTGACAAGCAATTTTATTTTCCCAAATTTTTTCCGAAGAATTTTTTCATGGGAGTGGGTTAAATGTAAATTGGACTTTAAATGAATATGCTGTGCCTTCTTTCAGAAATAATCGTTCATCACAAACTGGAGTTTGTAGCCTCACATTGGCTCGTGTGTTGGACCCAGCCATAGTGATGACCTAACTATGGTGTTGAATACCATTGTTCGTACCAACCAGAGTTCGGTCCAACACTATACTTTGGTCATATACTCGTAGAAGCGCGACAACCATCGACAACTATAATGTGCAGAGAAAAATATTTATAAGATAGATTGTTGTTGTTCGGATTATAGAAGGTGTCTTGAATAAGCAGTAGATACGAAGTTAAAGTCGCCAAACAACCAAAACATCTACAAAAATGCTACACGTTAATGCCTGCCAATGTCGGATATCGAAGTTTAACTATCGGTCTAAATGAATGATATTATTGGTCGATTGATTCTCGGATTGATCGCCGCGATTGGTCATTTTCACCGGTGTATTATAACTTTCAGGGGATCGTCCATATATGTATAAACAACAGTGATAATTTAAAAATTTCCCTTCTAAAAACAGCCGTTACATCAGTTGTTTGTGTATTAAAAGAGAAATTATATTTAGAATGTAATGGTTGAAATAAGATACCACATTCGTGTTCAATTCCATTACATGGTACTCGACCAGATCTCGTTTTTCCACTTTTACTACAACTCGGAAGATTAAAGTAATAACCAATCGTCATTCGTATAATATCCTTCATTTATTGTAAATCTACCAATTTCCTTTCATATTTTATATTCACTGCGGACAAACTTGCACTCTACTGAGAAATGTCGTAACTAAAGCGTGATTAAAGTTGTTCCTACGCCATTTTGCACGTTCAATTACGATATGATAAATGGAACAAAATAATGAAGAATAATGATACAAAACCTTGTGCTGCATTCTCGACGCCTAGAAAAATTTATAAATCGCAATACCGATTTTTCCTACGAGGCTCGAATACAGAACGAGGTCTTGAATCACTGCTGCACGTATAGTTTGCCCATATGGGCGACGCTTCTAGAAGACGGTTGTTACTGGCGAAAGTGCAAGGAAACAAGACGAAACTGCTGAGAGCTCCGCCTGGATCTTTAACGTGCTCGATGGATACCACCGTGAAACGGTGCCTCGGTTTAATGTCTCATCCGAAAGACAATTAGTTTGTTAGTTTAGTCTACCCAAGGTGGAACCCGTGATCTGAAGATTCGAAGTCAAGTCCTCTACTAAGTGAGCTAATCGGGCTCACACATTCCTGATAAAACATACTAACCTAAACATGCTATTGGTAGTCTTACCTTGTATCCGTTATTAGCACAACTATAGGCCTGTGACCAAGGGGCGAGGCCTTTTTTAGACCACGGACCTGTACTATTGCGCTTGTCCAAGAATGTCATGAGAGGATCAGGCTTGGAACTGTTTGTTGGAGGTGGCACAGGGTCGTTGATGAACTTCATCTCCTCAGCCGTGAGTCCCCAGTCGTCATGGTTACCAGGCATTATATTCCAGAAGTCGACTATCAAATTATGATTTTTGTAGGACTTTGTATTCTGTAATTAAGGGTAATGATAACTATAAAGATAACAATAATGATACTAATATGAAAAGAGCCAGCTTCCTAAGGCGATGAAATATACTTCAATGGGGATCAGATGTTTCTCTTTTTAATGACAATACTGGCGATTGTTTTGCTAGTCTATTGGTTACGTATCAAGTATTTTCGGTATACGTACTATCAAACCATCTCCTTTTTACCTGCATTATCCCTTTTCCGTTCAATCCCTGGTTTTACGTCCCTGTGGTTTTATTTTTGAAAAAAAAATGTAGAAAAAGAGATAATTGCTTGCAACAAGCAATTTCTTCTTTTTCTACAATATTTTCTACAATACTTAATGGTTATTTTTTAAATTAAATCCACTTAAATTTTCGTCTGCAAAACCTTTGAATTTGGACTTTTAACAAATCCCATGAACTTTGGAAAAGCAGGAAAGGACTATGCGAGGGTAGATAAAAGCCAGTCTTCATGAGGGGACAAGATATCGCCGCTGTATGAAAGTGGATAATATATTATCTATCTAGATGAAATTATTGTTGAGAACGTGGAAGATTCCTTCTCAACAGAAGCTCTTACCCTGTCTTGCCCTAGACTTGGTTTAAAAATTCCAAACTGTGTGCTATGAGTTTGTAAAATGTAGGATTTCGTTGAGGATCCAGTTAGAACAGACTGTCACTCTGTACCATGTACTACATAGAGCTGATATTTGATGGATCACTAGTATCACACACTGACCTCCAACAGGAAGCTAGACTAAATGTAAAACGCGGGAATTTTGATACAAAATACGGCAAGTATTACGAAGAAAAAATAAAATAAGCTGGTTGGCAACCAAAACGTTGTAACTACAGATTAAATAAGGTTAAGTTACGATGTTTAAGTCGTGAAACCAATAAAAAGAAGCTGACCATAAACGTTGTAGTTCAAAGATCAGGCTCGGTCTACATTAATGCTATGATTGGTCCATCAGTTATATAATAATAGTTTGAGCATAGTTTTCCGCCCTCGGCTTTTGATCACGTGTATTGACAGTACCTAGTGGCGTTTCGATGCTCAACATTGGCCAATCCGATAATTCATGTAGACCGAAGTGCAATGCTGAATTCCGACATTCATATCAAACATTGTCGTTGTTTGGTGGCCAAAATTTCGTATTGTCATCCTGTTTATTTTATGCTTATCGTTAATTCGTCAAAAGTAGTGTGGTGTAATATTTCAATAGAACTATCTTGTCAAAGGTATGTCTAGAGATCCTTCAATTAGAAATAAATATAGACTACTCAGCGGACGTATATCCAACAGAATCATTTTATGAGATTTTATTCATAGAATTAACCAATTTTGGCTGTCAATCATATATCTAGTCGACCAATAAAATCATTCATATAGACCAGAAGTTAATTTTGAACCTTGAAATTTGCCACCATTTATATGACGCTTTCTTGTTGATTTGTTTTCTTAAACGTCGTACCTACTGCTTATTAAAGCTGAAGTTACAACTTTTAGGTCGTCAATCAATCATTCTACTATTTTGTTGCATGTTACTAGTCATAAGATTTGCCCAATAACGCCCTCAAATATCGAATCTGAGCTTCCTGTAGGAGTAAATGGGCGGTACCAACGGATTGGGGTCTGTAAATAGTCAATTTTGCGTATGTGTTCCGATTTAACCAATTCCAACACCAACCCGCTTTTAAACACCTTCTTAAAAGAGGGAAAACAGTTTAAACAATGAGAAAAATGATTATTACACGCGATTTCTTCCATTATTGACATAGTTGTCAACCCAGAGAGACCGAGATATCAAACTGGAATTGTTGTCTGCATCTCTTTTTTCAGCATTTTGAATTTTTGTCGTGTGAAAGTGAGTTTTCCTCCATTTTAACTTACCATGTTTGCTCAATAATCTATCCGTAATTGAAGTATCTTAGACATGTTTTGTATCCGGATCTAGTAATGGGATTTGTTTAAATTCACCATAATCCATGTTTTAGTATCCGGATCTGGTTATAGGTTAACTTCCTTTTAAAGTTACAGTTAGACATGCTTATGTAGACGGGTCTAGTAAAGGGGTAACCCCTGTTTTAACATACTGATAGACATGTTTTTGGATCTGGATCTATCTAATATTTAGTTTCACTTACCATTATACATGTTATGTATCTGGATCTGGTAAAGCATTAATTATCGTTTTAATTTTCCGTTAGATATGTTTTGGATCCGGATCTTGTAAATGAGTGACATTAGATTTCATTTACTGTTAGACATGTTTTTGTATACAGATCTAGTAATGGGTTAACTTTCGTTTTAACTAACCGTTAGACATGTTTTGTATACGGATCTTGTAATGGGTTATCCTCCTTTTTTAACTTACCGGTAGACATGTTTTGTATCCGGAACTGGTAATGAGTTAAATTTCGTTTTAATTTACCGTTAGATTTGTTTTGGTATCCGGATATAGAAATGAGTTAACTTTCGTTTTAACTTATCGTTAGACATGTTTTTGTATCCGGATCTAGTAATGGGTTAACTTTCTTTTAACTTATTGTTAGACACGTTTTTGTATCCGGATTTAGTAAAGAATCAACTTTCGTTTTAACTTACCGTTAGACATGTTTTTGTATCCGGATCTTATAATGGGTTAACTTTCGTTTAACTTATCGTTAGACATGTTTTTGTATCCGGATCTATTAATGGGTTAACTTTCGTTTTAACTTACCGTTAGACATGTTTTTGTATCCGGATCTATGACAGCTTCCTGTCTCACCCTTAATTTAGCGTTGAAGTTATTAACCTCAGTATAGAGAGATTCAAGCATTTTTCTCATTACATTAGGCGGATTTATTTTCTTCTTCAAGCATGAGGGGAAGATTCCATGATAACGAGTCATTTCGTCTCCACCTGCATGAAACTCCTTTAATGGAACGTTGGTACTTTGATAAATCGACCCTACTGCCGAAACTACATCTCTTATGAATTGGTAAGTAGCTTGGTTGCAGGGGTCGAGAAGGCCATCTTTGTAGCAATGGTCACGTGCTTGGCTGTACATAATGTTCGGATATGCTGTTTTCAAACGAAGACGTTTTGCTTCTTTTTTATTTGTCTTTACTAGTCTTTTGTATCGCAACTCAGCTGCCTTTTTAGCGGATCTAATGCTGCCAAGAAGGTTGATCTTAGGTGTTATAGAGATGCCCATATCATTTGCGTAGTTCAAGATGTTTGTGAACTCTATTATTGAATAATAGCCGGATCCACTGCTGTTCTCATCAGCCCCAGACCCAAAGGCGGGGTCGAGGCATTTATTTTTGTCTGCACATCGTTTGGAACTGTACTGGAAATAAAAAAAAACATTTTTAACTATTCTGTTTCTCCCGTGACACGCCAAGTGCAAATAAATGACAAGTGCCAGCGGATCACACGAACCAACCAGCATCGAACATTTTTGCTTCACATGGATTTACTTTCGAAAAAAAAAACTTTCTACTTTATATGTTACAAATGATATATAGAAGTCAATCGAATGTAACATTTTCCCAACTGAAACGGTCATGCGATTCATTGGTATAATAAAACTTACCCCAGGTTCTCGATTTGACCGTTTGCTAATGAGCCAACAATTTCGCATGTGCGTGACTCGCACACATTGAGCACACTGGACAGCCATTCGGGGCAATTAGAACATTCGCTGATTGTTTAAAGAAGCTTTCGGTCAGTATCTATCTACAGAGCACAGAGTGAAGACTATGACCAGACTGTGCGGATGCACAGGCTGATCTGAGTCTTTACTTGGCGCACATGTGTATTGGTTGAAAATGTAAAACAGTTTGTATCCAATGTCCAGATCATTGGGTAAAAGACTTTCACTAGATCATTTTTTTTCTTGGCGAGTGTCTAATATGTAAAAGAGGATTTTTGTTTTAGAACTTCGCTCTTGAATGAACCATTGTTTTTTTTTTCAGTGTGAGCCTAAACACGTTTTACACTATATGAAAACGCGAAGCGGGTTCAAAACATTGGTGTGATTAAGATTTTAGGTTCATACCAGAATGCAAATAAAACAATAGTGTTCTCCATTTTCTTATAATCAAATGCCATAATGAAAAAAAATATTTTACTAGTTTTGAATATGGATCTATTTTGTGCGCAAAAGTACGTAAACATACGTGTTTATATTGTGTCAAAATTTTTAGACTTTATAGCTTGACAATGCCTCGTTAACAATGGCGATTTTTGACACATTTGACCCCCTCCCTTATCTCAAAGAAAGCAGTTCTAGTACAGACCAGAAAACAAATCAAAAAACGCGACGCGCAATCTCCTGATGTAAAGTGCTTTGCTTGTAATAGGAATAAGAAATATAACCAAATAAATTCCATGTGGAAATGAAATTAAAAAAAAAATAGAAAAAGAAACAGAAGTGTCATCTATAAAATTGTGATTTCGGAATCAGGTTTCAATAAAGCTGTGGAAAAATACGATATTGAAATAATCTATTCAAAAATCTTTTTTCCCGAATAAAGACGTTGAAAGGTATAAGAGCTTTGATAAGTGTAATTCAATGTGTCTTTTTTTATTTTGGAAATAATACAACTCTATTCTTATGATTTCTTTAAGACGTCGTTGTTTTTGTTGTTGTTGTTGTAAAAAAATGTTTGTGTCTTTATGTTATCCTTGTTGTCCGAAAAAATCATGCAAACATAATATCTATATTTTGATAGCTTAATATCCAAGTTTCGAGATAACAATTGTCGGATCGTAGCTGTCCTTCGAAGAATCAATTGACTAGTCAGATTACTCGTTTAGACCGGAAGTGAACCTTGAACTCCGATACTGGCGTTAAGCATTTTCGTTGGTTTGATGACCTTAACGTCGTAAACTACAGCTTATATAAGCTGTAGCTACGATGTTTAAGTCGCCAACTAACCCTTTTATTTACATGCAAGTGAGCATAGATATCGTAATATAACGTCGTTTAACTCTTGTCATGCTAAATTAAATCCTATTTCATAACTTCTGTGAAATCAAATGTCTGAAAGCACCGGAAGTACTTATTGCGGGTCAATATTTATTTTGAAAATCAATCATTAAAACAAACTTTGTATAAATAGGGACAAACAGGTTGTGTAGACTAAGACCAGACTGCACATTTGTGCAGGCTGATCTTTGTCTATACTTCCTACCAAGACAAGTGTTAATATCTAAGTCAATCTTTGTCGGAGTAGTTGAACGTGACAAGCGATCCGTCATTTTCCTGCCCTCGTCATTGTTTGCGTTGTTTTTGACGAAAAAAATTATTATATCGTTAAAGGAATCGATATATCTGTTGATTTTTGTACATGTTATTCAAAATCTCTTTATAAGATAGAAGAAGTTTAATATGCGGTTTTCAAATCGTCCCGACGTCTTGACTTTGAGGGCGACATCTTCGTTTTACGTACACATTAACCCATTCCCACTCAATCCCTCCTTTTTACGCCCCTCAAGAAAAAAGCTTTGGAAAACATTGTGGAAAATGAAGAAATTGCTTGTATCAAGCAATTTCTTCATTATCCGCAATGTTTTCTATCAAAAATGACGAAAAAATTAAAAATTCCCTCAATTTGAAATTGTCGTCTGCAGCTTCTTTCAATATGGACCAGTCTAGAATTTTGTTGTGCGGGAATGGGTTAAACTGCTAGCAAACGCTAATGACGCAATATAATCGTGTAAATACGTACATTTTCGCTTTCGAAATATTTTCTGAATCTAGAATATCGTTCTAAATAGATGAAATAAATATTCATTTTCATTTTCGGAATTCAACATCTTTTTGATTTCTGCTAGATCTGCTATTATTTGTAAATATTTGTTTTATGGAATACCAAGAAGGTCCTTTTTATCTAAAGGGCCACAAAAATGTCCTACCTCCCAGAGTTCTTTGAGGTTAAATCTGGCCGGTAATTCCAGACGCCATCCATAATCGTCTGCCAAATTCAGAACGAGGTTGTTCAATTTATACATCTTCATAAGGCGTATAAATTTCAAGATTACTGGAGCCGGGAAAAAGTTCTTCGTGACGTCAAGTAGAATAGATCGGGTACCAAATCTAGCGTCATCGTCAATTGTCATAGCGGGCACCACGTTGAAAAGACCCGTTACGCCAAGGAATGATTCGAGTGCATTTTGTAATCCTGAAATAGAGCGATTATGAGAAACAAGAGATCTCTGAGGGCATAAGATGTTCTACTGGCTGAAAGCATAGTTTGCCTATACATTAAAATGTTCAAAGAATGATCAAAGGTCAAGGTAGCCATGTGCAAGTCTATGGCCCCACTGCAATTCTGTAAGTGTATATCTAGGAAACGTTAAGAACTAACGGATCCGGTCTGTCAATAAATTTGAATTCCGTCTTTGGTTCACATTCATGTTAACCATTTTTGTTGGTTTGTCGATTTGAACGTCGTAACTACAGCTTATTCAAGCTGCAGTTACGACGATGTAATCGCAAACCAGTCATTTTACCTTTTTGTTGCATGCTACTGGCCATAGAATTTGCAAAATTACACTGTTTAATATGTATATCGAATACCTATTGGAGGCAAGTGGGCGTTGCCAGCGATTCGTCAGTTTTGAAATTCAAGCATTTTCATTGATTTTGGTCAAGTGCCAAGTGCAATATTAAAACACAAAAGCATATAAACTCAATATGGAATATAAGCATGTAATGGTATAAGCTATCTTAAGACCAAAGTACTGAAAGTCATGTAAGCTAGCAAAGCATTGTTTTGTTAGAAATGTTCTTTGTCATAATTCTTCATGATGAATAAACGAGGTTAAAGTAACCAAGGAGTCAAGTAGCAATCTTCTGAAGGAGTTTTATTACAATTTGTATCAAGCTAATTTTTGCGGAAATACAAAGCAGTGCGCATAGTAAATACTCTGATCTGACTCAACTTGAAAATGATGTGCTAGAGTGAGCTAAGTTATTTAGGAGATGAAGTTGCAGGCAGAGTTTGCAATATTCCTGAAATACATTAAAGTACTGAAAGTACTGTAAGTTAGCAAAGCATAGTTTTGTTAAGTAATCTTCTTTGCAAAAGGTTTAATGATAAGAAACAAGGTTTAACAAGCCAGGAGTTAACCAATTACAACATGACAAAACTTAGACCGGTTCAAATAGACAGAAGTTGCCGACGACAATTTTAAAATGCTTGAATTCAGTCAATCTTTCCCTTTTTGGGTAGAAAACACTGTGAACAATGAAGAAATGGCTTGTGTCAAGCAATTTCTTCATTGTCTACAATGCTTTCCAACACTTTTTCTTCAGATGCTTAAAAGCGAAATTGAGTTAGAATGGGTCAAATCGAGCATGCTTTTGAAAGCGCTCCCTACAAACCATTTATTTTTGATACAGGACGAAAATTATGCAAATTATTGACTTCTAAATAGCGCATCAACTCTTTTCAGACATAAAAAAGTACATATCAAGTTTCATTTCTTGCATTATTCAAATTGGCACATTATGTTCAATTGTCACATGAGTTCCTGAGGAAGCCTGATCACTTACCAGACGACAACATTTAGCCTGAAATCCAAAGAAATTGCAGACGATGATTCTTAGTTGAAGGAATTTAAAGAAATTGTCTTTCGGTGTAGAAAACATATCGGATAATGATGAAATTTCTTGTAACAAGCATTTTCATCACCTCCCCAATGTTTTGCAAATGTTTTTATTTGTTTGTTTGATTTCTTTGGGGCATAAAGGGGGGGGGGGTTAAAGGCTTATTTCGAATGCCTACTACATAAATGGAAATTACCTATTTCGGATTTTGCTGAAATGTGAATGATATGGCCCCGCTGTGCTTGTTGACTTGGCCGCACAGCCAGAGTATAACCATCATTAGAGACCTTCTTTCTAGGGTCAATCTGGATGTATATCGTGTCTCGGTTCATATTGGGCTGCGCCTTGACTCGATAAAACATGTCTTTCGTGACGTTTGGCAGGGCGCTCAGTCGATCTGAAACCAACACGGGAAACGGTATATTTAGAAATGTATAACAGACGAATCACCGACCACGCCCAGTCATCTCCAACAGGAAGTTCCACTTTTCTATTAAACGCATTAATATGCAATATGTATGGCAAGTAACATTTAACGAAAAACTAAATAAGTTGATTGGCTATTGAATCGCCGTAAATACAGCTTAAAAACGTTGTTGATACAATGCTAACCCGTTCCCAGACAATCCCTCCTTTTTACGCCAATCAAGAAAAAAGCTTTGGAAAAATTGCGGAAAATGAAGAAATTGATTGTATTAAGCAACTTCTTCCATTTCTGCAATGTTTTCTACCAAAAAATTGAAAAATATCAAATTTTATAAACTTGAGTCTGCAACTCCTTTCAATGTTGACCAGCCCACAATTTTATTGTTTGGGAATATGTTTTTAAAAAAAGTCGTCAAACCAATAAAAATGCGAAACATTAATGTCGGCCGATTGTAAGAGTTAAAAGTTCACTACCTCTCTAAATGAATTATTTGATTGGTAAATCGAATAGTTAATCGACTATTTGATTGACTTGGTGACTTGTCAATTTAACTGAATCATTGGTTCAAATCGCCAAACCAATCACCTCGACCTCACTACGATCGAAAAGCCGGAACTGATCAGTTTAGTTTGGATTGGTTGAATGGGTTCAACGCTACTTTTAACAGTATTTCATTCATATCGCGGCGACTGGAGCACCTAACCATTGATTCCTGGTATTCTCACACCAGTACTAACTCTTCATCCTTTTCGAGCCTCCAGCTGCTCATTCCACTTAGATTTACGATTATCTACCAATTGGTTGGAGACAAATGTCGGAAAGAATATATGCCGCAACCGGGGATCGAACCTGGGACCCTAAGATTTGGAGTCCTGTGCGCTACCACTGCCCTATGGCCGCGGCCTCGAGTTTGGAAGACCGGTCGGGATGTTCTTCTTCAATCGGCATCGTTTGGCATTTCTCCTCTAAATATTTTACAGTCAAAAAATCTTGTAGTGATCGAATATGTTCAGAGATCAGTAATCGATCGAGTAGGAAATACAGGTGATCGGGATGTGCCTAGTTGATCGAGAAGCAACCGTGCTGGAAACCAGTATGGTAGACAGGAATTGATGAATGGCGGATGTCAATCTAAAAATCGATTACCAATCGAATTATTTTATTGGGGGGGGGGGGGCGGGCGGTAGTTAACTATGAACTCTAACATTGGCCGATTTAATGACGACGTGCAGTATTTTGGTTGGTTTGGCAACTTAAACGTCGTAACTACAGCTAATTTTGTAGTTAAGACGTATAACTCGCAAACAAACCATTTATTTTTGAAACATGATATTGGATATAAATTGTAACAAAAATGACGTTTAAATTCGAAGTGTCAATCAAAGAATCGGCCGACCAATCAAATCATTTATTCAGCCCAGACCTGCGTTTTCATCTGCAACATTTGGCGCCATTCTTGTTAACCCTTTATGTTGGGTTGTCGGCTTAAACGTCGTAACTACAGCTTCATCAAACGACGTTTGGGTCGCGAGCCAACCATTTTAATTTTTTGTGATTTGCTACTGGTGATACATTTTGCAAAAAATAGCCGTTAAAATCGAAGTGAAACTTCCTGTCGGAGTAAATGGGCGGGATAAAGGGAGTCAGTGGGCGGGGCCAGCGATTGGTCAATTCAATCACTAGATATACGGATAGCTGACTCCGCCCACTGGATTAGCTTCGATATTCAAGGGCGATATTTTGCAAAATATATGGCTGGTAACATATAACAAAAAATTGGTAGTTGCCTTACCGCCGTAGCTACAGCTTTAATAATCTGTATTTAATACGTTTAAGTCGCCATTTCAATAAAAATTCGTTACCAAAATGTCGGCCAATGGCGGAGTTTAAAGTTCACTTTCTCTTTAAATAAATGATTTGATTGATCGATTGATTCTTTAAGCATAACCCATAATTTGTCGACTTCTACTTGGTCAATTCACGATCAATATCTTCTGGAAATTGGCCTAGGTCGAGATTCGGGTGGCACTTGTATAATTATTGTGTGTATAATCGACTAAAATTAATTTGTTTATATGAAGAGCTCGTGTAATGGATAAGGTGGCATATCTCATGTGGGAGTTCTTGCACGATCGTGATTGGTTGGGCCAGTCGAACAGTGAATAAGATCGATTTGATCGGCAGTGTGAACCCCACCCCCTTACACAAACACGTGTAGATCTAATACAAAATCATTATTAAGTTCTTTAAAATTGAAAACACGTCAAATATTTTATACTTCTTTGTTGTTTGAAATCGTAAAAGATGGAATTTAGGCCTACTATGATTTCTGTTAATGAAAAAATGGCATGTTTTTTCCTTTTCTAAATCGTTATATATGTACAAAATGTATTTGAAATTGTAAAAGGTGGAATTTATTATGATATGTGTAAATGAAAATTAGTCGAAACTATAGTTACGAGGTTTAGGTAGAACACCGACGATATACATATATAACAATAACCATAAATTACAACTACGAAGGAATACGATTTTAATCAATTGTTCTTATAGCGAATTTTTTAGACCTACCCAAATTCAAGTTGTTCTATTTTCATTCTTAGAATCCGTTTACATGGGCCTATAGTTAACCAATTACCTCACAGTGACGCATTCGCACGCCATGAAGAAATGTTATCATGGAAAAACTTTGTCGAAAAAGGAAAAATTGCTTGTGATAAGCAAAACCTCCTTTTCTGAGATTTTTCTACCTAATTTGGAAATTATTTCCAATATCAGAACCATTTAAAATGTCGTCTGCAACTTCTTCAAAATTGGAGTAGTTTAAAATTTTGTCGTCTGGTAGAGGGTTAAGACATCACTACCCCAATTATAATGAAATTAAAGAAAAGCGACTGTACATTGATATCCTTTTATGTAAACAACTTACCTTCAAAGAGATCTAAATATTCTTTGCTGACCGTTGCTGAAGGATAAATAACCCATCTTAATGGTCGACTGATATCTATCCACCGACCATCACCCCTGACAACATTAATTTGTTTGGCTGCTGGTATCACAAGGGACGGGGGCACTCGACCGACGTCATAAACCGCCGGTTGCGTCACACTTCTTTGTAAACCGGAAACACGTGACAAATCGTCGTCTGTCTGATTTACCTTCGCCAAGGCAACAAATCGAAGTTCATCGTCGTTTGTGTTAAGGATATTTTTAGCAATTTTACCTTTTGCTGTGATATAAAACCTAGGAAACATATCGTATCGAAACAATGACAAACCCTCCGCTGTTATGGTAATCTTCGTCATGCGAGTAAGCCCTTTGAATTTATTTTTTCCTGTAGTAATTGGCTCAACTTTGTAGCCGCACCCTTGAGTTGGCGAAACTTTGAGTCCATTTTCTTCGAAAGAAGGTTGGCTTAGTAAACCGTTTCCTTTTAAATTAAAATGAATTTCCCAGTCTTTGGTGTTAAGAATTTTCTGTTGTCGTCCCCGATTTGTAAATCGCAGGATTATGTCATAAGTCCCGCCTACCTCATGTCTTGTAGCTAAATGAACTTGAATGAATAAATCCATTGCGAATTTATTGATGTCATTTTGTGTTGATGCCCTTTGAGCTGTTACCGCCACGACTGAAATACATAACAACAAAGTATGTATACGCGAGATATAACAGGAAGCTAATCATGAATTTATATAAGCATATAAGTTGGTGGTCATTGTAGACTGATTATTATGTGACACTAGTTGTTTATTAATACCGCAAACAACTTAAGTAACTATTCCGATCTTGCTATATAACGCAGGTGTTACCACGTGCTTTTTTTTTTATCACAGACAGACAGAAAATGTTATTTTTCGACTTGTACGAAGTACATCGTCACATATAAATATATTACATTTCATAAATAGGTTCACAAATAATCATTCACATACTTAAAACATTGTATTTCACAATTAGTATTGGTTGATAGCAGCAGTTAGAAATACTTGATGACTTTTTAGAAAAGTAGATGCAAGAAAAAAATTCCCTTTGCTAATTTGTGCACTACTGTTGGCTTTTCGCTGAAAGCTATATATGTATATACCAGACGACACTTTTCAAAGAAGAAGCAAACGATAACTCAATGTTGATGTATTCTTTCCTTTTTTTTTCGGTCGAACCGTATGCAGTTGATAGCGAAGAAATAAGAAATTAATTGTAAAAAGTAATGTCTTGACTGTCTACAATGTTTTTTGTTTGTTTATTTGTTGGTTTTTTTTGTTGTTGTTTTTTGTTTTTGTTTGTTTTTGTTTGTTTGTTTGTTTGTTTGTTTGTTTGTTTTGCTTTGTTTTCTTAGTTTGTTTGTTTGTTTGTTTGTTTGTTTGTTTGTTGTTGTTGTTGTTGGGTTTTTTTTGTTTTTTTTGGGGGGGGGGGGTAAACAGGCATTATTGTAGTGGTAATTGGTTAAAAGGGCTGGCAGTTTGACTGAAAAAAAAAACTAACCGCACGTCTGTATTAGTCATGTAGTGTTATTAGGTCTTTAGTTTTATCCCTTCTTGAAAAAACAACATATCCTTAATGAACGTTCTAATTTCCCAATTAACATTCGAAAACCTTAACAAATTTTCTATCTCCATATTTTATTAATTAAAGACAATGTCAATTTCGTTAAAGGTTAAGATTACATACGATCACCTTGTTAGCGATTGTTAACATTTTAAACTCATTAAAGCTGATGAATTATTTAAACAGCCAATTAAACAAACATAAGAGGTCTGATTTATGTCTATGTATACTTGATGGATTGAAGTGTCATCCGTTTTTCAAACTTTTTTTTAAGCTTGAATATTTCTCTTTTTTACCTGTGCGTGTGCACAATTGAAGTTTGGTTTTTGTATCTTTCTGAAGATATACTGAGCGAATTCAAAACACACCAGTGGAATACTGTCTTGATTCATTACCACACAATTAAAATTTAGCTTGTAACAAGCTATTTATTCATTTACCACAATGATTTCCAAGGCTGTTTCTATAGGGGCGTAAAAAGGAGGGCTTGTGTTGAAGTTGCTTTAAAACTGGTAGTCAACTTGTTTTATTTCGGATTTCTTGAATTTTGTAGAAGGATTTTGACAAAATCAGCCAGCAAACCTAGCTGACACAGCATACTTTTTATTTTGCTGTCGCAACCCCTTTAAGTTGTTAATTTTTGACCGTGGCATTTCCAATTAGGTGTATCGTTATGTCATTTTATCGAGAGATTTTATTGACCTGACTGATTTTTATCTATTTTTGCATAATTATACACTTGAGCGATTGTCTTCGGCATTCGCTAGTCGACAATGATGTAGATATTTTGTACAGTCGATCTTACTCGAGCGACCACGTCTTTTAAGCGGCCACGTCCAATAAGCGACCAAATTGAAAATCCCTGTTATTAATCAAAATCTATTAGGAAGTTAAGGCATTTCGCCATAAGAATCAAAGCACCGAAAGTACCGATGGTGGACGTCCCTGTTTGCATGTTAGATTGAAATGCCCATTTTAGTGAAGAAATGGCATTTTTCATATTGATTATCTGATAAAAGCAAAACGACTCGCTTTGCCTTGCTGGCTCGGTAGGTAAGAGAAGACATTTTCAATTCTAGTGTCCTGAACACGATCCCCAATGCCGTCAAAAATGGGAGGAAAATGCCACTGTCACATGCGTAATTTGTCTCTCACCAATGGAAACAATAACATATGTTGAGAACAAATACTTCAGATAATTCCCCAGAATGTAAAAATAGAAAAGCATTAAGATTTTTCTTCAAATTTTCGCTGTACAAACAAATAGCATAACTACAACACGTAATTAACTGTAATTACCATGTTTTACTTGACCAACGACTACTTTGTAACTCACAGATCAACATAATTTTTTTTCTCTCTTTATTATTGTTTGTATTATAATCAAATATATTTTTTTCAAAAATGTTTATTATTAAGATAGAAACCTATGCGAAGATATCAGAAAGTTCTGCTAGTAAGCGTTTCCAATCTTGCTAACATACGTAGTGTACGCTCTCTAGTAGGCATTAAACGTGTACGTTTTCGCTTGTTGAAATATAATGAAAAAGTGAAAATCCTTCATCAAATCATTTGACTTGAACATGCATTTGGAGAAAAAGTTCTCTAATCAAAACAAAGACAAGCCTAAAAATGAATATTCATATTAAAAAGCCAGTCTCGTATTATTTCCACTTCTCATCAATCCACTGACAATGTTTTGACTGACCCAAATTTAAACTAGCTGTAGATAACATTTCTAGAAGCATTAAAGGTAGGTATCGATGTTTTTTTTTGTTTGTTTGTTTTTGTTGTTTTGTTTTGTTTTGTTTTTGTTTTTTGTTTTTTTCATGTCACAGATTTTTATTATCTTTATTTCCTGTCATATACTATTTGAGCACAATAATCCGAAAAGTAGTTTTGCAAAAATCTGAGCTATCAGGTATTTCCCTAATAGCCTACGTAAGCTGTCAATGTATTTTTAGATTAATCCGAGACAGTTCCAAAATAATTTAGGATCATTCACATGGTGCGAATAACCGTTGGAACCTTGCATTTAGTTTAAATTGCATCAAATCATTATCTAGGTTTTAGAAACATCGATTCCTTCCTTTAATAAGCTTTCATCTTGCCCACTTCGGGCTTCTTCGACGTATCTAGTCATGCAGGATTTGACGAGGAATCCCGAGTGAATTTCAAAAGATCACAACAAGGCAATGGGGTGGAAGGACGGATTTTAGCCTTTAAACTACTATATTTTCTTTCGAGCCCTAACACGAATCTGAAATATTCTTAAGAAGGGTGACAAGCTCGATCATCATCCAAGCTTTCTTGTTTATAGCTATACGCAAGCATTTGATCGATAAATAATGTTTTGTTTACAATTTTACGGAAATTGGCTATTTGTTATCCACATATTATCGGAAACTGATCCCTCGATAACGTATCGCGCTTCAGGCTTCAGTGAAGTTTGGTTTTACCCTGATTCGGTACATATTGAAAAATTAAATCCGATCTTTGAAAAAAGAGTCAAAGATATAAATGGCACTCATCATCAGACGATTCTTCCTCCCTAGTTTTGTTTCCTAGCCTTAAATTGAGTTATGAAATGTCAGAATATATCATACTCCTTGAATATAGAAAACAACGTAATATATTAGTAAAGATTAGATTATCCTCACACGATTCGAAAGTCGAATTTCATGTCACTTTGATTTGTCCCTATTATAGGGATTTAAGATCTAAGTATATCCCTACTTTTTACCATAAACATCCTAATATGTATAAATTTACCACATTACTTAATACTGATAATAGAAAGCAACTTATAAAACTGTCATCATTCTATTCAAATGCCTCACAGATGAGAAGAAACTTTAACTCGATCGAGTCTGATATATATTCACATTTATCCAAAGCACTTGGACGACAAAATGGTTGTAAAAAGCGGTGTTTGCAATGTTTTTGTGGGCCCAGAAACGGTTTTCTATGACTTATTTAGTTTACGATACATTATGATACTCTCAATATTAACATGGTATAATCAATATTGTTCATTTATGCGACTGTTTTTTTTCCACTGTATGTTTTATAGCATGTTATTTTTTGGACAATGAGCTTATATGCTAAACGTCTGTAATAAACTTATGTTCTGTTTTGTTCCGTTCTGTTATGATTGGTTGACCTGCTGATATAGCTCCTGTTGGCTTAGCTTGTTGAATTGAAGCGTCGGTAAACAAACGAACTTGAGCTATGAATCGGGCTAAGGTGACATTTAAAGGGTGGTCGCTAATTTTTAGAGTATGTGTAGAATTTAGAGACTATTGTTTAGGTAGGGCGATTGAAAAAAGGGCAGGGCGCTCTTCTGAAAGGGCCTAGCTGGAGCACCGTAGAAGGCAAATTACTCACTTCATAATTGAAAGACTCCGCGATATTGAAACCGCGAACGCATCTACGCTGAATGGGATATTGGTAGGTGTTTTCGTTTATAAAAGGAGTCTGTACGCTTTCAATAGATTATATAGATCCCTGGTTTAACGTCATTTTCAAAATGTACAGTTGTTTGAAGGAAACAGGTTTTTAAAAATAATGAATCGAACCTAATTGTGCTCTATTTCTCTTCTAACCTAGTAACATCCTATTTTCCATACTGGGTAACACTGATGGTCGTCGTCTACGTCCACCAGAAATCATAACTAAACTAAATCTCAATGAGACAATTCTAATGAATTCGAATAACATAGGGTTAAGCTAGAATTATGTAAATGTTTATGTATGAAATCGAACCAACCCTTCATATCTTTCGCCAGAAAGTGTATTTAGCGACCATTCTTTTAAGCGACAACTTTTTGGTCGTACCTTGAGTGATTTAGTGTAAAAGATTGA
Organism: Fragum fragum; assembly: GCA_946902895.1. Lineage (NCBI taxonomy): Eukaryota > Metazoa > Mollusca > Bivalvia > Cardiida > Cardiidae > Fragum > Fragum fragum. Next base: position 19,604,638 of record OX336375.1, read on the forward strand.
CTGTATTCATTTTATGCACGAGGTTCGGACACCGACAGAGCTAAGATGCGTAGAGCTTTTTTCCACTGCTCTAATTGTCGGGCGAGGGTGATAAGATTTGTCACTATTTTTGTGTTCATTTTCATTTGTCGACTGTTTAATAATTTTGTTTCAAAATGTCAAAACAATATATACTATATTTACTGGACTTTTCTTGGCAAGAGAATAAGACAGCTTCGCTCTTCAAATTCGCTTCACATGTTATTTGAAGATATGACAAATTAATATTATGGAAACCACGCAGTCTGGTTTGTTGTTGTTGAATTTATCGTTGTTGCTGTTGTTGTTGTTGTTGAAGATTTTGTTTCTTGAGTAAGTTCAGTAAGTTCAAGCTATACTAGTTTACTTTTGACTGATTGACCCTTTCCAAATTGAATCAATCAAGATTGTAAAAAAATATAACGGGTCAATCGTGCATATGAACAGTGTTTACAATGGTATGGTATTTGGTTATGTGCGTTTGTTGTACATACATTCAACAAAATAAGATATACTTCAGCGGAAATAAAATGTCACTGGTTTGCAAACAAAACTCTTTCAAATCATAGCATTGACGATTGTGTAGTTCTAACCAATTATGGTATCTTTCTGTGAAAATGTCGTCTTCGTCGTGAGATTGCATTCCTTAAATTATTGAATCTATAACAGATAAGAGAATGGGAGGGGGGTATCTTCACCATTTTTTTAGTTTAATGTACTCCCCTTTCTCTCTCTGCTATAACATGAACTACTGTATGCCAATTCACTTAATGTAACTTAATGCTTTTGATAAATTACTGTTATAAAAAAGCAATCGGTAAACTCTTATAAGAACGGATCTGTTAGTCGAGAAATTATTTTCGCCGTAAAGCTTTTGCGTTACAAAAACGGTGTCATGACAGATAGAGACCACTGTATTTGTGTAAATATTGTACAGCTAGCCATTAACTTTCTCAATGCATATGTATGTCTAGTTGTCACGTAGTTCCTATTCATTCAATGTTTGTATTTTGTAGCTTTTATGCTCGCCAGTTTGGCGGAAAAACAATAAAATGATAGTGCTTGCAGTGGTCTGATATTTGGAAGTGTGTGTTTGTTGTACAAACATTCATCAAAAATAAGCGAATAAAATGTTACTTGTTTACAAACAAAAACCTTTCAAATCATAGCATGGACGACTGTGTTATTTTATCCAATTATGGTATATCAACCACTTATTTAGTGTTCTCGGCTAATAACCTATAAACTTTAACCCATTACCACAAAATCCCGTATTTAACGGGAAAAACAAAACTAGCTATGGAAGGCATTGTGAGAAAAGAAGAAATTACTTGTTACAATACATGAATAACTGAGTACTTAATTAAACCGTCGATACATATTGAATTTATATGTGAAAGATACTAGTTAGTTAAATAAATCATCGTTTGGGGAAAAGTGTTATTCTTTTGCGTAAAGTAAATAAATCCTTTCCCCCAATAATTCCCCTTTGCAAGCCCAAACGAAAAAGACTAGGGTAAACATTGTTGACTATGAAGAAATTGCTTCTACCCTCAAAAACAAAGATTATAAAAGAAACCATCCACAAACTTGAAATTATCGTCTGAATCATCTTTTAATGTGGATCAGTCCATAATTGCATCGTGTGGTAAAGAATTAAGTGTTACTGGTACTTAAACTTTATAATCTACATTATATGAGGGTAGACACAAGTCGGTCTTCGTCACGGGACATATTATCGCCGACAGATTATAGGTATAAAGAGGTCCATGGAAATATACGTAGATTCATTTAGCCTATTCCTGTACAAAACCGGAATTTTACATCGCTGTGATGATTTTATTATTGAAAAAACATTGTCGGAAAAGAAGAAATTACCGCCAATTTCTCCTTTTTTTCACTATATTTTCTACCACATAGGATGTTTCCATTTCAAATTCCATCCAATTTTCATTGTCTGCAAATTCTTACAATATGAACCAGTCTAAAATTTCAAGAGATTTGTTAAGAATGTTTATGCCTTCAGATCGACAGTGTTTTTTTAATGACAGAACAGAGCAGTTCTTTATTTTCACGCAAGTATTTACAAATACAATAGGGGCAATGTACATTAGGCCTAAAAAAAATAGCTGTGTTTCCGCTAACGGACTAGAAAAAATGAGGGTAGGTAGGTAGGCGAATCTTTGTTTTTAAATTTTTGCTGCGGAAATTACAGGGTAGGTAGGTAAATCGCTATTTTTTATTTTTAAATTATGTGATTTGGATGCGCTTCTTCTTTCGACTTTCGCGCTTTCTCATTATCCGGGTAGACCGGTACCGCCGTCGACTTAAACAAAGCCGACAGCTAGATCCCAATCGACTGCACCAAGACATTGGCAGATGGGCATCTTATGACGAATTCCCAAACATCGAATCTAATTGGGTGATGGATTGTTTGTATACAATATGGCGGAAGCGGGACGCGGAGTTCCTCATATATTTTACATGAAAAGGGTGACATTTCAAGGTTTTTCTCACACGCAATTTCGATTTTTCACGTGAGAAATGTTTTAACATGAAAACTAATTATTTTAAACCTACAAAAGTAAGATTTGTATCGTATTGGATGGAAATCTCGCGGCGTGTCCAAATTTTTTAACAAAATTTGCTGCGCATGCGTAAGCCTCGTTTTCGATCTTAGTAAGGAAAAAAACCTAACGGGCCAGGCTTTCTTTGACCGGTACCGCCGTCGAGTTTAACAAAGCCGACAGGTAGATCCCAAAAGACTACATCAAGAGATTGGCTGATGGGCATTTAATGACGTAAACCCTAACATCGAATCCGATTGGGTGATTGATTGTTTGTAAACAATATGGCGGACGCGGAACGCGGTGTTCCTCATATGGTGACATTCCAAGGTTTTTCTCGCACACAATATCGACTGTTGATGTGAGAAATGTTTTAACATTAAAACTGTCTATTTTAAAACAACAAAAGGAAGATTTTTATCGTATTGGATGGAAATCCCGCGGCGTATCCAAAATTTTCAACCAAATTTGCTGCGCATGCGTAAGCCTCGTTTTCGATTTATTAAGGACAAAAACCTATTGGACCAGAGTTTCCGTGTATGTACCGAAAATCGGTGTTTACCTGCGGCTTTATTAGAGTCGACAATGGTACCAGTCTAAGGCTTTCCGTGTATGTACCGAAAATCGGTGTATACTCGGCTTTATTATAGTCGACAGTCTAATTAGCCTGGTCGTTTATTCACTTCATAGTCGTTTTGAAGTTTGCTTTTACGGCGACGATTCTTCCGTAAAGCGCTTGAGTAACTCAGGAAGAGTAGCTCCGAAAGAAGCAAACGGAAAAAACTTCCGGAATGTAATAAAAACGTACAATGGGTCGGACGAAAATAAGGATGGGTCGGGCATTTAACTTTTTATTATTTTTTTCATTTTGCCGATAAAAACAGCAGAGTCGGGGGTCAGAAACAAGGTCGGTCGGGTTAGCGGAAACACAGCATTTTTTACGCCTAGAACAAGTATAAGGATTATAAAGCGGAACTTTTGGTGTAAAGCATCAGTAAGGATAGAGCTTGCTCCGTCACATCCTACACGTCTTCTTGATACGTTGCGGAGGTCCGAACGAGGGTCAGGTGGAACCCTCCCTTTTTGTACTATAAGTGCAAGTTGAAATGTCATCTGCGGCTAGTTTTAATTTTAACTAGTCAAAAAAGTATCACCGTATAGTGGGTGAAGCAACATGTACAAGGTATGAATAATTAGACAATAGATGGAAAATAGGGAAGATGTAATAATACTAGCATGCTTTTGAACATAGATTGCTTTCAGCCTGTATATTAGCAACATTTATCAATGTATACAGTATTTGAGAGTAATAATAATGAGAATGAGGTCGAAGAAGTCGGTAAGGACAGGTATTTGAGTTTAAGAATAGCTGAGTGACGTCATTTTTTCATGTCCGGGTGTAATCTGATGATGATAATGTGTCACTTTACCAAGACCTATTTGTGTCCCAGCTTTTATTCTCCAGGGTAAAAGTTTAATAGCTTGTAAAACGAGTACGCTTTATAAATAACCGATAGACGGCCATATCTTGGAACAACAAAGTCGCCATTGTTATAATTTTAAAGAATGTTTTTGTTCGTTAACAATGGACATTTTATCCCCGGACAAGTATACAACCATTTCCTTTTTTTCTTTTCGAGATTTTGCCTTATATGTATCTAAGTGCACTTAAGATGTTCTATGGAGTTCAGTAGAGCTATTCTTCTTTCAAGCTAGTTAGTCTATTCTGACTTCAGTTTCTGCCTTTTGGTTGACGGATCCAAACATTCGACAAATTTTATATGAAGCGTTTTTGTTGGTTTGGCGGCTTTAACGTCGTAACTACAGCTTATTCAAGCTGTAGTTACGACATTAAGTCGCTGATCACCTATCACGTTTTTGTAACATTATACTGGCCATAAAATTTGCAAAAAACGCCGTTTGATATAGAAGTGCAACTCCCAGTTTGAGCTTAGTAGGCGTGACAAGCAGAGTCAGTCTGACTGTGAGCTGTAGTTACGACGTTTAAGTCGACAAACTAACAAATACATTTCACATAAATATCGGACAATGTCGGAACTCAAAATTCACTTTCGGTCTAGATGTATTACTTGATTGGTCGGTTGAATCTTTGATTGGCGTAAGCGATTGGTCAGTTCTGGCTGGCTTTATCCCTTCATAGTCAAATTTTGTTAGATAGACTGATTGACATGTGCTGGATCCTATCTCTTTTCGAAATATTGGCTCCGGAATTCCAGAAGTCATGGATGTACTCTTTATGCGTTACTGGTAAAAAACAACATTGTGTAAATTGGAGGCGGCTAGAATATTAAATGATCAGGCCAAGTTCAGGGAACAACTGATTTCAAACGTACTAACTATAAGATTTAACAAATTACCAGACAGCGAAATTTTAGACTGGTCCTAGTTGATAAGAATTGCAAACGGCAATTCATAGTTTATGAAATTTTATTTATTTATTTTTTTTATTTTTTTTTTTGCGAAAATCAGGATATTGCTTGTAATAAGAATGGGTTAAAACCATGAATACCGTCTATAATTGCAGTCTTAATAACAAAAAATCAAAGCACTGAGGAGCCAAGTTTTTTTTAAACATGCTGAGAGTACGAACTTTGTGAAAATAGAATAAAACGTCCGTCAATCCAGTTTTTTTTTTTTTTGTTTTTTTTTTTGTTTTTTGTTTGTTTGTTTTGTGGGGGGGGGTTTTGTGTGTGTGTTTTTTTTTTTTTTTTTTTTTTTTTTTTTTTTTTTTTTTTTTTTTTTTGTTTGTTTGTGTTTTTTGATGTTGTTGTTTTTTTGTTGTTGTTGTTGTTTTTTCATAACGAATCATTTATCAAAGGAAAAGGCCCTTTAGAAATTGTATAATTTTCAAGAATAATACTATGATTCCCATCATATTCTATCAAAAAACTATTGATATGTTAATCAATTGTGCAACTTAAACTTAATTCTCGTTTTCAAAGATACGAACAGGACTGAGTACAGTCACTCTTACTCAAGCGTCTACCTCTATTAAGCGGTCACTTTCTTAAAGCGAACAGCATCAAAATTATTTTTTTAAAACACAAAGGTCTTTATATATATATATTTTTTTTTTTTTTTTTTTTTTTAGCTATTAAGATGATCAGAAATAAATCCCTTTTTAGTGGATCTAGTTAGAATCCTCTCAAAAAGTAATTTCTTCATTATCTACAATGATTTATACCTTAAAAGACAAACAAAAATATAATTCCACCAACTAAAAATTGTCGTCGGAAACATCTTTGAATTTGGAATAGTCTACATTTTATATCGTCTTGTAATAGACTGAAAACAAACACTAGATTTACAGCCGCAAGTCCTTAAACATACCATTGTCAAACATTAATTGTTTCTTTTAATGTTTTATATGAAAGTTGTTGGAAAAACCGGCTCTATCAGCTGATGTCCCTAGGGGCGTAACCATATCTACTTGTATTTGTACATTGTGTAGACGCACGTACTGTTTAATGATTGATACGTTAATTGCCTACATTAATTGCTTCAACTAACAATTATCGTTGACATAAAACGTCCCATAAAAACGTATATATCTAATGTTTTCCCTCATATGCGTTATTCTGGCGTTTCGGTCACGTAGATTAACATAGACGGCAATATCTCAAATAAAACTTTTATAAACTTCAACCCATTTCCACACAATGACATATTTTACGCCCCTCAAGAAATACAATTGGGAGAACATTGTGTAAAATGAAGAAATTGTCGTAACTACAACTTGAAAAATGCTGGAAATAGTTATTAGATGTCAAAGTTTACTTCCGATATAAATGAATGATTTGATTGGTCAGACGAGTTTTGATTTACAGGGACGATTTGTCAATGCGTTATTGACACACTTAGATAACAACAAATAAAGAATCAAAGCCTTACATATGTGATGTGACTTTTATCGATGGGTGGATGTAAATAGAGGATATTGAATCAGCGATCAAGAAATACCAAAATTATTAAACCTTTCATCTTAAAAAGATAAAAACAAGGTTTTGACGAGTGCTTATCTGTTTGTAGATGACTCGTTTAATAAATTAGGTATTTCATTAGCACAAATTCGATATCATATCTATAATATGACGTGATTCTTTGGGATAAATCGATAAAGTTACCGCACTCTATCGATTTAAAGTATTCCTCGAAATAACGTCATAGAATGCATTACGTGACGTCATTTTCATGATTACAAAAGGATTCAGTTCATTTGCATATTACACTAGCGTTATATCACCTATGTTACATAGAAAAAATCAATGGTTTTGTTGGGTTTCTCTCTCCCTCTCTCCCCCCCTCTCTCTCTCTCTCTCTCTCTCTCTCTCTCTCTCTCTCTCTCTCTCTCTCTCTCTCTCTCTCTCTCTCTCTCTCTCTCTCTCTCTCTCTCCCTAAGTCGTTAGTCATGTTATTTAATATAATTCCTGCCTTATATTTATTATATAACAGCCAATTGCTTTTGACGGAAAGAGAAATGGCAGATTTGGGTGTCTTGGGTCTAATGTCGTCACAACAAGCAACGTACATGAATCCGCTCACAATCAACGACAGAAATATTTTAATCCTTATCATGCATACTATTTATCATTTTTCAATATATTTTAAAAAATTGACATAATAAGACCAATGTGATGTTCAAAGATTTTCTCAATACAATAAAAACAAAAAGGTAGTGTAAGCTAAGATCAGACAACACGTCTGTGCAGGCTGATCTTAGTCTATACACCTGCCAGAACCATTGTCAAAGCAGGAATATTCTGGGATCAGCATGACGAGGGTTGAGCAATATGATTCAAGCGATATTTGATAAGCCTCTGGTGACATCTTTTATTCTTGGAGTTCGTATTTTTTTCGTTATTTGTGACACAAAAATGATCATTCACGGACTCTGTAAGGTAAGAACCCCGCAAAAAAACGAAGTTCGGCTGCTGTTAAAACTTTCAATAATATTTATAATTCTCGTCACATGACGCGTTACTTCTATTTATAGCTTGCATTCTACATAATTTTGTATTGTATCATTTTGTCTGTAGCAAACGTTTCTTTTTTATTATAATTGATTTTAAGTTTCGTCTATCAAAAACGACCGTATTGTTTGGCCTAAAAAATGATTCGTAACTCCATGAACAAAATTTTATGTACGCAGCTATTTTGTATGCTTGCGCACAAAATAGTTCCATAAAATGTATCAACATTTGTAAAAATTTTAGTTTGTTTGTTTCGCTTGGCGCAATTAAAATATAAGAAATGAAGAGATTTTCTTTTGTTTCATGGAGATTTGAAACGAAAAAACTAATCATTCTTATGTACGAATCCGCTTCGCGGAAAAAATACTAAAAATGGAAGCCGTTTTCCTGAGTCTTATTCCAAACCAGCATGTGTTGAGTATGGTGACCTTTTACGTTCAGGTGCTACACAAACTACAGTTGTCACGATTTTCGACAAAATACATAACTTAACACACGCCATATTCATTCTATCAAAGAGCCTAACATGATACCATATCAAAAAAATCCTCATATTGCAATCCTTCACTCGTAATTAAGTTTTAAGTTCAAACCTCAATGAAAACAAAGCATACTCTCATCATTTTGTAAGTAAAATGAGCCATTTATAGTCACAGATGGTATCCTTATAACATCTTCGAGTTTCAATTGAATGGACATGTTATTTTTGTCTTTTAAAACCTGGAATGGCTGAAAGTCGTGATTGTGTCAGTGTTTTAACCCTTTCTTGTTTTTAGAAAAAATATTCTCGTCCAATTTGAAAGATATTACAGACGACAAATCAAATTAAAAGTAATTTAAAAAGTAACCTCCCATCCTGATGAAAAAAAATCGTGAAAAAGAAGAAATTGCTTGTTACAAGCAATTTCTTCTTTCCCACAATGTCCTCTCAAGTATAGTATCACAAAGACGAAAAAAACAGGCATTGTACCGGAAAGGGTTAAAATTGATCTGACTCTCGTTTAAGTGTAGCATTCTTGGAAAAATTAACCTAATTGTATCTAGCATTAAAGCTGCAGCCCGAAAGGGGATTGTCTTTGAAATTCTGAAACAAATGACCCTGGTCAATGCACGCTTAGTAACCACTTGTTCCACATTTTGTGATTATTGAATGGGTAGTTTAACAACCTCACATTACGTCAAGATACACCGACATTAATTGACCTATGCTTATCGAATGATCTTAAGGTCCCTTTTCGTCCAGCGGATTAAAAATACAGTATCATATACTTCGATTAACATGCGATTTCTATGCTTTCGCAAGTCGGCACTTTCCAATAACAGGGCGCAAGCTACGCCCTCTTGTAAATGACATAGAAGTTTGACTGGGGTATATTTTTTTCATGATATATGATGAGGGGCATAAAACAAACATCTAATCTTTGCTGCGTAACCTATATATTGTAACTTCAGCTTGAAAAGTTGACGTTTAAGTCACCCAAAAGCGAAAATGTTTAACAGAAATTTCGTGGGACTACCTCCTGTTTAAAAGAATGATCTAATTGGTCAATCTAGTTTTTCATTGACAATGGTGGTTCGCAATCTTCTTGATATCTGAGTAGCCGTGGCGAGATTAATCTAAGGAAGCATTTTTCGGATTGATTAACATAAGAAGTAGATAAGCAATTGGTGCGAATTTGTTTTAAGCAATGAAGAGAATATTTTTTGTTTTCATGGAGGTATGAATCGAAAAACCTAATCACACTGTATGAATACGCGAAGCGGATTCATACATTGTTTGATTAGTTTTTTCGGTTCATACCTCCATGAAAACAAAAAAAAATCTCTTCATTTCTTATAATCTAATAGCATCGAGCGAAAAAACCAAAAGCTGTACAAATTTTGATACCTTTTTGTATGGAACTATTTTATGCGGAAGCATACAAAATGGCTACGTGCTCAAAATTTTGTTCATGGAGGTATGAATTAATTTTTTCGACCAATCAGAACGCTCGTTTTTGATAGACGAAACTAACAATTAAATTATTTTGCATTGACAGCGACGATCTATCAATTCAAGGTTGTCCACGACTAAAAATATCCAATAATCTTAGTGTATTATAGTTAAACTGTGCGAACGCAAGCATTCCTATTCTTTCATTTGTCTTTTTTAAGGCTTCAGGTATCATTTTTATAACAAATTCTACTTGTCCAAAATATATGACGTTAAAATTACAGATAAGGCCAAAGGAACGCCCTTTTGTTCGTTCCCGGATCATTAGTAGTAAAAACCTTATTCCTTCGAAAATATTTGTAACGGTCAATGTAGCATAACCTCCGAATGAATAAACGAATTCCCACACATTTACACTTTTTACGCCTCCACGAAAAAAGGCTATGAAAACATCTTGGAAAATTAATAAACTGGATGTTAGAAGCAATTTCTTTGTTATCCACAATTGTTTCTGCCACAAAAGAAAAAAAATGAGATGAAATTTCAGCATCTAAAAATTCTGCATCACTATTGAATTTTGACAAGTCGAACATCTTACTGTCTGGTAATGAGCTCATTGTTGCTAAAGCATTTTTTCGATTGGAAGCAGTCATATATAAGAAGTTAGACATTAAGTAAAAGAATAACAACAAATATTTTGCAAATTTTTATACATTTTATGGAACTATTTTGTGCGAAAGCATACAAAAAAGCTGCGTGCTCAAAACTTCAATCACCATTTGAGATTAGCTTGAATCTTAAAACTCCGAGAAATCGCGATGAAGCGCGAGCAATGTTAAATGGTGGAATTTACATTAATCAAAGTGCTGAAAGTACTGTAAGCTAGCAAAGCACAGTTTTGTTAAGTAATCTTCTTTTCATATGTTATTATGATATATTAAGTGACCGTCTTTTCATATGTTATTATGATATATTAAGTGACCGAGGATTAACCCATTACAACTCGACAAAATCTAAGACTTGTACAAATTGAAATAATTTGCAGATGACGATTTCAATTTTATGGAATTTAAAAAAAATCCCTTGTAAGATAGAAAACATTGTGGACATTGAAATATTGCTTGTTACAAGCAATTTCTCCATTGTCCACAATGTCTTCCGAAGCTTTTGAGATGAACTTGCAGGCAGAGTTTGCAATATTCCTGAAACACATAGGAACTACTTTTTATGGCGTAGGCATTCAATGAATTAAGTGGTTAAGCCTCCAGTGGCAATTTGCACTCTGAGAAGACCTCAAAAGTGTGTCTGTTAACTTAAGCTATCAAAGCTGACGCTTTGCTAGCTAAAAACGGCATATCAAATCCACGCAAAAGAAGTACGAATGACAAGTACGTGGTATATAAAGCTCTCAATTAAATTTTACAGAGAGCCACATTTTACCCACTATTATTCTTTATCTCTACTGATTAAAGTCTTGCTTAACACATTCCCACAGAATGACGCTTTTGGACGCCTCTCAAGAAAATCAATTGGGAAAACATCGTGTAGAATTAAGAAATTGCTTATAACAAGTGATTTGAGAGGACTAAGGACGCCTAAAACGCCAAATGAGCTGTATTAGTTCTCCGTTGGCTTATAAAACAAAAATGATTTGCGATAGATCGTGATAGAACACAATGGCCGCCTTAAGATTATAAGGAAATGACGTTAGATCTAAATTTACTAACCTCAGATCGCTCAGTGAGCGACATTGATCATTAAGGTTAATGATAACGAAATAACAGCAGTCCTCTATGATTGCCTTCCTCTATGTTTCAAAAGGAAAAGTAGTTAGCGCGAAGTTGCCCTTAGATTTCATGTGATCGGACAGGTCTGAAAACGCCAAAATTGGCGGAATTGTCGGGGTTTCCGTTGGCGTCTTATGTCGCAAAAGAGCCAAGAGAGAGCGTGATAGAATATCATTTTCGCATTTAGATTTAAGGAAATGACATAAGATATCAACTTACTAAACTCGGATCCCTTAATAAGCAACAGCAGATCATTTAAGGTGAAGAACATTGCAGTTCTATTGGGTATCAATGGTCATAAATAGATAGTCAGCTCAGAGTAATCTGGTTGTGAATTTACCATTCGCAGCCCCCGCCCTCTTACTCAGTTGGATCTGCCCATTACCTCCAACTAGCAGTTCCGCTACTATTTCAAACGGCGTTATTTTGAAAAATATATAGCCAGAAGCATGTAACAAAAAAGAGAATTATAGTTGGCGACATAAACATCGTAACTGCACCTTGAATAAGCTGTTGTTACATCATTTAAGACGCCAAACCAAAAAAATGCTACGCACAAATTTCTGCCAACGCTGGAGTTCAAAGCTCAATTCCGGCTAAGTACAATATTTAATTAGTCGATTGATTCCTTGATTGACAACTGCTATAAGTCAATTGATCGCCAATGCTCTAAAAACTGCCAATTTGTGGGATATATCGGACGATCTGTCAAATCTCGTAGATCAGCACAGATAGCCAACGTTACAGTCGGTACTAAGTAATTTCACCGAAAACAACTGGATGACACTTTAAGGTTACGGCCAATTTTTATTTAAAAAAATGGCCAATGAACGCGACTGTCCGAAAAAAGATATTTTTAGCTCCTTAATTAGCCATTGACCTCGATAAGGACTTTCTCTACATTCTTGAACCCCCGCGTTTTCCGATTATCTCAATACTGGACAAAAAAAACTCTAGACTGGTCCAAATCCAAAGAAGATACAGTCGACATGGATCTTAAATCACTGTATATATCAGACAGGGTAAAAGAAGAAAACGCCGATGATCAGGTCTTTTATAGAGTTTTGTATGATAATCCCTTTAACCAATCACAAGATGAGAATTTGTAGACTGGTCGAACTTATGACAAGCTGCAGACTACCTTTTCAAGGTAGACACCTCTCCTTCTTGGTAGAGAACAATGTGGAAATATAGAAATTACTTTAAAAACCACGTAAATTAGAAATTAATTTTAAATGTAAATTCCTCTCGAAATTTTGCAAAAGTGTTTTGCACATATTTGTTAATTCTCATTAAATCGGACAAATTTGACTTCAATTTCGCCGAATGCTTTCATAGCCAATTAACTCTTTCCTGTTTGTTTAAATTTCAGACTGGTCCAAATTTAGAGAGGTTGCAGACGATAATGGAAATTGGATGCAATTAGAAATGAAATCATTCTATTGGTAGAAAATATTGTGAGAAAAGAAGAAATTGCTTGTAACAAGCAATTTCTTCTTTTCCACAATGTTTTCCAAAGTATAAAGTCACAGCAACGTAAAATCCTGTGTTTGTATAGGAAAGGGTTAACCTGTTTCCAACTACTCTTTTTGTTTCCCCTCAAGAAAAAAGCTTAAGAAAACATTGTGTAGATATAGAAATTACTTACTAAAAGCAATTTCATCACCACCCACAATGTTTTATAACCTAGAAGACAATGATTAAGAAAATTACATAAAATTCAAATTGTAATCTGCAACTTCTTAGAATCTTTACCAGTCTACACATTTTAGTCATCGGGTAATGGGATATTACATTGTTGTTGTTGTTGTTTCTGTTGTTGCTGCCACTGTTGTTGTTGTTGTTAAGAGATAACGTAGAGTGAGGGTATGAAGGGACACCGTTATTTTACAAGTCTACATTCAGAAAATATACAAAGAATGAATAATTTCTACCAAGATCAGTCTGCACTCTCCTTGCAGTCTAGCCAAGGTTGATACTTTCTACACTCCTTAAGAGGCCCTTTTGATTGGCGATACACATTTTCACCATGAGTATCGCCAAAATATTCTTAACCCATTCCCATACAATACCTCTTTTTACGCTCCACGATAAAGACTTGGTACAATCAATTTCTTCATTGTTCACAGTGTTTTTTCTAACCCAAAAGACACAGATTATTAGAATTTAATCAGCTAAAAATTGTTGTCTGTAGTATTTTTAATTTGAACAAGCCTAAATTTCTGTTGTCATGTCGTTTGTCAATAAAAAAAAACTTTGTATCAGAAGCCTTAAAGAAATAAAGTGAAGCCTCTATATTGTTTATACTTTGTGTCTTAGGTAACATAAGCCTTTGCTCTTGGTATATTTTGAGGTCTTACAATCTTTCATTTTCTTCAATTTCTTGAGATCTCCAGCTTGTTTGATTTTGAATCGTGTAGAATGCATCTCAATTCCATAAATTTCTGAATATTAGTCATTTATCACAAAATTTAATCTGTAACACATAAATTTGAAGATCTAGAGATCTCCAGCTTGTTTGACTTTGAATCGTGTAAAACGTTTCTCAAAACATTAAGTCTAGAATATTGGTCATATCTAACAAAATTGAATGTATAAAACATAAATTTGAAGATACATGTATAAATCGTGTTAAAGAAGTGCTTATTTGTGAGTTCAGGAGTTGCACTAATCCATTACAAGACGAAATAACTTCAGACTGGTCCAAATTCAAAGAAACTGCAGACAACAATTTTTGTAGATGAAATTTGAAAAGACCTCTGTCTTTTGGGATAAGAAACATTTTTACTAATGAAGAAATTTCTTGTAACAAGCAATTTCTTCATTTTCTACAATATTTCCGAATTTTTTTTTTTTTTTTTTTTTTTGTTTTTTTCTGACGGGCGTCAGAAAAGCCATTTTAATGGAATGGGTTAAACAAATAAAATGCCGCCGTCATAGCGAAGTCGGTAGCTTAGACTCCTAATCTTCAATCATGGGATGTCATGGGTTCGATCCCCGGCGGCGGCACATATTCTTTCCGACATTTGTCTCTCACCAATGGGTGGATAATCGTAAACCTAAGTGGGATAGCAGCTGGATGTAGTGGTAGTACTTGTGTGAGAAATACCAGGAATCCATTGTTAGGTGCTCCAGCCGTCGCGATGTGACTGATATTACTGTTAAAAGCGGCGTTAAACCCCATTCAATCAAAAACGAATATTTATTCTTATCTTATTATACATGTATATCTGCCGAGTTGTTTCTTGCTTTCATTTAACAAATTGAGAAAGAAATTCAGTTTTAAACATGTGATGCTGATGAGCTTTTAAATGTATTTTACCTATATCTCGTTTTTCTGCCAGCTTTTGAAAATTGAAATGATTTTAACAAAAAAGAATATTTTTGTTAAGATACCTTACTGGTTAGAATCGGACATCAATCCAATATTTTTACGTCATGCTTACACGTTATTAGATCTACATTATTCTTTTTAACAATTCCAAAACTTGTTGACACCAAAGACATAAATGCTTTAGAAAAACATTGTGGAAAATGAAGAAATTGCTTTGTACAAGCAATTTCTTCATTTTTCCACAATGTTTTCTAACCTTCTACCCCCCCCCAAAAAAAAAGAAATTGAAAAATAAAAATCCAAACTTCCATCAAGTAAAATTGTTTTCTCCAGCTTGAAATTTGACCAGTCTAAATTTTTATTGTGTGGGATTGGGTTAATTTGAATTTTGGTATAGAAATAGAGAATGAAGAAAAAAGGCGAATCAAGCCACAATACCTGACAAACACAGAATCGCCAATCCGTATACAGATCCGTACATCTCGACGTATACGACGTAACTGAGGCCGAGCGATTGTGTATCATTGTTTTAATTACCTTCTACATATACCTAGCGTTACCGCCGTGTAACGTCGTCATACGTTAACAACGTCATATTAATTAGCAATTAAACGTTATTCCGTATACGTCAACATGGTTTTGGACGAATTGCATTGAGTATTTTTTTCTGGAAAATCCAAATAAAGTGGTCATCCAAATGACCAATCGAGGATGTCAATCAAATAACCAGTCGATCAATGTAATCATTCATTTAGACCAGAAATGAGTTTTAAACTCCGACATTGACCGCCATTTTGTCAAACTTTTTTTGTTGATTTGGCAACTAAAACGTCGTAACTAAATTTTTTTAAGCTGTAGTTACGACGTTTAGGTCGCCAACCAACTATGCTACCTTTTTGTTACATGCTGCCTACCATAAATTTTGCAAAATAACGCCATTTAAAATCGACACGGGACTTCCTGTTGGAGTCGATTGGCGTTGCAAATGGAGTAAATGGACGATGCCACCGATTGGTCAATTATTTTAGCAAAATAAAATGCAGTAGCGTCAGCAGTTTATATCCTCGCTCGGTTTATTTTCTTGTGTCTGTTTAAAACATCTTTGTTTGCAGAGCTAACCTTTTACCACACAAAAGTGACAAATGGTAAATTGAAAAAAATGCAGACGCTGATTTATTGGAAATTGTTTTCAAATAGTATCGTACAGGGTAGAAAACATAAGGAGAAAAAGAGGAAACACTGTTCAAAGTACGGAGGCTATATCGTTCTGGGGTCAATAGCTGGAGATACCGGTGAATGTGAAAATCGTGAAATAGATTTTAATGACAGTTCAGGGATCGCTGGCGACACCCACTGATCTTCGACAGGAAGTTTGAGATCGATGTTAAACAACGTTATTTTGTAAATTTATCGCCGGTGATGTAACAAAAAGCAAAATGGATGGTCGGCAACCCTAAATGTCGTAACTACATCTTGAATAAGCTATAGTTAGTTATAAGTCGTGAAACCAACGCAAAGACTTCTATGTCGACTAATGCCTGGAATTCAAAGTTCACTTTAGTTCTGAATGTATGATTTGATTGGTCTATTATGTTTTGATTCACAACTGAGTATCGCCAGATCGGCGTCTCAATGCTTGAAGTTTGTAAGTAATTATACAATATGTAAACACTTGCAACCTTTTAGAAGTGGGACGTCGAATTTTCCCCTTTATAAGTGAAACACTTAAACATTGTAAGATCACCCAATTCTATTAGCCAAAGAACATTCCATATGATATTTTTATAATCAAGTTAATCATTTACAACAGTTGAGATTGGTTGATTAGGGTTTATCACTATTTTAATCATATCGCGGCGGCTGGAGCACCTAACCAAGGATTCCTGGTATTTTTTCACCTGTACTACCACTACCGAGCCTCCATCTGTTCATCTCACTTAGGTTTACGATTATCCACCCATTGGTAGAAGACAACTGGCGGAAAGGAAATTTGCCGCGGCCAGGGATCGAACTCGGGACCTCTTTGTTGGCAGTCTTAGTCGCCAACTGTATTATGGCCTCGGTCCTTTAATATTTCAGACAATCAACACGAAAGAATAATTAAGACAAATACTGGATCAATACGAAATCTTTAACAGGTCTAAGCCGATCGAATTCGCAAACATCAGTTCATAAAGGTGTCAATTTTCTTTTTAAAATTGGAAGGCAACATTGCAAGACCATGAAACATTTCTATTTACCCAGATTTATTAAGCGCGTCAAAATGCTAACTTATTTTGCGATGGGTTAACCTATTCTTCGTGAAAATGGACGGGTCAAAAGTAAAAAAAGATATACCCAAACAGTGAATATAAAAATAATCCAATAAAATGTCGTTTGTGAATTTCCAGGACTCAATACATATACTTTATTTGGCATTAAATAGTTTAAAATATATTAATAGGCTTAACATAAATATAGAACATGAAACGATATACATGGTGAGAGAAATATGAAAGTTATATAAGAGAAGTAGCTCGTCATTATTCTGTAAGTCTCAAGATTTACGTCATACGATGATACATGAAATAAACACAAGCAATGTCTCCCTTTTCACAATATTTTCTGCCTTAATTTTGTAATTATTCACCCAATTTGATACACTTTAAAACGTCGTTTTTCAATATGGACCAGTGTAGAATTTTGTCTTGTGGTAATGGGTTAAGAAGTTTCTGCTAATTTGACCCAGGAGTTTTTGAGACACGTATCTCTATTTACATTAAAACAACAGTAATCTTAACTAAGTCTATCTTCCGGAGTAACTATGTATATATTTGTTTATTTGTTCGTTTTTATTTTGTTTGTCATTTGTTGGTTTTATATATATATATATTTAAGCTTGGTCCAAATTGAAAAAAGGTTGCAGATGGCAATGAAAAAACGGATACAATATGAAATGAAACAAGCATTTACGCTAGAAAATATTTTGGAAAAAGGAGAAATTGCTTGTTAGTATTGTCAAATATGAAATCAAAGTGGCCTAAAATCCCGGATTTGTACAAGAAAGGGTTGATATAGTTGTCATTTATGTTCTGCTTTTTATTGTACTCATTTAATTTTATTCATTCATTGTTTTTTCTTCTGCCTTTCTTTATTCAGTTATTTCTTAAACGATAGATCTTAAGTTATTTAGGTAGACACAAGCGCTCGCGGTTTCCGAAAGAACCATCGGAAAGAGACGCTTTTCATATCAATAACGATATAGATTGCTTATTTCATAATAGTTTCCCCCCTTTGAAAAAGTAGCTAAACATTTGTTCACGTTGAGGTAAGTGTTTAACGGTCTCATAACAAAAACGTCCAAAAGAGACGTCGCCATGTCAAAACCGTCAAAGGTCGTGAATGTGTATTAATACATTTTACCCTACGGCCATGTGAACCTTTTACAAAAATAATGGTGTAAGTCCAGTTTCAGTGTATTCGTCTTTTCAATATTCGTTCTTATCTACTCATCTTTCACCGCTCACCCAACTTTTTCAATATACAAGAAACTTAAAAAAGACGCCCTTCAAAGATATACAACTAAAACAATTTAAGCCGTAGACAATTTATGATTAGATCTCGAATAACAAAGCGACAGTGCTCTCTAATATATCAAAATAGAACTGCTACATTGACCCAAATGTCAGATCAATGCATCTTTCAAAAATTAAAATAAATGGATAAATCAGTTTGACAGAAATTAATCATTACAAAGCATTCAAAAAAAAGGTTAATCGATATTATCCGTAAAAAAATATGGAAAAACGAATTCGCCACAAAGAAGGTCAATTGACGGATAGTTTGCCACGCACACGGTCTGCGACAGGAAGTTTGACTTATATGTTAAACGCCGTTATTTTCAAAAGTTACATCCAATAACATGTGATAAAATAAACTGTAGTTTAGACGTGTAAGTCTCTAAACCAACAAAAATCCTTCACATAAAGTCGGCGAATGTCGGAGCTCAAGGTTCACTTTTTGTCTAACAGAATTATTTGATTGGTCGATAGATTTGAAATATTGCGATCTGTCAACTTCATTTGTTATCGATACTGTTTATTGTGAATGTTTTGTGAGTTTGCAAATCGCTGACCCCGCCCACTTACTCAGGTTGTCCTGCCCATTAACTCCAACAGCAAATTCTGCTTCGATTTTATTTGTTATCTTCCAAAATTCATGGCCAGTTGCATGAAATGAAAAAGTAAAATGGTTGGTTGGCGACCTAGAGGTCGTAACTATAGATTGTACAAGCTGTAAGTTATGACATTTAGGTCGACAAACTAACATCAATGTTAAGTTTAATATAATAATAACAACATTTTTTACTTATACTTCTTATTCAAAGTCAGATGAATCGAGCTTGAACGCTTGTGAGATCAGCCTCTAACGCTTTGGCAGTACTTTTATATTTCTTACGCCATTCGTCCTTTGTTCGCGGGGCACAGCCTTTTGCAAATGTGTTATCTAGAACACCTTTATGTTTCACATGACACCCCCTTTGTTTGACTGCCAATTTGTTAACTTATTACTTTTGTATTTCTTATAAAGAAAATTTCTAAATTGTTTGGCGGGACACAGTTCTTGGTCTTTTTGTTAAATTATTTTGAACAATAAATGTTTTGAAAAAATGAAATTTGAACAGGAAAGTTCTAAGCCAAATATAGCGAGGTCGATTAAGAAGACTAAGTCGTCAACATGTGATCTGCTGATGTGTAATTTCTTCACTTATGCTAGGTTCCCACTGCCGTTCCGATTAACTCGATCAAGCCCAATCAAAAGATCGAGTACTGATCGAGCTCGTCGGCACGAGTTCACCTGCTCAAGGCAAGAATATATGATAGAAATACATATTTCACTCTCATAACCAGTTTCGCATTCGAAACCGTCAATCCTCCAGCAATTTCCAAAGATAAAAAAAATGAAAAAAA
This sequence comes from Fragum fragum, assembly GCA_946902895.1. Taxonomy (NCBI): domain Eukaryota; kingdom Metazoa; phylum Mollusca; class Bivalvia; order Cardiida; family Cardiidae; genus Fragum; species Fragum fragum. The sequence continues at coordinate 19,624,217 of OX336375.1, forward strand.
TACCACAGCCACTACTACAACCTGCAGTACTGAGACGACTGACGCTACTAACAATACAAGTTGTGAAATTAAAAAATTCCACGTATAACAAGGTCACGTGATCGATTGAGGAGAAAGAGAGGTCGCCTCCTCCTCCAAAACCCTATCACAGCCACGAGCTTGTCTCTCTGGACCGCTTTCCTTCTGCCCCTTAAATGTTACTGATCAACTTCCATAGTACAATCTACAAAGCTTCGATATAAAGTGATAAAAACAAGGTTATATTCTATATTAAGTACACGACAGTTCCCGACCTTTTACGACTAGAATACGATCGGCTCGATCTGGTCAGGTGAAGATCTGGTAGTGATCGAGTAGAAATCGAGATTGTCGGATCGCCATCGTGTAGAGATCGAGTATAGGTCGGGATGGTCGAGCGGGAATCGTAGGAATGGTCGGGTTACGATCGTGAAAGGGTCTCGATTGCTAGTGTAGGAGTCGGGTTTGATTGACTGGAGACCGAGAAGAAGTCGTGTATGTACCTTTGATGTAGCTTGATCGGGTTTTATCGTAGAATTAATCGAGTTTATCGGATCGGCAGTGGGCACCTTACATTACCTGTGAAGTGACATCACTTTGTGAAATAATGGCGAGGTGAAATTCACTCTAGAAAAATTTCTTAGCATAACATTTTTATGAACAAAAAAGATGAAAATCTTATGATTGTTTGTTTCTTTTCACTACGACAGGAATATCTATTAATATCGAGCAAGCACTCATATATACGTATGGCCGAAAACAAGAATAACTAAACTGAGAGGTTTTCTGGTTTATTTCGTTTACCGTTCAACAAACATCTATGCATACGGTACTACTGTATAAGGCAAAATATGCTATTTTTCACACCTTATTAAATATATCTTAATTTCCGTTTGGTAATTTCTTTGTAGTTCTGGGTATTAATTTTAAAGTTTTTTTCACGACCACTTGATTTCAAAAATGTAATTTGAAAAAAAAGAATATACTACAACGATAAAGTTGGTCGATCGATCTTAAAGACAATGAAAGGTAAAAATTGTTGTTGTTGTTTTTTCACATTACTGTTGACCAACGCGGCTATCGGTCAAATATCGAGTCGACCTATTAAATCATTTATTTAAACCAGACATGAGTTTGGTTTTGCGACTTGAACGTCATAACTATAGATTATTCAAGATGAAGTTACGACGTTTAGGTCGCCGACCAACTATTCTACTTTTTTTATCACATGCTACTGGCCATAAATTCTCCAAAATAATTTTTATCTTGTCAGAGTCAATGGGCGGGGCTAATTAAGTAAGTGGGCGGGACCAGCGATTAGTCAATTAAAAAATAAAGTAGGAAAAGAAGAATGGCTTGTAACAAGCAATTTTTTCTTTTTCCACAATATTTTTTCTTTCCTACTTAATGGTTATATTTTGTTGTTGTTGTTGTTGTGTTTTCAGTGTTTTTTTTTTTTTTTTTTGTTTTTTTTTTTTTTTTTTTTACAAATTAAATTCTAATTGAGTTTTCGTCTGCAAAACCCTTGAATTTGGACAGGTCTAAGATTATGCAAAACAGGAAAGGGTTATTCTTTATGCGGACAGACCTCTTCATTAATTGACGTATCACCGGCAACACGCACCGACTCCAACAAAAAGTTCCTTTAACCAATTACCAGACGACACATTTTTAGACTGGACTAAATTTATGGGAGTTTCAGGCAACAATTTAAAGTTTATGAAATTTTGATATTTTCAACATTCTGAATAGAAAACATTGTATGATGAAGAAGTTGCTTGTTACAGATGGGAATGCGTTAAACGGCGTTGTTTTTCAAAATTCATGGCCGTAATATGTAACCAAAGGGTAAAACGGTTTGTTGGCGAACTAAACGTCGTAACTACAACCTGAATAGGCTGTAGCTACGACGTTTTATTCACCACTCCTGGTCTAGATCAATGGTCTTTTATCAGTTAATCCATATTTTGATTGACTGTGGCAACCCGTTTAGACAAAATGAGTATTTCTTCATATATTCAAATCTTAATTCCAGCCAGATTTTTTAAAAGTAACCTTTTATACCTAAGAGATGAGGTGAATTTCCGAAGAACGAGTTTTTCTAATTCATAACAGCGTATTCGAGTGAGAGATTTTTCATATCAAAAATATCTAGTTAATAATTCTATTTATTATATTCGAAACCGCTTTAGTGTGTCGCCTCATCGGCGACACTAATTGTGGTATACTCATTCTAATTTTAGATATTACGTCATGAGGGGAAATTAATTCTACCTGAGAATCGCAACTGTATTCTAATAACGATTGTTTACAAGATCAATTATTAAAGCAGTACTATAAACATTTTCCACAATGTCTTCCAAAACTTCCTGGGGGACGTCTAAAAGCGTCACTGAGTGGGAATGGATTCAGAAGAGTTCTAGACTTCTGTTCAATAGTTTTGTTATTAGCCTCTATAAAGGAAAATGACACTTATTTATTTACCCTGTGCACACTGCTATCCACTGTACCAGTAAACACAGCGCTACAAAGCGTCAATTTGAATGTATTTGTTTACCGGACGCTAGGCGACGTGCACTCTTTCTACATTACAAACTATCTCACTTTCTTGAAGTCAAAGATTTTTATATTCTGATAAGGTGATAAATAAGTTGCAAACAGTTATGTTTTTCGTGTAAAATGTGTTACTGAGACCTGATTATACAATTCGTCATTATATCCTGCTGATTTTATGCTAGTTAGTATAGTTAATGTTCAGTGATTTCAATCTTCAAATGTTTTGATTATAACCAATCTTTAATTATTTAGAATTTCAAGTTACACCAATCATGCATGCGATGCAGCAGGATGTGCTAATCCTGTATGACTTCAAACAGCCTTGGAGGCTATCGAGTACGCAGAATTGTGCAATTTCCACTGGTCGATCCAGTAGACACTTTTAAAAGGTCTCCCACAAACATGTTGCTGAAAGTAGTCACAAATGGACATTTATTAGAAGGTGTGTGGTAATACAAGCTGTATTTCAGAAACTGTAACATGTATGTGACAATTATATGAAGCATTGTGTTTCATCATGTTTACTGACGGTATTGTGTTATTTCTATGTCTTGCATTGCGTCGGGGCGCATTTTAGCAGATATATGGTAAAGTTTTACCTGTAACTATCAATTGAGGGGCTGAGGTAAGTTTTAATCCTCCGCCGTTTCGGCGAAGGGGATATAGTAATGATCTCTGTCCGCCATTCCGTCCTTCCGCCATTCTGTCGCTAATCTTGTCCAGAGCATATCTCCTAAAGTATAAATGCTACCAACTTGAAACTTCATAGGTGGATAAAACTCATTGAGGAGAAGTGCAGTGCACAAGAACCACAACTATTGCTTGCATAATTTTGGAGTTATTGTCCTTTGTTATTTTAAAGACTTAGATTTTGTTCGAGGCATATCTCCTTAAGTATAAATGCTTTCAACTTGGAACTTCATAGGTGGATAGATCTTACTATTAGGTAAGAGTGCAGTGCGCAAAAACCACAACTCTTGCTTGCATTATTTTGGAGTTATTGGCTTCAGTTTACTATCAAACTTTTACAGCGGGGGATGGCCATGTTCGACATGGCTCTTGTTACTTATTTGCATTTGATTTTGTTCCTATTGTCATAATACTAAAGATGAAAATAATGTACAATGAACATCAGTTGCATGTATTTGCAAGTTTTACACATTTGAACGTACTTTACCCGTGACCTCATTCTGACCTGAAATTCAAAACAGACATTAAGCAAGCAATGCTTGAAGTAGTCTAGAATAGCTACCTTCAGTTACATGAATGCCTTGGATAATATGTATGTAATAACAAACCTCTTACTCATGTTCAATCAAAGTTTTGTTAAGTATTGTGCTTTATTTTGTTATTGGCCATAGCGTTTTTTTTAAGCATAAATATGGTAAAATTCTGTTTGAAAATGACAATATAGGCTCTAGGGTAAGCCTCTGTTCATTCCTGATTCAATTTATTTGATTTCGTTCTTTCATTATGTGTTGACCCAAATAAATTTGCTTTAGCTACTAGCCATTTTTTCTTGATTTTTGAACTCATTGACCTTTGACCTCACTGTGACCTTAAATCAAAAAATCACGCTGGGCATCTACCCCTGTCTTGTTTGTAATAGTCTAAGGAGCAATTCTAGCATGGATGCCGAGCATTAACAAAAAATGCCATCAGGAGTCATCGTAGGATTTAAGGGAGGCAGACTATAATGCTTTACAATGCAATTAAAGCACGCTTTAAATTGCCGTCTGCACCTTCTATGAATTATGACTAGTCTAAAATGTTGTTGTGTGGTTATGGATAGAGAGGGTACTGTAACATTTATGAGCACAATAGCAAAGTACTCGACAAACATTCAGTATCATATAACAATGTACCATCTGACGAAGACAACCTTGGGCCTGCTACGCTCATTCGACGCTGGTTAAAAAGCAAATAAAAATCTTGAACTTATAAATTGAGTCCACATTAAAGGAGACCGATAGATGCTAATTAAAAGTATTTCTTTTGTAAACTAGCGAAATTGTACGGTTTCTCGGGATTTACATGGGCTTAATACTACTACTAATAATAAGAAGAATATCTTTATTTAGAGTAGGTAACATGTTAAGATAAATATAAACATATCTTATTATCTATAAGGCTTTTATACAACTTAAAAAAAGAAAGATAGATAGAGAGAAAAAAGGGGAAAGCACTAACACAAATTTCACCTCTCTCTTCCCATCTGTCTCTCTCTATGTCTGTCTGCCTTTCTCTCTACTATACATATGGACAAAATAGAAAAGAAAAAAACTTTAAGATTACAAGATTTGCGACAGTGTTGTTATAATCTATTTGCGCCTCTCGGTCACTCATCAAACAAACTTTAAATATTGATCTACATAATGTGAGCGTAGATGCATTTTTATCTTCGGCGTGTGACACGACATTTTCATCAGATTATAATTCTACGTTTATGTAAGGGTTATCGTACACAGGCCAGTTTTCGACGTTATCCTTCATTTTGTGCAAAACCATTACGTGATTGATGGTGTTGAAATAATCCATCAAACAATAAACGAAACACATTAGTATCACCATGAAATGATTCAGAACAAAAATAAACTATATGTATATGTACCAGGAAGACTTAGTATAACTACTTTACCATCATCTACGCTGTAGTTTGGGGATCTTGTAACCGTTTAAGGGTCGTTTAAAAAGATAACGAAATTACCTTGCATGTTTAAATCCTTTCCTGGTTTGCAAAATTTTTAACTGTTCCAAATTCAAAGGTTTTGCAGACGAAAATATACATTATGTTTAATTTGAAAATAATCTTTCAATATTGTGGAAAAGAAGAAATTGGTTGTTACAGGGACGTAAAAAAACAGGAGTTGAAAGGGAAAGGGTTAAACTAGAGGCGCTTAAGCGTCAGTAACGCTCCAGAGGCCCTAATATATGGGCTTAGAGAATACTGTATTATGAACTTAATAATCTTTGCTACACCCGGCAAGTAAATCTAGATACTTTTAAACACCATATCGGGTGCTTGTTTTACATGAAAAATAGAAAATAATCGAGATGTATTTGCCAGTATTACTAAATTCAAAGGGAGATCATCCTGCAATAATTGTTCCCATATTCCAGCAGCTTATATATCCATTGATTTCTTTCCTAAAAGAATATATGGCCCACCATTAAAAAGCATTTTTTTTGTGTGTGTGTTTTTTTTTTTTTTTGTTTTTTTTTCAACGCATCATCATTCACAGATGTCTGATAAAGGGTCACCGAAGGATCATATGTGTGAAAATATATTTGAGAGATATAATTTGGGAAGATTTCACTAAGTACCATTAAGGAAATTAGCCCCACCCAAAGTCGTATTTTCATTCGAATTGTTACTAATACCTAAGACAACTTGTCATCAAAGGATCATTTCTGTAAAATTTGATAATAATTCAGCTTATTGCTTCTGAAAGGAAGATTTTCAGAGATTTCACTTTATACCATTGATGGAAACTCCCCATGCTGATCACATAAAGGATATGTTTTTCATCCAAACAAAATTCTTTGCGGGAATCTGATATAGAGTCACCGTAGGATTATTCTTATGAGAATTTGTTGAAATCTTTCACTAGCTTATGAGAAGAAAGTTTTTAAAAGTTTTCAATTTATACGGAAATAAGCCCCGCTCATAATTGCCACGCTTTTTGTCAAATCAAATTCGTAGAAGGAAATTGTTAAAGATTTATCCAAGAATCATAATCAATGTAGAATTTGGTAGGAATCTCTGCAGTTCTTTCTGGGAAGAATTTTTTTAAAGTAAAAGTTTACGGACGAACGCACTAACGCTTGCAGACTTTCATAACGCCATGACAAGAGCTCGTTTGCTTTTTAGCCAGAGGAGCTAAAAACGGTAGAGAAAGTAGACCCAAAGATGATGAACGCCTATTCCATACAGAAGCATATTCCCGCACGATAGTTTAGAATTGTTTTTGCTGCTGTGATTTCTTTCGCTCTGAAATTTTAGATGAGGTTTCTTCGTGTGAATTTGTATTTTAAGAACGCATTTTTCTGGCTTTTTATTATGTTTATATGTTGTATGCATAACAAGAAAAAATGATAACGAAAACATTGGATAAAATGAAGAAATTGCTTGCAACACCTTTTTCTACCAAGAAAGATAAAAAACCTAGAATTTCATAAACTTTAAATTTTCGTCTTCTTTTTATTTTAAGTTGGTACAGTCTAAAATGTTGCCGTCATGTATTGGTTTAACTGCTCAGTATGGATGAACTAAATGTTCTGGGAGAAGATAGCTTAATCATTGTCGGGTAGTCAGCAGCATTTGTGGTATTTATAACAGACAAACTGTTAAAAGCGACGCAAGTAGCATAAATTACACTGCACACGTTAATTTCTAGCATTCATTGGAGATGATTGTTGTTGATTTGATGAAAAGTGATTAATTATCACAGAATGTGTGAGCTATGTAAGACCTTGCTTATCAACATTGACTCAGATATTTTCATCACGTGAAACAATATCGTGTGAATATAGAGGAGTTCCCTAGATGTCATTGTCATGTGATCGTGTCAAATAAAAATCCAAATGGATTAAAATAAAAATATCCTATAATAAATCATTCCACGTGTTGCTCTCCGTATCAATATTCAAAGAATAGCTTTTTAACCAATTACCGAACGGAAAGTTTTTACCTAGTTCAAGATAAAGAAGCTTCAGACGATAATTTTCAAGTTGATAGAATTTTTCTTTAAAAATGTCTTTTTGGTTGGAAACATTGTGGATGATGAAAAGACGCTTGAAATTATAATTTCTTCATTTCCAACAATGTTTTCCTTTTCGAGGCGCGTAAAAAACGGGATTGTTTGGGAATTGGTTAGAGAGAATTAAACATTCGGGAGTTCTGTTTTGACTGTTTCATTAAAATATCTTAAGTGTTTTAATTCGACTTTTATCTATTTGATTGATTGTCTAGATAACTTTGTTGTTGTTGTTGTTGCTGCTGTTGCTGCTGTTGCTGATTTAGCCTAGCCAAAAAAAAATCGACGTCATTTATTTGTACAATTTAAATGCGATTTGTTGTCGAATACCTTGGATAGGTGCTATTCACAACAGATTTATCATTCATGTTTAGTTCTAATAGTAGACAAATATGAGAACTATCTGCCACTGGAACAGGCCTTACCTAGCCTCTCGCCAAATCTGTATATCATCGTTTTCATCACCGACCGCATGCCAAATGGTTTTCTCTTCTCTATTTAGTTTTTTTAAATGTTTGTGAGACACTAATGCCGCCAGAATAGCATTTTTACCGTGATAGGTAACCTTGACCTTGTTAGATTACATTTACACCATTGTCAGCAAATACAATCTTTGAATCGAGAGGGATCAATCTAAATTGGAAGACCGTGTATCCCATTCGATGTAAAATTGGTAAGACTTAAAATCATGAGAAATGTGTTCATGCCAAATGTTCTAGCATAAATAGAATGGAATTCATAGTAAAATGTGAAGTTCACAGGAGGTTGTGTTCATTGGTTCAGTTATCAGTAGACAGACAGGTGAACAGGCAAAAAAGCTTTCAGATGGACTCAAAATCCTGATCTATCTGAAGGTGGTTTCAAATCCCTGCAATTTCAGTCAATAAGCGTCATTTTTTATGGCTTAAGTTAACAGACAAAAATTTGAGTTCTCAGAGTTCGTTGAGTGCAAACTGCCAATGGAGGCTTGACCACTAAATCCAATGATTGCAAAGGCCATAAAAAGTGGTTCTTGTATCTTCTTGTGTTCATCTCCTCGGTAGTTTTAGGTCACTTGAGCATTTCGTGTTCAGAATGAGTCTAATTATAGTCTTCATTATGCGCGCTGCTTTCTACGGCCACACGCATTAGCTTTATTTAACTTTATTCAAATTGTAGAGAACTTCTTTAAAAACATGCTATTTACCAATTCCCACTCAATCCAATTTTTACGTATTTAAGACAAAAAGCTTTGGAATACGTTGTTGACAATGAAGAAATTACTCGTAACAAGCATTTTTTACTATGTCCACAATGTTTTCTACCCTATAAATATTTTTTTTAAATTCTAACCTCGTTTTTTTACCATGATAACCTTTGATAAAGAAGATTACTTAAAAACGATCCCTTGCTAGCTTTCAGTACTTTCAGTTTTTTTATTTATTGATGTTATCTTTGCTGCGGTCGCTTTACTCGACTTCGACGGCTGAATACTGGAATACAGTGATTTTTTTCCATTGTTTGAAAGTGCCTTATATTGTCCACGTATTCCAAACCCGAAAATAAAAAAGCGTCTGTCACCTTACCGATGTTATTGTTTTTCAATAACCGATGTAAATGTACCGAAAATCTATTAGATTTTCTTTCTTCAATTTGGCAACAAGACAATAAATATAGTCCCTAAAATGATTATTTATTTGAGGGGCATGTATCTTTTCGTTTTATATTCAATTTCAACAACCTTTTAATTAGGAGTTCGCCCCGATCTCTTTACCCTTTACTGTTTTGCAAAATTTTACACCTGTACAAATTCAAAGGTTTTACAGACGACAACATCAGATCAATTTCATTTAAAGAAAAAGTAGGGCAGAAAATATTGTGGAAAAAAAAGAAACAGCTTGTCACAAGCTATTTCTTCTTTTTCCGCAATGTTTTCTGAAGTATAAAAATACAGGTACTTAAAGGTGGGTATCGATGTTTTTTTTCCTGTCACACATTTTAATTATTTTTATTTCCTCTCATATACTATTTGAATACAATATTCCGAGAGTAGTTTTGCAAAAACCTGAGGTCTCTTATCAGAAAAAAGCAGGGTATTTCCCAAATAGCATACGTAGGCTATTAATCTATTTTTAGATTAATCCGAGAATATAGGACCATTCACATGATGCGAATAACCGTTGAAACCTTGCATTTAGTTTAAATTACATCAAACCGACGTCATCGTTACGTCATCAGGAGTTATTTTCGCTAGCCGGTCTTCAAATCTGTAAAGATCAGTCCAAAACTGCCGTAAGCGTTATTACGAACATAAACACTTATCGTAGTTTTGCGCTAACCCTTTCATTTGACATGATTAAGGACGTTGGATGTTTGACTTTTGGTCAATTGCAAATGAGGTCATTCGGTGTCGACAGCCGAATTCCGTGATATCTAATAATAACCTGGAATTGCGCTGAACCTTTCCAATATAACTACAAAAAGCCACTTTAGGCCTATTAGATTACCGCCAAGACAATACCTGACCAAACTTAAAGTATTACATGTTCGTATTTTTCGGCACTCGGTATTTTTTTCTTATCTAGGTTTAAGAAACATCGATACCTCCCTTCAAAACCAGGGATTGAACAGGAAAGGATCAAATAATGGACATTTGTCGTTTTGCCTATTTTCAAAAACAAAAATATTCCTTATGTTTTGATTAAACTTTTACAATTAAGGCATGTTTAGAGCCTAGTAACTTTCAAATTATTCAGTTCGAGACAAACTGTTTCTAGGGCTTCAACCCTTTTCATGCTGAACCCGGAATATTCCTGTCTTGACAGGAGGTATAGACAAAGATCAAACTGTACAAATTTGCAGTCTGATCTTAGTCTACACAACCTGTTTGTGCCCTTTATGTAAGAGTTTTTTTATCGAATAGATTTTCAAAAAAGTATCAATCCAAAATAAGTACTCCCGGTACTTACAGTTCGTTGATTCAATTGGAATTCTGGAAAAGAATTTTATTCAGCACGAAAAGGGCTAATCAGCAACCAACATATTTTGAAAAGTTAGTTGATAAAAACTAACGCTCGCACGTGACGTAATATAAAAATCTTTGAGTTTTTTTTATAATTAAAATGCAGACATTAATTGAATCGAACTTTGTAAATAAAGTTGAAAACATGCGGTTTGTGCCCGTCATTTGACAAATTCAATGTTTATAGCATGTATATACATTTGTATATCATTTGTGACTCATAATATGAAATTTAATCCTTTCCTATACAAACTCGGGATATTTTCGCCGATGTGATTTTATACACGAAGAAAAGAGTAGAAAAGGAAATTGCTTGTAACAAGCAATTTCTTCTTTTTCCACAATTTTTTCTACTCTACAGAACGGTTATTTTTTAAATAAAATCAACTTTTAATTGTCATCTGCAAAATCTTTAAATTTGGACAGGTCTAAGATTTTGAAAAATAGGAAAGAGTTAAATATGTTTGAACTTCACATTTAAGATCTGAAGTTTGAAATCGGTAGTAACTGCAAAGGAGTTCTTTTAGAATTATTTGTATTAAACTACAAAGGAAATTGTCGCGTTTTGATTGGTTAATAATGTCAATACACTTCACCGGGGAAAGACATCAAGTATTTTCCGGAAGAAGCTTCGCTGGCGATATGAAGAATTCTTTAACGCCGGCCAGTCGACTCTCGCTTTGTTAGTTGAAAAACTGAGTTTTCACACACTAAGGCGAGTATTCGTTGATATATCCATTTAATTTTGTATTAAGAATATTCTCAAACAAGGGACACAATTTGTGTGCGTTTTTACATGAATATGGTATACGTGTGATAACTGAAGGTCCAATGTCACAGCCAACGTAATTTGTTTACAAAATTCGAAAATACCGAAGATCGCTGTCAAAATTTCGTCAAACTGTTTTTAAATCTAAACTATCTTAATAATGTAAATCAAGCTGATCATCACACCTCTAACTTGTAACCCAGGCCTCTCTCTAGTACAGTGAGTGTTCGCCCATGAACTTCGTAGAGTAATGACCTCAACTCGGCAGCTCCATTAATCTCATTTGTATACATATGCTTTAGCCAACATAACTTAAATTATTCCTGAAGTAAGCTCATTTTTCCAACACAAACAATCACAGCGCTGGAAGCCTGTGATATGTATACACGAAATATATAATCTGGGCACAAATGGTTTGATGGTCGGATTATCGGAGGTGTCACTTTTTGCCCAAATATACTGTCGATTATGCGCAGACCTGCCAATTTGTGCAGCTTTTGAGGTATTGTAACGATATATTTACAAGTATATATCGTTACATATTTTTCACCCGATCAAAATGCGTTGAAGGAATTTGATAAAGACCACCCAAAGATCCTTCCTGTGAATTTTGGTTGACTTCTGTTCAGTAGTTTCTGAGAAGAGGATTTTTAAAGTAAAGTTGACGGACGGACGACGGACACCACATCATGACAAAAGCCCGATGGCTTTTAGTCAGTGGGGTTAGAGAGAGAGGGGGGAGCTAGAGAGGGAGAGAGTGGAGAGTGGAGCGTATGGCCTGGTTCGAACTAGGAGGCTCTCGCGTGCAATGCGAGTATTCTACCACACAGACCAATTTCGTTAGTTGGTAGCGCGTCGGACTGTCAATCTAGAGGTCCCGGGTTCGATTCCCGACGGCGGCACTCATCCTTTCCGACTATTTGTCTCTCACCAATGGGTCGATAATCGTAGACCTATGTGGGATAGCAGCTGGAGGCTAGGAAAGGATGTAGTGGTAGTACTGGTGTGAGAAATACCAGGAATCCATTGTTAGGTGCTCCAGCCGCCGCGATATGACTGAAAGATTGTTAAAAGCGGCGTAAAACCCCATTCAAACAAACAAACAAACCAATTTCGTTATGTAAATATCTCCAGGTAAAGAGAGCGATAGAGGGTGGGGACGTTTACCAGGTTTACATGATTATGTACACCTCTCCAAAGCGATATACAGACGTTGCGTCCTATGGGTAGAACTCGAAGGTAAATATATATAGACACAAAGTCCGAGCACAACCAAACTGTCTGCAGACATTGCAAATATGATCCTATGAATAACCAAATAATTTGTTAAACAAAGCATTCCAATCGTGGTTAAAACCGACAGCTTCGCTTATCAGCTTTCTACAACAACTTCGTCTAACCGGACCGTTTTAATACTGTAACTCTAGGATAAGTAATATTATTTCAGAATAAAACAAATACCTTATATTTCCTTAACAATATGATATGATTATACATGATTAATATCTGTCCAATATATTATTTATCTCACTTCTTTCTGTCATTCACTCATCAATTTTGATAATGTTGCCAAACTTAGAACACTCACACGTAAGTACTGTACATCAAGCGCCGGCTTTCAATAATATTTCAGAATATTATATTTCTTGCGATAGATATTTTTACATTTTTACATTAAACTCTGCGTGGGTTGAAATTTTACGCTACGCAATCTCAGGCTTAAAACGATTACACCTCATGTCAGTTTGCGCTTTCTCCTTTCCCGACACTGTCAACATATTTCGTGGAATACATGACTTCACAAACTTAAATAAGAAGCGTCATGGGGTGAAATAATATATTAGTTTAAATTGATATCTATGGAAGCCCACTTTGGTTTAGTTTCAAATTTGTTAAAGTATAATAAATTCCTTACGCGGTTCCTTGCAGGGATATATGACGATTTACCCGGCGGGAAAAAGATGTCTGCGGCTCTGTTCGCAAAATGTTCTCCAGCCGGGAATAAATCGTCATATACTCCGACAAGAAACCATATAACTCTTATGGAGAAAGAATTACAATGTGTATATATATAGATTCAAATTTCAAATATAAATCCAAGAATATCTCAAGCACAAGATTTTTTTTTATTTTTGTTGCTGCTATATATATCTTCCATCTTCATATTTATTGTAACTCGCTCATCATTTTCAAAAAAAATCGAATACTAACAACTGACGGATCGCTGACCTCGCCGGTCCCGCCCACTGACCTCCGATAGGAAGTTCCACATCGATATTCAACGGCGTTGTTTTGCAGGTTTTATGGCAAGTTACATGTAACAGAAAAAGCAAAATTGCTGGTCGTCGAACAAAACGTCATAACTACCACTTGAATAAGCTGTAGCTACGGCGTTTAATTCGCTAAATCAACAACACGTTTAACAAAGATGTCGGCCTATGTCCAAGTTCAAAATTCACTTCCAAATGAATGATTTGATTTGTCGATTGATTCATTGGTTGACAGCCGTTATTAGTCAATTGTGTAGAAAATCGACATGCTATAGCTTCTGTATCATATCATATTGTTAAAGAAAAATAAGGTGTTTGTTTTATTCAAAATAATCTTACTACAGTATTAAAATGGTCCGGTTAGACGAAGTTACTGTATAAAGCTGATAAGCGAAGCTGTCGGTTTTACGCACGATTTGTTTTGTTAAACAAATTAATTGGTCTTTCATTGGATCATATTCACACTGTCTGCAAACAGTTTCGGACTTGATGTCTATATTATATTTACCTCCGAATTCTACCAATAGGACGTTATCTTCCGATAGGTGGCATTTTTCAAATACTGACCTATCTAATTTGAGCATTCTGGGTAGTGTCATTCATGACAACTCGGCCGATTCCGTCGAACTACATTCAAAATGGCAGCGCCCATGAAAGGCACGCTTCGAATTTTTGATGCCTCTTCTAGGGGCACATGTAAGACGTGAATGCTTTAGCAATTTACAATAATTATTTTTCTAATTAATTTTGGGCTACAGTTAAGTTTGATTTCTCCACAATTGTAGGTTTTATGGCAATTACCAACTTGCTACTTTTTGGCGATATAATGTGGAGCTATGCGTACGACGTAGTAATATTTATCCAAATCTGGATAAGTGATACGGTACCGAAGACAGGTCAATCTTCGGAGACTATGACATGCGCAGACAACGACCAATAGGATGCAACGTCTGATATCGCTTTTGAGAGGTGTACATAATCATGTTAACCCGGTAAACAACCGTCCGCCCCCATCTCGCTCTCTTTACCTGGAGATTATAGAGTGCATATTTACATAACGAGATGGGTCTGTGTGGCCGCCTAGTTCGAACCTGGCTACACGCTCCATTTCCCCCCCCCTCCCTCTCTCTCTCTCTCTCTCTCTCTCTCTCTCTCTCTCTCTCTCTCTCTCTCTCTCTCTCTCTCGCTCTCTCTCTCTCTAGCTCCACTGGCCGAAAGCTAGCGGGCTTTTGCCATGATGTGGTGTCCGTCCGTCTGTCAACTTTTACTCTAAAAATCTTCTTTTCAGAAAGTACTGAACAGAATTCATCCAAATTTCATAGGAAGGATCCCTGGGTGGCCTTTATCAGATTCCTTCAAAGCATTTTGATCGAGTGAAAAATATATGTAAGCAAATTGTTGGTATGATTTACTTTTAACATTTGCAGTTGTGTATCTCACAAGTAAATGACCTCCGAGCGTTTTTGCGCATCAGTTTTCTAGTTCCAATATTTGTTTATTTCACTTTCGCCCCTAAGCCTTAGACTGTTCAGAGAAATATCCAAAAATATTCGACGAAATCAAAGCTGTACTATCTATTGGTGCCTACTCCATCCCTGTTCGGTTTCTTAGCCTGGCGGCGTTCACAAACGAGTGACTTCAAAAGAAATCACTCTAAACCCTAGGTAGCGAGCAAGCTACAATCGAGTGCTGATCCGAATGGCGACCGTTTACAATAATGTTCGCCAATTTAATTGGCGGAAAATTGGCTACCAATCAAAGAATCAGTCGAACAATCAACTCATTCATTCAGACTGGAATTGAACTCCGAAATTGGCCTACAATTACGTATAGCATGTGTGTTGGTTTGACGCCTTAATCGCCATAACTACAGCTTACTGAAACTGTAGTTACGATGTATAAGTCGCCAACCAACCATTGTACTTTTTTACTAGCAAAGCGTCAGATTTGATAGCTTAAATTAACGGACACAATTCGAGGCCTTCCAAAAGTTCAACGAGTGCAAACTGCCACTGGAGGCTTAACCACTAAATCCATTGAATGCATACGCCATAACAAGCAGTTCTTATTTATTTCAGGAATATTGCAAACTCTATTCAAATTGTAAAGCTCTCTCTTGAGTGCATGTTATTTAACCCATTCCCTTTCAAATCCGCCCTTCAATTACCTTAAGACAAAAAAGCTTTGGAAAACATTTTGGACAATGAAGAAAATGCTTGTAACAAGAGATTTCTTCATTGTCCACAATGTATTCTCCCCAACAAGGGAATATTCTCAAAATTCAGCCACCTTGAAATTGTCATCTGCAACTTCTTTCACTTTAAACCAGTCTAAGATTTGTTCATGTTGTAATGTGTTAACTCCTGGTTTACTTTAAAATAGTTTATTTATCATGATAACTTTTTACAAAGAAGATTACTTAGCAAAACCAGCTTTGCTAGCTTACAGTACTTTCAGTACTTTGATTTTTACATGTTGCTGGCCATACATTTTGGAAAATATCGAAGTGGAACTTCCTGTTGGAGTCGGTTGGCCTGGTCAGAGATTCACCGATTGTAATAATAAACGTTACTCTTCACACGAAAAAGGACCCTCAGGCTATTCTGTAAAATTATCTGCGTCTGTTTATAACCAAAGCACTGAAAACACTGATGGCATAGTGGAGTGATATGGCCAATGTGGCGTAGAAAATTGTTTGAATACTAAGAAGGTAATACACGATCATTTCTACTCAAGTGTCATGAGAGAAATCCATAGTTCGGCAAAAGGAATTTCCATTGCCACACGAGATATTTGTCTCTCGTCGATGGATATATGTTAGTCGAATTGCCTTAATAAGTTGACTGTGCAGATTGACGCCTACCAACCACGAAATTAATGAAAACTACTTAAAGTAACGTTAAACCAGATTCACATAATGTCAGTCTGACAAGCTCTTAGGGTCAATACTTTTTTTACTTTTACGAGATTAGCCTTTTCCAACGACAGTCAACAAATAATAGGGACTTCGAATACTTGGATTAGCTTATCATTTGGAATTATTACTTTACAAGAAACAAATGAGAGATTCTGTAGATATTTAAACTTTCTCCGACCCTGTAGTAGCTTAAAAGCTGAATCAAAAAGAAAAAATATCCACTGAACCCCTTCGAACATACGTGCAACGTACTAAAATGTGTCTGTTTGTCTATACATTTGTATGTAGTGTAGTATAGCTAATCACTTCTGCGGTATATAGCTATAAAAGTAGTTATTAATGGAATCCCACATTTAGTAAGCGAAGCAAACATATATACTTTTTTTTACCAAATATGCGAAGCGAAGTGAACTGTAGCGTAAAGAAAAGGCAAATTACTCAAGTTATTTGTGTACAAAGCCAAATATGAATATATCATGATAAAATGAGATATTTTATATAGAAAAGATATTTTTACGCAATGCATTAATTATATTGATTTCTCACACCACTTAACCTAAAATATACAGCCGGTTTGTAGAAACAAAGCTTTAAAAGTTGATAAATTTAGCCATATTGTGCACTACTTTTTCTACGCCAAAGTGAGATCCTACAGTGGTAACACTAGTTGGCGTTGAGACACCCACCAAAAAGTGGTTCTTAACAAACTTTGAGTAGTATTCACATATACGTGAAAACCAACAAGGTAGAAAAATTTAACTTTTAGAATAAAGGGGCGGAAAGGAAATTTTCCAGGTGATTCTTTTCATGAAAAAGGGATTGTTTCTCCTTTTAAGGCATACTTTGATTGATCACAGATCTAATTGAATAATAAAGCAGGACAATTATCCAATTATCATCAAACAAATTGTGGTTGCAATGTAAAATTATGTTTACACGGAAAACATGTGCTCGGACACGCGTAATCTCAAAAATCAGACGCCAAGGTTATTGAACTGGTCTAAACCTTAAAGACTTTGCTGATTAAACATTAAGCTCTATAAAAGGCGTCGAATTAGACTGCTAAAACTTTGTATACATGAGTACATATGTATTTAACTGGATTTAAAAGACACTAAGAAAGCAAGTAACATATTGGAGTTACACTTTTTGGTAACACATTTCAGGTAATAATTCTCCATTCTAGGACTAAAAAAATTAAAAAGTTAGGTTTTCTTTTGGCAAAGGTTTAAACCATGTCCAAACAACAAAATTTTAATCTGGTCCAATTCCAAAGGGGGTGCAGAACACCATTTCAACTTTGTGGAATGTAAAATTTGTTTTTAAGATATTTTTTTCAGAAAACAATGTGAAAAATGTCGAAACTGCTTTAAACAATTAATTTCTTGATATTCCATAATTATTTTCTCAAACGCTTTTTAGGGGCGTAAAAACGCGGGATTGAGATGGAATGGGTTAAGACATTTGATAGCCAACAGCAGCGTACATAATATCGGATTCTAGGATAATAAACAGCCGCGATGGGAATACAGAAGTCGGAACTCGAACAAGATGTCGTACCACATCGACAGGCCGCGGTCATGGTGTTTTAGTTTTGTTTAGTTTATTCAACAAAAAAAGCACAATGTGCTCAATATTGGTAGTGCGTCGGAATATCAATCACGAGGTCCTGGGTTCGACCCAAGGTTGCTGCAAACATCCGTTCCGACATTTGTCTCTTATCAATAGGTGAATATTCGTAAACCTAAGTCAAATGGGCAGCTGGGGACTCGGAAAGGATGTAGTGGTTGATCCAAGTGAAGGTACAATATCCACCGCGATTCGACTTATATATCGTTAAAAGTGGCGTTAGATCCCCTATGCAAACAAATAAACCATGTCGTCAGTGGGTGACCAAATTGCACAAAGCTGTATTTACTGTATTTTGTTCGCATACCGACGATCTCATGCAAACATAAAACATAGAGATGATTTAATCCCATTACCACGCAATTCTGCATTTTGACGCGATGAAGAAAGTAAATTATGATAAACAATTTTGGGATTTGAGAAACTGTTTGTCACAAGCAATTTCTCCTGATTCCCGAATGTTTTCTATCGTACCTTACAATCATTTTTCATTATTTGTTGACGTTGATTTTTTATCTGCAATTCTTTGAAAGTTTGAAAGTCTAATTGTGCTAAAAGCCTTATCATCGCGGTATTGGTTGATCTAACATTCTTCGAAACTTACACAAACCTAACCCTTGGCGAAAAAATGTTTCGACGAGCAATATGTGTAAACAACAACTTCAACACTTTCTTTCCTTTCCAAACCGCGGCCACAGCGCAGTTGGTAGCTCGCCGCACTCTCAATCACGATGTCCAGGGTTCGATTCCAAATCGCGTCAAATATCCTTTCCGACACTTGTCACCCACAACTAGGTGGATTATCGTAAAGCCAAGTGGGAGGAGCAAAAAGAAGCTCAGAAAGAATGAACTGGTTGTATTTGTATTAGAAATACCAGGAGTAAGGTGCTCCATCCGCCGCGATATACTTAAAATACTGATAAAAGTAGCGTAAAACTCTATTCAAACACACAGTATTTTTGCTTGTTTTTTTTTTTTTTTTTTTGGTTGTTGTTTGTTTGTTTTTTAATTTCGAATTTTTTCTCATTTCTTAAAGTTTTTAGTGTAAAATTTCGTTTTTGCGAATGGTACAAAAAACAACATCACAGTAATGTTTGATTGTGTTTTTATATTTAATCACAGGATGGAATAAAACATGTCTAATATGTCATTCTATTATTAAACTGTATGATTGCTGTAGTTTATATTATATTCTATACAAAAAAGCACCTGCGTGCCGCATAGGCTCGGTTAATAAGAAAAATCAGTACAATTGTACGCGACGAAACATTCGCTGAGTTTGATTATTTAAGAAGTTTTGTCACTAACTGACGATACTGTGTTTTCAAATATACAGAATTGACGGATCCCTTGCCACGCCCACTGAATGTACTGGCCCCGCCCAGTGACTCTACTGGCTTCGCCCACTGACTCCGCTGGTCCCGCTCATTGATTGCGACACGAAGTTTCACTTTGATATTAAACGGCGTTATGTCCAAATAATTATGGCCAGTTTCATTTAAAAAAAATTAAAAGTTTGTTTGCGACTTAACCTTCGTAACTGCTGCTTGAATAAGTTGCAGTTACGACGTCTCAGTCGCAAACCAACTAAATTGCTTCAAATAAATGTCGGCCAATGCCAGAGTTCAAACTTCTGTTCAGATCTGAACGAATCGTTTCATTGGTCGATTAAATTTTTGAATGGCAATCCTAAATAAATCAATAGAAACCATCAATCAAAAATTTCGGAAGTGAGAAGTATAGACCAAAGGGAAGTCGGAGGTCTACGCAGGATAAAATTATAAGTATATTGGTAGGTTGGCGTCCTAAATGTCGTCATTACAGCTTGAATAAGTTGTAGGTACGACGTCTAATTCGCCAAACAAGCAATTTGCTTCACATAAATGACGGCCAATATCGGAGTTCAAAGTCATCCAACCTAAGTAAATGATTTGGTTAATCGTTTAACTCTGTGATTGACTAGCGCTATCTGTTAGTTGACGCATCGCAACTGTCAAATAACCAGTCGACCATTGAAATCATTCAATGAGACCAGAAATGAGATACGATCTCCAACATTGGCCGAAATTTTTTGTTAACCTTTTTATTGGTTTGGCGACTTCAAGCTGTAGTTACGAAGTTTAGGATGCCAACCAACTTTACTGTTTTTTTTTGTTGTTGTTGTTGTTGTTGTTGTTATATGCTACTGGCCATGACTTTATTAAAGCACCTTTGTTTAAAATGACAGCGCGCCTTCCTTTTGGAGTCAATGGACGGGGCTAACGAAGTAAGTGGGCGGGGCCAGCAATTGGTTAATTTCAGCATATGTTGACCTTTGGAATATGTTTTATTCCAAATACGAAAGCTCTATGTCTTAGTTTTTGGGAGGAAATGGTTTGTAAAGACTTCGTCTGTTATTCCTATTAAAAATCCGGTATTTTCCTATCATAAAATAAGTCGTAGAAGAATTTTATTCGAGGATCAGCAGGCACTGTTTCATAGCAAACAGTGGCTTACTTTTTTGAAGAGAATGTTTTTAAGATCTTGAAGTCCAAGATCCTACAGTATAGAGATAGTTTTCAGTGTACAGTGGTTTCTTAAAAGTATTTTTGTAAAAGGTCATTGGACAATGTCACAAAGCCAAAAGAAAGCAATGGGCCTTATTTTCTGGAAAGAGAACATTCTTTTGAGGATTTGACTCAGTTGCCATGGCAACAGGATATCTTCATCAATTTCAAATCTAAAGATTTCATTGAAAGTGTCTGACAAAAGCACAAATTCATTGAATATTGGATAACATGCCGAGGAGATTTTTTATATAGTGGTTGACGCTGGATATTGGACATGGATCGGCCACAATAGCTCTACTCAAGCAATTCTGCTCATGTTAGTTCAAATAGAAATATTGTGACAATCTAAAAATAATATAAGACTTTAGTTTAACTTATTTCAACACTATCCTCTAGAGAAAACTAACCCAGAAATCAGTATGTTAAAACAAAAACTTTTCTTAATATAAGTAATTTCTTCTTTTGGCTCTATAATTATGATGTAACTCCTGTATGACACTTTGTTTCAAGTTTATACCTTTCTGTTCAATCCATGGTTTTACGTCCCTGTGTTTTAATACTTGAGAAAACATTGTGGCAAAATAAGAAATTGCTTGGAACAAGCAATTTCTTATTTTTTCACAATATTTTCTACCCCACTGAATGATTTTTTTTTTTCAAATAAAACCAATATTATATTGGCGCCTGGAAAACCGTTTAATTTGGACAGGTCTAAATTTGTGCAAAACAGTAAAGAGTTAACATATTTTGAAATATTGTCAGCCGCTTCTTTCAATTTGGACCTGTCAAAATTTTTATCGTCTGATAATAATTGGTTCAACACAAACAAGTTGGAACGGGGGCAAAGGGAAGTTATTCCCGGCATAATTATTTCACGATTAATGTAAACTACTTCGAAATAATTTGCATCTTTCGACTATGCGAGTCTTCAATTCCTAAATTAGCTCCGCCCCCTATTGTTAAATGTATATTTTTTTTAAGTAAGCAATTCCATTTTTGGAGTGCTTCTTGCGTGCCTCAATCATTTGAGTATATACTTGTGTATGGTATAACCAATACGATTTCGAATACGATTTGTTCGAATTAAATTCTAAAGCATTCGATAATTTTGACAATCCAGTTATTATTGAATAAATATAGCGTCGGTGTGCGAACAAAATGTCGTAACTACTGCTTTAACGGTTCTCCAGTTGCGTCATTTTGCTCGCGTAACGACGATAGAGAACGACACAAACCTTGTGGCGGGTTCACTTTTCGAGCAAAATCTTCAAAACAGTTTTGTCGGAAATATTTCACGGAAGCAGGCAGGGCTTACATCATGTGATCTGTCACCCGAAACGGACCATTTAACCAATTACTAGACGACAAAAATTTAGAATATGAAAAAAAAATTCAAAGAAGATGCAGACGATAATTTCAAAGTGATGGAAATTTAAATGTCTCAGTCTTTCGGGCTAGAAAGCAAAGTGAAAATAAAGAAGCTGATTGTAACAAGAAAACATTCATTTCTAACAAACACATTTTTTTTCTGACGGGACATTAGATACCAGAATTGAGTTGTAATTGATAGATTATTGACAGCTGTCGATATGTCAAGAATCCATCGATCAATAAATCATTCATTTAGACCAGAAGTGAAATTTGAACTCCAACAATGGCCGACATTCAAACGAAGAATTTTTTCATTTTTGTTTGGCAACCTAACTTAACGGTCGCAAACCAACCATTTTACTATTTTGTCACAAGTTGCTGACCATAATTCCTTCAAAATAACGATCAATCAATAAGATACAGGTGGCAAATCAAAACGCGTTTTGGTTTTCTAGCGGTAGATTACGGTAACACAGTGGTATCATAAAAGAGGGGGGGGGGTGTTTTTGTTTTTTGCTTGTTTTTTTTTGGGGGGTTTTTTTACAGTTTTCAAGGTTCTTAGAAACATAGTTTGTTTACCGGAAATGGTTTAAAGAAAACACAAATTGGAAAAAACGGGGAAAAAATCACACACACACACAAAAAAACGAAAAAAAAAAAACCCAGAAAAATCGATAACTTCATATATTGATTTCCAAAGATGCAAAACTTGAAAAATACACGTGTTCCGGACACGTGTACACGTGTTTGTTTAGTCTGATAGACCAATTTATTTTCCTCATATTATACATTTTATAGTATCCAAAAATCTCAATGAATTAACGGGTGTACTGGAAAGATGATAAAGTAATCAATAATAGGTAAAATAATAATAATGATAATAATAATAAAACAGAAAAAAATCGATTACATCATTTATTGATTTCCAAAAAGTACCTCACCTAAAATTACGAGTTCGAAATAAATTTACAGTGGTTAGGTAAAGTACATTCTGCTGAACCCGGTATATTCCTGTTTTGGCAGAAGGCAAAGATCAGTCTGCACATATGTGCAGTCTGATCTTTGTCTACATCACCTGCCTGTCCCTGTTAAGTCAGAGTTGTTCATATAATAACTTGTCTTAACAAGTATAACTTCTCTGTTAGAGTCTTCAGTTCTAAGTTCTTTATTTTTTGTTAGCTTGGCGACTTAAGCGTCGTAACTACAGCTAATTCAAGCTGTAGTTACGACGTTTAGGTCACAAATAAATTTGCATAATACACGCCGTAAAAAATCGAAATGGAACTTTCTGTTGGAGTCAATGTGAGGGGCCAAAGTAGAAAGTAGGCGGGAACAGCGATTAGGCAATTGACGTTACACCGGTCACGTCTACTGATATCCAATCGGGAGTTCTTCTTCGATATCATGCGGCTTATTTAAAATTCCGGTTCTGGCAGGAGATATAGAATAAGATCAGACTGCACTTATGTGCAGGCTGGTCTTAGTCTACACCTCCTGCTTGTCGTTTTCCTGCCATAGTTGTTTATAACGTTGATTTCTTAAAGAAATATTGAATTTTGAACAAGTTCTATCAGTGCTTTCAGCCCTTTGATTTGACAGCATTTCAGTAAGGTAATTCATACAGCATGACAAGGTTTAACATAATATATGGCCAGTAACAAGTAAAAATAGTGAAATATTTTGTTTAGCGACTTGAACGTCGTAACCTGAATAAGCTATAGTTATGACGTTTAAGTTGCCAAAACAACAAAAACGCTTCAATAAATGTCGGCCAATATCGGAGTTCAGAGTTCACTTCTGGCCTTAATAAATGATCTGATCGGTGGTGTGATTTTTTGATTGATAGCCATGTTTCGTCAGTTTCGGCTTGAATAAGCTGAAGTCACGACGTTTTGGTCGCCTACCAATGATTTGGTTTCGGTCTAAACTTGCTTGATGGCGTGGTTTCAAAATTAAACAAGAGTCTCTCATGAATTACTCTTTGTGTTGATTGATAAATCATAAAATCACAGGATGGTACTAAGTAGACACTCAGTAGAAGATGCTCTGGCGACGAGCATTGGCTAACTGCACTTATGGATCCGGCAATGAAGTATACACCATGGGTTATGGGACAGAGACACACACTTGGACAGACATGACCGGCACGCCGTGTAATTTGTATTGGTGGTGGCGTTGTTATCCATAGACCTCTTCATCCAGTCTGAAACAATGAATAAAACAGTCAGTCATTAACAATAATATTGACCAAGGACCAGACGACACAATTCTAGACCGGTTTTAATTGAAAGAAGTTTGAGACGACAAAGTATAGTTAATGGAATTGTAAAAATCACCGTCTTTGGTGGTAGAGAACATCGTTTTCCCCTTTATCCACATTGTTGTCGAAAGCTTTCTTTTTTGTGCGTCAAAAAGTGGCATTGTGTAGGAAGGGTTAATAATAAGTTAAATCAATCAACAGTTGTGAAATAATTCTGATCTGTCGGGCAAAAAGGGGTTTTCGGGGTGTTCAAAGCAATTTCTACATTGTCCACAATGTTTTCCAAAGCTTTTTCCATAAGATGCTTAAAAAGCGGAATTGAGAGAGAATGGGTTACATAGCATGCTTTTAAAAGAGTTCTCTACAATTTGAATAGAGTTTGCAACATTCCTAAAATACACAAGAACTACTTATAATGGCGCAGACAATCAATGGATTTAGTGGCTAAGCCTCCAGTGGTAGTTTGCACTCGTTGAACTTTGAGAAGACCTCAAAATTTTGTCTGTTAACTTAAGCTATCAAAGCTGACGCTTTATTAGCTAAAAAGATAGGTACTCTGTTCCAGAGTTTGTTTAATCTACACCCCCCCCCCCCGATGTTCGTTCTACAGTTCGATAGTTTCAACTTATTTGACTGACGGTTCCTTGAATTTGAATTAATTGATTGCATTTTTAATCTATTTAACCCATTCCTGTTTTGAGAAAAAATTGGCCTGTTTAAATTCAAAGAATTTGCGGACGAAAATTTAATGAGGATTTGATTTGAAAAAAATACCATTTAGTAGGGTAGGAAAAATTGTGGAACAACAATAAATTGCTTGTGACAAGCAATTTCTTCTTTTTATGCAATATTTTCTCAATTATAAATTCACAGGGACGTAAAAATTAGGGATTGAACAGGAAAAGGTTAAGACGAGAAATATTATGTAATACGACGAAGTTGATACACTTTTGATACAGCTGCAAAGGCTTGAGCAATTGAACATGTATGTTTTTCAGATGTAAGGGTCAATATTCAAAGTTAAGATGTAGTTGTGGGGGAACGGGTGTGTGGGTGTGTGGTTGTTGGTGTGTGTGGAAGTGAATAGAAGTTAAAATGGTTTGCTTTTTGTCAGTTCATTAAGAAATAATGGGGATTTTTGCTAACAATTCGCCAGACTAGGTTTTTATGTCTATAAAAATTACACTCATGAGTGGGCGACCAAATTGACATAAATACAGCTTGAATAAAGCTGGATTAACGATATTTTCATCTCTCACTCACGGTTTATGAAATCTTTCTAAGTTTGCATAAGAAGGACTTTAGCCGGTTTACTTCTTAGATTCTCTAGATAGGATTTCTTGATTCAAAAAAAAAAAAAAAACCTAGGCAGTTTGACAGCAACTTAGTTGTAAATTGCATTCATTCAAAATCAACGTGGCCTTTTTGTATTTACGCCGTTGGACTCCTTTGGATTATTGAACTAAACCAATATATTTATACGTTTCTAATAAAGAAAATACATTTCAGAGTTGCGTTTCGTCGAAATTCGCATACGTTATCCTTTGATGATTCCTTTTCAGATTCCTTAAAAATGACTTTTAAAATCATTTCAAAATTGGCTGACTGGTTAAGAAAAGAGGTACTTATTACTATCGTACTCGATTATGGGGAACCCTCCCCCTCCTACACACACACACACTAATGTTTCAAGAATCGATCCTTGGCACTATATAAAAATGTGTTCAAAAAGTTTTTCGGCTTTTTTTTCCAGGGCTGCGTGTGATTGAAAACCAGCCATTGGCAGTGGTCGCTTTGATACTTTTTGTTTATTCTTTACTTGCCCTTTCATGTTGTTTTTCGTATATATCAGTGCCATGAATCATTTTCTAAATATCTGTACCGCTCATACATTGAATCCATAAACCTAAGGGTACTTAAGTAGGAAATGGAATCGTTGTCCAGGGCTGCCAGACCTCGTGACTGAGGTTTTATATTATTCTAGGACATTGTTTATTTATTTATCATTTTACTTGATTGTTTTTATATTCATTTTCGTTTAAGCGGCTTCATTTAAATTCCAATCACAAAAAGTCAGTCCTTCTTAAGCTTACCTTAGCTCAAGGTGGCAAACGTCAACCTTTTTAATTAATCAGCTTATGATGTCCGTAATGTGTCATCTTTTGTGTTCGTTTTTTTTGTTTTTTTTTTCTTCTTCTTCTTTTTTTTTATTGGTTTTTTTTTTTTTTGGGGGGGGGGGGTAATTAAAGCTGCAGTTACAGCGCTAATGTCGCCTACGAACCACATTGTTATATATTGTTCAAAAATATTGCAATATAAAGCTATTTATAATTGAAGCGGAACTTCCTGTGCGAGCGAGTAAGTGAGACCAGTGGAGTCAGTGGGCGGGGCTAGCGATCTGTCAATTATATTTCTACTGTTTTCCTGTTGGACAAATGTCTAAGTCATTTGCCAGTACAATACTTAGCTCTCATATATGTTGTCTTGAAAATAAATCATGTCACATGATAAACTAAAAGGGACACACAAACATTCATACTCGCTGACACATAAGAGCAGAAAAGAAAGAAAAAACAATTATTGCATCTAAGAAAATCGCTTAGAAAGAAAGCAAAGGGAAGGAAAGAGAAAAGATAGCTATTGTCTCTTTGGCGACCATGAATGAAATATTAATTTAGTAATTTATCAACATTGTTCAATATACTGACCACCTCCATTTTTTTTGTCTATGGAAATTGAATATGTAATTATAATATTTGACCTACTGTTTTACCTATTGTTCGCATCAGAATAACTCAGCAATTAATATATCAAGTGTAGTAATAATTTATTCATCATTAGATTTTTGGCCATCCACGCAACAAGTAAAAGTGGCGCCCAGCTAGCAAAAAATACAGGACCCATTTAGGAAACATGAAGGAACCTATATGAATCCAATATGAGGTACTCATCCGAGACCAAGATTAAATGTTCAACATAGACTCATATGGGACCCGTGATAGCGACCTATATGGGTCCCATCTGGGAAGCATATGGGACCATCAGTGCAATCATGTGCCCTGATATAGGGCCACATATCACCTATTAACCCATTCCCCCTCAATGACCCTTTTTTTGCGGCCTTCAAGCAAAATAATTAAGAAAACATTGTGGAAAATGAAAAAAAAAAAATGTTTGACCCAAGCATATTTCTTCATTTGTTTCAATATTTTCTATCTAGAAAGTTGAAAAATAAAAGATTCCACTAACTTTAAATTGTCGTCTGCAACTCATTACAATTTGGAGCAGTCTACTATTTTGAGGTTTTGGGAATTGGTTAAAGCTTCACATTGTTCAAAGATGAGCATGGGCAACATATTAGGCATACATACATAAATTTAGTATACAGCCTTTTTATAAAACTGATTTAGATATTTAGGTAGAGGGGGCGAATCTGCTTAAAATATTAGCCTTACAACAAAACAGCTACACAAACATAAAGCATGCAAGCAAGAAAATAAATACAGAGCTAAAAGACGTAACTAAAAACAAATGGAAATCTGATTTTATCGCAGCGAAAGAAAAAGGTAATAAAGTAATTGAAATATTAGATTGAAACTTTTTATAGAAGGTTTAGTGCAACTCTATCGCAGGGGCCTATATAAATATAGGCCCTTGCGATAGTGTTGCACTAAATCCTCGTCATGATCTTTGGAAGCATACGCAAATTAAATCCAAATGTATTTTTCAAACGTTGCTGTTTACACCGTTCAATTTTCTGTCATATGGGTTTTGTTTGTTGATTTTCGCCTGCTTATAAAACAAAATGGGGCTCATACGTTTACGTATTCCAGGGGCTGTAAGAGATTGTATATAAGAATGAAATTTCGTCTTCTCTTTTCTTCATTTGGATTTCTTTCATTTATTTTTTATTTGGCGTTTTTCTATCAATATGAATCCTAGGTTTTCCAATGAAGGTCTCAAATGAGACCAATGTGGTTATTTTACCTAGTTTTTGGCAACGTTGGACCCATATTGCCATACTTGGTGGGGGTGTTTAGAGCTGTATCTTACATATGAGCAAGGCAGGTTATAAAAGAGATAGACAGACGAACACATAAACAATTACCGTGAAGTATACTGTTTCTATCATTATTTATTATTGGCAGGGTATCATCCTCAGAATGGTTATGTGAAAAAGGTGTTTTCTGTTTTGTTTCCAACTTCAAACACAAAATTATAGGCTCCAAGATAAAAAGCCAAGCGAAGGCTGTACAACACAACTTCATCTCAATATGAACCCTTGAACCTAGTCTGTAACAATTTCTCTACCTTATGTGGAACGGCCTATTTATATAGTGCCGGAACCAGACACCTAAAAATTACACTTCCTTCCGTTACAAATATCGATAAACCATCTTTTTATCAGTTTAAAACACGCCTTTAAAGTTCTAAAAAAAATTACTAGAAAGGTTATGGCATTGTTGGTACAAGTGCAAGAAAAAAATGCGTTAAACGTGACAATGCTTTAGACGGACAAATTTGATGATAATGAAAACTTGAAAATGGTAAGATGATAGGAATTTTTATAGCCCTTGCAAGAAAAAGGTCGGGTTAGAATGGACGTCGTTAAACGGTATCATATTACCTGGTAAATACATGTATTGAATTACTATAGGCTTCAAATTGACAGACAATTTCTGGAAAACTAGAGTGTTTTTGTATCTTTGCGAGGGATATTATATCCTAAAAAAGACTGATGACTTGATACGTGTCGTTTGGCATTTTTGTTTGAACTGTGTTCTTTTGTGCGACGACAAACTCGTGTGTTATTGTTATGCTATAATAAGAGATTTTCTAAGGTAACATCCAAAACCTGTCTTTGCTACGTGGGTGTTTGATTTTTCCCCCTTCCTATGACAATCCCTGCATTATTTTGCTCCCGTTATATTAGTAAAACTGGGGAAAAAAAGAAGAGGCTGAACCCATTCCTTTAAATTAGGGACAAACAAACTTTCTCAAGAAGTCATGGTCGTAAAGCAACATTATTTCACGAATGAATTTTAATGTTTGAGTTTCAGGATAAGACTTCCTTGACTTTCCGTTCTAAAGTTTGCATTATATAGCTGATCTTAAGACCAGGCAATAAAAAGAAACTAGAAATAAAGTCCATATAAAACACTGATAAGGACCAATATCACTCTTGAGAGTATGCAAGACAGATGGGCCGTGAATGGCCCTCATTTATTGCATTTGGTTGTTTCAGTTTCTTGAAATATAGGACTAAGGGCGCTTGAACTGCAGTATCGCTCTACTAACCTGAATTTACTAATTAACCCATCCAACTCTATCCAGCATCTTCTCGCCGATCGAGAAAACAACTGTGAAGAACATCACGGAAAATGAAAAAAGTTTCAAAATTGAAGTGTTCGAACAAATACCCGGTGCAACAGTACTCTTAAAGACTGTAGGTCATCCGTTTTAGCCTCGTTAAATAAAGAACGGAAGGAGCCAACTTTGGCAATCCGTAACTTCTCTCACAAAGATTCCTATGGCCTTTAAACTTAATCTTTTCTAAAGAGCTGTCTTTGATCCTGAATTACACGCCAGGAACTGTTATCATTTGGGTTTTTTTTTTTTTTTTTTTTTCGCAAATCTGAACAAATCCACTCATTAAATTATCTACCTTCGAAAGTGTCCGTCTTGTTGTGTTCTACCAGCAAATGTCAGTTTCTACATTGACTGGCGAGCCTGTCCTAATATTTCGACCAATATCGGAGTGCAGCGTTGATAGGGCAGATTTGGCAGTCTACTTATACAGAAATTGTTCTCTGATAAATTTATTGAATCACACGCATGGAGTACATCAGTGTCAAGCCTCTAGTTTTTCTTTAAACGTATAACTAGTATAAGAAATACCTGGAATCCAGGTGCTCCAACCGCCATAAAATGACTAAAAGAGTCGTGAAATCCAAACAAACAAACAACCGTACTATTTTCAGCAGAAAAAGATTACAAAGAAAAGTAGTCGCTATGCATATATAAATGCATATGGAGTGACCTCACTAAAAGTAGGTCTTTTACAAAATCTATTTTCAGATCACATTAGTGATCGCATGCTCAAATGTTTACTTTTTCATGAGTCCTGCATATACCGGTATTCTATAGTTTACGCTTGATTTGGCCGTTTCCGTCCTTGACTTTATATTCTAGCGGAGGGCTAACGGATGAGTGCATTTCCAAACTAAACGACCTTTCTCTAAGTGTAAAAAAGAAGGTACCTCTGCAATGGATACAATAGAAAAAAATCATCGTTCATGACCTATGAATCTTGGTCTCAAAAGATAGAACTATGAAAGACAATGAAGCGCTAAAGACGTCAAATGTCAACGAGTGTTTTGTAATCTGCTACAGCATAATAAACATTAGTAATTTTGTATAAAACAAAGGCTAAATATTCGGTGGGGTTTGACCATACAAAGTTCTTCAATCTCTGCAATAGTTTCTACAACACAAGACAAAATAATTTAAAATTACTTAAATTAATATTTGTCTATGCAACAACTAAATATATGGCCCAGTCTATATATTTCGTCTGATAATGGGCAAGTCCATAATTTCAAACGCTTTCGTCTAGTCACAGGTTAAAGTAGTTATACAGATGTAGTTATATCGTCTGTCTCGTTAATTTTTACTGAAGTATTTTTTTTCTCTCCTGAAATTAATACGTAACCTATTTATTGCGGCTTCAAAATGTCACATTTGAGGACTTTTAATCGAGACCGTTATTTGTATTTTCTGAAATGTACTTGTTTTGGACCAACCACTAACGATAAAGTATCACACACATATCGTAGGTCAATACTTTACTTCTGATCTCAATCAAATGGATCGTATCATCAATCGACATACGATTGCCAGAGATTATCCGTCAGGTAAGCTCAGATAGCATGTGCTGTGCCCATGTGAGACGAGGTCTCCTTTTTGGAGCGATTGTGGCCCGATTGACGAAAAAGAATCGTCTCTGAAAAGCATCGACTCTGATCAGAATGAATGTACAGCACAAACTGATAACGTTCGTCACATTAACCCTTTACTGTTTTACAAATTTAAGACACGTCGGAATTCAAAGGGGTAGCAGACGCCATTATAAAGTAAGTACAATTCAAAAAGTAATCCCATATCATAGGAGATGAGGAATTATTTCTCACACATAATATTACAAGGACATAAAAATGAGGGATTGTACAGGAAGGGACTGAGCCTTTTGTTGATTTTTCTTAATCCTTTCCTGTTTCTCAAATTTTTAGACCTATCCAAATTCATTGGTATTGAAGACGAATATTTAAAGTGGATTTCTAAAAGTCTTCTCACTCAAATGATATCCATTCTTAATCCTCTTAATCCTGCTTTCTGAAATTGTGTATATGCTTCCATAAAATAAACAATGCCTGCGTCTTGTATTAGGTCATCTCTACCTCACCGATGTAACGTCACCGATGTATAATTCGACCGATGAAAGTTGAGAGTCAGGTATAATTTTTTTATTTGGACATAACTTTTTAGCTGAAGACTTTAACATTTATTGTTTAAAAGTAAGGTCTTGAAAGCACCCCTACTTCTGCAAAAATAGTTCCGGTCGGTCACGTGATCAAGTGGCATGATAAAGCTAATCACTTGACCATGTGACTTGATATAAAGAAGTTTATCATACACCAGTTTAAAAGGCAATGTTTATGGAAGGTGACGGGATAAAAGTTAAAGATTGTAAACCAAGGATGTTTGATAAGTAACCTATATACGCTAAATGACATATCGTGGCTGTCACAGACAAAAGAAATTCATTTTATTATATATTTAGGTATAGAGCGAACTATGAACTCCAACATTGGTCCGCCTTTTTGTTGGTTTGGCGACTCATTTATATTTTTGATACATGATACTGGCCATAACTTTAGCAAAATAATGCCGTTTAATATACTCTGTAAAACTTTCTGTCGGTGCTCTGTGGGCGCGGCCAGCGATCCGTTAATTGGTTGGAATAACACAGTCGATAATGTTGTTGATTTTTGGTGGACGTCTCAACGTACACCAGTGGTTCCACATTTCGAAATCCTGTAAGGTCTTAGAATGATTTAGAAAAAGTAGTACCTAACTGAACTTAATTCATCAGATTTTAAATCGGCGTTTCCGCAAACCAGCTGTTTATTTTAAGAGGACGTGTGAGAATTCATTTTAATTTATGTGCTGCGTAAAAACACCTTTGTCTATAAAATCATCTAGTTTAGGCCTTGTACACATATAAATTTATTTTGTCAGCAGTTCGGAAAGCTACAGCTCACAGCTGCACCTGGCCATGGCTTACTGTCATTTGTAGAACTACAATACTTAAGTTGAACCATTAGAAATCCAGCAAACTTAATAGGTAAATCACTTATATCTTCACCGTTGAGAAAAAATAACGCTTGTGGAAATGGTAATTTTGTCGAACTGGGGCTCGTACTCACGGCACTAGAATAGAAAATACCCTGTATTATCTATTGTACTGGCCAGTCTCGACGTAACGTTTCAAATTACCTGTGTGAACTATGCTATTTTCTACATAAAATGGATATATCACTCTACTACACTAACAAGGACATCTACCATCATCAGTTCTTACAGTGCTTTGATTAAAGAAATAAAACGGGGGGGGGGGGGGTCGATCATAAGCGGCAAAAGTACTCGAATAATTTAGATCTTGGAAAGTGATACTGGAGTCTACATAGTAAACAGAAAAATGTTTTTTTTTTCCAGAATACATCGTTGTTTGGACACCAAACTGTCGTAAAATTCTTTTAAACAACAAACCTGTACCGAATAGCACTGTACACTGGTCTAACGTACTACGTATATACTGAGACCTGTAAGCGCTGGGCTACCAATAAGCATTCGCGATCTAATAACGGCACGTTTCTAACAAATGCGCAAAGGGGTAATTAGTCTTCTAAAGACCGTTTGATAAACAGAGAGAACGAACATTTTGAAAAAAAATTAAGAAGAGCGGCCTTGATGCCTCGTTTCTCTTTGGGAATGTAAGATAATGTGTACATAAACAAAGCGATCCATTTATATAGATATTAATTGGCCTACATGTATCATTACAAAATCTGTTGTAAAAGGTGTCTGGTATAACGAGGTTAGACTGCGGGATTATGCCAGCAGATCAAGATCGATCATGTCGCTTATGGTACATTTTTCAAGTCGCATTTTAAAGTCTCTTTATCTTACCATTATTGACGGATCGCTGACCACGCCCACTGCCCTCCGAAATGGTGGATCGACTAAGAAATCAAACTGTTTGCAAACATATGTCCAGGAATTTAAAACGAAATGCATATCCTTAGATGGCGACCTTAAAGTCATAACTGCAGCTTGTATAAGCTTGAGTTGCAAAGTTTAAGCCACCAAAGTAACAAAAGTGTCTAACAAAAATGTCACTTCCGATCTATATCCATATTTTTATTGGATAATCGATTTTGATTGACAAGGACGATCCGTCAGTTGTGAGCCGACTATTGAAAGGGACTTCCTGGGTCCCGTTTGGTTATGTGAGTGGGGTTTAACGCCACTTTAACAGTATTTTAGTCAAGGCACGGCTGCGGGGGCACCTAACCACGGATTCCTGAAATTTCTCACTCCAGTACTACCACATCATCCTTCCCGGACCTCCAGTTTTTTATCCCACTTAATTGTACGATTATTTACCCATTGACGGGAGACAAATGTCGGAAAGGATATTCGCCGCGACCGGAAATCATGAATGCGGGTCCAACGCGTTACCAACTGAGCTTTGGCCGCAGAGATGGAATCTAGCTCAATTAGGGAAGGGTTGTGCGGAAGGGCCATTCTACATTTAGGAAACCAATTTGTTACATACAAAAGTGACCCTGGGTCATTCCTGACCAGAGCCGATGCTTTCGGACCACCCAAAGGGTGGGGGGTTGTCTAATTTTGCCTAACGCTCGTTAGCGTTCTATTTCCATTTCTCAATTGGCGTTTCACTTCCCTCGCCCACTGAACTGCGACAGGAAGTTCCACTTCGATATTAAACGGCGTTATTTGTAAAAACTTACGGCCGGTAACATTAAACAAAAAATAAATAATGAAATAGAATAAAATGGTTGGTTAGCGACTTAAACATCGTAGCTACAGCTTCTTCAAGCTGTAATCACGATGTTGAAGTCGCAAAACTAACAAAATGCTTAACATGAATGTTAAGCCTGTTTAAAGGTGGGCGGGGTAAGATGAAATATGTAAATTCTTCCCTATTTCTGTGGAAGGGTACCCTATCATTATTATTTCTTTTTTTTTTCATGAGGAAAGATTGTGGTAAGTCTAAAAATATTTGAAAATAAGAAAACATTTTTAACTCAGAAATAAGCCTGCTGAAGTTCAATAAACTTATTGTGTTTGTTATTGATATATATCATTATTTCATTATGATTTTTAGAAGAAAAAAAAAACCGTTTAACCCATTCCCACACAGTGACGCCTTTTGACGCTTCTCAAGAATAGAAATTGGGAAAACATTGTGTAAAATGAAGATATTGTTTGTGACAAGCAATTTCGTCATTTTACACAATGTTTTCTGAACGGCAAGTTAAGATAATCTAAAATTCAATAAACTTTAAATCGTCGTCTGCAACTGCTTTCAATCTGGACCAGTCAAAAATTGTGTTGTGTGGGTTAAATAATATCATCGTGTGTGTCATTTCACGGATATACGTCGCAAATGACGTAAATACGATACACCTAGCTGTTTTCACTTAAAATAGCATATAGCACTCAATAGAAAAATAGAAACTTAAAGATCTTTGTCTCTTCAGGTAGAAAACCTTGCTTATCACAATAAGTATCTGAATGTTCGATGATATTTTCTAAACCGTTTTTTTAGGGGCGTGAATGCGGGATTGTTGAGGAATGGGTTAAATAGGCGATTAATTTAAAAAAAAAAGGGTAACTTAAGACATTTAATCAGAAATGTTTTTTCAGGTCCCACATAGACTTTCAAATCTCAATGAAATATGAAAAAGAGGACATTTCAAAAGACGCGTTGATAGTATATATGAATACTGTATCCTGATTAGGCGAAAAATCGTAAATACAGCTCAAACTAAGCTATAGTTACACAGTTTTGGTCACACAGACGACAAAGGGTTTAACACACTACAAGATAAAGAAACATAGATTCTAACTTGTTGGGCGATATTGTTCACGCTGAATCCTCTTGGCTCTTTCCGTTCTAGTAATCATAGGACCGTTGTGTCGCGACTGACCGAGATGAGCTTGGAAAATCAAAATTACGAAAACACACTTCCAGATGTCCATAACTTTGCAAGGTATCCTAAAAACGTATAAAATCCATTCCGTATCGGTCACTTGCAAATGAAGGAACAACTTAATCATGTACTTATATTTTCTTCTCTTTTATAATAGCTATCCCATGACAAAACAATCACATATTTATCCTGGATACAATGGATAAGGTGTGTCCAAATAACAATGTGGTATGGAACTACCCCACTGGTCAGTATTAAACCTTAACTAGACGACAAAACTTAAGACTGGTCCAAAGTCAAAGATGTTGCAGAGCACAGTTTCTAGCTCATGAAATTTTACTTCATCATTTTTTCTCAATTTTCTTTTGGGGTAGAAAACGGTGGATTATGAAGAAATTGCCTGTAAGAAGCAATTGTTTCACTTCAAATTGTTTTCCCAGTTTTTTTTTTGTTTTTTTTCTTTTTTGTCTTCTTGTGGGCATCAAAAAGCGCTATTGTATTGGAATGGATTAATTGATGTATTTCTATCCTATGTTAAAACAAAATACATATTTACGTTTGAAAATCCTTCGGGTTGGAACGGATTAGGTATTTCGTCTCCTAATCAACTGTTTGGTAAATCCAGTTTCGAAAATCCCTAAGGCTTGGTTTCGGATCGATCAGCGCTATTAGAAAGAGGTCATTTTCATACAATGTAGATGTTTAATTTTCAGTTTTTACGCTGTTTTTGTTGTTGTTTTATTCCATCGTTAAAATGCGTTCACATAAACTAATAGTTTTCAAAAAGCATTCCAATCAACAGATCGCGTCTGTCAATCAAAAAATAGATTGACCAATCAAATTTTTATTCGGAAGCTAACTTTAAAATCCATAATTCGTTTCAGGCATATTTGTTTATTTTGCGAGTTAAACGCCGAATCCACAGCTTATTCAAA
This sequence comes from Fragum fragum, assembly GCA_946902895.1. Taxonomy (NCBI): domain Eukaryota; kingdom Metazoa; phylum Mollusca; class Bivalvia; order Cardiida; family Cardiidae; genus Fragum; species Fragum fragum. The sequence continues at coordinate 19,660,549 of OX336375.1, forward strand.
CTGTAGTTACGCCGTTCAAGCCACCAATCTACAAATTTACCTTTTTGTTAGTGGACAGCATTTCGTTAATTATTGAGACTTTCAGCAGAAATCGACACTTCTTCAAAACTGCTTCCTAACTGATTACCACACAACAAAAAATTAAACAGATCAAAACCGAAAGACGTTGAAGACGACAATATCAAGTTGATAGAATTTGATATAATTCTTTGAGTGCGTAAAAACTCAGAATTGTGTGGTAATAAGTTAAGGGTAAAGGAGATGGGTAGGTTTTTCCAATTTCCGTTTTGCTTATTAACCCATTTCCAAACGACAACATTTTTGACTGGTGTTAATTCAAAGAAAATGCAGACGACACTTTAAAGTTTATGAAATTGTAGTGTGTGTGTGGTTTATTTCCGATATCTCTGTAAAGAAAACATTTTGGAAAAGGAAGAAATGGCTAATCGATTTGAGACTCTGGACAAAACTCAACGGCGGGTCCAGGATTTCTGTACATGGGGTCCAAACTCACCAATAGGGGGGATAGGTTTGTTTTCCTATTAAAGTTGTTTAAGAGAATGGTTACTTATTATACATTTTTGACAACGATATGAAGGTTTGAATCGATTGCATACTTACATGTTACATTAGAGGTTTGATTGGTCAAAAACTAGTATATGTACTTATGTTATAATTGGCGCTTAATTTAATTCTGACAATGAATAAATCGACCGATCAAATAACACACTTAGTCTGGAGGTGAACTTTGAACCCCAACGTTTGTCAAGCACTTTTGTCGGTTTTGCGATTTAAACGACGTAACTACAACTTATTCTAGCTTAAGTTACGACGTTTAGGTCACCCATCAATCATTTCACTTTTTTGCTGTTGCATGTAACTAGCCATGGAATTTGCAATATAACGCTGTTGAATATCGAAGACTAGCACCGCTACCGGACACGGTGGTCGTAAACCAGTGGAGTCAGTGGGCGGGGCAAGTTTTCCGTAAAGATCACGACAAGCCATTGCATCCTTTAAAATCGCCACAAAGATCGGGATTGTACATGGTAAGTGCATGGTCAGTCATTTAAGGTCAAATAGCTTAAAGTGAACTAAAATTGACCTCAAAAGATTAAAAGTTTTGGGCGAATTAACATTTTGCGGTTCTTTCGTTATGGGGTTTTGCAAAACTACAGTGGCGTACCAAAATCAGCCCCTTTACATACAACAATACTCAGGACTAAAGGCCACTGAAGGCATATAAGAGCAAATAAGGAAAAGGGAACATCATGTCGAACAAGCACTTTCACCCATTCCCTCACAATAACGCATTTTTGCGGATCACAAGAAAAATAATTCTGAAAACATTGTGTAAAATAATGTTTTCTGTCCTGAAATTTGGAAAATCTAAAATTTCATAAACTCAAAATTGTCGTAAGCAGCTTCTCTCAAATTGGACCAGTCTACAATCTTGTTGTCTGGTAATGGGTTGATCACTTGGTTTGTGACAGAGCTCACCTGATCTAACCACAAATCGGAACGCCGTTGTCAATCAAATCATTAATTTGGACGGCAGGACCTGAATAGAATGTTTACCTACGACATCTATTTTTACTATTTTGTTATATAAAGACTTGAAATATTGAAGCTTTTGTTGCGACGTTTTTTTTCGTTGTATAAATATCTCCGTCAGATATTTTATTTGAGGTCAGTGGGCGTGACTATCGATACGTCAGTTGTTCAAAGAGCATGATCTTGTCTTTAATGAAGCTTCTGGATGGTCACCTGATCGATCAACATCAGGTGTATGAATATTCTGAGAAAAAAGATCAAGTAATTTGCCGTCCCTGCTCTCACCTTGAAAGGTAAACATGGGAAATTGTCAATGCACTTTGACTGCTTACGGGTGGTTTTAGTTCACATTGATTAAATTCTTATTTCTTTTCTATGTGTCTGTGCGAGTGTATGTCTGTTGTGCACTAGTGAGTAATGCTGATTTTGATGGACTCCGCAGGCGTCCATCAGTGTTACCTAGTTTTGAAAATCAAGTAGGATGTTACTATGCTAGAAGAGAAGTACATGTAGAAGCTAGTCAGATTTCGATTTATTATTTTTCAAAACCTATCTCCCCCAAACAACTGTACATTTTGAAAATGGCGTAATACGGGTATTCTATATGATTTGTAGAACGTGTAAAGGCTCCTCTTAAATACGAAAACACCTACCAATAACCCGCTTAGCGTAGATGCGGTTACGGTTTCAATACCACGGAGTCTTTCAATAATATGAGTACTTTGCCTTCTATTTTGAGAACTCACTATATGAGCTGTATACCGCGGGATTGATAGGCTAAACATTTACATATAGGCCCTATTTAAAGATGTCCATTGTTATTTTGAAACAGCCTTTTCAAGACGTTACCAAACGACAAAACTCTTGTACGTGTTAAAGACGACAATTTAAATCGCTTTGAGATTGAAAACTAAGGTCCAGATAGGGTAGAAAACATTGTGAAACAATTTCTCATTTTCTCACAATTTTTTTTAAGTGTAGTTCTGCTGTGGCGTAAAAGGGGTGATTGTGTTGGAATGGGTTCAGCTTTTACTGGATCAAGGAAGAGTTAAAAGATATACAAACATTCTCATTTGTTTCTTACTGGTAATAATTCGTTGTGAATATTGCTTATCTGATATTGTCCAAGTTTCTTAACCCTTTCCTGTTTATGAAATTTTAGACTGGTCCAATTTGAAAGAGGTTGAAGGCGACAATGAAGAATGCATGCAATTTGAAATCTAGCCATCCTCTGTGGTAGAAAATATAGGAGAAATTGCTTGTTACAAGCAATTTCTCCTTTTTCCACAATGTTTTCTCAAATATAAAATCATGGGGACGTAAAATCCCGGGTTTGTCAAGGAAAGGGTTAATTTAATTGATATCTTAATCATTGTGGAATATCTTCGGAATAATATGATAATCTCGGAAAAATAAAAAAGTATTGATCTTGAAAGCTAGTTAGATTGCGATCAAGTGAATATGTTTCAGTAAAACCGCGATTAGTGGATACACCCAACTATGGCCGCCAGTCAATTTTCACACGAGTAACATGTACAACTGCAACAATAAATTTGGGCCATTATATGTGTAGCTGCTCAGTCAACTTAACAGGCAAATTACATTTAATATTTTCACCGGTGAAAGACAAATGGCGTGCACACGTAACACGTGGCATTTCTCTTTGCACTTGTGATCGTGCTCAGGACTCTAGAAAAGAATCACCCTGTATTACATGTACCTATAAAACAAACCAGGCAAGGCAAGGGGTTATTCTTAAAAAGATAATCTATTTGAAAAGTACCATTTTGTATACCAAAACGGGCATATCACTCTACTATGCCATCACGGACTCCATCATTAGCACTTTCAGTGCCTTGATTAAATGTAATATGGATACACTTTGATGATTTGGTCGAACCTGAAACATCTTAAGCAAGTTTGCTGTCTGTGCGTGTCTATCGCATATTCTTGGGACTGGAGATAAAAGTTTCTGAAAGAAAAATTCCTACTTTTCCTACAACTTTCAAATGCGTGTGCCTTAACAAAAAGTTGTAAGGTTTTTGGTGGCTAATTTGCACCTTAATGCTTTTTCAGCATTTCAACGACCCCCCCAACATTTGCCCATCCTTTTTTTCTTGTACAAACTTTGTTACCCTTACCCTAAAGACTCCAATTCAAAAATATTTTTATCCATTTTTTTTTTCACTTTAAAAGCCTATGTAAAACATGTGACCCTGAGGATGGACCAATTTTGATCCATGGGTCAGAATTCGAACTATCGTGATAGAGGTCCACCAGATGACGAAGTATATCGAATATTAACGCTCTAGGCATTTCTGTTTCGGAGGAGATTTTTAAAGCTTTCGCCATATAATTCTTATTTAAACTTGTGATCCCCGGAGACGGGCCAATTTTTACCCATGGATCTTAATTTGATAAATCTTGGTACGAGTCTACTTGATGATTCCACATACAAATTATCAGAGTTTTAGGCCTTTTAGTTCGGTTGAAGAAAAGTTTTCTCTATGTAAGCTTATGTCAAATAATTGCCCCAACCCCAGCGCGGCCTTTTCATCACGGATTTTTTTCATGCACAAACCCCGTAGTCGACTCAAAATACCAAATGTGAATCTATTAAACTATTGGTTCATGACATGAACATTTTCTTCAGATTTTATATTTTGGATAAATATGATCTCGAAATATGACTGACTTGGCAAACGATTTAATTTTCAACGAGAATGTATTTTTTTATTATGATGAAGTTTAACGAAACTTTTAACAATATTTCAGTCATATCGCGGTGTCTGTAGCACCTAACCATAAAAGCCTGGTATTTTCACACCAGTACTACCACTACGGTCTTTCTAAGCCTCTTGTTGCTCATCTCACTTAGGTCTACGATTATCCACCCATTGATGGGAGACAAATGTAGGAATGGATGTCTGCTGGGACTGTGGATAATGTCTTGCCGCAAGGAATACACATAAAAGTGAAACAAGAGGACCATGATGGTCGTGAATTTCTCACCCGAGTCATCTGCTAATTAGAGTACTTTTTGTATTTAAACAAGAGGGCCGTTGGCCCTGGGGCGCTCACCTGAGATAAAGGCTAAAAGAAGGAAAAAACTTTTTCCATGGGTTATAATTTCAGAAATAAGAAAGAAGTCTGTGAACTGATGCTTCATGCCTACCCCCCCCCGGGTCCGTCCCTGGAGACCCTAGGATCATGATTTTAGCTATTTTGTAAGAGATCAATATACTGATGCTTCATGCAAAATATCAAGGCTCTACGCCTTCTGGGTCAGGAGGAGAAGATTCTTAAAGATTATTTTGAAATTTCACTTTTGTTGCCATGGCAACCAGAGTTTTTAACGGATTTCAATTCTTTTAGCTGATTTTAACGGGGACCACCTAAGGAAAATTTCTGCAAAATTTGGTTCAAATTGGCCCTGACAATTTGATGGAGATGTAATTTAAAAAAAATCGTTCTTTATTTCTATATACCCCCCCCCTTGGGCTCCGCCCCTGGGGACCCGAGGATCATGATTTTCGCTATTTTGAAATAGGTCAATATACTGATGCTTCATGCAAAATATCAAGGCTCTACGCCTTCTTGGTCAGGAGGAGAAGATTTTTAAAGATCATTTTAAAATTTCACTTTTGTTGCCAAGGCAACAAGAGTTTTTAACAGATTTCAATTCTTTTAGCTATTTGTGAAGGGGACCACCTAGGAAACATTTCTGCCAAATTTGGTTCAAATTTGCCCAGTGGTTTTAGAGGAGGAGATGTCATTTAAAAAATCGTTCTTTATTTCTATATAAACCCCACCCCTTGGGCTCCGCCCCTGGGAACCCGAGGATCATGATTTTAGCTATTTTGAAAGGGGTCAATATACTGATGCTTCATGCAAAATATCAAGGCTCTACGCCCTCTGGATCAGGAGGAGAAGATTTTTAAAGATTATTTTAAAATTTCACTTTTGTTGCCATGGCAACCAGAGTTTTTAACAGATTTCAATTCTTTTAGCTATTTTTGAAGGGGACCACCTAGGGAACATTTCTGCCAAATTTGGTTCAAATTGGCCCAGTGGTTTAGGAGGAGATGTCTTTTAAAGAAATTGTTGACGGATGACGCACGACGCACGACACACGACGCACGGACGCCGGACAAAAGGGGATCACAATAGCTCACTTGAGCACTACGTGCTCAGGTGAGCTAAAAAGACACAACTGGAACCAGATATATAGAAAAAATATAAGATTTCGAGCATAGTACAAAACCAATGAGTAATGCTACATGTCAAGTATGAATGCGTTAGATTGATTGATTGGGGTTTAACGCCACTTTTAACAGTATTTCAGTCACATCGCGAGACTGGAGCATCTATCAATAAATTCCTGGTATTTTCACACAAGTACTACCACTACATCCTTTCCAGCTGCTATCCAACTTAGGTTTACGTATATCCACCCATTGGTGAGAGACAAATGTATATGTGCCGCCGCCGGAGATCGAACACATGACATCCCATAATTATGAATGCGTTAGGCTTTTAAATTCAATCCAAACAATCCAAGTTTTTGGAAAACGTGAGAAAAAGGGAAATTGCTTAATACAAGCAATCTCCCCAATTCCCACCATGTTTTCTACACTAAAAGCTTCATTTTACCCCATGAGTGTAATTTCTCGTAATGCATTACAAACTTATCTAGTAATATTACGTAGCAAATGTGAATGCCTTAGGTCTTATATTTAAGGAGGAAAAAAGTCTTTTGAATTTGTTCTGGGTGTTTTTCAAAGATTTTACCTCTTGGGTGGGGCTATTACATCCCAGGAGTATAATTTTTGAGAGCTTCGTAGAGAACCATGTGGATATGCTATATATAATGAATGCATCATTACGTTATAGATTGGGAGGCTCAGATATTTGAACATGCTTTAATTGAGTGCTTTTCCAAACTTTGGGTCCCTGGAGCAAGTCGGTTTTTGACCCAAGGGGGCAAACACCTACAAACATGGTAGATAACTATTTGGTTTTGCTACATTCCAAATATGTATAAAACAGACCTTTTAATTAAGGAGGAGGATTTTTTTTTAACTTTCTCAAATTGAGCAAACTTCTCAACTTTGTAGCCCAGATGCACGGCATTTTTAAAACCAAATAACATATTTTTTATAACATACCACAATATCATCTATTTAATTTACGTGCCAAATATGAAAATCTTAAGCCATATAGTTCAGGAAGTGAAGGCTTTTGAATTCGCTCTAATTGAGCGTTTTTCGAACTTTGAACCTCAGGGGCCGGGCCATTTTTGAGCCCAGGAGGATAATTTTTAATAATATATAATACAAAACTACCTAGTTATGTTACATGCCAAATATAAATGTCATAGGCTATATGATCAGAAGAGGACTTTTGAACTTGCTCTAATTAAACAATTTCCCCAACTTTCGAGTTCAGGGTTGGGGCAGTTTTTTACCACAATGGCATAATTTTTGATAACATACTACAAACCATTTAGTTATATCACATGCCAAATATGAGTATCCTAGGCCATATTAGATCAGGAGAATAAGACGTTTCAACTTGCTCTTATTGAGCCTTTTTCCCTAATTTGGACCTCAGGGGAAAGGCCTTATTTATCCCAGAGGAATGATTTTTGAAAACATTGTAGAGAACCATGTCATTATGCTATAAATGAAACACGAATGCCCTTAGCCTTGTATTTTCTTAAAAAAAGTTTTCCAAAGATTTATTAAAATGTCCCATTTCAAAATGCCATGGCAACAAGAGTTTGTCATGGAAATAAATTCTCTTAACAACTTTTGTACAGCTTCACCCAAGAAACTTCCCAAGAAATTACAGCTCTATTTGCCTGCTGGTTTTGCAAGAGAAAATTTTTAAAAGAAGTTGTGGATGGACCGACAGAGGGACAATGACCGATCTCAATAGACTAACTCGCATTTTGTGCTCAGGTGAGCTAAAAATAACCACTGTTATCAGCTATTGCTGATAGAAATACATACAAACAGACCAACAGATAGGAGTCTTGTGACCCAAAATATACGGCACCTTCATTTTGATCAAGGTCATTCTTCTGTCTAATTTTCAAGTGTCATTAGAGCACAGAAACTTTTCTGCCAAGACAGAAACTGTGACAGGGTGTATTCTCTGTACAATCTTTGTAAATAAGGGAGTAAATATATCGTAAATATTTCATACTGTCGTTCATTTATTTATATTTTTTGTTTTTCTTCCTTCAAGATCACAACACAAATTACAACAACAATAGCCTTCAGAAAAACACTCATACATCCAATACAGACAAACATGCGTACAAAATTTAATGAACAGAGTGTAAAACCTTTTAATCCTTTCTAAGTAAATCTTCTTTTACATGCTAGAGAAGACAAGGTGTGTTTGTGAAATACTAATGCTTCCAAAACTGCAATTAATTCAAATGCTTGACATTAATAAGTGTCCTTGGCATTGTCAGATGATCTTGACACAAACATATGTGAATCAATAGCCTTATACATAATTTCTTAATAAATTCTGGCTCTATGCTTTCAATAGTTTTGAAGTAACGGGAAATGTTTAGTTTGCAGGTGAATTTTGATAGTCCAATGGAAAGCCAGACAGACACCAGTAGAACTTGTTATTAAACAAGGTGATACTAACATATTTTGAAAACGGAACACATTGATTGACAAGAGGGCAGTTGTTTGCTTCCAAGGTTGAATCTGAAAATCATGCAAAATTGGTCCATATTAGAGATGCGAAAAGAATCAATCTGGGTTGGTCTTCTTAACCCTTTCCTGTTCAAAATCTCGTTTTTACGTCCTTGTGATTTTGTAATTGGGATTTGGAAAACATTGTAGAAAAAGAAAATGCTTGTTTTTGTTTCTTACCCATTTGCAAATATCAGATAGTTGTTTCTATTTTCAAATTATCAATTAAGATTGACCTCTGCTATATCTTTTCTATTTTTCTAATTTTTCCTGGATGGTCCTTCTTTGCATGAAAGGTAAAGATTAACAATGACGCCAAGACTGAACACCCACCCACCCCCTTCCGACAGGAATATCGATAAATGTATTGAATATGTTATTTTGCATGATTTATGGTCAGTAGTAACATGCAACAAAAAATAAAACTGTTGGCTACCAATAAGAAGCAGTTACATCCCTTAATATGCCAAACACACAAAAATGCTTGGCATAATTATTGGAAAAAAATCAAAGTTCAAAGGCGTTTTTTAGTATCACAAACCTTGATACAAATGTAGGTCTCTTGTTAAATAAATACTATAAACAAAAATTGTGAGAAGTACTTGCAATCATTTTTGATTTGACAGATAGCAGCTGCCAATAAGAAAATAAATTATACATTTAGACAGAATGCAAACTTTGAACTCTTACATTGGTCTACGTTTATACTAAATATTTTTGTTGGTGATTTAAATGTCACAACTACGGCAACCAGCCAACCATTTTGCTTTTTTTTATTACATTTCTGACCGCAAATTTAATCATTAAAGGTTTTGTAGACAAAAATTAAATTTAAAACAAGAGGGCCATGAGGGGCCCGAGACGCTCTACTGGTTATCAAGTTTTTCTTTAAAGAAATCTGATATTTAAGGAAGTTAATTGCTCAAAGAAGAATGCATAAAGAAAAAAAAGGGGCTTTATCCCCTTTATCATTTTAAGCAACAATCCTCAAGGCCCCTTTTCCCATGTTTCATGACGGATCCACACCATTTCAAGAAGAAAGTTACCTTATGACCCTACAATCATTCTGTGTATATTTCATCAGAATCTGACAATAATTGTGGACTTTATCACATAAACAGGATTGTTTTGAATGAAAATCAATAAAGCCCCTTTTCCTGTGTTTTCTGATGGATCAATTTCATTCCAAAAGGAACTTTCCTTACAACCCGACAATTGTCCTGTGAAATTTAAAAGACAATTTGATAATGATTGTGATCTTCATCATATACACAAGAATGTTTTGGAATGATAATCTGTAAGGCCCCTTTTCCTGTGTTTCGAATGCCACAATTATTCCATGCATCTTTGAAGAGAATCCAATAAAACTGTTGACTTTATTGTGTTAACAAAGATATTAAATTCAAGTTCTCATAAGGCCCCTTTTCCCGTGACTTTTTACTGTTGATTTTATCATTCTATGAAAGTTTAAAGTGAATCCGATGAAATATTGGAAATTCATTATGTTTACTAGAATATTTAAAAAAAAATCATATGTCCCCTTTTTATATAATACTTGATTGATTGTACCCAGTTCTGAAAAGAACCATCTAAGAATTTGTACAATCATTCTGTAAAATTTTGAAGTGAATCCGGTGAAATCAAGGGACATCATTGTGTTAACCAGAATATTTAAGAGAGTTTTTCATAAGGCCCCTTTTTATGTGACCCTTGCTATAGTCAGATCCACTGTCAAAATCAACAATTGGAATGATGGTACAATCAATCTGTTTAATCTGTAGAAGTATTGTGTTAATGAGTTTATAGTGAAATCTTCATAGGGCCCCTTTTCTCATGATACTTTACAGAACAAACCAAATTTCAAAAGGAACAATTCTAATGAAGGTAGAATCATTCTTTAAAAGTTAAAGAGAATCAATGAAAACAGTGGACTGAATTGTGTCAAGAATTTTTGTAACAAAATTTTCATAAGGCCCCTTTTTCCGTGAAACTTAACAAATCAGACCTAATGTACAAAGGAACAATCCTAATGATACCGGTAGTTTGAAGAAAATGATAAAGACTGAGGACTTTATTGTAATAATGATGTTTCGTAATAAAATTTTTATAAGGTCCCTTTTCTTGTGTCACTTAACCAATCAGACCTAATTTACAAAGGAAAAATCCAAATGATGGTACAATCATTCTATTAAAGTTCTAAGAGATTCTGATAAAGACTGAGGGCATTGTTGTGTTTATGAGGTTTTGGTAATAATTTTTCATACAGCCCCTTTTCCTATGATACTAGACAGATCAGGCCCAATTTGGAAAGAAACAATCCTTATGATGGTACAAACATTCTGTGAAAGTTTAAACAGAATCTGATAAAAACTGCAGACTGTATCTTGGTGTCAAATTTTTAAAATAAAATTTTCATAAGGCTCCTTTTCCTGTGATACTTGAAGGATCAGGTCTCATGTCAGCATCAACAATCGTGATTATTGTACAATGATTCTGTGAAGGTTTGAATAAAATCCAATGAAAGCTCTGCACTTGGTTACAAGGATTATAGATAAAATTCTCTAAAGGCCCCTTTTCCCATGATACTAGACAGATCACGCCTAATTTGAAAAGAAAGAATCCTCATGATGGAATAATCATTCTGTGAAAGTTTTAACAGAATCTGATGAAAACTGTTGACTTTATTGTGGTACAATGATTTTAAAATTAAATTTCATGATGCTCCTTTTCCTGTGATACTTGACGGATCAGGTCTAATGCAAACATCAACAATCATTATCATTGTACAATTATTCTGTGAATGTTTGAAGAAAATCCGATGAAAGCTCAGGATTTGGTAACAAGGATTTATAAATGAAATTTTCATAACGCCCCTTTTCCTGTGCTTCTTGACAGTTCAAACCCTGTTATGAAAAGAATGATAGTTATGACCTTCCAATCTTTCTGTGAAAGTTTCAACAAAATCTGATAAAAGCTGTGGGCTTTATTGTGTTAACAGGGTTTTATTAATTGAATTTTCATATAGCCCCTTTTCCCATGTTACTTGATGGATCTGAACCAATTCCAAAGGGAACTCTTCTTACAAAAGTATAATTATTCTGTTTGAGCAATAAGACAACCCTATGAAATCTGTGGACTTTAAAGCATTAATTAAGATTTTTTAAATTAAATTTTCCTTTGGCCCCTTTTCCTATGCTTCTCAATGGATCAGACCCAATTTGAAAGGAACAATCCTTATGATGGTACAATCATTATATGAAAGTTTGAAGTCAATCAGGTGAAATCTAGGGCCATTAAGTGTTAACTAAGATTTTTTTTATTAAATTTTCATAGGGCCCCTTTTCCCATGAAACTTGATGGATCAAACCTACTTCCGAAAGGAACAATCAATTCAATGTAATAATCATTCTGGGAATGTTTGAAGAGAATTTGTTGAAAACCATGGACTCTATTGTGTTTAAGAGGACTTTTTCAATCCAGTTTTTATCGGGCCCCTTTTCCCGCGGTCCATGACTGATCATACCAAATTTTGAAAGGAACAATTCTTATGATGGTACAATCATTCTGTGAAAGTTTGAAGTCAATCAGATGAAAACTGTGGACTCTAGAGTGTTAACAAAGATCTTTGAATTAAATTTTAATAAGGCCCCTTTTCCTATGTTTCTTGAGGAATCATATCCGATTCCAAAAGGTACAATCCTTATGATAATACAATAATTCTGTGAAAGTTTGAAGAGAATCCGTTGAAAATTGTTGGCTCTAGATTATTAATGAGAATTTTTTATTAAACATTTCATAAGGCCCCTTTTTCCGGTGTTCCTTGAAGGATCATACCAAATTTCGAAAGGAATAATCCTTATAATTGTACAATCATTCTGTGAAAGTTTGAAGGGAATCGGATGAAAACTATTGACTCCAGAGTGTTAAATTTGTTTGTTTGTTTGAATGGGGTTTTACGCCACTTTCAACAATATTTCAGTTATATCGCGGCGGCTGGAGCACCTAACAATGGAATCCTGGTATTTCTCACAGCAGTACTACCATTACATCCTTTCCTAGCCTCCAGCTGCTATCCCATATAGGTCTACGATTATCGACCAATTGGTGAGAGACAAATAGTCGGAAAGGATGAGTGCCTCCGTCGGTGATCGAACCCGGGACCTCTAGATTGACAGTCCGACGCGCTACCAACTGCACTATGACGGCGGCTCTCCAGAGTGTTAAAGAGTATTTCTTAAAAGATTTTTTGATTAAATTTTCATAAGGCCCCTTTTCCTGTGTTTCCTGATTGATCTGACCAAATTTCCAAAGGAACAATCCTTATTCTGGTACAATCATTCTGTGAAAGTTTAAATACAATTTGATGAAAACTGTGGACTCTAGAGTGTTAACGAGAATTTTTTAATTTAATTTTCATAAGGCCCCTTTTCCCCTGTTTCATGACAGATCAGACCCATTTTCGAAAGGAACGATCCTTATGACTGTACAATCATTCTGAGAAAGTTTGAAGAGAATCCGATGAAAACTGTGGACTCTATCGTGTAAACGAGGATTTTAAATGGAGTTTTTAATTGAATTTTCATAAGGCCCCTTTTCCCATGTTTCTTGACGGATCATACCCAATTTCGAAAGGAAAGATCCTAATGATGGTACAATCATTCTGTGAAAGAGTGAAGAGAATCCAATGAAAACTGTGGACTCTATCGCATAAATGAGCATTTTTAAATGGAATTTTAATTAAATTTTCATAAGGCCCCATTTCCCCTGTTTCTCGACAGATCATACCAAATTTCGAAAGGAACGATCCTCATGTTAGTACAATCATTCTGTGAAAGTTTGAAAAGAATCTGATGAAAACTTTGGACTCTATCTCGTAAACGAGGATTTTTTAATTAAATTTTCATAAGGCCCCTTTTCACCTGTTTCTTGACGGATCTGACCCATTTTTGAAAGGAACGATCCTTATGTTGGTACAATCATTCTGTGAAAGTTTGAAGAGAATCCAGTGAAAACTGTGGACTCTATCGCGTAAACAAGGATTTTTAATGAGAATTTTTAATTGAATTTTCATAAGGCCACTGTGGACTTAATAGCGTAAACGAAGATTTTTTAATTAAGTTTTAAATAGGCCCCTTTTCCCGTGTTTCTTGACAGATCTGACCCAATTTCGAAAGGAAAGATCCTTATGATGGTACAATCATTCTGTGAAAGTTTGAAGAGAATTCGATGAAAACTGTGGACTTTATCACGTAAACAAGGAAAAGTTTAACGGACGGACGGAGAGCGGACGGAAAAAAGCCATCGCTATAGCTCTTGTGGCCTTCGGCCAGTAAAGCTAAAAAACAAGAGCTGTCATAGACGGATTATGCTCCCGAAAATATTATTGGGCAAAAAACTTTTTTTTGAATGCAACTATAGTTTGAGAGTTCAGTTCACAAGAAATTTGGAATTTTGACAAACATTGAAGGAATCTGTTTGGCTTCACAGGCCTGATTATAGTAAATTTCAATATCATCATATGGTAAAGGGTTAAATATTTTACCTTGACTATTAAAGTTATCATTGAAAAATGTCTCCATACAAAAAATGAAGACTCTAACTTGAGTAGTCTTGCAGAAACAATAGACTGATTTATTTTAGAATAGGATATATACAAAATGTAAAGCTACATGGCATTAAGCCCCCTTTTAGCATGGTCAGGCTCATTGGGTCAAAGATTGAAATAAACATTACCTATGGCATTTAATAAACAACATTTATGACAAGTAACACGAAATTTTTGCAATTTGTAAAGGAGGTATTTGAAAATTAATGACCTTCACAATTTGATCTTGACCAATGACTATGAACTTAGTACCAACAGAAAATCTATGTAAAAAGCAATGCACATGTAAAATATGAAGGCCATATCACTTACCATTGTATGCTTATGGGAGATGTTAAAGTTAAAATTTTCAAAATTTTGACCTTGAAAAGTGACCTTGACAGATGACCATGAACTTAGTACCATCAGAAAGTCTATGTCATAAGCAATGCTAATGTGAAATATGAAGGCTATGTCACTTACCATTGTATAATCATAGACAATGTAAAAGTTAATATTTTTGAAATTTTGACCTTGAGAAATGACCTTGATCTTGACAGATAACCTTGAGCTTAATTCCAACAGAAAGGTCATGTCGTAAGCAATACACATGTGAAATATGAAGGCTATATCACTTACCATTGCAATATTATGGCCAATTTTAAAGTTTTAATTTCCCAAATTTTGACCTTGAGAAATGACCTTGAATGATGAGCTTGAACTTGGTACCAACAGAAAGGGTTTGTCACAAGCAATGCACATGTGAAATATGAAGACTTCATCTGTAACCAATCAAAAGTTATTGCCAATTTTAGTTTTTGTGGGGAAAAAAGACAGTTACCGTAAAGGAAATAAAATTAAGGCCCCTTTTCCCATGACGAATTTTTTAAACGAAAAATCCCATTAGTTTAAGGTCAAGGGGATCTGATTTGCTACTCAAATATGAAATTTCATGAAATTCTAACAATTAGTATTGGAGAAAATGGCAAAAAACTAGTTTTTACATTAAGGCCCCTTTTTCCATGACGCAGCCTTGAAATAAGAAAAATCAAAAAAAGATCTTGGAAATTTCCTAGGAAGATTATATATGAAGTTTCGTCTAATTAGGCCCAGGGGTTGCTGAGATGTGAGTTCGAACGGACGGACAGAAGGATGGACGGACGCACAGGCTGGAGACCATATGCTCCCCCCGAAATTTTTTCGGGGAGCATAAAAACCATTCAGAAGGGTAGAAAATATTGTTGAAAAAGAAGAAATTGCTTGTGACAAGCAATTTCTTCTTTTTCAACAATATTTCTCAATTATAAAATTATAGGGATATGAAAACAAGGGATCGAACAGGAAAGATCTAAAATATGCATAGAGAGTTAACCCACTTGTTGGTGTAGATTGCTCTATTAACAGTTATAATTTGAGTTTGGAGTGAAGGTAATCAATAATACCAGAGCTATAAGTGTTCAATAATAGACTATTACAAATGTCGAAGTTGTAGGACAACGGTAGCAATTCAGACGTTGATACAGACAATATCAGGGCTATAGCAATACCAACGGTTTTCTTAGAAAATGAACAAGCTTAAAATATCAAGATGAAGACAGCAGGACGATGGTATAACCTTCAACTTATCTCTAAAGATATCTGAGATAACAACAGTTTTCTAGCAACATAGATCATCCTAGCTTGCTGTAGCACCTTCCCCAGTTTGACCTTCACTTTGACTCTTTAAAAATTCTTTGTACTTCTTCTCTTGTGCCTCGTAAAGTTTTGTAAGTTTCTTCAACTGGGATTTCTTCAGCTCATTTCCTTCTGCATCATGTGTTGGCATACCCTGAAGGGAACAAAGACATTAACCTATTCTCACACAAGAAAACTTTTGAATAGTCGGAAGTGAAAGAAGTTGCAGAGGATACTTTCAATTTGATGAAATTTTAAAAATCTTTATAAAACAGGAAAGAATTATGACCAAATTAAATAAAAAGCATTGGCTTCTCATACAAGTGGGTACATGGTAAATGAAAAAGCCTTCTGCCTTAACCCGTTACAAAAAAAATGTAGTTTCCACACAAAAATGTGGGATCATGTAGTAAATATTTTTTTCAAAGAGATCCCAACAAGCATTTTTTCATTCTATTTTCTGCCTACTTTTAGAATTTGCGGTATTCTTTAGTCTGATCTTGTACAGAAAGAATGTCTTGGGTATTACAATTTAAAATTAATGCATTTTCTATATTTGGAACTTTGTCTTTAATTGTTATGACCAAAGCCAACACCCATTATGAGCTCTGTATACGCTAAGGCCTCCAAATGAAATCAAAAGTAGGTTCAAGTCAATTTGTCTAATTTCATCCAGTTGCTTATGTTAACCCTAGCCATCCTTTAAGAGCAGGTCCTACCAGGAATAAGAGAAAATTAAGAAGGCTGTGAGAGAAACCAAGTGTGATATTTTAATCGGATCATCTTCACAATAAGTAACCAAAGGATACCCAGGTATGTGCCCGTTCTCGGTCACTGTACCTATTGTCACTTAATCAAGACAGTTTGGAGATACCTACCGCCACAATTAAGAATTACCAATAATGGATGTGGTATTTGTTATCCTGATATTTTATGATCATAAAATCTGTGTCTGAAATCATATATAAATTCTAAGCACCTTTCGACAGATGTTAGAGGCACAAAATAAATAATTTCATGAAATTATTGATGGTGTCTGAATTACTGGAGTGTCCAAATATATGGAAAAATTACCATACTCATCAAGAAATTTCTACCAACTCATTATTCATCTAGAATAATAGTAATTAACATATTTTGTAGTACTTACTTTTTCATCAAATTTAGAGTACTTGTCTGTTTCTTTCCGGAATAACTCTGATGGTGGAATTCTTTTTTGAGCTTCTTTTGCTGCTTTCTCTGCCTCAGCCTGCTGCTTTTTACGCTCTTTTTCCAATCGCTTTGCTTCTTCTTGCTGTATTGGATGTCCACAAAATGTCAAAAGTATCACATATAAGATGATAATTGTTAAATTCTTAACATTTTTATACAAAAATACCATTGAATAAAAACTTTCTATCAACAACAGCTATCAGATTTAGCCAGACCTTTATCTTTAAATTTCCAAATATCAATTACTTAATGTATAAATCAAAAAAGAGGACCAAGATGGTCCTATATTGCTCCCCTGAGTATGATTGCTCAAGGCTTTATGATATAATATTCCAAATATCAAAACCCTACACCTAATCATTTTGGAGAAATTTTTTTTCTTAAAGATTTTCTCCTTTTATCCTAGGTATAGTGAAAACCCAACCATGTTGAGCTAATTTCAAGAGTACTGTAATTCTTTGAAGTAATAAAGTAGAGGGTCAATAGGCAATAATAAATACCAAATATCAAAGCTCTAGGCCTAATGGTTTAGAAGGAGAACATTTTCTATGATATAGTTCTTTTGGGATTGCACAGAAAAGGTTTTATTTTCAGAATACAGTAATTCTATGAAGTTTTTAGTACAGGGTCAATAGGTATTATAACACACCAAATATCCAAGCTCTCGGCTTAATGGTTTGGGAGATTTCCTTCTTTAAATCTATGTATGGCAAAGAAAAGGGATAATTATCAGAATATAGTAATTCCTAGAAGTATTTTGGTAGAGGTTCAATAGATGATAACTTGTACCAAATTTCAAAGCTCTTGGCCTTATGTTTTGGGAGAATAAGATTTTTAGAGTGTTCCTTCTTTCATTTGTATGCAATATCAAGGATCGCAAATAAAAGGGCTAATTATCAGAATATGGTAATTCTTTGAAGTTTTTTTGTAGAGGTCAGCAGATGATGTTTCATACAAAATATCAAAGCTCTAGGCCTCATGGTTTTGGAGAAGAAGATAAGTAAAGTTTCCCTTCTTTATTTCTATGTAAAATCAGGGATCACACAGAATCCGGCTAATTTTCAGCATACAGTAATTCTTTGAAGTTTTTTGGTAGGGGGTCAATAGATGATGATTTGTACCAAATAACAAAGCTCTAGGCCTGGCGGCTTTGGAGGAGAAAATTTTTTTAGTTTTCCTTCTTTATTCTATTTAAAATCAGGGATCGTACAGAAGAGGGCTAATTTTCAGAATACAGTAATTCTTTGAAGTATTTTGGTAGGGGGTCAATAGATGTCAATAGATGATGATTTGTACCAAATATCAAAGCTCTAGGCATTACGGCTTGGGAGGAGAAGAATTTTCAAGTTTTTTCACTCCGTTGCCATGGCAACAAGAGTTCTTCATGGATTTCAATTCTTTGAAGTATTTTGAAAGAGCATGACCTAAGTATCATTTCTGTGAAGTTTGGTTGAAATTCCATTGTGAGTTTAGGAGGAGAAGATTTTTTTTGTAATTGTGAACAGATGGATGGACAGACAGACGGGCAGACAGACGGACAGATGGATGGACGCCGGACGATGACCTATCACAATAGCTCCCCCAGAGCACTTCGTCCTCAGGTGAGCTAAAAAATACAACGAGAGGGCCATTAACCTTGGTGCTCTCACCTGAGACTTCAACATTCAAGTTAATTGTTAACCTTTGACATGCTTAACCCGGATTATTCCTGTCTTAGTACAGTAAAAGATCAGCCTGCACAAATGTGCAGTCTGATCTTAGTCTTCACCATCTATTTGTCCCTTTTATGACAAAGTTGGTTCTGAAAATGAAATTTTATAATAAAATTATTATTGACCCCCCCCAATCAGTGCATGCATCCTGTCTTTTATGTCCTTTGGTTAAACCTTTCCCAAGTATTATAACACAGAAACCAGGGATTAAACAGGAAAGGGTTAGATTATAATTCTAAAAAAAAAATCCGCACAAGGATTAAGGCTAGGATTATGGT
Source organism: Fragum fragum (assembly GCA_946902895.1). Classification (NCBI taxonomy): domain Eukaryota; kingdom Metazoa; phylum Mollusca; class Bivalvia; order Cardiida; family Cardiidae; genus Fragum; species Fragum fragum. The sequence continues at coordinate 19,679,282 of OX336375.1, forward strand.
ACAAGTAACCTTAAGCATACTTTATACATATACTCCATAACTCAAAATCGGGAATCTCAAATTTCCAGATAAATTGAGGTCACATTCAAGTTCCAACTTTATCCCTTCTTAATTTCACAAAAAACTGAATGCTTATTTCCAACCTGTAAAGTCTGCAATTCTTTTTATGTCGAGTTTTTTTTTAAAACCAAAATTCAATTTTCCAGTCAAAATGTTTGGCATACAATTTTTACCTCTAGGTAGTGGGTTATTTCAAGATTTTTGTCACAGTACTCAAAAATTGACCCCCATTATGACTCCACCCCTTGGGATAATGACAGACGAGAAATAGGTTATCCAGGGACAACATGTTGAGCCTGCTGATTTGTACAGAGAATATGGTGCACAGAATAATTTTGTTCACACTTTGACCTTGACCTTGGATGTATCACAACAAACGTTTTGTGTGACACTAGGACTCATCAAGTAGAACAACTGTGCCAAGTTATTTTCAAATCCATCCAAAAATGTAAAAAGTCATAATCTGGACAAGGTTGTTTCACCTTCATCATATGACACTAGCACTCATCCAGAAGAACTACCGTGCTACATTATATTCAAATCCATCCATAAATGTAGAAGTTATGCTGAGGTATCACAACAGACGTTTTGCATGACAATAGCACTCATCAAGAAGATCTGAGCCAAGTTATTTTCGAATCCATCCATAAATGTAGAAATTATGCTCCGGACAAAAAATATAAGGACCCACACACTAACACCGAGGTGAAATTGTGACAACTATGTTCTCTCACCTGAAGCGGACTCAACAACTAGAGGCGCTCGAACCCCTGATTTGCTCCACCCACCTGAATTTTACTTATCATTCCTATGAAATTTGGTTGAAAACCAACCTGCAGTTTGCAAAAATAAGATTTTCGAAGTTTCACTATATACCATATAAGGACACAAGCCCCCCCCCCCCAAAGCAATAATTTTCATCTGAGCCATACTTTACAAGCAATCTGACAAAGGGTCCCTAAAAAATCATTTTGTGAAATTTTGTTGAAAACTTGTAATCGTTTGTAATATGAGAAGATTGTAGGTTTTCACTGTTTACCAAATATTGAAAGTAGCCCATCCATTAAAGCCATATTTTTCATCCAATCAAAATTCTTTGAAGGAATCTAATAAAGGATCACTGAATGAGTATTCCTGTAAAATTTGGTTGAAATCCGTCAATTGGTTTCTTTAAAGGTTTCACCATGTATGGAAATTAGCTCCGTCCATTAAAGCCATGTTTTTCATCTGATCTGATAAAGAGTCACCCAATAATCATTCCTGTAAAATTTGGTTGAAATTCAACGATTGGTTTCTGAGAAGCAGATTGTTTAAGTTTTCACCAATTATGAAAATGAGCCCCACCAATTAAAGCCACGTTTTAATCCAATCAAAATTCTTTGAAGGAATTTGATAAAGGGTCAATCAAGGATCATTGCTGTAAAATTTGGTTGAACTCAATCAATTGGTTTATGAGAAGAGAATTTTTAAAAGTTTTACAATATATGGAAATTAGCCCCTCCCATTAAAGCCATGTTTTCATCTGATCAAATTTTTTTGAAGGAATCTGATAAATGGTCACCCAAGGATCATTTCTGTGAAATTCGGTTGAACTCTGTTCAGTACTTTCTGATGAGAAGATTTTTAAAGTAAAAGTTTACGGACGGACGGACACATGACGCCATGACGATAGCTCACAAGCTTTCAGCCAGTGGAGCTATAATGATCCATGCACTGATGCTGCACGCAAAATATCATGGTTCTTAGTAAAGCCTTCTGGGACAAAAGAAGATTTTTTATTCTGAATTCCACTTTTGTTGCAATAGCAACCAGATGTCTATGCTTTTACTATTTTGAAAGAAATCTCATTCATGAACATTTATGCCAAATTTGATTGAAATTTGCCCATTGGTTTGAGGTGTTGTTTAACCCATTTCGAGGCGAAAATATTAGACTTGTTGAAAGAAGTCACAGAACAACAAAATAAAGTTGATGGATTTTCAATTATATCTGTCCTTTTGGGTAGAAAACTGTGAAAAATGAAAAGAAATTGCTTGTAACAACGAAGCAATATCTTTAATTTCCACATTGTTTTCTGCAAGTCTTTTTCTTAAGGGGCATAAGAGATTGTGTGGAAATGAGAAATTGTTTACAGCCAAGTGACAATGAGCAATCACCACAGCTGACTTGAGCATATTGTGCTCTGGGGAGCTAAAAGTGTACAAACCTTAAATAAAAAGGATTTTTTAGCTCAAACAATACTGAAGAAAATAGTTTTTGAACAAATGTGCGTTTTTCTTGCACTTCTTGTTCATTTATATAATTTGCATATTATATCTTTTACAGAGCTGAGCATTATGTTATTTTCTAGATTATTCAAGCAGTAGTGCACACTTTAACCCAACCCCGCACAATGACGCTTTTTGACACCCCCTCAAGAAAAACAATTAGGAAAATATTTTGTGAAATGAAGAGATTGCTTGCTTCAAGCAATTTTTTTATTTTCCTCAATGTTTACCTCCCAGAAATTTGAAACGAGAGGCTCATAAAAGTTTTCACTGATCAAGCCTATGTTAAACTTTGGACACCTTGGAATGGGCTAAATTCGACCCTGGGCCATATTTTATACAATCTTAATAGAGGTCCACCAGAAGATGCTTTTTACAAAATATCAAAGCTTTAGGCCCTTTTGTATGGGAGAAGAAGAGTTTTAAAATTTTACAATATAAGCCCTATGTGAGAATTGTGATGTCTGAGATCGGCCCTTGGGCCATATCTTATATAATCTTGATAGAGATCCACCAGATGATGCTACATACCAAATATCAAAGTTCTAGGCCCTCTTGTTTGGGAAAAGAAGGTTTTTAAAGTTTTCACTATCTAAGCCTATTTCAAACTTGTGACGCTCGGGAAAGAGCTTATTTTGATCATGGGCCATAATTTATCAAATCTTGATAGAAGTCCACCTGATGATGCTACAAGCCAAATATCAGAGCTGTAGGTCTTTTGGTTTTTTTAGCAAACGATTCATGACAAAAATATTTTCAAAGATCTCTCCTATTTTTCTCCTTAAGGGGCCCAAGGGGAGATTACTCCATGACATGTACAACTCTGAAGTGCCTTCCAATGAGGATGATTCCTGCCATGTTTGGTTGAAATCCGTCCAAAGGTTCTTAAGAAGAAGTCAAAAATATAACAAGAGGGCTCCTTACCAGAGTTGAAGAAACCTTTTCTTTCAATAGTCAAATTTAATGTTGAGGTTATGATGATACTAGAGTTTTCAACTGATTTCAATTCTTTTAGCTAATTTTGAAGGGGGCAATCTAAGGAACAATTCTGCCAAATTTGGTTGAAATTGGCCCAGTGAATTTGTAAGAGATGTCATTTAAAAATTCCTTCTTTGTTTCACAAAATGATCCCCCTTTGAGCTCCGCCCCTGGGGGCACAAGGGTAATGATTGAAGCTATTTTTTTTAAAGATCAATATTCTTGTGTTTCATTCAAAATATAAAGCCCTAAGCCTTCTGGATCATTAGAAGATTTTAAAAAATATTCTTAAATTTTACTTTTTTTGCCATGGCAACCTGAGTTATCAATGGATTTCAAATATTTTAGCTATTTTCATTAGGGACCAACTACGGAACATTTCTGCCATATGTGGTTGAAATTTGCCCAGTGGTTTGGGAGAATTTGTCATTCTTTATTTCCATATAGACCACTTCAGGCTCGCCCCTGTGGACCTGAGGGTATGATTTTAGCTATTTTGAAAGAGGGCAATAAACTGTGTTTCATGCATAATATTAAGGCTCTAGCTCTTAGTAGATTTTTTTTTAATTTCACTTTTGCTGCCATGGCAACTGCAGTTTTCAATGGTATTTTCGAAGGGGACCATCTCAGGAACATTTCTGCCAAATTTTGTTGTTTAAAAAAATCCTTCTTTGTTTCTATATAGACCCCCTCCTGGGTCTCTGCCCTGGGGACCCGTGGGTAATGATTTTTGCTTTTTTGAATGAGCCCAATATACTGATGTTTAATGCAAAATATCAAGATTCTAGGCCTTCTGGTTCATCAGAAGAAGATTTTTAAAGATTCTTTTAGCCAGTTTTGAAGAAGACCACCTAATGAACATTTCTGCCAAATTTGGTTGAAATTGGCCCATTGGTTTGGGGGGAGATGTTGTTTTAAGAAATTGTTGCGAAAATCGGATGCCAGCAGGACAACGGCCAGACCCTGGACAATGAGTGATCACAATAGCTCACATAAGCAATTTGTGCTCAGGTGAGCTAAAAAGTTAATGCAAGATGCATTGCGACGTATGAAACATGATCGCAATAGATCACCATGACCTTCGATCAGGTGATTTAAAAATGTAAAATTTCATAAACTTTAATTATCATCTGCAACTCCTTTCAATTTGGACCAGTCTAAAATTTTGCTGTTTGGTAATGGTTTAAAATGAAGGTGAACAGTAGTTAGGTCAATTTAATCCAGAAACACCTGAGGCTAGAAGGTGCATAATTCAAAATATTGTAACTGTAGACCGAGACAAATTAGATGACATTTCATTCATTTATATCAACAACCATCAGAGTAGCTCTATTCTAAGAAAGCTTTTTGTTATTCTTGTAGAATCAAATCATGTCATAAAGACTTTTCTAACACTTTTTCTCATTTAACCCATTCCCACATAATCCCGCTTTTTACGCCCCTCACTTTTTTTCACCCTCATGATAAAAGCTCTGGAAAACATTGTAAAAATAAATAAATTGCTTGTAACCAGCAATTTCTTCTAATCCACAATATTTTCTTCCCAAAAGACCAAAAAATATATATATATATATATATATCTATATATCATGAACTTAATGTTGCTGTCTGCAACTTTATTGAATTTGGACCAGTCTAAAATTTTGTTTTTGTGGGAATGGGTTAAATGAAAAGTAAATTGGGAAAATGTTTAGTTGGCAGGTTAAGTTTTGCAGACAGACAGACGGACCGATAGACAGACGGACACTATGCTCCCGATCTTATTGATGCGGGGGCATAAAAATAATAGTCTGCAACATCTTTGAATTTGGATTAGTCTAAATTTTGTCATAATTATGGTAAAAGATTAAAGTAGTTGTAAATGTGTTTGTGAAACACAATGCCCCGCAACAGGACTAAAAGTTTGACCTTAGTATGTGACCTTGACCTTATCACATGACCTTGAACTTGCCATGAGGAGATGCGTATTATGGAGATGTATCATCATGCCAAATATGAGCATTGTATCTTGAATAGGCTGGTAGCAATTGGCAATGTTAAGTTTTTTGGTTAAGTTTTGCTGACTGACAGACAGAAAGACAGACAAACGGACAGAGGTAAAACAATATGCCCCCAATCATTTGATGCAGTGGCATAAAAAGTTTTTTTGTTAAGCTTTTGAAAAAGTTTGACCTTGAAGATGACGTTGACCTTGTGTCATGACCTCAAACTTAATATCTGCAGATGCGTTTCCATGGAAATCATGCCATATATGAACACTGAATCTGCAATAGACTTCAAGTAATTGTAAGCGTTGAGATTTTGGGTCAGTGACCCACAATGTGTGCAAGGTCAGTTGACTAGGAAGATTCTGTGAAAATTTCATATCAATTCTTCCATAAACATAGGAGGAGACATGTTAACAAAATATTTTGCATTTAGTCCTTTTTTGTCAATATACGTAGGAGATGTGTTGACAAGATATGGATGTACATACATACAGACATTGGGATGAAGTAACAAACAGAGAAATGATATCAATATACATCTACATTCAGCGGCTTCTCGAAATGCTTCATAACAAGAGGGCCATGGGGCTCACCTGAGATAAGGCCCTTTTTCTTCAAGGCTTAATACTAACTGGGTCAGGAGAAGACCTCCTTTGAAATTCAACTAAAATCAACTTATGTTGCCCTGCCAACAACAGATTCCATTAATTGTTAAAAGGGGATAACCTAAGGTTAATTTCTGCCATATTTTGTTAGAATTGGCCAAATAGCTTTGAAAGAGTAGCCTTGCAGCTCTGAAATTTAAGAGATTCTGATAGAGGTGAAAGTACTGAAGCTTCATGCAAAATTCAAGATTCATCAACTTCAGAGATGATTTTTTATTCTTAATTCATTTTTAATTAAACTCTTCTTGTCATAGGAACCAGAGTTTTCTGCCGATATAAATTCTTTTGTTGATATTGGCCCAGTGGTTTGGGAGGAGATGTTATTTTAAAAATCCTTCTTTATTTCTATAAAAGCCCAAAGCCCCCTGTAGCTCCACACCTGGGGACCTGAGGTTGATTTAAGCAATTCTGAACAAGAGGGCCGTTGGCCCTGGGGCACTCACCTGAGATAAAGGCTCTTTTTCTTTCAACAGTCTAATTTCATGTTAAGGTTAGGATTATGAAACAAGTGGGCAACAATTACATATAAAGACTATGAACCTGGGGATCCAAAAGTCTAAATTACAAATTTCAAGGCTTTAGTGCTGATTTGAAAGAAGGAAAAAACTTTTTCCATGGGTTATAATTTCAGAAATAAGAAAGAAGTCTGTGAACTGATGCTTCATGCCTATATCCCCCCCGCCCCCCTGGGTCTGCCTCTGGAAACCCTAGGATCATGATTTAAGCTATTTTGTAAGAGATCAATATACAGATGCTTAATTCAAAATATCAAGGCTCTATGCCTTCTGGGTCAGGAGGAGAAGATTTTTAAAGATTATTTTAAAATTTCACTTTTGTTGCCATGGCAACCAGAGTTTTCAACGAATTTCAATTCTTTTAGCTAATTTTAAGGGGGACCACCTAAGGAACATTTCTGCAAAATTTGGCTCAAATTGGCCCTGTGAATTGGGAGGAGATGTCATTTAAAAAATCGTTCTTTATTTCTATATACCCCCCCCCCCCTGGGGTTCTGCCCCTTGGGACCCGAGGATCATGATTTTAGCTATTTTGGAAGAGGTCAATATACTGATGCTTCATGCATAATATCAAGGCTCTACACCTTCTGGGTCAGGAGGAGAAGATTTTTAAAGATAATTTTAAAATTTCCATTTTGTTGCCATGGCAACCAGAGTTTTTAACGGATTTCAATTCTTTTAACTATTTTTGAAGGGGACCACCTAAGGAACATTTCTGCAAAATTTGGTTCAAATCAGCCCAATGGTTTGAGAGGAGATGTCATTAAAAAAATCGTTCTTTATTTCTATATACCCCCACCCCCCTGGGGCTCTGCCCCTGGGGACCCAAAGATCATGATTTTAGCTATTTTGAAAGAGGTCACTATACTGATGCTTCATGCAAAATATCAAGGCTCTACGCCTTCTGGGTCAGGAGGAGAAGATTTTTAAAGATTAATTTTAAATTTCAGTTTTGTTGCCATGGCAACCAGTTTTTTCAACAGATTTCATTTCTTTTATAAATTTTTAAAGGGCACTATTTCTGCCAAATTTGGTTGAAATTGGAGCATCGTCTTGAGAGGGGATGTTGTTTAAAATTTTTGACACACGACGGACAACACACCAGACATAGGATGATGAAAATATCTTACCATGAGTATTTTGTGCTCAGATGAGCTAAAAGTGTCACCAAATGTCAATGTTCAAACTTCACATTCAGTCTACATGAAAGCTTTAATTGGTTGATTTATTCTTTGATAAATAATACGATCTGCACATGTATTTCTTAGTTTTCAATTCACACGAATTTCTGCGACTCCTCTCAGCTTGAAAACTGCACAAGTGTTGATGTATGGTAATTGTTAACCCATTACTACATTTTATCCTCCCATTTTGATTGAATGAATGGGGTTTAATGCCACTTTTAACACTCTTTCATCCATATCATGACAGCTGGAGCAAAAAACATGACTTTTTGATATTTCTAACACCAATACTACCACAACAACCTTTCCGAGCATCCTGAGTTGCTATTCCCACTTTGGTTTATGACTATCAACCAATATGTAGGAGACATATGTTGGAAAGGATGTTTGTAGTGGCTGGGGAATCAAACCTTGGACCCAATGAATGAAAGTCCTACACACTAACAACTGTACTATGGCTGTGCCCCTTTTTCTCCCTTTTGACACACTGAGGAAGAATAGCTTTGGATAACATTGCAAGAAAAGTAGATATTTCTTATTTCAAGCAATTTCTTCTATTCTAACCAGGCTTTCAGCTGTACGAGATGGCATCTGCATCTTCTTTCAATTTGGACAAGTCCAGAATAATGAGTTAAGAAATAATTTCTCCAAATCCTAGAGAATGGTTACTGAATATAATTTAGAATACAAATCCTACCCTAAAATTCTCCTCTCTTTCTTTCAACAAAGTTTCTCGATCAACAAGCTTAATTACAGGTGGTTGTCCTTCATGATCCTCAAGTCGAACACCTAGGTTTGGTAAAATATCATCACGTACACCATCACACAACTTTAATACATCAGGAACTGTGGATAGATAAAATAACAGGAAGATTCTTTTATCCATTTCAACACTACCATGCTCTTGAACACCTCTAAAGGAACAATAAGGAAAACATTGTGTAAAATGAAAAATCTGCTTGTCACAAGCAATCTCTTCATTTACACAATATTTCTAATCAGAAAATTAAAGTATTCTATAATTTCATAAACTTTAAAATGTTGTCTACAACTCCTTTGAATTTGGTCAAATCTAAAATTATGCTGTCTGGTAATTGGTTAAATCATTCAAACATCATAACTACAGCTTGTTCAAGTCACCAACTAACCTTTTTTTGTCTTATTTGTAACATGACACAGCAATCAGTTTTTCAAAATTAGCCATTCTATATCTAGGAGGAACTTGGGACTAGCGATCCAACAAAACAATAAAATCAAGCATTTTGAATCTGATGAATATCAACAATTGCAACCATAGATGAAAAGGAGAAATCGTTTTGAATAAGTAACTTCTCCCTTTCTCATAATGTTTTCTACCCCATTTTTTCTACCCCATTGTTACTTATTTTTCAGTTTAAAAACGCTCTGAATTGTCATTTGAAACTTACTTCATTTTTGCTGTCTTTAATTTGCTAATTTTTAGAAAAGCATGACAGGCCAAAAACAGTTTGTAACAATAGCCATGTAAGACATGGCCATTCCCTGCCGTAAAAGCTTGATAGTAAACTGAAGGCAGTTAGATTAAGGCTTATTGTGCACTGCATTTCTTCTCAATGAGTTGGATAATAGTTATTATACTTTCAGAGATATGCTCTGGACTGAATCTAAGTCTTAAAAACAACAAAGGGCAATAACTACAAAATGATGCAAGCAAGAGTTGCGGGCCTTGTGCACTGTACTTCTCCTCAATGAGATCTATCATCTATGAAGTTTAAAGTTGATAGCATTTATACTGTAGGAAATATGCTCCGGACAAGATTTATGATGGAATGACAGACAGAGACCATTACTATATCCCCTTCGTCGAGTCGGTGGGGGGAAAAAACGAAGTCCCTATGACCCTGCCAACATTTGTAGAGGGCCACCTGATCATGCAACAAGCAAACTATGGAGCCTCTAGGCCTTACTATTTGTTCATATAGATGGGTCAGTGCAAAACAGTTGTAACTGCTTATAAATTTATAGGCAAATACAACAGTTTTTGCACTGACCAATCCATATGCAAAATACAACACTTCTATAGGCCTTATGGTTTGTCCAAAGATGATTTATAGAGATTATTCATATTCTTACCCCTTGTCATGTTGAATAAAATCCTCTACAAAATTATGTTAAAATTAAAGGCCTGAGAGTACAGAAGACACTCATTTTGATTTGGTAATTATTTAGAAAATTAATGGTATAAACAATGCTAGCTTTAAAGGGATAAGCAGGAGATCAAGACAAAGATCAGGAAGCACATATGTGCAGCAAACAAGGGTTAATCTTTCTGTTGCCACAAACCAAAGTTTTTATGGAACTCATAATTTATAACAATTCTGGTAAGGCTTCACCCTGCCTAATTCTAGCTTTATTTTCCTACTATTTCTTAGGAGAAGATTTCCAACTCTCTCCTGTTTTGCAAAATTTTAGACCTGTTCAAATTCAAGGTTTTTGCAGATGAAAATTGAAAGGGGGACTTAATTTGAAAAATAACCATTCAATATGGTAGAAAATATTGTGGAAAGGAATCAATTGATTGTTACAACCACAAACCTGCTGAAATCCAGGAGTTTCAAGTATTTTCTTGTTACCCTACGATGTTTTCGCAGTTATAAAGGGACATGAAAAAACAGGGATGAACTGAACAGGGTTAAATAATTTATTGAAAGACAAATGGACAGACTGAAAGACAGAAACAGACAGTCGATGGGAACGACAGATGATGGACAATTACTCTATGGTTTGTTGCTCATTGCTACCATAAATTCTTTGATTAATAACAAGAGGGCCACCTGCTCACCTGAGTAAATGACTGCAGAAGTTATCAAGTGACATAATTTCGGTCAAAAGTCAGCTTTTAGCACCATCTTGTATAAGAAATGAGAAACCAAAAGACATTTTACAAAGTTTCAGGATTTTTTGGCCCGAAAAGTAGCTTGTCCAGTGCAAGGAAGTTTTTTTGTTTTTTTGATTAATGAACTAAAAATTGAATTAAAATCAAATATCAAACCCTGGCTAAGGATAGGGGACAAACATATTGACATGCAAGCCAAAAACATGGCCTCTTGAGAGCACACAATGACCTCTTGTTGTTTACCTAATAGTTTTTTGCCCCATGAGATCAAATATAAACTTTGAGTAAGATTTTATTACATTGAATAAATATCAAGACATTTGAGCAAAAAGTATGACACACAAGAATTTTGTAAGTTTGACCTTGTGACCTATTTGTGACCCCCATATTGAACCCACTTGAGCAAAAAATGTGGCATGTAGAGTGCTGAGAGTGCTAACAAGATTAATTGGATTTAACCCTGTTTTCTACCCTATGTGACCCAATGTCAAACTTAACTGAGATTTCATGATGGCATTCTGATCAACTATCAAGACATTTGAGCCAAAAATGTGGCCTCCATAGTGCACACAAGGTATTTCCTAGATTTGATCTATTGACCTAATTTTGACTCTATATGACCCAATATCAAATCTGACCTAGGTTTTATTAACCCTTTCCTGGATAAACCCGGGATTTAACGTCACTGTGAATTTATACTTGAGAAAACATTGATGAAAAAGGAGAAATTGCTTATAATAAGCAATTTCTCCTTTTCCCACAACGTTTTATACCACATAGGATGGTTTTATTTAGAATTGCATCCAATTTTCATTGTCGTCTGCATCCTCTTTGAATTTTGGACCAGTCTAAAATTTCAAAAACCAGGAAAGGGTTAACCCTTGTCATGCTGGATCCGGAATATTCCGGTTTGAGCAGGAGGTATATACAAAGATCAACCTGCACATATGTGCAGTCTGACCTTGGTCTACACCTCCAGCTTGTACATTTCCTGACAGAAAAGTATGAAATTGATTTTATAAAGAAAAATTGATTATTGAGCAACAAGTACTATCAGTGCCATCAAGCCTTTGATTTTAATGCAATTCCATAAGGAATTTATACAGCAAGACAAGGGTTAAGACAAACATTCTGACCAAGTATCAAGACATTTGAAGCAAAAATGTGGCATCTAGAGTGCACACATGTTGACAGATGACTGATGATGCACGTTGAACTTTGACCGCATGGTGATCAGATGAGCTAAAAACATTATTTTGTCAATGTATCGCCTATATTCAGACTTGTGAGTTCAAAAGTCTCATTTTACAAAGCCTCATTCCACTCCATTGTTGGAGAAAACAAAAAACATAGGAAAGATGATCCAACAAAATTAGCAAGAAAAATCAGACTTTCATTTCATTTTAATTTGTCTGCTTGATTTCTTTGTCCTTTTATGTCAAACCTTTATCTGGCAAGAGAACTTTTTATTCGGTGGATAATAGATTGCTACAGTGAAACTTTTATAAACTTTGAATGAGTGAAAAACAAAAGCTTTACCTGTATAAGTTTGTTTATTTAAATGAAGTTTGATGCCCCTTTTAACCCATTCCCATACAATGACGCTTTCTGACACCTCTTAAGAATAAACCTTGGGTAACTATTGTGGAAAATAAAGAAACTGATTGCTACAAGCAGTTTCTTCATTTCCCCCAAAGTTTTCTACTCAGAAAGTTGAAAAAATACAAAATTTCATAAACTTTAAATTGTCGTCTGCAACTTCTTTTAATTTGGACCAGTCTAAAATTTTGCCATATGGTAATGATTAAATTAAATTATTCTAGAACTGTTGCAAAGCAGACAAATATCCTAACCAGTGTTTTGTTACGTGGAAGTACAATAATTGAAACAGTTTGGTACTAAAATGGTCAAATTGTTCTACATTTATAGCACAGAAATGGGTTCCAAGGAATGTGACAATGGGCCCCTACCAATATAGAGTTGTCCCAAAAATTGCCTTTTAATTATCTTCCTTGATTACATTGGGTATTTAGGGTTTAAATTTGCTACATAGAGTGTATAAGGTGAGACTACATGCTCCTGTTTTGAGCAGAATCAGATATTTTTTCAGGATTTCATACAGAGAAATGTTGAATACTCTTATAATACTCTTAGAATATGAAATTATAAAGGTGGTGTATATTGCCACAATTTAAGCATGTTTCTTTCCTAGTAAACCAATTTCATTCCAATCCAGTTTTCACATTTAACTTCTCATTTTCAAAACAAAATAAGCAAAGGCATTGTTTGTAGCTAATAAGTGCTTTTAGTTCCTTTGCATGAAGAGACTTATTAAGCAAGTAAACTAAACAACAACTACAGAGAAAAAATATTGCGATAGAAAGAGTGTTTTTTATGCCGTTTTTTCCAAATCTGGGAGATCTATTATTTTCAATGCATATCGCATTTGTTTGTGTCCTCTTTAATTCTGAGATTTTTTCTGTAAAGGGTTAAATGGTAAAGTCAATTTTAGAAGCTAATGATTTCCTTCCATAAACTCCTGTTCTAATCCATGTAACTTACACACTTCTAATCGGTATCTTTAATTGTGCAATAACCTATAGGTGGCATTTTGGATATAAAGTAAAACCCCTCCTTGAGACCACCCCGGAAATACTGGCACCCCGCTTTTACAACAGAATTTTTACGAAGCAGAATTTTTTTGTTCTTTATTTCAATGCTAGCGAACCCCTCTAAAACAGGCACCCCGCTGTTCCGAATTACGACCACTAAATTCAGTACCAAATATAACTGATACACTATTTTGAACCCCACTAAAACGATGCATTATACAATATATGATATTTACATTTGACACTGTGAGCCTGTACTTACGTATAAAAATTCAGAGGTCGGACTTCTGAATCAGATCAAAATGGAGAAGAGAGAAAGAAAAACTTATCAAAGATTGTTAATTTGAAAATGACATAAGATTCCGCTGTAATACATGTTTTATAGTTTTATTTTTTGTATGTATAGTATTAATGTATTTAAATAACGAAGATAAAATAAACATGAATTACTTGACAACAAACGACCAGACCTCAGTATTACAACCACCTCTCTAATACGACCACTTTCAGAACGTACTGCAAGTGGTCGTATTAGAGGGTTTTACTGTACATCTGATATATCTCATAATGATAGGCTGTTTACTTTGATTTTCACATGACCGCCCTGGTGTTTTTACAAATAACCAAGGAAGTCATTTGACTAGATTATTCAAATCCATCTACTTTCAAGGAACAAAAAAATTTGAATTTGAATATATTAAAAAGTATTCTCAGCTCAAGAAGAAAGGAAAAACAATTAACAATTTACAGACTTAATCACCATTCAAAATTAGATTGACATGTCCTTTCCACTTCCATGTCAATGTCATTATCAATTAAATATCGTTTGATGCTATTGAAATGTATGTGATGTTATGTTGTTATATATACAAACATACCAAACTTATCTGCAAGTTTAAGACTTAGGAAAGAGGTACTCTAATTTCATTCACCTGATTGTGATAGCCAGTCACACCCATTAATTGGATTGATTTTTATAATCTTTCGATTTAAAGTACTGTAGCTTTCAAATTAATTGACTATGGAACTTATATAAATCAAGAACAAAGTGGAAAGATAGTATACAAATACAGACCAGAACTACCCAGAGTTCAAGGGAAGTAACTGGTCAAGCAGAGTTACTAGGAATATCCGTAGGGGCCCATTGTGAAAAGTGCAATTGGTCCTTTTCAATTTTTTCTTCATTTTTAGCACAGAAATTGGTTTCAAGAAAAAGTCAACAGTAACAATATTGTGTAATTGGGCAATTTAAGTGCATTGTCCAACAGTCAGATTGTTCTTCATTTAGAGCACCAAATTCAAGATGATAAAATTTTCAAAATCTTTGTCTTTTGGAGCAGACAACATTGTTGATAATGAAAAAAGTGCTTGTAAAAAGCAATTTTGTCATTTTTTATGACTTTTTCTAAAGCTTCTTTCTTGAAGGGTTAAAGAAGTGAGATTGTATAGGAACAAATTAAAGAGAAGGAAACTTTTTGCTAGTGTTTTCTTTTATAAATTTGTCTAGTATATCTGAATTGGGTTGAAGGCTACTTTCAACAGTATTTCAGTCATATAACAGTGACAGGAGCACCTAACCATGAATTCCTGTTATTTCTCACACCATTTCTACCATTATATCCTTTCTGAGCCTCTAGCAGCCCCTCCCTCCTATTTAGGTTTATGATTATCTAACCATCAGTGGGAGACAAATGTTGGAAAGAATATTTGTTGCAACTGGGGATCAAACTCTGAACCTCATAATTGAGAGTCTTAAGTGCTACCAAATTGGCTATGGCTGCAGCACATTGTTGAAAATGAAGATATTGCTCAGGACATTTTTTTCCCCAGAAAGTTGAAAAAATCTTAAATTTCAAATTTAAATTATTGTCTGCTAATTTGGAACAATCTAGAATTCTCTTAACTTGTAGTGAGGCAACTTTAAAAGTGTAGTTGTTTGAAAAAAACAGATACCAAGGAAAAAGTCACAAAAAAATTCAGAACCAATCTCTCATTATATCAGAATACATTTTTTCAGTAATTTAATAACCTTTTCCTCTGTGAGGACTACAGACAACGCACCATATTTCCATTTGATCATTCTATTAAACCTCTTACCCTGTCTGTTGTATCTTGGATCATTGAACCCAAATTGAATGGCCTAAATTGAAAAAGATTTGAATGGCAATTCAAAAACATGTGAAAAATACAAGCCAAATTTCATTTTAAATATTGATTAAGAGAAAAGGGGAAACTGATTGTCACAAAGTATTATACAGCCTTTTTTCCAATTCTTGAAGGTGTCAAAATGTGGGATTTTGTGATAGTGGGCTAAAGAGGTTTACAAACACAAGCAAAAATAATGTCAAGGATAAATTTGACCCATTTCAACAAAATCCTGCTTTCTTGCACCAATCAAGAAAACCAAAGGGCCAAGATTGTCAAATGATTCATGATAAATTTTTCATGAAATGAATGTGCAAATATGATTAATGCATGAAAAATGCACATACAGAACACTGAATTTTAACATTTCTCCACAAAGACCCAATGAAGTAGATTTTTTCATGTACCAATTCATAAATTCATCAAAGAAAAACTATCGATGCATGACTCAAGCAGTTTTTAAAAACAATACCTCTTCTTTATCCATGCATCCAAAGGATTTGTTTGTTTGTTTGAATGGGGTTTTACGCCGCCTTCAACAATCTTTCAGTTATATCGCGGCGGCTGGAGCACCAAAAAATGGAATCCTGGTATTTCTCACACCAGTACTACCATTACATCCTTTCCTAGCCTCCAGCTGCTATCCCACATAGATCTACGATTATCAACCTATTGGCGAGAGACAAATAGTCGGAAAGGATGACTGCCGCCGTCAGGAATCGAACCCGGGACCTCGAGATTGACAGTCCGACGCGCTAGCATCCAAAGGAGATGGATGAAATATTCATGAATAAATGTTGAATGTATGTTTAATGCATTTTCTCATATGAACTACACTACTTTTGATGAAAACTTTGTGAAACACTTTGATGAAGTATCCAAAAGTTATGCTGAAACATTTCACAGTTCAATCCCAGATCACAGAAAATATCCTTTCTGACATTTGTCACCCATGTGAAAATCGTAAACCTAAATTGGATGAGCAGCTTTTAAAAGTATTTTTCAGTCATATTGCAGCGGCTGGAGCACCTAACAATGGTATCCTGGTATTTCTGAGACAAGTATTACCACTTTTTCTTAGCCTCCAGCTGCTCATCCCACATAGGTTTACAATTGTCTACCCATTTGTGGAAGACAAATGTTGGAAAGGATATCTGCCGTAACCGGGGAACGAGTGCTGACGGCTTGTAAAGGATGTAGTTGTAGTAATGGTGTAAGAAATATCAGGAATCTATGGTTAGGTGCTCCAGCTGCTGCCATATGACTGACATACTGTTAAAGTAGCGTTAAGCTATATTTGAACAAGAAATACATGATGAACGACAGACAGGCAATGAGCATGTTGTGTTCAAGTGAGCCAAAAACCTTTGGAACAACAAAGATGTAAATGAAGAAACAAGCAATTTCTTAATCATCAACAACGTTTTCTTCCCAAAAAAAACATGAAATTTAAATGTTTAAAACTATTGTCAACTAAAGTATGTTTCATCAGGCACATATTTTCCCTTTCTTGATTGAGCAAAATTGATTCAGAAAGGAGCTGCCTGTATAAGGCCGGAATATTTATTTGAAAGCTTGAAGAACTTTTTATGTGAAATATTCATGTGATAGTTTGAAGTCCTATTTATGTGAAATATTTCTGCCAAAGTCTGAGGAAAATCTGTGAAATGTTGCATTAAAAGTCTTGACAAGAATATATCTTAAAGATAAACCCTTTCCTGTACAAACCCTGGATTTTAAGTCACAGTGATTATCATTTAAGAAAACATTTAAAAAGGGTTTAACAAAAAAATGTTTTCTTTTACAACAGGTTTTCTTTAAAAGATGAAAGAACTACTCCATACAATTCTTGTATGGCCCCCATTTATAAACCTTAGGTTTCTTATTTCCAACACAAGGGCTCCTCTAGGGTCCAGTTTAACCCATTTCTAAACAACAAATTTCAAACTGGTCCAAATTGTAAGAGAGACAACAAAAAAGAGTTGGTTTCTATTGAAAAATAAATGCCATATGAAAAAGAAAATATTGTGAGAAAAGAAGAATATTCTTGTTACAAGCAATTTCTTCCTTTCTTCCAAATTTTCTTCAGTGCATAAAATTGGGTATTAGGTGGTAACAGGGTAAACTGGCTCATCTAGGCTCCAGTTTAAACTAGAACTTGACACAGGAGGTGACTTAATACCTCAGCAAGAGCCTTACTTTATGGTTTACGTTTGGTTTTAGGACTTAAGTCATGTACAAATTCAAGGAGGTAAAATCTTAAACTAAGGAAAGCTGATGAATCAAATTTGCAATTCACAAAACATTTTATAATATTTAATGAAAAATTCAAGTTTCATTACAATGGAAGGAAAACTGAAAGAGACTTTACAATAGAAAATTCTAATTATATAGGTACAAATGAGAAAAAATTCTTAGTTCAAGGTGAGAGGATTCTACCATGGGAAGTTAAGGCTTCAAAATGGCATTTTGCAAAGCTTAAATATATTAACTGTAGGAGAACTTTGCAACACAAAATTAGTAAACATGTAAAATATGAAAAGTGTCTTAAGTTAAAGGGGAGATATCTCTTCTACAGGAGGAGTTGAGAATTCTAAAAATGTGATCAATGTATGCATAAAATAGTTAGAAAAATGTGACCGATGTTTTCATAAAGTTTTAACACTTTTGAAGCAACGTTTTAGAAGTTCATGACACAGAATTACATGAATTTTTTTACAGTATTTCCTTAGCTGTTTTCTCGAGTGCCATAGACAAGCAGGATGGTTTAGAAGATGATTAATTTGGAGTTACATTATTACCTTTCTTTTCTCTCGCCACTTTTCTGACATCCTCCCTAAATGTTGCGAAAGCAGACAAATATGGCATCACCTTTTCTTCAAGCTGGAAAAGTTGAATCAACTCATTACTGGTTGACAAACTCCAAAATGAAAGAACTTAACGACAAAATTTTAAGTTAAAGAAATTTAAACATTTATTCCTTCTGGAAGAAATTACACTGCAACTCAATCATAGTGCTATCTGCTACAGCACTAAATCTTTTATAACATGGGGTCCACTTTGCTCCAAAAATTTGGGGGCGGTTGACCATTTTTGGTTGCTGCTGCATTGGTTCCCTATTTGACATTAATGCTGATTTAACCTCCATTTTTACAATCGGACTGAAAAAAATGGGAACTATATATTAATTGATAATTACCTTAAAGCCAGATAAGTATTAGCCAGGTAAGTATGTCACACCAAAGAGTGGACGATAGCAGTGATAATGCCTTAGGTCAAAGATAATTACTTTGTTAGGTTTAAATCAATTATTGGTTTTGATAAGTTAAATTACAATAACAAACCACTTAGATTTTTTTAATCTAACATCAAACGCAAATCCAATTCAAAAGGTTTTATCAAGAATTTTTTTTTAACTTTAAATTCCAAGAACCTAATTACGACCATTACTCTCCAAAAGGAAACTAGATATCCTACAGTCTCAGAATATTATGTCATTATTGTGACAATCCTCACATTATGATTTAAAAAAAATAAAAGCAAGTGTTTTTTGGTCTGTAACACATTTTTAAGTTAAAACTCTGTAACGCATTTTTAAGTTAAATCCAGTCTGTCGACGTACAGTTGTTCGGCGTAAATTCCTATTCCTAAATGAATAGGTTTAATTACTGTTATTAATTGATTTATTCCGATTCATATTTTTACGACAGCAAAGAATTTAGGTGAAGTCCATAACTGCGAAAGAGGTATGAAGGTCGAACCACGTTACATTTTCTCAACACACCATTTAAACCGCATGCAACTCATCGGTCTCCAAGTAGACGTAGCTATGCCAGCTTTATACATTTTATCTCTTGCCTCCATGGATGGAAGTATTAACACCAAATTTAGATAGATAAATATCAGCAATTGGAAATAATGAAACATCACAGGTAAACTTTCTAGCTTTTGAAATTGCTGGATCAAAAGAGTATATAGTTTGTTGGTAGAATTTTATGGATTGTTTTGTTTCAATGGACTTGAACGGTAAGTACGAGTGTTGTTCGGGAAGTTCGTAGAATTTTTCTCTAAAATCCATATTTTTTGTAATTCATAGGTAAATATCAAGGTATAAGTACTTAAACATACCATGCCTACATTTCCAAAAGATTATTCGAAAATATCAACAATAACCGAAAATAGCGATAACCCTAGCAACACAATATTGGGATACCGGAGCAGTCCATTTCTTAGCAATGTTTAACATAGGATAACAGATTTTACATTGTCTCTTTTATACTTTCTATTGGCATCAAAATGGTGCGAAAACGTCAATCCTTAACACAATGTCATGACGTCATTTCCTGCAAATTTCATAACGTTTTTGGTTCTTTCAAAAGAGCTGTAACACGCTTTTGAAGGAGACGTCAATTTGCGAAGTGTTGTGAAATTTTGTGTCGCGCTGGAAAAATCATCAACAGACACTGAACATGATCAAATCTACAGGAAAATATAAAAATGCAGCCCAGCTACTGTATATGAGTGGCATGCTCGTTTTAGAAGCGGACGTGATTCTGTTGAGCACAATCCTAGATCGAGTGAAAGACTAGTAAATTGTGAAAGGAGAATTATTGTCAGGTCAATTGCAGATGAACTCGATGTTTCGGTATCCACCATACATTGGATATTAACAGATGAACTGGGCATGTCTAAAGTTAGTGCGCGTTGGGTGCCCCGATTGCTCAAGGAAAGTGAAAAAGAATGCAGGGTGCGATGTTCACAGAAGTTTCTTACCCGCTACAAAACAGCGGGAGACGCATTTTTATACAGGATTATCACCACGGAGGAGACCTGGCTGAACCACTTTGACCCGGAAACTAAGCACATGTCATCTGTGTGGAAAACCCCACATACCCCTCCACCAAAAAAGGCTCGGGTCCAAAAAAGCGCAGGAAAACAGATGTTCATTTACTTCATGGACCGGCACGGGATGCTATTACAGCACCGAATTCAAGAGGGCAAAACAGTCACAGCGGCATACTTTTCTAAGGTAAATGATGAATAAATAAATAAATTAATAAAAATGAGATATTGATTTACGCAAGCTTAATGAACTATGCATTTCTTTCTTTAGGTTCTGAGGTGGGATCTCGTTAATGCGATGCGGAAGAAACTGCCCCACTTGAACCATGACCAAGTAATACTGCACCAGGATAGTGCACCAGGACACCAAGCGGAATCTACACAGCTAGAGATCACTCTGCTGGGTTTTGAGGTCTTGAAGCACCCACCATACAGTCCTGACCTTGCCCCCATGGATTTTTGCGTGTTCCTGGAGCTCAAGGCACAGTTACACGGAATATGGTTCAATTCAGCTGACTACCTTACTAAACAAGCCCAAGCAGTTGTGTTGTTATTTTCTGAAGAGTGGTATGTAGAAACGTACACTAAGTGGATAAGCAGGCATCAGAAATGCGTGGATTTTGCGGGTGACTATAGTGAGAAAGTGCGACGTTGGTTGGACTTAATTGACATTTGACGTTACTTATGACGTCAGCGTGCTCCGGGTATGACTTACATGCTGTTTTATTTTTGTTAGGAAAATTTTGCTATCTTGCTAAGATACTAGAAAAATACACAGGGAATGGATAGAATAAAATCTGAAATTCGTGCCAGTATATTCTATTTTATCAAACTGCAATTATAACTTGTCCTATAAAAAAATTCTACAAACTTCCAGAACAACCCTCGTATATTTACTCCGGATTGAAATAAGGAAGTTTGAGTCAGCGATCAAAAATCAATTTAATATTGATTACAATTTCTCGAGACTCACACATGCATTATAGATTTATAACAATCGTGTTTTTTTAAATACTTTTTAAACTTCATTTCCTGTTTTGTATCATCTGTAAAATTTGTTGGGCTAATTAATATTCTAGTCAAATTTTGAGTGTTATTGCGATTTATCAGGTCAATGGTACTGATCCACAGGCCAATTTTGTCACCACAGGTTTAAGATACAGGGTTATAGCGTAACAACATAACTTCTGCAATGTTGTCATTTCTTGGACCCACCTACAGTGTTATAGTATAGCTACAGCTGCATCGTCAGAAAATCCAAAAATCATGACTTTAACTTGAATAAGCTGTAGTTATGCCTTTAAAACCATGTCATGCTGAACCATGAAGATTCTACTTTTGGCAGAAGATATAGACAAAGATCAGCCTGCCCTTAAGTGCAGTCTGATCTTAGTCTACACCACCTGTTAGTTTCTTTTAAGTCAGAGATGTTTTCAAGATTGTTGACTAATATTGGAGTTCAAATTTTGATTTTTGGTAATAATGAAGTACTGTATTTATTCCAAAAAACTCCCGGGCGATTATTAGAATAGAGACCATCGACAAAGTTGGGGGTGGGCGATAATTAGAGTTTTTTGGTACGGAGGTAGGCGATTAGAGAGGTGTGTGGTATGAAAGATGACCGGGGAAAACAAAATAGTACCAAAATCATAATGACATTTTATTTAGGATGTATTTACGACTTCTTAAAAGCCAACGGTCAATTTAGTTCTGCATTTGCATCGTAAATTAAACAGCCATAAGTTGGAAAACCCCGCAACACTGCATCATAGTCACAATGAATTTTGAAATGTCTAATAATTTGACCCTCGCAACATCGCGTATAATCGTTATTTCTGTATGTATAGGACAACAAAGATATACCTGTTTAAAGTATAATCCATTTTTGAAAGACCTGGAAAAAATCGACGTAAAGCTAGTTTGGATAACGCTAGACTTGTTCCCTTGTCGTCTTAGCCCCGGTTTTGTTAAAGGCATTTAATCATAACGGAAACAAAAATCAAGGCTGAGTCCATTACGACGAATTAGTCATAGTAGGGTTGTGTAATAATCTTAACGCATGAGTAAGTGTGCCAGGTGTTCAACTCGACAATGTAGAGACACGTCGGTCACCAAGGAGATATGGCCAAGTGGGAACTTTCCCAACTCTTTTCATTTCCTACATTATTGAAAATAGCAATCTCATTTCAAATAAAGAAAATTACGATAATAATTGTTTTGTTACGGATATTTAAATAATATTCTTATTTTCTAGCGTTTCACTGAATATGACCGGATATTTAAACATATAAGCGTTGAAAAATTCGATATGCATCCTGTCCACGGCCCTAAACAGGGAGTGTCCACAGTAAAGGTCTTTCTTTGCTATTTCAAACTTTCGTGTCTTTCTTTTTTACCCGTATCTCCTTATCCTAACTGATCGGATTAAATGATTTCTTGGCTCATTACTGAGGTAAGAATTGTCAAGACCAGAAATAAGTTAATGCTTGCAACTGATTCCATTGTTGTTGGTAGTTCTCGGTAGTTTTTACCTAAAAACGTAGAGTCTTTGGATTCTGCCATTTAATTGGATAATAAACATTAAACTTTTTTCAATATTGATATGTTTATTTCAATTTAAAATAACATTCCATCTAAGAATTTCACGCCGGCAGACACCGAGACAATTGGAGCCTCATAACTAAGTTTATAATCACTCCTATGTCCAGATGATACGGAAATAGATTGTTTTGGTATTTTTTTTAGATCAAGTGACAAACTCCATTTTTTCTTTCTGTTCACAGCCAGTCTTTAACTGTTTTTTCTTTCTGTTCACAGCCAGTCTTTAACTGACCTTGGCAAGTTGAAAGAACTAACTAAGATGACGTATCAAAAGTAAAGTCTAGGCAGTTCAAGTTGAATAATGGATAATTATGCAGTTGCGGCGACGATCTCTTTACGTTTTTATAGGAATACATTATTTACCTTATACATTCAAATGAAATATTATTTCATTTCATTCAAATACGCCAATTAATCATCACTTGATTTTCGATCGTAGAATGGGGGTGGGTGTTTATTAGAATCACCTATTGTTACTGAAAATCAGCGAAAAAAGGCCACATTTTATGCAGTATTTTAGGGGATGGGCGTTTATTAGAATATGGGCGATTATTAGAATAAATACGGTATTTGATGGGCCATTTTTTTTCTTTGATAGATAGATAGCTACAAATGGTCAATTAAAGGACATGTTAATATGAACATAATTGATACATATACTACGGGAAAAAAGTTTAAGCAATTTTTTCCGACCTACATTTTTTCAACATAAATGTATAAACCTTATAAAATCAGTCTCGTTTGCAATTTTTAAAAGCTAACTAACAAATTATGCATTAAGAGCACATTTTCCTTGTTTCTAAAGGCTGTCTGACCAATTTTGCTGAAACACGTTCTGCATGTGCTTCCATATGTACGTGAAGTCTATATCCACAATATCTATCCCAGTTTATTGGTAAGCATCAATAACAAGATAGCTCATTAAAACATTTAAAAACAATCAAATGGGATGTCGCCCAGGGCTTAACTTAGACCAATGGAACGTAGCCATCAGTATGCTGGCTGGTGGTATGATGGTAAAAGAGGTGGCTCAACATTTTCGCACGAGCCAAAGTTCCATTTCAAGTCTTAGAACAAAGTATCTTCAATTAGGCACTGTCAAAGACAGGCCACGTTCAGGCAGGCCACGTAAGACTACCCAATGTGAGGACAATTACATTGTGACTTGTTCGCAGTGTAATCGCTTCCTCAATAGCACTTGTATAGCCGGTTTGGTCCGAAATGCAACGGGAACACAGGTCTGTGCTCGTACTGTAAGAAACAGACTTCGTTCGGCACGTTTAACCCTTTCCTGTACAATCCCTTGTTTTCACGTCCCTGTGAATTTGTACTTGAGAAAACATTGTGGGAAAAGATGAAATTGCTTGTGACAAGCAATTTCTTCTTTTCCCACAATATTTTCTAACCTGTAGGTTCGTTACTTTTCAAATTGCACCCACTTTTGATTGTTGTCTGCAACTTCTTTCAAATTGGACTGGTCTAAAATTTTGAAAAACAGGAAAGGGTTAAGCGCACGTCGACCTTGCGTTGGCATTCCTTTGACACTTGCACACAGACATGCAAGATTGAATTGGACAAGGGTACACCGTCGATGGCCAAGACAAATGTGGAATCAGGTCCTATTCACAGACGATTTCCAGTTTTAATTTGATGTTTGCAGATGGCAGGGTACGTGTTTGGAGGCATGATGGCAAAAGGATGGATCCCGCCAATGTCATTCAATATGACCGTTTTGGAGGCGGCAGCGTCATGGTCTGGGGTAGTATATCATTCCGTGGCAAGACTGACTTGGTAGCTATTCAGGGAAACTTAAATGCCGTTCGATACTGCACCAAAGTTGTCCAGCCAGTGGTATTGCTGTTCTTGCGTCAAGGGCTTGCTACCATTTTTCAGCAAGATAATGCCCCCCCACATGTCCCTCGGCACACGTTGGACCTTTTACAGACTAATAATGTTGATGTGTTGGATTGGCCAGCCAAATCACCGGATCTGACTCCGATCGAACACCACATCTGGGTAGGAGAGTAAGAGACATGAATGACGTTAATAATGTTAGAGACCTTGAACATGATCTGCGTCAGGAATGGGGTCGTATCCCTATGGCCATTATTCAGAGGCTTATTTCCAGCATGAGAAGACGTTGTGATGCCGTTATTGGCGCAAATGGTGGACACACAAGATATTAAATCTTTGTGTTACTTTTACTTCCCTACCCCTACCATGTTTGATGTTGTACAACAAACAGGTATGACCTTGAAATCATCTGATTTTTTTTTAAATACTGTGGCTAACACATAAAAGATCGATGTGTGAAAATATGATTTGAATCCAAAGCTAGACACGGGAGAAATTGGCTGTAACGTACGAAATTGCTAAACTTTTTTCCCTCAGTATATTTACCATACATAATAGAAAGAATTTGCTTTCTATACTACACAATTTTCCTATTCATTACCTCTCAAGGTCAGGACATTAGATAATTGTACAGGAAAAGGCTAATGTTGACAGAAACATGATTAGTGCTTATTATGTCTGTTTTATAGCAAGTTTTTGTATTACCTGAAGCTTACTTTTCTTTTTAAAAGGAAAAATTCTAATTATATGAAATGAAAAAGTCAGGATTTATCAATACATGGTCAAATTGAACCTATTATCAGCCAATTTAGACTGCAGAATGTTCAGATGAAAGTTCAAAGTATTTCATATAATTAGCAATAACTTTGGCTTAAAACTTCAAACAGGTTGTGTAGAATAATACCAGACTGTTTATATGTGAAGGCTAGTCTTTGTTTACACCTTCTGACAAAGCAAAAATATTCCAAATTCAGTATGACAAGGGTTTAGAGTCCACAACATCCAGGTCAGTAAGATCATAAAATGACAATGTTGGTAGATGACCACAGGTACAAGTCTGTATGAAAAATTTGTAAGCTTGAGGTCCAATGGAGCTGGAGAAGATTTTAAATTTTCCTTCCTTATCTATTTGAGTGCTTTAAACAAGAGAACCACAACAGTCCTATATAACCACCTGATTTATTTGGTTGAATGGGGTTTAACACACCTGTAACACCAGATTTAGGTTTACAATTATCCATCCATTGGTGAGAGACAAATGTCGGAAAGGATATGTGCAAGTGATTGAACCCATGACACCCTCATGACTGAAAGATTTGGAGTCTGATGTGTATTGCTCACTTGAGTATGATGGCTCAAGGTTTTATAGGTTTATACAAAATATCAAAGCTCAGTTAGTGATAAGAAGATTTTCAAAGATTTTCTCATTTAATCCTTTGTTAATCCAAGATCCCACAACACAGGGCCAATTTTTAGAGTTAAGTCATTCTTTGAAATAATTTGGGAGAAGCCTTATGTATGGTTTGGGAGAAGATTTTCAAAGATTTCCTTCTTTCTTCCTACGTAAAATAAGGGACTGCACAGAAAAGGGCTAATTGTCAGAGTACTGTAAGTATTTTGGAAGAGGGTCAATAGGCATTGATACAAACTAAATATCAAAGCTCTAGGCCTAAGTGTTTAGGAGAATAAAATTTCCAAAAATGTCCTTATCTTTATTCCTAGGTAAAACTAGACTATCACTAAATGTGATTAATACCCCCAATGAGATCCCTTGTCACAGAATTTACATTTTGTCACTAGAAAGAAGCCTTTCCTCCACAAAGGGCCAAACCTCCAAGAAAAGTAAATCATTACAGGAAGTTAACATCTTTTATTGATTCAGGTTTCGGTAGACTCAGTATCAAGCAGTTTTTTTGTTTTGTTTGTTTATTTATTTTTCATGTGTGTGTGTTTTTTTGTCGGGGGGGGGGGGGAGGAGGGGGAGGGTATTATCAGGGATTGCTCAGAAAGAGGCTAGTTTTCAGAGATCAGTTATTATTTAAAGTTTTTGATAGAGGGTAAATAGGCAAAGATACTTACCAAACATCAAAGCCTTAAGCCGTATGGCTTGGGAGAAGAAGATTTTCAAAGATTTCCTTCTTTATTCCTATTTAAAATCATGGATGGCACAGAAAAAGGCCAACTTTCACAGTACAGAAAATCTTTAAATTATTTTTCTAGAGGGTCAATAGATGACGAAATAAACCAAATATTTAAGCTCTAGGCCTTGTAGTGTGGGAGGAGAAGATTTCCAAAGACTTCTTTCTTTATTCCTATGTAGAGTTTTTTTCCTATTGCCACGGCAACCAGAGTTCTTCATTGATTCAAATTCTTTGCATCATTTTGAAAGAGCATGAGCTAAATATCATTTTCCTGATGTTTGGTTGAAATCTGATGGTAAGTTTAGGTAGAGATGATTTTTCTATGATTGTACGGATGGGCAGACAGATGCTGGACGTTTACAGATCACGATAGCTCACCTTCAGCACAACAAGTTGAGAATGTTGGGCCCAGGTAATCTTAAAGGGTCAGTTTTGGTTTGGGGAGGAAAATATTGTTGAATAAACAAACATGCTCACTCTCAGAATTATTTTGCTCATGTGAGCTGAGGTGTGATATTTACCCAGGTTTAAAACATTGTGACAAAAGAAGACAGTAAATCTTTCAAATACAGTATTTTCTTCTTTTTCCACAAAGTTATATTTAGGCAAATCTTTATTTTGGTTGTAAACAATTTTTTTTTCAAGATTTTTAACATTCAAGTTTGTTTTAGAAACATTTACAGTTTTGATCAAATACATACATCCATGGCTGTTCCATCAGTTGTCACTCCTTGAGGTTGTAGCCAATCATTACCCACCACAGTTCCAAACATCTGTAAATACACCAATCAGAAAACATGTTACAATGATCCAGTTTTAATGTTTTCTATCAAGAAAAGCAAGGAAAAGCAAGGAAATAATTTGAATGTCATGTAGCCAGTACATGATGTGCCTCCCGATAAAAGGGAAATAAGCAAATATAACACAATCATGCAAGTAAGTGCAACTTATCTCCCTTGACAAATATTTGCATGAATCTTTGTTTGTTTGTTTGTTTGAATGGGGCTTTCAACAGTCTTTCAGTTATATCGCGGCGGTTGGAGCACCTAACAATGGAATCCTGGTATTTCTGACACCAGTACCGCCATCACATCCTTTCCTAGCCTCCAGCTGCTATCCCACATAGGTCTACGATTATCAAACCATTGGTGGTAGACAAATAGTTGGAAAGGATGAGTGCCGCCATCTGGGATCGAACTGAATGAATCTTTGAGAACATCTATATAGTGTATGATAATGTGAATGTCATTTATGCTGTTATCTAACAACAAAATTTTGGACAGGTCAAAATTGTAAGAAGTTCACCATCACCCTTTATGGTAAGGCCAAAAAATATAAACCATGTTTTTCAACTGATCAAAATTTCTTAAACACATTCCCAATGACAAAATTTTGGACTGGTCTACATGCAAAGAAGTTACAGACACCTTTACAAAGTGTAATTTAAAAAAAAAAGGCTTGATATGGTAGAAAACATTGTTAGAAAAGGAGAAATGGCTTGTAACAAGCAATATCTCCTTTACCCTACAATGTTTTCCTTAGTGTTTCTAACAGGGGCGTCAAAGGTGTTATTGAGTGGTGATAGGTAAAGAAATCTGCTAAAGGGTCATCCAAGGATCATTCTGTTAAGTTGCTTAAAATTGCCTATCTTTTTCTGAGAAGAGGATCAGAGGAGGTAAAGATGATGAAGAAACAGACAGAGGAACACACTCTATGATGAGCATACATAGGAGACAAAGCCATGACAACTAGACATGGTCACAAAGTAGACTAATACCCCCCAACAGCGAGTCTTTCTATGAAATTTGAATCAAATCCATCCAATGGTTGCTGAGAAATTGAGCTGACATGATTTTTCAAAAATCAATGGACCGTAACCAAAATGGAATATGCACATCTCTGTCTGATAATGATTATATCAGTGAAGTTTAAATCAAATACGTCCAATGGTTGCTGAGAAAATGAGTGGACACGAAAAAGCTACAGACAGACGGACAGACCAACCAACTGACAGACAGACCGACAAGCTGGCTCCTATTTACTCCCAAAATATATTTTGGGGGATATAATAATTCCTGCTGGCTTTCAGCCAGGAGGGTTGAAAATCTGTCAAATCCTATCATTAGTTTCAGAGAAGAAAATTTCATTACATTTAACCCTTTCCTGTTTTTAAAAAATTTAGACTGGGCCAAATCGAAAGAGATTGCAGACGACAACGAAAATTGGATGCAAATTAAAATGAAACCATCCTATGTGGTGAGCAATTTTTTCTCCAATATAAAATTAGGCAACATTTGTACAGGAAATGGTTAAGTATATGCACCACATAGTGCTGATAAGCCCTTTCCATAAAATTAATGCTTTTAGCCAGATAACAATTACTTGAAAAATTTGAGATGTTCATCCAAGGAACACTCTTAACAATATCATTCATTCCAGATGAACAGTGTCAGAGAAGAACATTCCAGGATGTGTTAAATGTAATGCTGAGATAAGCCCCATCCATAAACCCTTCATTACTTGCCAGTTCAAAATTCTTAACCCATTCCAACACAATGACGCTATTTGATGCTACTCAAGAAATTTTTTTGGAAAATACTCTGGAAAAAGGAAGAAATTGCTTGTTCCACAATGTTGAATAAGAGGACCATGATGGTCCTATATCGCTCCTCTGAGTATGACGGCTCAAGGCTTTATTGTAATACAGTCAAACTTAAGTGACTCAAACACGTCGGGGACTAGCTAATTTGTTCGAGATTTCGGAAGTTGGACTGATATGAAAATCAGATAAGGCAATATCATTTGTCCGAGATAGATAGTGTCAGAAAATACGGTCACTTACTTGCTTGACCAGTTTTGAATTTCATAAAATCCAACATATTTATAAATGTTTTCAAACCTGAGGAATTAACAACTTCTTTTTTAAGAAATCACAAAATTTGACAAAATTAATCGCACTAAACAAGCATAATATGTCTGTTTCAAGCGCAAAAAGTGCGTCGATAGTTGCGGTCCTTGCATAGAATAAGTTCATCATCAAATTTCGAAGGTGTTTTGGACTTGGTATGAAAAATTCTATAATGAAATAACCTTTTGAGATTTTTTTGTTGGTAATTATGCAAACAATGAAATACCAGGCATAATTATTCCTAAATGATAGAAAAAATGTATTTTTCACGGAACAGGTTATTATTACACACCGTGCATCATTTGACAGTAAGGTGTCATAAACCGATTTGTCAAATGTATGAAAATTCATTAACATAGCAGCTTATGATAATCAACCAACCCTTTGTTCGACTGTTCCAGATGAAATGTATAATGATTTGTAATTTCGGGACTTTGAAAAGTGTTCGAAAGTTCGTCATTCACAGTGTACGAGTTTTCCGGGGTCGAACACTATGAATCATGAATACTTTTTGCTGGGACCAAGTTTCTTGTTCGAAATTTCCCTTGTGTTCGGGAATTCCCATGTTCCAGTAAATGAAGTTTGACTGTATATACAAATATCTACACCAATTCATTTTGGAGAAGAAGATTTTCTCCTTTAATCCTAAGTACATGTATATTGAAGATCCCACCATATAGAGCTAATTTCAAGAATACAGTATTTCTTTGGAGTATTTGATAGCTGGTCAATAGGCATTGATACATACCAAATATCAAAGCTCTAGGCATAATAATTTACGACAACAAGATTTTCAAAGATATCATTCTTTATTCATTTCTAAAATCAGGAATTGCACAGAAAAGGGCTTATTTTCTGAATATCGTAATTCTATGAAATATTTTGGTAAAAGTTCAATACACATCGATACATACAAAATATTAAAGCTCTAGGTCTTATGCCTTGGGATAATAAGATGTCCTTCCATATTTCTATGTAAAATCAGGGATCACACAGAAAAGGGCTAATATACAAGATACAGTAATTGTTTGAAATATTTTGTTTAAAGGTCAATGGATGATGATTCATACCAAATATCCAAACTCTTAGCCATATTGATTGGGAGGAGAAGATTTTCAAAGATTTGATTCTTTATTCATTTGTAAAATCAGGGATCACACTGAAAAGAGCTAATTTTCAAGATACAGTAATTCTGTGAAGTATTTTAGTAGATGGTCAATAGATTATGATTTTTACCATATAGCAAAGCTCTAGGCCTTATGGTTTTGGAGGAGAAGATTTTAAAAGATTTGATTCTATATTTCTATGTAAAATCAGGGATTGCACAGAAAAGGGCTAATTTCAGAGTACTGTTATTCTTTGAATTATTTCTGTAGAGGGTAATAGATGATGAATTATACCACATGTCAAAGCTCTAGGCCTTATGGTTTTTGAGAAGAAGATTTTGAAAGATTTCCTTCTTATTTCTAAATAAAATCAGGGATAGCAAAGAAAATGGCTTATTTACAGAGTATGATATTCTTTGAAGTATTTCTGTAGAGTGTAAATAAATGATTATTTATACCAAATACATATATATCAAAGTTCTGGGCCTAATGGTTTTGGAGGAGAAGATTTTTTTAAGTTTTTTTCTCTCAGTTGCGATGGCAACAAAAGCTCTTCATGGATTTCAATTCTTTGAAGTATTTGGAAAGAGCATAACCTAAGGATAATTTCTGTGAAGTTTGGATGAATTTCCATGATTAGTTAAGGAGGAGAAGAATTTTTTGTAATTGTGAACAGAGGGATGGATAGACTGATGGAAGTACGCCAGACGATGACCAATCACAATGGCTCATCCAGAGCACTTCATGCTCAGGTGAGCTAAAGATCATCAAAGATCATTTAAATTGTCATCTGCCAGTCCAACAATTTGGACCCATCTTAAATTTTGCAGTCTGGTAACGAGTAAAAGCAATCTGAGACAGGACTACCCAAAAACATTCCTGTCCAAAATCAGCTCATGAAAAGATGCTTTTCAATCTAATCCAAATTCCTGATGGAATCTGAGACAGGTCCACTCAGGTAACATTTCTGAAAAATTCATTCATATCAGATGGGCAGGATACCCTTAAGTAAAAATTCTGTAAATTTTTTTGAATATCAAGTTTTTTTTTTTCTGGAGAATATGTTTAAAAGAAAAGTTAATGGATGCACCGACAGGTGGCCACATGACTGATATTCTACCATGATAATAGTTATGATGGCCAAGTTCTGTGGCGCTAAAAAGATGTTGAAAAAGCAAAGATTTTCCCTGTTTCAGAGAGTTTTTCTACAAAACTACTTTTTCAGAAGAGTATAAAATAGTGTTGCATTTAAACTATTTTCCATTTGAGTACAAAAACAATTTTTTAGCAATCAACATTCACCATTCTTGATAAATGCATTTAAATCAAAATTATAGCCCCATTAAAATTAATGTAAAAGCTAACCTTAAAAATCTTGAAGATATAATCCCCAATATTGACTAGTAGCATTCTGTTTGGACGTTTATTTTTCCCTCTGATTTCGGGTACGTAAATATTGCACGCTTTTACAAGATCACGAATCAGATCTAAAGTCCTCTTCGTATCAACAGAATCTGTAAGTAAAATCAAAACTATTCATGTTGATATAAAACTAAATTTACCAATCAAATAATTTATATCTGAACTGAACTTTAAAAATTGACATAAGTTTAAAGCATTTTTCATTATTTCCCAACCTAAATGTTGTAACTATAGCTTATTCAAGCTACTTCAAGTTATATTCAAGCTATAGTTCTGATGTTTAGGTCACAAACTAAGGATTTGCCTTTAATGTTACTGACCACATAATTTACAGTATTACCCTAGTTGAATTGCCAAGTTTGAGGTCAATGAGCATAGCCTGTGAACAATCAATTGACTAGAGGAAGAGAGTATTTTTTTTTTCATGAAAGTATATATATAAAAAAAAAATCATCAGATTAAATGGATATGCAAAAATGGATGTTCAAATAACGCAAGCTTCCTGACACTGCAGCACACAAGAAAATTCAATGTACTATAAATAGAATTTCTAAATGTAGAACCCTTAAACGGAGTGTGCTGCAGTGTCCGGAAGCTTTATATGGGTTATTTGTTGCAGAGCACAGAGGTTAAAGACATCGGATATTGCAGCATTAGGCGTCATTGCTGTATCCGCATAGGTTTTGAATCAAATAAAATATTAGTTCTCCACTAGGGTTCAAAAAACAAATGTCACTGCCGTAGTTGAGAGAATTGAATGTACTATAAAAAGAACTTCTAAATATAGAACCCTTTTACGGAGAGTGCTGCAGTGTCGGGAAGCTTTATATGTGTTATTTGAACATCCTTTTTAGGGGGTGTCTCGATAGCTCAGAGGTTAAAGATGTCGGACTTTGCAGCGCTAGGCGTTGTTGCCATATCCGCGTAGGTTCGAATCCATAAGAGTCAAATGAAATAGGTTTTAATTTTTTTTTTTTAAAATTTCACTGTATACTATATATGGACATAAGCAATGACCATAAAAGCAATGTATACAACGGAACAAAATTGAATGATTGCATCTGATAAAGAGTCACCAGAAGATCGTTCCTGTGAAATTTGGTTGAAATCCATAAACTGGTTACTGAAAAGAAGATTTTTAAAGTTTCACCACATATGGAAATTAGCCCCGCTCAATAAAGCTTTGTTATTTCATTCTATCAAAATTATTTGATGGGATTAAGGGTCATCTAAGGATTATTTCTTTAAAATTTGGCTAAAATTAATCCACTGCTTTCTGAGAAGAATTCTAAAGCTTTCACCATATACGGAAATTAGCCCCGTTGATTAAAGCCAAGTTTGTCATCCTATCAAATTCTTAGAAGGAATCTGATAAAGGGTTACTCAATTAACATTCCTGTAAAATTTGGTTGAAATCCATCAATTGGTTTCTGGGAAGAAGATCTTTAAAAGTTTCAATATGGAAATTAGCCCAACTCATTAGAGTCATGATTTTCATCCAATCAAATCCTTTGAATGAATCTGATAAAGGACCACCGAGGGATCATTTCTGTGAAATTTGCTTAAATTCTGTTCAGTACTTTCTGAGGAGAAGATTTTGAAAATAAAAGTTTACAGATGCATGTACGTACAGACAGACTCACAACAGACACAAGGCCATATCAACTTTCAGCCAGTAGAGCTAAAAATGAAGAAATTACAAGCAGTTCTTCAAGGTCCACTATGTTTTCTTTCAAAAGAAAAGAATTTGAAAATTTAATTTACGAAGTTGTCATCTGCAACAGCTTCCATTTAGGGCCAGTCTATAATTTTGTAGTCTGGTAATGGATTAACCTATCAATCAAAAGGTCAAACCAATTTATTTGTTTGCCATTAAGTGGTTTTTTTACAAATAGCTTCAGTAAAACTTACCACATAATGCTTCATGAACTTTATCTTTTGTTTCACAGAATCTGAAATAAAAAGCAAAACAAATCTAAGCCTGGATTCAATAAGACTTAAACAAGAGGACAACAATTGTCTCAAAGGGAGTAAAAAAGTGGACCTGTGAGGGAATGGGTCAAGATAAAGAAGTAACCATGTACCAAAGTCAAGAATTGATTGATAATCATTTAGTAAACCATCTTAATTGGCTTCAGACAAGTAAAACTCAACTTTAAACTAATCTGAGGTATTGTAGAGGGGAGTGAATATATGAAATTTGAAGGAAATCTGCTGGGAAGTGAGTCAGTGTGATTTAACCCAATCCCACACAGTGATGCTTTTGGATGCCCTTCAAGAAAAACAACTGGGAAAACATTGTACAAAATGAAGAAATTGCTTATTACCAGCAATTTCTTCATTTTGCACAATATTTTCTACCAAGTATGTTGAAAAAATCTAAAATTTCATCAACTTAAATTTGTTGTCTGCATCTTCTTTGAATTTGGACTGGTGTAACAATTTATTGTTTGGGAATGGGTTAAAGTCAGGAATGACAAACAGACAGAGCACTAACTCTTAATCACAGACTAATTACCTTACTTATGGCTTTCAGTGGGTGGAGCTAGCCATCTATCCACTATCCTATATCCTGATTTATTACTAACCTTTCATTAAGTGCTACCTCCTCCATCCCCCACTTATCAAAAGCTGCTACACCAGTACCTGGACTGTTCCTCTTTATATCTTTTAACATCAGATAAAACTCCTACAACAAAAAACAGTATGACACATTTATAGTAGCCGGACTGTTCCTCTTTATATCTTTTAACCCTTTTCTGTTTTGGAAATATTTGACTTTTTTAAATTGAAAGGTTTTGCAGACAAAAATTTACAGTGGATTTAATTATAAAAATACCCATTTAGTAGGATAGAAAATACTGTGGTAAAAGAAGAAATTGCTTGTAACAAAAACAAAATTTTTGCAAAACAGGAAAGGTAAAACTCCTAAAACAAATCATTTCATGCTCTATCATTTTGATGAAAGCTTTTATAATTCTTTTTGAATTTTTCATAAATATTTCTTCTATTTAGAACAAGGCATCAAACTTTTTACAAATTGATTTTCTTTACTGTATATCAAAATATTGTTATCTTGTATCAATCCATTACCAGATTGCAAAACTTAAGTCTGGTTCAAATTTTAAAGTTAATGAAATTTTAGACTTACCAACATTCTTGGTAGAAAATATAGTGGAAAATAAAGAAATTGTTTGTTACAAGCAGTTTTCTTCTTTTTACACATTTTCCCCATTGTTTTTTAGGGGTGTCAAAAAGTGTCATTATGCAGGGATGGGTTAAATTGTAAGCATTGAAGTGAAAATACAAAGGAAGGAAACCATAATATAATTGATGGGTTGCAGCAGTCAATCAAAGAGTCAAGCAACCAAATTATAATTGAAGAACTAGAAGTGCACTTTACACTCTGACATAGGCCGACGTTAATGTGAAGCATTTTTGTTGGTTTAGTAAATGAAGACATAAAATATGCAATTCCAGTTTACTGTAAATAA
Source organism: Fragum fragum (assembly GCA_946902895.1). Taxonomy (NCBI): domain Eukaryota; kingdom Metazoa; phylum Mollusca; class Bivalvia; order Cardiida; family Cardiidae; genus Fragum; species Fragum fragum. The sequence continues at coordinate 19,714,939 of OX336375.1, forward strand.
CTTAATGGTGTAGTCTGAGTTACAACAGTATTCCTTGGAAAAAAGGTGTTAATTGGTCCATGCATGTGTACATACGCAAAAAGCGTTTAAGTCTCAGAAACTCACTATAAACTTTTAACACTTTAACACTCTTTCATGTAAGAAATCAGCCATTCATGAATGGCCATTTAAAAAAAAAAGAGTTCAGAGGGTCTGACAGAGGCAGTTGTGGGTCTATACTCACTAAATTCTAGACATGCTAAATTTCACGTACATCCTTGAGCTATGACCTTGACCTTTGAGCTATCTGAAAATGTTTCAAATGGCACATCTACTCATAAAAGAGAAAAATTATTTCAAAATCACTCCATAATTTTAGGAGCTATGCTCCAGACATGCTTAATTTTAATGTTAAACCTTTAGCTGTGACCTTGACCTTTGAGCTATTTGATTTTTTTCAAATTGCTCATTCACTCATGGCTGGGAGCTATTGTGACAAGTTATTCTTAAATCCATCTATAATTGAAGGAGCTATGCTCTGGACATTCTTAAATTCAATTTTTGACCTTGAGCTGTGACATGGAACTTTATGAATACATTTTTCAATTGGCATATAACCAACAATTGTGTAAAGTTATTTGAAATATATCTTTAATTGAAAGATTTATGCGTTAGAAATGCTAAATTTTCATGTTTGACCTGAAGACCTTGACCTTGGAGTTATATGAAGATTTGTTTCAAATTGCACATCTACTGACAATAGAGAACAATTGTGTTAAGTCATTTTAAACTGATCCGTTAACTTCGAAGCAATACTTCAGACAAGGCTATTTTCAACGTTTGACCTATGACCTTGAGGATTTTTTTTTCCAAATGGCACATCTTCCTATGACTGAAAACAATTGTGCCAATTCAAATTGAAATCCTTCTATAATTGAAGGAGCTATGCTCTGGACATGCTTGATTTTAACTTTTGACCTTGTGATGTGAACTTGGATCTATCTGAAGATTTGTTTCAAATTGCATATCTACTCATGCTAGGGAATAATAGTTTGTTATTTCTACATACATCAATAACTGAAGGAGCTATTCTCTGGAATGCTCAATTTCAAAGTTTGACCTTGAGCCATTTTTTTTCAGATGGTACATGTATTTATCATAAAGAACAATTATGCAAAGTTATTTTGAAATCCATCCATAATTGAATGAGCTATGCTGTGGACAAGATCAATTTTGATCTTTGACCTTGAGCTGTGACCTTGACCTTGGGGCTATCAAAAACCAGGAAAATACCTTGGTGCAATATTATAAGGAATTCACTTGTGAAGTTTCATCAAATTTAGCCCAAGAGTTGTGGAGATATTGGATGGATGTACAGATGGAAGGAAAACAGGATGGATGGGCAGATGGATGAACCGACTAAGTGGCAGCTTGCCTGTCAGGGAGCATAATAAAATAACCCACCAAACCACCCAAATCTCATGGTTTAAGGTTAAGTATTTTACCAAATGACTTAAGATTGGGTTGATGGACTATGATAAAAAAAGAATTAGAGGTTTTAGAGTAAAAAATAAAAGAACTGGTAATACTTTTTGCTAAACACCACATAAATATTGCCCACTAAGCTATGCCTTGATGGTTTTAGAATCTTAACTTACCGTTATCAATTTTTCATATTTTAAAGCTCCGGTCATGCTTTCATCACCATAGTCTAATGTATCTTTCCACGAGTGTAGAAGAAACAACAATCGCAACTGTCTTGCTGTGTGCTTTTTCAATGCATCTTTAATAGATATGAAGTTCTTTAGAGACTTTGACATTTTGCAACCCTGTATTGTCAAGTGACCAGAATGTAGGAAGTATCGGACCCAGTGGTCATTTTCATAATGTGCCTGAAAATGTGAATAAAATCTTTGAAAAAAGGGGGACAAAATGTCTTAACCCTTTCATGTTTTGCAAACTTTTGACTGGTCCAAATTGGTGGAGGTTGCAGACAACAATGATGATTGGATGCAATTTGAAATGAAATGAGTCAATGTGGTAGAAAATATTTTGGAAAAAGAAAAAATTGCTTCTTACAAGCAATTTCTTCTTTTTCCACAATGTTTTCACAAGTATATAATCACAGCAACGTAAAATCCCGGGTTTGTACAGGAAAGGGTTAAATCATTCACCTGAAAAGAGTCACCTAAAGATCATTAATGCAAAGTTTGGTACAGATTGGCCTAAAAGCTTGGAAGAAGACTTTTAAAGAATAAGTTAATAATTTCTACATTGCCAATAAGCCTGTCCTTCTACACCCTATTTCAAAATTTCATCAATTAATTTGAAATGGGTCACCCAAGGAACATTTTTGCCGAGTTTAGTCCAAATTGGCCCAGTGATTGAGCAGAGGATTTTTTAAGAGCCATTTCATTATTTCTCTGTCTTATAAGACCTGTCCTGCCACACCCCCATTATTTCATGAACAAGTTTTGAAAAGGGTTACCAAAGAAATATTTCTTCCAAGTTTGGTTGAAATTGGTTCAATAGTTACAAAAAATGTTGACAATAGTCCGACGTCAGTTCCTGTGATTTTATGGTTGAGAAAACATTGTAGAAAAAGAAGAAATTGCTTGTAAAAAGCAATTTCTTCTTTTTCCACAATATTTTCTACCTTACTTAATTTTTTTTATTTCAAAATAAGTTCATCTGCAAAACCTTTAAATTTTAACATGTCTAAAACTTTGCAAAACAGGAACGGGTTAAAAAAAGTAATTAGTATTTGAGGCAACAGGCATTAAATAAATCCAGACAACAAAATTTAGACTGGTCGAAATTGAAGGAAACTGTAGAAAATAAGAGCCAAATAAGACATAGTGCACCAAGGTTGCAAATTGTCACAACATACGCTGTCAGACTGCTTGATGTAGACTAGGGGAAGGGATTTAAATAAAAGCAACAGAGGGCAATAACTCACAAGGTATTGTACCTTTGCATGTTATTGTGGATACAATTGCCAAATTTAAAGTCATTTGGACATAAGGTTTAAGAGTTATGCTCTGGACAAAGAATGGGACACCACTGCCTGCCTGCCCTGATGCCATGGGTGATCCCATAAAACATCCCATCTTAGATATAACTTGGTACAAGAAATTTCTCCTTTTCTATAAAATTCCCTTTGGCCAATGAAGCTGATAAGGGTAGACACTAACACCAGTCCTCGAGCCTAAGGTGTGTGAATCAAAGGAAGGATTGATAGAATTCCTTAACCCATTACCACACAATGAAGCTTTCTGACACCCCGAAGAAATACAACCATGGAAAAATTGTGAGAAAATGTTTTCTACCCTATTTGGCACTTATTTTCCAATTTAAGCCCAATCTGGAATGTCATGTGCAGCTTTTTTTTTAAATTTGGACCAGTCAAAATTCATTTTGTCTTCTGGTAATGGGTTCAGTTTCGTGTCCTTTAGGCCTGCAGTTTTCTTGTCAAACCTAATCCACATTTAAATCTGCCTTTTTTGCCCTTACCAAATCAGTTGCTGGTTTTCATGAAACACATTTTAGCTGTGGCAGGTGTATAGACAAAGATCAGCAAGCACAGAAGTGCAGTCTGATCTTAGTCTACACCATCTGCTTGATCTTTTATTATTACAGATATATTTGAATTCAAAATAGATCTTAATTTGACAAAAAATTGAATTTTGTGAAGAAAGGATAAATATTCAGCAAGACTAGGGTTAACAAGAGCCATGTCGGACATGGCCATCCCCCGCTGTAAAAGCTTGATAGTAAACTGAAGCCAGTTAGATTAAGGCTTCTTGTGCACTGCATTTCTTCTCAATGAGTTTGATATAAGCTATTATACTTTCAGAGATATGCTCAGGACAAAATGTAAGTCATTAAAACAACAAAGGGCAATAATTCCAAAATTATCCAAGCAAGAGCTGTGGTTCTTTTGCACTGCACTTCTCCTCAACGAGATTAATCCACTTATGAAGTTTCAAGATAATAGCTATCATACTTTCAGATCAATTGATTGAATGGGGTTTGACACTGCTTTTGACAGTATTTCAGTCATATTGCAGCGGCTGGAGCACCTAACAACGGATTCCTGGTATTTCTCACACCATAACTTCCACTACATCCTTTCCTAGCCTCCAGCTGCTATCCCACTTAGGTTTACGATTATCCACCTATTGGTAAGAGACAAATGTCACAAAGAATATGTGCCGCCACCCGGGATCGAACCCATGCCAGACCATAATTGAAGATTATATACTTTCAGAGATATGCCCCTGACAAAATCTAAGTCTTTAAAACAACAAAAGGCAATAACTCCAAAATTATGCAAGCAAGAGTTGTGGTTCTTGTGCACTGCACTTCTCCTCAACGAGATCTGTCCACCTATGAAGTTTCAAGTAAATAGAAAATAACAAAGGGCAATAACTCCAAAATTATGCAAACAAGAGTTGTGGTTCTTGAGAGTTGTGGTTCTTCTGCACTGCACTTCTTCTCAACGAGATCTATCCACCTAAGAAGTTTCAAGTTAATAGCTATTATACATTCAGAGATATGCCCCTGACAAAATCTTAGTCTTTAAAACAACAAAGGGCAATAACTCAAAAATTATGCAAGCAAGAGTTGTGATTCTTATGCACTGCATTTCTCCTTAACGAGATCTATCCACCTATGAAGTTTCAAGTTAATAGCTATTATACTTTCAGAGATATGCCCCAGACAAAATATTAGTCTTTAAAACAACAAAGGGCAATAACTCCAAAATTATGCAAGCAAGAGTTGTGGTTCTTGTGCACTGCACTTTTCCTCAATGAGATCTATCAATCTATGAAGTTTCAAGTTGATAGCAATTATACTTTCAGAGATATGCTCCGGACAAGTTTAGTGACGGAAGGACAGAAGGACAGAATGACGGAATGATGGATGGAGACCATTACTATATCCCCTTCGCTGAAACGGCGGGGGATAATAAAATAGCCATGGTCATATTGCATAAAATGATCATAGATTTCGCAGACCTTCAATTATAGAGGAGGACCTGTAAGAATTGGAACTAATTGGTCACAACTCAATTAGTTTGAAAACAAGGGTAATGAAGAAATTGATTGTTACAAAGCTAATGCCTAATCATTGTCAATGCACAAGCATGCATCAAACAGAATGATCTCCTTTTCATAGAGTTCATCTATGTGACTGATGAAATCTTTAAGGAAATTTACTGAAAATTGTGGTCTATAGACAGAAAATGATGGATTTCTCCCTTTAAGGACCCTTAGGGTTCAACCTCACAACATATGAAAGATCTTTGGCAAGTTTTGAAATGACTGAGTCTTAACCCTTGTCATGCTGAATATATCTTTTTTTTTTTTTTAGAATTACATTAAAATCAAAGGACTAAAAGCACTGATAGTACCTGTTGTTCGATCATCATTACTTCTTTTGAAAATTAATTCCACAAACCATTATTTTTAGAAATGGACAGACAGGAGGTGAAGACTAAGATCAGCCTGCACATAAGTGCAGTCTGATCTTTGTCTATACCTCTGGCCAAAACCGGAATATTCCGGGTCCAGCATGACAAGGTTTAATTGTGGTCTTTAGAGTGTAAATAATGGAATGATCAAATGGTGTTTAACGCTACTTTTAACAGTTTTTCAGTCAAATTGTGGCGGCTCACTTAACAATGGATTCCTGGTATTTCTCACACCAGTATTACCACTACATCCTTTCCTAGCCTCCAGCTGCTATCCCACTTAGTTTTACGATTATCCACCTATTGGTGAGAGACAAATGTCGGCACAAACCCATGACATCCCATGATTGAAGATAAGGAGTCTGACAAGCTACCAACTGTGCTTTGATGGCGGCTAGAGTGTAAATAAGAAAATTGTCAAAAAGTATTGTGCGATGATGGCTTAAGAACAATTCTTAAGACTTCTTGGGTTAATATTGGTTACTAGTTACTAGTGTGTAAACACATATTGTTGAAACTGCACATTAGACAGCAGTCAGAATCATGAAATCCCACCATGAATATGATCTGTTCATTTAATCTAAAAGTATGAGAGAAAACAAACCTCTGCTTGTGCCAGTTCATTGTCATGATGTGGAAATTTGAGATCAACTCCTCCAGTATGTATGTCTAGAGATTCTCCTAATATACTACTTGCCATTACAGAACATTCTATATGCCAACCAGGTCTGCCCTAAATACAAAGATAAATGACAATCAATTATCCAAGTCATATATACATTTGAGATCAACTCCTCCATGACTATGTTTATTTAGAGGTACTCTCAGTAACTTCTTGCCATAACAGAACATTCTACAGTCAAATCTGCCTTAACCCTTTCCTTATTTACAAACTTTTAGACCTGAAGACAAAAATTCAAAGCAGTTTAAATTTGAAAACTAACCATTCTGTAGAGTTGATAATATTGTGGAGAAAGAAGAATTTACTTGTTACAAGCATTTTCCTCTTTTTCTATAATGTTTTCTCAATTATAAATTTACAGGGATGTAAAAAAAGGGATTGTATAGGAAAAGGTTAAGCAGCAAAAAAGGGGGAGGCCCCAGGTGACCACTTAAGGTCTAAGGAACTAGTGACATTTTTACTATTCTTCCTAGTCTTTCAAATTTGTAACTTATACAGGACTATTTTAGCATTTGACAGTAAACGGGATTGATTCAATGTCTATTAGTGTTATCATATTCAATTTGTTTTGTTGTTATTTGTAGAAATCATAAAGTCCCTACTTTCTCTCCAACTTATACTTCCATTTAGTTAATAAATCCTTCAGTGATGCTTTTGAACGCCCTAAAGGAAAACAATTAGAAATACATGTATTGTGTAAAAACGAAGAAATTGCTAGTTACAAGCAATTTCTTCATTTTGCACTGCATTTTCTACCCAGAATGTTGAAAAAATCTGAAATTTCATGAACTCAAAATTGTGGCCTACAACTCCTTTGAATTTGGACCAGTCTAAAATTTTGTCATCTGGTAATGGGTTAACCTTGTAAGATGACCTAAGATGCACATCAATAGTAGCAAATGTCAAGGAAACTGTGAGCATTGTCTAGAACAGGACAGAATTATTGATTGATTGATTGTATCTGATTTAAGGCTACTTTCAACATTATTGCTGCGGCTGGTGCAAATAATCATTGTTTTCTACCATTTCTCTTGACAGCGTAGACTCAAAATTCAGTCAAAGTCACCAGCTGCTCATCTCACTAGTTCCACTACTTATAATGCCAATTGTTGAGAGACAAATGACGCATATCACAATTATTATTGTCAAATATATGAAAGAATGTTGGTTGAGCTGGGTTTCAAGTCAAGACTCTTGGATTAAGAGCACAGAGTGTTACTGAGTTGTATGGTCTCAGCTGGTCAGAAGTAAGCTGATAATAATGCCGAAATATTTTGGTTAAGTTTGGAGAGGAATTTTAAGGTAGAAAGTTTTGACCTTGACTATGGCAATATGACCCTCACAAGACATACCAGCATAGCAAGTAGGGACCTTGTACCTTTAACTCAATACCACAAAGCAAAATCTAAGACCGGTCGAAATTCAAAGAGTTGCAGAAGACAATTTTAAGTCGATGGAACTTAAGAATTCTTTGTCTTTTTGGGTAGAAAACTTTGTGGATAATGAAGAAATTGCTTGTTTCAAGCAATTTCTTAATTTTCCACATTGTTTTCCCAAAACTATTTTATTGAGGAATGTAAAAAGGTGTCACTGTGGGGGTATGAGTTAACCCATTACTATTCATAGAAGACAAAAATTTCAGTCCAAACTGAAAAATTCACAATCTTTTATGTGCAATAGAAAACATTGTACAAAATGAAAAAATTTCCTGTTACAGCAGTTTCATACTTTTTCACATTTCCAAAGTTTTTTTTCTTTGGGGCATCCAAAGGCGTAACTGAGTGGGAATGGGTTAATAGTTTTGAAGAAAATTTTAAAATAATATTTTGGGTTAAGTTTTGAGGACAGACATATATAACTCATATATTCATCCAAAACTCTGATTCTTTGAGCCAATAAAAAACCTACCTTTCCCCATGGAGATTCCCAGGTTGGTTCACCAGGCTTGCCAGCCTTCCAGAGAGCAAAGTCATTGGGACTTCTTTTTTCACTCATTCTTTCTTCTGATACACTCAATTCACCTAAAATAGGGAATACAGGTTTAAATGTCCATTTCATTTACCTCAAGGCCCAAACAGATATTTTTTTGGCATATATTAAAAAATTGAGAGAAATTTTGTATGGTCCCTTTCATTATCTTTTTCAAATGGATCTAATCCAATTTGAAATAAAGTGGAATTTAAAGTAAATCTTACCATTTTTGAGGACTTTACAATTGAAAAATGAAGTGTTGACAGATGCAAAGACAGATGGATTTATAGGAGACATTCCATCGGTAAAACTCTGATGGCCTTTGGCCAGTAGAGCTTAAAAAAAAAGAGTTAATAAAATTGATTATTTTTCCTCATTTCTCCCAAACTTTTCAACTGTAATACACATATTTTTCTAATTTTTTTTTCAAATCACTTGTTCTCAAATTAATCATTTGCAACAGTTACTCATATCATGGTTAGCCTGTCCTAATAAAGGTACAAGAGGGCTGTTGGCCCTGGGGCGATCACCTGAGATAAAGGCTCTTTTTCTTTCAACAGTCTAATTTCATGTTAAGGTTAGGATTATGAAACAAGTGTGCCACATTTACATATAAAGACTATGAACCTGGGGATCCAAAAGTCTAAATTACAAATTCCAAGGCTTTAGTGCTGATTTGAAAGAAGGAAAAAACTTTTTCCATGGGTTATAATTTCGGAAATAAGAAAGAAGTCTGTGAACTGATGCTTCATGCCTATACCCCCCCCCCCCCCTGGATCAACCCCTGGAGACCCGAGGATCATGATCTTAGCTATTTTGAAAGAGGTCAATATACTGATGCTTCATGCAAAATATCAAGGCTCTACGCCTTCTGGGTCAGGAGGAGAAGATTTTTAAAGATAATTTTAAAATTTTACTTTTGTTGCCATGGCAACCAGAGTTTTTAACGGATTTCAATTCTTTTAGCTTATTTTAAGGGGGACCACCTAAGCAACATTTCTGCCAAATTTGGTTCAAATCGGCCAAGTGGTTTGGGAGGAGATGTCATTTAAAAAATCGTTCTTTATTTCTAAATAAACCCCACCCCCCTGGGGCTCCGCCCCTGGGGACCCGAGGATCATGATTTTAGCTATTTTGAAAGAGGTCAATATACTGATGCTTCATGCAAAATATCAAGGCTCTATGCCTTCTGGGTCAGGAGGAGAAGTTTTTTAAAGATTATTTTTCAAATTTTACATTTGTTGCCATAGCAACCAGAGATTTTAACGGATTTCAATTCTTTTAGCTATTTTTGAAGGGGACTACCTAAGGAACATTTCCGCCAAATTTGGTTCAAATTGGCCAAGTGGTTTGGGAGGAGATGTCATTTAGAAAATCACTCTATATTTCTATATAACCCCCCCCCCCCCCTGGGGACCCGAGGATCATGATCTTAGCTATTTTGAAAGAGGTCAATATACTGATGCTTCATGCAAAATAACAAGGCTCTACGCCTTCTCGGTCAGGAGGAGAAGATTTTTAAAGATTATTTTGAAATTTTACTTTTGTTGCCATGGCAACCAGAGTTTTTAACTGATTTCAATTCTGTTAGCTTATTTTAAGGGGGACCACCTAAGCATCATTTCTGCAAATTCGGTTCAAATCGGCCCAGTGGTTTGGGAGGAGATGTCATTTAAAAAATCGTTCTTTATTTCTAAATAAATCCTACCCCCCTGGGGCTCCGCCCTTGGGACCCGAGGATCATGATTTTAGCTTTTTTGAAAGAGGTCAATATACTGATACTTCAAGCAAAATATCAAGGCTCTATGCCTTCTGGGTCAGGAGGAGAAGATTTTTAAAGATTATTTTAAAATTTTACTTTTGTTACCATAGCAACCAGAGTTTTTAACTGATTTCAATTCTTTTAACTATTTTTGAAGGGGACTACCTAAGGAACATTTCTGCCAAATTTGGTTCAAATTGGCCAAGTGGTTTGGGAGGAGATGTCATTTAAAAAATCACTCTTTATTTCTATATAAACCCCACCCCCCGTTGCTCCGCCCCTTGGGACCCGAGGATCATGATTTTAGCTATTTTGAAAGAGGTCAATAAAAATTACTGATGCTTCATGCAAAATATCAAGGCTCTACGCCTTCTGGGTCAGGAGGAGAAGATTTTTAAAGATTATTCTAAAATTTTACTTTTGTTGCCATAGTAACCAGCGTTTTTAACGGATTTCAATTCTTTTAGCTATTTTTGAAGGGGACCTCCTAAAGAACATTTCTGCCAAATTTGGTTCAAATTGGCCAAGTGGTTTGGGAGGAGATATTGTTTAAAGAAATTGTTGACGGAGGACGCACAATGGACAGATGCCGGACAAAAGGGGATCACAATAGCTCACTTGAGCACTACGTGCTCAGGTGAGCTAAAGAAGTAATACAGCTGAACCTGTTTATGACTCAAAAGTTTCTCTGCTCTACATGAGGCTATCACTGTCAAGGTTCAATGTATAAGACGGATCATTTTTTTCAATACTATTTTTCCAACTTGTTCCCCTTTAAGCCCTTGTAATGCTGAATTTAAACCTTTCTTAATCCAATACCAGACGGCAAAATTTTAGACTGGCCCAAATTGAAAGAAGTAGCAGACGACAATTTAAAGATAATGAAATTTTTGATTTCATCAGCTTTCTGAAAAGAAAACATTGTGGAAAAAGAAGAAAATGCTTGTATCAAGCAATTTCTTCATTTTCCACAAGGATTTCCAAAGCTTTACCTTGAGGGCGTCTAAAGGCGTCAGTGAGTGGGAATGGGCTAAAAAATTGCTTTGAAATTAAAGAGCTGAAGGCACTGGAAAATCTTTCATTGGGTCAATGTTTCTTTCAGATTAATATTCAAACAACTCTAACTTGAAAGGGACAAACATGAGGTGAAGATTAAGATCAGACAGCACACCAGTGCAGGCTTATCGTTGTTTATACCCCCTACCAAAACAGGAATATTCCAGACTAAGCAATTGTTTAATCCCTGTGTTTCATACTAGAGAAAACATTCTAGCAAGCAATTTTTTTCCCACCACATTTTCTACCCTACTAAATGATTATTTTCAAATAAAATGAACTTTAAACTGCAATACCTTCAAACATGGACAGGTGTAACCATTTTGAAATACAGTAAAGGGTAAAGAAGATATAACTTTGTCTGCTACTTCAGAAAAAAATTCTCTATTCTTAGCCAAAAGTTATCACAATGCTTCAATAATAATTGATAATTATTTAACCCTTTCCTGTACAAACCCGATCTTACCTCACTGTGACTTGAGAAAATAATGGTGGCAAAAGTAACATTATTTTCTACCAAATAAGATGGTTTCATTTCAAATTGCATCCAGTTTTAATTGTCAACTGCAACCTCTTTCAATTAGGTCCAGTATAAAAATCTAAATAAACATGAAGTCACACAAGAAAATGTTGAAGACAAAATATTCCATCTGATACCTGTACCGTTATACTAACATGACAAGACTAATTGTGATCTTGATTTAGTTGAAGCTAATCTTATCCCATTTCTCAGATCTTTCACGAACAATTTCAGACTATCTAAGATTTTGCAGAAGACAATTTTAAGGTGGTAAATTTTCAAAAATCTTTGCCTTCAAGGGTAGAAAACATTGAGGACAATAAAGAATTGCTTGTTACAATGTCCACAATGTTTTCCAAAGATTTTTCTTGAAATGAGGAAAAATAGGGGATGAAGTGGGAATGGGATGAACTAACCGCCTTCTCTTTAACAGATTTCAAACTAACTGTAATATTGAGTGCATTTAAACAAACCTAATCCCCCCTTTAACAGTCTTCAAACAGTATTTCAGACTTACTTTAATCTTGAATGAGTTCAAACTTACCTTACCACTCTCTGAGGGGCTCCATACAGTATTTCAGACTAACTGTAGTCTGCCTGATTTTAAAACTTACCTTCCCCCACTTTGAGTTGCTTTGTACAGTATTCCTGACTGAATATAACCTTTACAGAGCTCAAACTTGCGTTTGTTCTCTTTGAGAGTTTTCACACAATATTTCAGTAAGTTCAATCTTGAATGAGATTAAACTTATCTTCTACCACTTTGAGAGGCTCCTTACAGTATTTCAGACTAACTGTAATCTGTGTGGATTTAAACATCCCCCCCTCTTTAACAGCCTTCAAACAGTATTTTAGACTGAATATAATCTTTACAAAACTCAAACTTACCTTCCCACTCTTTGAGGGGCCCTGAATACAGTATTTTAGACTGAATATAATCTTTACAAAACTCAAACTTACCTTTCCTCCCTTTGAGAGTTTTCATACAGTATTTCAGTAAATTCAATCTTGAATGAGTTCAAACTTACCTTCCCCCTCTTTTAAAGCCTTCATATCTCCATAAGCCTCTGGTACAATTTTGGCATAATAATGATTTGGTGTTTCACTGAACTTTGTTACATCGAAATATACAGATCCATTAGATTCATACCTGTTTGGAGAGTAAAAAAAAAACACATCTAGTACATGTATTTATAAACCATCTTTTGAAATCAATACAAATCTAAGTATCTTAACCAATTCCCACACAGTGACGATTTTTTATGCCCCTCAAGAAAAGCAACAGGAGGACATTTTGTAATAAGCAATTTCTTCATTTTGTACAATATTTTCTATACTGAAAGTTAAAAAAATCTGAAATTTCATAAACTTTAAATTGTTGTCTGCAACTCCTTTTCAATTTGGACAAATCTAAAATTTTACCATCTGGTAATGGGTTAACATTTAGACTTAGAATAGTATTGCAATCAATTCAAAAACATAGACTAGGCTGTTAACCCATTCCAACACAGCAAAATTTTAGACTGGTCCAAATTGAAAGAAGCTGCAGACAACAATTTCAAGTTGATGGAATTTTGAATTCTTTCGTCTTTTTGGATAGAAAACATTGTGGATAATGAGGAAATTGCTTAATACAAGCAATTTCTTCATTTTCCACAATGTTTTACTAAGCTTTTTTCTTGAGGGGCGTAAAAAGGACTTGTGTGGGAATGGGTTAATGGACCATAAGCAACTGGTTTCTATTGACAGAAGCATTTGTAATTGGAAGGGAGGCTACTCAATAATAAATGTGAAATTGACAATAAATGCCTTATTTCCCTTGCATTACATATACTCAGTTAAAGATCCACAAATTAGAAGGTAGAATTTCAATCATTTTTTTCCTAACAGCACTTCTAAGGCCCAAACAGTTAAGGGAGGCTTCAATTCTAAAATATTACCACGCTACTGAATTTCGGACAGGTCTGAATTAAATGAAGATGCATACAATAATTAAAAGTTTGTTTATACTGAAAAGTAAGTGCCATATGGGATCAAAAGCATTGTTTGATAAGAACTTACTGATTTTAAGCATTTTCTCCTCATCCATATTTTCCGTTAACATTTCAAAATGCTGATTTCTATTGATATAATGGATAAGGTAAAATGTACATATTGAATGTATTGAAAGGCAGGAAATATCATGGTGAAACAAGATATCTTTGTGAAATATAAATATCTCTACAATTTTGAGAATATGACCTTGATAACTGACCTACTTCTCTCCAGATAACCTTAACCCATTCCCACTCAATCCCTCCTTTTTACGCCCCTCAACGAAAAAGCTTTGGAAAACATTGTGGAAAATGAAGAAATTGCTTGGATCAAGCAATTTCTTCATTTTTCACAATGTTTTCTATTCAAAAAGACGAAAAAATTTAAAATTCCATCAACTTGAAATTGTCGTCTGCAGCTCCTTTCAATTTGGACTGGTCTAAAACTCCACTGTGTTGGAATAGGTTAAACTAGTCAACAAAAGCAGCATATGAAATAACCCATTCCCCCACAATGACGCTTTTTGACACCCCTCATGAAAAAAGTTTGGGTAAACATTGTAGAAAATGAAAAAATTACATGTGAGAAGCAAATGCTTTATTATCTGCAATATTTTCTATCCCCAAAATAAATGAAAAATCCAATATTTCATCAAGTAAAATTTATTGTATGCAACACCTTAGAACTTGGACCAGTCTAAAAAAGAATTGTCTGGTAATGGGTTTAAATGAAAAATCCAAAATTTCATCAAATAAAATTTATTGTATGCAACACCTTAGAAATTGGACCAGTCTAAAAAGATTTGTCTGGTGATGGGTTTAACCCTTTCCTGGACAAACCCGGGATTTTACGTCACAGTGATTTTATACTTGAGAAAACACTGTGAAAAGGAGAAATTACTTGTAACAAGCAATTTCTCCTTTTCTCACAATATTTTCTACCACATAGGATGGTCAGATTTCAAATTGCATGGATTTTCATTGTCGTCTGCAACCTATTTCAAATTGGTCCAGTCTAAAATTTCATAAAACAGGAAAAGGTTTAAGGAATCTTCAATCCTTCAAGGCAAATAAGCTGCTATCCCACATAGGTCTAGGACTATCGACCCAGCGGTGGGAGACAAATAGTCGGAAAGGATGAGTGCAGCCGTCGGGGATCGAACCAGGGACCTCTGGACTGACAGTCCGACGCACTACCAATTGCGCTATGTCGGCGGCTACCAAGGTTTATGATTACCATACCAACACCTACACAACCACAGACGATGACTGGCAGAAAATACCTCAACTTTAAATTTGCAGCCAAACTAAAATAGTAAGTGTCTATTCCTACAATTTTGTTCAAAAGCTTTTTTGTACCTGTACCCTGTACGGGGAAAAAGGTCTGGGATGTACAAATTCTTAAGTTTGAAAAAAAATCCTTCTTTTCTACCTACTTTTTACAAATTACCATATTATCCTTCATTTTGATGTTAGAATAGCTATTGAAATCTATGTGAAAAGGGAGGAAACCCTTATGACAAGCAATTTCTTTTTTTTTACATCATATTGTTTACCTAAAAGACATTAACTTTGCAATCTAAACACACTTTGAATTGTTGTCAGCAACCCTTTGAATTTTGGCCTATAGCAAGTTATATTGAAATCCTATTATTGAAGGAGCTTTGCTCTGGACATGCTTAATTTCAACTTTCAACTAGATTTGTTTCAAACTGCACATCTACTAATGCCAGAGAATAATTATGTAAAGTTATTTCGAAACCCATCCATACTTGAAGGAGCTTTACTCCTGAAATACTTTATTGCAACTTTTGACCTTAAGCTGTCAGCTTGACCTTAGCCAATTTTGAGCTTGGAGCTATCTGTTTTTTTTTTCCCAAATGATACATCTATGTATGATAAAGAAAAATTGTGCCAAGTTATTTTGAAATCCATCTATAATGACAGAAGCTATGCTGTGAACAAGATCAATTTTGAACTTTGACCTTGAACTGTGAACTTGACCTTGAAATGTAGCCTTGACCTTGTTACAAGCAGTTTCTTCATTATCCACAATGTTTTCTACCGCATAAGCAAAGATAATCCAAAATTTAATAAGTTTAGAATTGTCGTCTGCAACTCCTTTCAATTTGTCTAAACAAGTCTAAAATTTTGTCGAGTGGGAAAGGGTTAAACAGTAATTCAGTCATGTTGCAGTGGCTGGAGCATCTTACCATTGATTCCTTGTATTTCTCACACCAGTACTACCACTGCATCCTACCCGAGCCTCCAGCTGCTCATCACATTTAGGTTTCCAATTATCATTGGTGGGAGACAAATTGTAAGATATGAAACTCATACCTCAGGCATCAAGAGAATTTAATGTCAATTTGATTATTCTATTAAATTATGCATATTGTTAAATGAGCTACTGAAAGTCAATTACCCATATCCATTACTGATGATGTTCATGACAAACTCTACAATTTCAGGTATGTACTCGCTCACACGTGTCAACACATCAGCAGGAAGAACCTATTGGAATATACAAGAAAATAAGTATCTATTCTTCTTAATGAATTCTGAAAGTCCACACTATTTACAACAAATACAACATTTTGAAGTGTTAAAGAAAAAAGACTTAAAAAATAGCTAATGCACGTCACAATGAGAGCCATCAAGAGACAAACTATGCTCCCCGTATACATAGCCCTGTCACAAAAAAGTATAAAATACACAGGGAAAAGGGTTCAGACAGACTAAAAGACGCAGATGCATGTACAATGTATATGTTTGCCCTAATACAGACATGCTAAATTTCAACATACATCCTTGAGCTGTGACCTTGACCTAGAAGCTACCTAAAATTTTATTTCAAATGACACATCTACTCATAATAGAGAACAATTGTGCAAAATTATTTTAAAATTAACCAATAATTTTAGGAGTTTTGCTCCAGACATGCTTAGTCAATTTGCACATTTACTCAAGAATGTGAACAATTGTTGAAATCACTCTATAATTGAAGGATCTATGCTCTTGACATGTTTGATTTTTAATAATTGACCTTGAGTTTTACCTTGGAACTTTAGAAACAATTTCCTAAATTGTACATCTATTAATAATAGACAACTATTGTTAACTGAGTTATTTCCAAATCCATCCATAATTGAAGGAGCTATACTCTGGAAGTCCTTTATTTCAACATTTGACCTTGAGCTGTGATCTTGACCTAGGATCGATCTGATTTTTTTTTTTTACAATGGTACATCTTGTAAAGAAAAGTGTTGTAAAGTGGACACAATTCTCTCTTCAAAAATGTCAGGGGGGGGGGGGGAGTGTTTTACTCAGAACTTACAATCCACTAATACCTATCAATGCAAGGAACCAATGTCCTAAATATGAGTCATCTATCTTGAAAGGTGTTTGGAAAACATTAAAATATTAAGCTTTTGCGTTAAGTTTATATAGTACTTGCAGACATACTGTTTGACAAAAGGACATTTTTGAAACAACATGCACCTGATCTTATCAATGTGGGAGTATAGTAAAAAATTCAAAACCTACAGTATTCTTTCCAAACCATTGTCATTTTATGATGGACAAACTCAAAAGTAGTATCAAAATTCACACATGACACACAAAGATCTAGAAGACAGGGACTGCTGAGAGAATGCTGCCTTTATTGAAACCGACAGATTTATTTTCAAAACCTGAGCATAAAATTGCCTGCATTTATCATAGGAGGTCTTCGTATCTGATACTTTATGAGGTTTTGAGGACCTCATAAAACATTAGGGGGGATGCAAGTTATTGGAGTTAAGGAGAACAAGAATTATCTTGGGGATGGAAAGAGAAAATTTACAAAATTTAAAATCCTTTTAAAATTTGACATGTCTTTCTCCATCCCTGATCAACTATCTATTCCATACACTTCAACTGAGACCTTAGACCTACTGGAACAAATTTTAATCAAGTGTACAGTTATTTTAACCCTTGTCATGCTAAACCCGCAATATTTCTGTTTTGGCAGGTGGTAGAGACAAGATCAGCCTGCATGTTCATGCTGTCCGATCTTAGTTAACACAATCTATTTGTCCCTTCAAGTCAGTGTTATTTAGGATTTATTTTCTAAAAAAGTATAGGTCAATGGTTAGTATCTCCAGTGCTTTCAATGCTTTGATTTAAATGCAATTTTGGAAAGGATTAATTCAGCATGACAAGAGTTAAAATAAATCCTAAACACATTACGCAGCCACAAAGTCAACAGTCAACAATAATAATTGAATGATTAAAATGTAGAAAACATGAGAAAAGGAGAAATTGCACAAAACCATTGATCTTCTTATATCCCAAAAGATTTTACTACAATTTCTATAAGGGCATAAAAAGTTGGAATTGTACGGTAATGAGTTAAATGTACTATCAGATATACTCAAGTCAAGGTCATTTTTGTCATTTGACCTTCCAATTTGACCTTGAATTTTTGGGTTATTTGAAAAGACCTCTCAGATGGCACAAGATCTCATGAAGGACATCAAGAATCTTTTTAACCCATTACCACTCGATAAAATTTTAGACCAGTCCATATTCAAAGAAAATGCAAATTTTAAGTTGATGAAATTTTTAAAATCTTTGTCTTTTGGGTAGAAAACATTTTGGATAATGAAGAAATTGCTTGTAACAAGCAATTTCTTCGTTATCCACAATGTTTTCAAAAGCTTTTATATTGAGGGGTGTTTAAAAGCGTCATTGTGTGGGAATGGGTTATAAGGGAACCACTGATATGCAACATGATTTACCAGTCCAGCAGCATTATTACTTCCCTTTTAACAACAGGACCATCATGGTCCTATATTGCTACCCTGAATATAATGGCTTAAGGCTTTATAATATATAAAAATATGAAAGCTCTCATCATTTTGGAGAATAAGATATTGAAATATTTTCTCCTTTAATCTTAGGTATATCAAAGATCCCACAATATAGTGCCAATTTCCAGAGTGCAGTAATTCTTTGAAGGATTTTGGAAGAGAATCAATAGTTATTGATACACATCAAACAGCAAAGCTCTAGGCCTAATGGTTAATCCTATCTAAAATCAGGAGTTTCACAGAAAATGGCTAATTTTCAGAGTACAGTATTTCTTTGAAAATTCTGGTAGAGGGTTAATCAAAATTGATATATACAAAATATCAAATCTCTAGGCCTCATGGTTTGGGAGAATATTTTTAAAGATTTCATTCTTTATTCCTATGTAAATTCAGGGATTGCTCAGAAAGGGCTACTTTTAAGAGTATGGCAATTCTTTGAAGAATTTTGTTAGAGGGTTAATAGGTGTTGTTACACACCAAATATTATAGCTTTATACACCTTATGGTTTGAAGATGAAAATGTTGGTAGGGGTCAATAGGAATTGATACATATGATATATCAAAGCTCTAGGCTTCATGGCTTGGGAGGAAATTTTAAAGATTTCCTTATTTGTTCAATTGTAAAATAGGGACCGCTTAGAAAAGGGATAATTTTCAAAGTACTGTAATTCTTTGAAATATTTTGGTAGAGGGTCAATAGATGAGACCAAATATCAATACTCTAGTAGTTATGGTTTTGGAGGAGAAGATTTTTGAGTTTTTTCACTCGATTGCCATGGCAACCAAGGTTCTTTATGGATTTCAATTCTTTGAAGTATTTAGAAAGAGCATGACCTAAGGATCATTTCTGTGAAGCTTGGCTGAAATTCCATGGTTAGCTATGGGGGTGAGGATCTTTATGTAATCACAATTGGACAGACAGAATGAAACCGGACCACAGATCACAAAACCTCACCCAGATCCTTTTGTGCTAAGGTGAGCTAGAAGTGCTTGGAATAAGTCATGTCTCACAATGTTTTCTACACTATTTGGCACTTATTTTCCAATTTTAGCGCAATTTGAAGTGTCGCCTGCAATTTCTTTCATGCCAATCTAAAATTTTGTCATTTGGTAATGGGTTAAGATAATTTGTCAACACATAACAGACAATGAACAGAATGTTATCACAAAAGCTCACCTACACTTTGTGCTCAGGTGAGTTAAAAGGCATGAAAAGGTTCACACACACAGAGGTTGATCTAGTGCCCAATGGCTGTCTATCATGCCATTGAATGGGTATTACAGGAACTATAGAGTTCTTACACCTTTATGATGGAATTCACAAACTATTATTTTATCTAAATAGTCCCTAGAATTTCCACCTTAGAGATTTTATTAGCTTCTATGAGGTTAAACCACTTTTTTATGATTTACTTTTGTCAAAATGTCAGATGTAAAGAAAAATATCAACATAAATGAGCAATTTTGCAGATAGTTTCTTGGTAAACACCTGAAATAAATTTCAACTAGAAATTAATGGCATGAAAAAAGTCACTAAAAAGTCACTTGGTTTGGCATTTTAGAGTTTGTTAGATACTTGGAATTAAAGCCTTATTAAGCCATTCCCACGCAACAACATTTTTAACGCCCCTGAAATTTGTTGTCTGGTAATAGGTTTAATTAAACAAGCATTCTGAAAATATTGCGTGGAAATAGACATAAATGTACCAAGCCCTCTACTGGCCCCCAAAATAGTTTTTTCTCTGTCCGAGCTTAACCCATTCCAATATACTCCCTCTTTTTATGCTCCCCAAGAAAAGACCAATTTAGGAAAACAAGGTTGCAAATAAAGATATTGCTTGTTGAAAGTAATTTCTTTGTTTCCAACCTTGTTTTCTACCCCAAAATAAGGAAATACTCACTTTTCAACATGACATAAGAAGATTCTGAATAATATTTTCTTGTTTGTTTCTATATAAGTTAAGATGTGCTCTGGACGAGTCTAAAAGTAAGATTTTTTCTAAACACTTTCCTCTTCATTTCTATGTAAATAGAGAGGATCCACTGGTGAAATCCAAATATGACCAAAGGGGCATCACATGAATAAGATTTGTAAAAGTTCACTTAGGTATTCTACATACCAAATCAAGGGTTAATTGCAGAACTGTTCCAAGTGTCTATAGAGTATATAGATACTTGAATAAGTATTGCAATTAACAATTGAAATGTCAATGCCTTAAGCTTCTTGTTTTAAAGGAGAAGATTTTCAAAGATTTCCATCTTTCTTTTCAATGTAAAATAGGGTGTGCATGGAGGGGGAAGATTTTTGACATTTTCTACTATGTTTCTTTTTTTAAAATAAATGCAGCTATGAATGTGCAGAGCCAAAATACGAACCAAGAGTCATCAAATGAACAACCTTGTATAGGTTCACTAGGAGGTTTTACATCTAGCAGGTTTTACTACAAACCATACATCAATGCTCTCAGCTTTCTCTTTACATAAAAGAAGGTTTTTTTTAAAGTTTTCCTTCTTTGTTTGTATGTTAAAATAGGGTGTGCCCTGAAGATGCCCAAATATGACCAAAAGGGCATCACTTGAACTAACTTTATACAGGTTCACTGGGAGATTCTACATACAAAATATTAATACTGTAGGCTAAATGGTTTTTAAAGAAGAAGATTTTTTAAGCTTTCCTTTTTTGAATCTATGTTAGAATAGGTTTCGCCTAGGCAGAGCACAAATATGACCCAAGAAACATCACAAGAACAAACTTGATACTTCATACTAAATATCAATGCTCTAGGCTGTTTGCTATAGAGTAAGGATTTTAAAAGTTTTCATTCTTCTTTTTACTGCAAAATGGGGTGTGACCAGATGGGGCCCAAATATGATCCAAGGGGCATCATTTGAACAAACTAGGCATATGTCCCAAAGGAAGTGCTGTATACAAAATATTAAAGCTCTTGGTCTGCTGGTTTCAGAGAAAAATACTTTTAAAAAATTTCCCTAATTAACCCCTTTTTGTTCACAACAACAACCAACAGATGCACAACAACCATCAACACTGATGACACTGAACGGTGGACATTGGGTGATAACAATAGCTCACCTTGAGCATTTTAAGCTCAGGTGAGCTAAAATCGTTGGAAAACAGAGATTTCCAAAGAAGGGACACATTGACAAACCAACAGAGTACATTAATATTTTATCCTTAACAGCCTTTATGATGCAAGACTAAATACATTCTTAACTAGTAATTTATCATTTTGTCTTCATTTATTTTTACATAATCCAGCCTTTTTACACCCATAAAAAATATAGGTTAGGAAAACAAAGAGGAAAATGATTTTTTTGCAAGTAATTTCTGCATTTTCTTCATTGTTTTCTACCCAGAATGACAGAGATATATGAATTTCTATCAGCTTAAGATTATTCTCAGCAACTTCTTTGAATATGGACCAGTCTAATTTTTGTCATGTGGAAGTAAGGGTTTAACCTATTACCAGACTACAAAATTCAAGACTCTATTTAAGTCGATAATTTCTTATTGATACAGGTTCACAAAGGTTTGTATTTTTTGGTAGGTACTAATTTGAAAATGAAGAAATTGCTAGTTACAAGCAATTTTTCCATTTTCAACATTGTTTTCAAAAATGTTTTTTTCAAGGTTGTAAACTATTGGCCCTTGAGTGCCTCATTTGATCCATCAGCCTGAATTTACTTATCACTAAGTTAATTTAGCTTACTTCAACATAGGAAGCAACTCATTTGATAAAAAAAAATTATAAACTGTTGTTTTTTTTCTTCATGGAAATTTAATTTATAGTAGACAACTTTCTTTAATGCAAAAATATTCTCAGTCAAGCAGTAACAATCACCATATGCCATATATTAATAAAAGCCCCATCTATAAAAGCTACGATGGGATCTAATAATGGGCCACCCAAGGATCATTTCTGAAATTTAGATGAATTGAAAACTTTAAAAGGTTTCACCATAAATGGAAATTAGCCATCAAAGCCATGTTTTTCATCTGATAAAAACCTTTGAGGGAATCTCGTACAGGGTCACCAAAGATTCCTATCAAATTTGGTTGAATTCAGTTACTTTCTGAGGTGAAGATTTTTCAAGAAAAAAGTTACCAAAAGCTCACACACATGGACACACAACAGAAACATTGCCATGACAGTAGAAATTACCGGTAGTTAAATATTATGAATCAGTTTCTAAAAAGAAAAACTGTCAAGCAAGTGGTACATAAATTTTGTACGAAGATTTGACCCTGTGATCTAGTTATAGACCCTATGTGACCCAATATCAAACTTGATCAAGATATTACAAAGACAGACATTCTGAACAAACATCAAGACATTTGAGCCAAAATGTGGCCACCAAAGTGCACATAAGATGTTGACAGACGTCAGATGACACATGAGGGATGACATACGTCCCACCATGAGGCCGGACACTACATGATCCCAAAAGCTTATCTTGGGCATGTTGTGCT
Organism: Fragum fragum; assembly: GCA_946902895.1. Classification (NCBI taxonomy): domain Eukaryota; kingdom Metazoa; phylum Mollusca; class Bivalvia; order Cardiida; family Cardiidae; genus Fragum; species Fragum fragum. Next base: position 19,737,760 of record OX336375.1, read on the forward strand.
TAGGTGAGCTAAAAAAGGGCTTGGTCTATTTACTCTGTGACTCTAAAGAGTTGCTATAGTAACAGTATATTTTTTAGAAATCCCAATTTCAAGATTTCATAAAAAATCCCAGTATCATGTCACATGTTGATGACTTTGAAATTAAACCCAAACATTAAACTGTCATGTATTTAAATATAAGGTACATTAACAAATACTGGAAAACTATTTGCGGCACTGTACTAAAAGAATTTTTATAGAATTTTTTTGAACTAGAAAATAGTGTATTAGGATTCTTTTTAGTTTAATATCTAGAACTAATTTTACTAACAAAATTCTTTGAAAAGTTCTAAAACTGTGTTTGAACAATTTTGATGTCATTTCAATTCTAATTAAGTTTGAGAAAAAGGCATTAGAACTAATGTAGAATTAAAGTTCTAAAACTGCATCATGGAACAAATTAATGTAGAGCATTTCTAGAATAACTCTTACTTATCTAGAACTTTACCAGTTTCCAGAACAAAATTTTGCAGGAGAGGGCTTGCGCTGGGTAGTAATTGCCCCTTGATGATGAAATTTAAAGGGCCCAAAATTTTGAAGTGGTTAAAATGAACAAGAGGGTCATTGACCCTGGTGCGCTCACCTGAGGTAAAGGCTCTTTTTCTTTCAAATTATACAATTCAATGTTAAGATTAAGATTATGATACACAAGGGCCCGACCATACTATCTATAGGCTCTGTAATTGGGGATCTTAAAGTCTAAATGACAAATTTCAAGGCTTTAGGAATTATATGAAATGTGGAGAACACTTTTACCTTGACCTACATCCTTTGGTAACAATTTTAGAAATAAGAAAGATTTCAATGAACTGATGGTTCTTGCAAAATATCAAGGCTGAAAACCAACTCAGTCAAGAGAAGAAGATTTTTAAAGATTAAACTTTTGTTGCCATCCTCCTGTGGCAGAGACCCCTTGGGGTTCGTTGGTTATGATTTTAGCAATTTTGAAAGATGTCAATATACTTACATTTCATCCAAAAATCAAAGCTCTAAACCTTCTTGGCCAGGAGGAGAAGATTTTTAAAGATAATCTTAAAATTTCATTGAAATCTGAGGATTAATTTTGGAGGAGATGATTTTTGAGGAATTCATTCTTTATTTCTATGTAAATTCCAAGTACCCACAATATAGGACTAAAAATCACATCCACATAACCTGAATTATTTTGTAAAGGACCTTGATATGATGCTACATACAAAATTTGAAAGCTTTAGACTTTCAAGATTAGAAGGAGAATTTGTTTGTTTGTTTTGTTTGAATGGGGTTTTACGCTGCTTCCGACAATCTTTCAGTTATATCACGACGGCTGGAGCACCTAACGATGGAATCCTGGTATTTCTCACACCAGTACTACCATTACATCCTTTCCTAGCCTCCAGCTGCTATCCCACGTAGGTCTACAATTATCAACCCATTGGTGAGAGACAAATAGTCGGAAAGGATGAGTGCTGCCATCGGGTATCGAACCCGGGACCTCTAGATTGACAGTCTGACGCACTACCAACTGCGCTCTGACGGCGGCCATTAGAAGGAGAAGATTTTTAAAGAATTCCTTTGGAATTACTTTCAGTTCGTTCTTTTACAAAGCAACCAGAGTTATCAACCGATTACAATTCTTTGAAGTATTTGGAATGTTCATCACCCAAGGATCATTTCTGTAAAATTTCATTGAAATCTGAAGGTCAGTATAGGAGGAGATAACTCTTTAAGAATTTGTTCCTTATTTCTATTCAAAGTACCCACGATATAAGGCTTAAATAAATCACAAACCCTAAACTGTATTATTTTGAAAAAGGATCATGAGATGATGCTACATACAAATTATTGAAAGCTCTAGGCCTAACATTTCAGAATTATTTAAAAAAATTCCTAAAGAATTCCTTAATTCAGAGTTATCAAAGGATTTCATTTCTTTGAAGTATTTTGAAGGGCCATTACCAAAGGATCAGTTATATAGAATTTGATGAGTAGTTTAGTAGGAGAAGAATTTGTTCACAGAAAGATGGACGATAGATGGTCAGATGACAGACAGTAAGTGATTACTACAGCTCCCAAGAGCACTTCGTGCTCAGGTTAGTTAAAAACTTTTAGGGAAAATCAGGCAGCTGTCTTTTTGTCAAAGATTCAACAACCTCGCACATTTCAAACAATCAACCAAATCTTCCCAATGGCCATTTGAATGAGCGACCAGGTCTTCTTTTGTAGACACCATTATTCCTGAAGCAGCCATTCATAGGACATTTCCATTTCCTTGTTTTTATCAATATTAAGCAGCCATACTTATGCTCAAGCTTTCCGTATTATTGTGTTAGTCCTCCTCAAAATGTTGGTAGACTTTTCCTGGTTTTCACCAATATTCATCAGTATTAAAGGACAAACTTACATTTAAACCTTCCATATCATTGTGGTAGTCCTCCTCAAAATGTTGGGAGAGTTTTGAGAAAATGGATTTATCTGTGACCTCAGCTCCGTAAAGACCATCCAACCAATCAGCTACAATGTCTTTTGAGGCTGTCAACAAATTCTGTAACATCAATAATATCTTGTGAGGTTACAAAGAAAACAGTAACATATTGTATTTCTCAGGGTTTATACGAGAACAAGAAACTTTAGAGCAAGCTCCCACCTATATAAAAGTTAGTTATTCGCAACTCTGTTTCCACACAATCCCACATTTAAATGTATACAAAGAAATTGCTTACAAAAACAGTGTGGGAAAAAAGAAATTGCAAAAAGCTTTTAATCCGAAAGTTTTTTTTTGCAATTGAATTAACCCATTCCCACACAATGACACTTTTAGACACCCTTAAGAAAAAAAACTTTGGAAAACATTGTAGATAATAAAGAAATTGCTTGTGAAAAGCAATTTCTTCATTATATACAATGTTTTCTATCCAAAAGGACGAAAAAATTCAAAATTCCATCAACTTGAAATTGTCATCTGCAGCCTCTTTCAATGTGGACTACCAGTCTATTATTAGATTTTGCTGCGTGGGGATGGGTTAAGACAAAATGGTTAAAACTAAAGTAAGAGTAGAAACAGACTTAAGGCTCAATACTTTCAATAAAGAATAGGGATAAGACATCCTAGATTGCTCATCTGAGGTCTTTATAAATCCATTATCAGACAACAAAATTTACACTGGTCCAATTTGAAAGAAGTTGCAGAAGACAATTTTCAGTCAATGAAAACTTTAAATTCATTTTCTTTTGGTGATAAACAACATTGTGGAAAATTTAGAAATAGTTTGTAACTAGCAATTTCTTCATTTTACACAATGTTTTTCAAAGTCTTTTTACCTAAGGGGCATTCCAAAGCTTATTGTGTGGGATTGGGTTAAATGCGAGGTTCATTGGCTCTAATGCATTCACCTGAGTAAAAGTTTAGAAATGTTAGACAGGGAACAAATTATGTAGAGAGTTACCAATTGATACCCCATACAATATATGAAAACTTTAAACATCATGATTTGTTGTAAGAAGATTTTGATTAAGGTCGTCATCTTTGTTTCTAAAGATGAACCAAAATATAATCCTAGTAGCTTCAAATGGAAAAACAGCAAAGAAACATATCAGGAGATTCTACAAATCCAATATTAATGCTCTTAAAGCTGCTTGGTTTTGGAGAAGATTTTAAAAAAAGTTCCCTCTAAATTCTTTGAGTACAGCCAAGGCAGAGCCCAAATATATTCCAGGGGCACCAAATGAACAATCATTGTAGAAGATCACTAGGAGAATCATCATACCAAACAAGCTGCAAACCTGTAACAACACTATAGGTGGGGTTCAAAAATGAAACAGTGGAAGAAGTGAGTTTATTATGCTATAACATTGACCCCCCCCCCCAAAAAAAATAATAACACTGGCCCTATTGCGCTTATCTGAATAGATGATTGTAGATGTAAAATAGTGCAAGTTACCTTATTTGCCATAACGAGACCAGCTGTTATCAAAGCCGAATCTCAGAAAATAAGACACGAAAGACATTAATATGCGAGAACTTAGCAAGGAAGATTTTTCAAAGATCTAACCTAGTGACCTACTATCTAATTACATGTGAAGCAATGTTGAACATAACAGGGTTATCATAAAGACAAACATTGAGACAAAATATCAATACCTTTGAGACAATTATTGCATGCAATGGTTTTTCTAAGATTTGACCTTGTATTTTACCCATTGCGACCATACTCTGAACTTTACCAAGATTTCATGATGACAAATATTCTGACCAACTATCAGGACATTTGAGCTATAAGATAAGGCACAAAGGGGGTTTTTGACCCCATATGACCCTGTATCAAATTTGATGGCTGTATTGAATGGGGTTTAACCCCACTTTTCATAGTACATGTATTTCAGTCATATTGCAGCGACTGAAGCACTCACCAACGATTCCTGTATTTCTCACACCAGTACTACCACTGCATCCTTTCCAAGCCTCCAGCTTCTCATCCGACTCAGATTTATGATTATCCATCTATATATCAAATTTGATCCAAATATCATATGCACAAACATTCTGACCTAATATCAAGACATCTGAGCCAATCTCTGGCTTCTAGATTGTACATATAGTAATAATAGTAAATATTAAACAAGAGGGCCGTTGGCTCTGGGCTATTTTTCTTTCAGCAGTCTTATTTCATATTAAGGTTAGGATTATGATACAAGCGGGCCATACTTTATACATATAAAGGCTCTGGGGACCCAAAAGTCTAAATTACAAATTCCAAGGCTTAAGGGCAAACTTGCACGAAGGAGAAAACTTTTTCCTCCCTCTGGATCCATTGGTTATAATTTCAGAAATAAGAAAGAAGTCATTGAACTGATGCTTCATGCATATACCCCCCCCCCCTGCGCCTAGGGACCTGAGAGACATGATTTTAGCTATTTTGAAAGAGGTCAATATACTGATGCTTCATGCAAAATATCAAGGCTCTACACCTTCTGGGTATTTTATAGAGGGTCAATAGGTGATGTGCCACCAAGGACAACATTTTGTCTGAACATTTTATTAAATAATAGAAATAATAAAATAATAAAATCTATAATAAATATAATATTTTGAAATTGGAAACATTGTGGAAAAGGAAGAGAAACACCTTTGGCCAAGTTTGACATGTTTTGTTCGTAATAAGATTTATTTTGTTAATCCTCATTCTTTCTTGATAGGTGTAAAAATGACATATTGTGCTACTAGCTATATTTTGAGAAACCAATATCCTTTGTTGTGACTGTTTGATTATCTACTATAGATAAACAATCAATGTATTTTAGCACATATGGCCTCCAGATAAAATGGTTTCAAAAGACTTTAAATCTATTAATATTATCTTGATTGTTGTTGTAATTTTATTGGAGGATTCAAATTCTTTTATCTGATTGGATATTTCCTGTTAAAAACTTTTAGATAAATAGTTGATGAAATTTAACCAAAGAGAAGAACAGAATAGGAAAGACTTAAATTATGCAGAGGATGCTAATATTCTAAATTTCTTTAAAAACACTTTATTTCAAAAGCTCTTTCATTGTTGGTTTTCATTACTTGAACACTTACTTAAATTGATTAATATTTAGAAGTATATTTTGAACCAATTCTTTTGAACATTCGAACATTAATATTTGGCTTGATAATTGAAACATCAGACTGAGTTTGTTTTCATTTGCTCCTGTGTTAATGTGTTTGAATGCGACCGATTGATGGGAACTACAACAACATCCACAGCCCTCTAGTTATTGGACCCTGGAGTGAATGCTAATTCCCCAAATTAAACTGAACTGCTTGCCCACACCCTGGTGCCTGCAGCTCTACCGTAGTAGCTCCAGGACAGACGGCTAGGGAGCAACCAACCATTCAACCATTGAGATTGCAACATCCAGCAACCCCACCAACGGTTGTAAGAGAAAAGCATCGCCGGTCGCAAGTGGTGGTAGAATCCTGGGTAACGACTCAGCAGATATCATAAGGAACTTTTCTTTTTACAAGTGAATCAAGTGTGAGTTTCATGGCTATGTGGACTTTGCATAATCTTTGTTCATTTTGAGGAGCAACAACATAATGCCAGGAGCTGAATGGGCTCTTCTGTCATATGAACTCTGATGAAGCAGATTCACCCATTAACCAGATGGAACCGAGAACCAACTAGGCCACAGTGGATGTTCAGCACAGAAGGAAGGACCGTTGCGAAAGATCACAGCATATATTAGAAGACCATATAGAAGTCTGGTGAGTGCAATCTTTCATTCTGCATGCCTTTCATGTTTCTGTGTGTTTGTGACCATTGTACTGATTTGGCCGAAACTGTTAGAGCTTAAATTTCTTTTGGGATGTTCTTTATTTGGGTACTAAACAAGTAGCAATTAAAACATAAGTAATTTGATTACAGTATGTATTGAACATATATAGGTGCTATTTAAGGTATTTTCATAAACTTACAGTGTATTAAATTATTTGTACAATTTTGTGTATTGTGTTTCACATTGAAGTACAAAAATGCCTTCTAAAAAGCAAACCTGGTCCTGTTCAAAGGCAATATGCCAAACAGAATGTGCTAAAATTAAAAACAAAGGTTTAATATTAGATGTGGGCTTTAAGTTAAATGTGCATAATAACTTCATTAATATTGAAATAAACGATAATCCTCTAAAGTGCTTATTGGATTCTGGTGCAGATATCAGTGCGGTATCTAGGCGGGTTTTGGAAGAAGTCATGCCTGATGCAGTACTAAAGAGAAGTCATTTGCAGCAAATTGTTGGTGTTTGTGGTGAACGACATATAGTGCTTGGTCAGACTGAAATTACCTTTCAATGTAATGGTGCTATTTTTACAAACAATTTCCATGTTTTTGAACATTTGCATAGCGAAATTCTTGTTGGGTTGGACTTTTTGAAGAAATACAAAATTCAAATAAATTTTGGAGAAATTGAAGCAACCGTCCCAGCTTTCCCAGCAATGCAGACTGTAACTTTGCCTGTTACAAGTAATATTACCACGCATACAGCATTTGCTAAAATCCCTGAAGATGTCATGATTCCCGCTCATAGCGAAACTGTGATTCCAGTTCATGTAAATTTGCCAACAGAATCCATAGTGCTACTTGAACCCAATAAAACCTTAACCGATAAAAATGTTGCAGGGGGTAAAACTGTCTCTAAGGTTTTTCACTCTAAATGTGCTTACAGAGTAATTAATCCTACTAGTGCTAATGTATTTATAAAGAAAAATCAAACTATAGCTAAAGCCGTCATTATTGATAATTCTTCAATTACTGAGCTAGACAACTGTGATGAAACCTCAATTTCAAACCTTAGTGCTAAAACCCAATATGAAACTTTAAATTATGAACAAGTAGTAAAAGATTTAGGAATAAATATTGAAGATCAAGGTCTCACTAAAGAGCAAAAGAATAAATTATATAACTTTTTGGGTAAAAACAGAGATATGTTTGCCAAAGACTTATCAGAGTTAGGTGAAACTAATCTGCACTCTCATGTAATTGAAACTGGTAATGCTAAACCTGTTCGTTCTGCCCCTTATCGCCAAACTCCTGCGAAAAGAAAAATTATGGAAGAGCAGCTTAAAGAAATGCTTGATGCTGGAGTCATTGAGGAAAGCAATAGTCCATGGCATAGTGCAGTTGTATTGGTTAAAAAACCAAATAACAATGAATATCGGTTTGCAGTGGACTATCGCAAATTAAATGCAGTGACTGAGCCCATGTCCTTCCCAATTCCGCATATGACTGATGTATTTGATACACTGGCAGATGCAAAAGCCTCCGTCTACTCAGTCTTGGATCTTCGCAGTGGGTTTTGGCAAGTACCTTTAGATGAATCAACTAAACATAAAAGTGCTTTTATAACTGAGCAAGGAATCTTTAATTTCAGGAAATTAAGTTTTGGTTTAGTCAATGCGCCTATGACGTTTCAAGCCGTAATGACAAAGGCACTCAAAAATCTCAACTTTAAAATTGCACTAGTGTATATTGATGACTGCATAGTATTTTCCAAAAACTTTGATGAGCACTTACACCACTTAGACTTAGTTTTTCAAAACTTAAGATCAGCAAACCTAAAGTTACATCCAGTAAAGTGTAAATTTGCAACAGACTCAGTGAAATATTTAGGACACATAGTGACAAAAGAAGGAATCAAGGTTTTACCTCAAAACACTGACAAAATTAAAAATGCAAAGGCACCAAGAAACCCAAAAGAAGTTAAACAAGTTTTAGGTCTCTTTGGGTATTATAGAAAATTTGTCAAAGATTTCGCGAAAATAGCAAAACCACTTACACACTTATTAAAGAAAGACACTGAATTTAAATGGACCAAACAATGTGAACAAGCATTTCAAGAACTAAAAGACAAATTAACACAAGCACCAATACTCAGGTACCCAGACTTTGATAAACAATTTATCTTAGCCGTAGATGCATCGGAATATTCAATAGGCTATGTGCTGTCTCAGATGCACAACGGTAAGGAACATCCGGTCTGCTTTGGGGGAAGGGCATTGCGTGATGCAGAGAAACGGTGGCATATCACTGACAAGGAGGGTCTTGCTCTAGTTGAAGGTATTCAGCATTACAGACATTATCTGGTAAGTAAGAAATTTACTGTTTATACTGACAATGTTTCTGTAAAGTACCTTCAACAAATCAAGGATCAGCATGGACGACTTGGTCGCTGGAGTATCCTGTTGCAGGCCTACCAGTTTGAGATCAAACATCGCTCTGGATCTTCCAACAGAAATGCTGACTTTCTGTCAAGGCAGGAATACGACAATTCAGCCCCAGCAGCCTCGACAGATCTTGCAGATCATATAGGCTCGGTAAGTGGCAACACCAGAGAGTACACTCAGGTCTCGTTTGTTTACCCTGGCGAGGATGAGTCGGCAGTTATGGCAGCTCTGCAGACAAAAGATGCCAATGACTCTGAAGATCTAATCTTCCCAGACCTAGTTAAGGCTCAACAGGAGTGCCCTGACTTCAGAGACATTTACAACTATCTTGCCAATCGAGTAGTCCCTGATGACCAAGCCAAAGCCAGGACCATTGTTGCAGAAGCCTACAATTATGAACTGGTAGACAACATTCTTCATCACTTTTATTCCAGACGTGGAAAACAGGTGGGTAGAGAAGAACGTTTAATTAGGCAGGTCGCAGTTCCTAGGACCCTCAGGGATGAAGTGCTGAAGTCATACCACGACTGCATTGCAGGTGGAGGACATCAAGGATTTGAACGTACATATGCGGCATTACGGAACAAATACTACTGGCCTTCTATGTATGAAAACATAAGACAGTACGTAAAGACCTGTGAAGTGTGTCAGCAATCCAAACGTGCTTTCAACTCCAAACCTCCTCCGTTACACCCTCAACAGTGGATGACATTTTCAGTCGATGGCAGATGGACATTTTGAGTGGTCTACCAACATCACCAGATAAGTATAAACATATTTTACTGGTTGTTGATAGCTACTCTAAATGGGCAGAATGTTTCCCACTAAGAACCCAGACTTGCGAAGAAGTCGCAGCAGTGTTGTTCAGGGAAATAATTGCTCGTTATGGTGCCCCAAGAGTTCTGCTTAGTGATAGAGGTAAGAATTTTATGTCAAACTTGGTAAAAGCTCTTGCTGAATTGTTCAACATCAAAAGAACCTACACTTCCAGTTACCCCGCAATGACTAATGGGCTTGTGGAATCTAAGAACTCCTACATTCTCCAGGCTTTTCGTGCATACTGCAAGGGTCAGCAAGATGATTGGCCAGAACTGTTACCGGGAGTACTGATGGCTTATAGGTCTACCCCAGCCACCCAGAGTACACAGTTCAGTCCCTTTTACCTGCTGTTTGGCAGAGAAATGAATCTTCCTCTTGACAACTGCCTACAGCCCAAGAACCATTTGCCTCAGAATTTTAAGGTACATCTTAGTAGAATCCTTCAAAATTTAGAAGTATGTAGGAAGTTAGCAGGTAGTAACATTGCCAAAGCACAAGAGAAGTACAAGAAGCAGTATGATAAGTATTCCAAGATACCTGAGTACTATCCAACCCAGAGGGTATGGCTGTATTGTACGAAAGTGCCAATTGGCAAGGCACCAAAACTCCACAGGAAATGGGTAGGTCCATATTACATTAGTATGATAGGTCCTAACTTTACATACAGGATTCGGCACGGTAAAACTAACAAAGAGGTAAAGTCACTTGTAAATGCAATTAGGCTAAAACCATACTTTGACCCAGAAACAAGACCGACCAATCCGCCCGATGACCTGGCAGACAATGACGAGGAGCTTGATCCTGAGGAGATCATTGATCAGCCTGATACAGGTAATGAAGTATTAGTTAAAACTAATCAAATCGTAAATAATGATAATGTAAATGCAAACAATCATAATGAATATACACAAAACAAAAAGGGAAACAGTCCCAAAACCAAGGCTTAGTAGCCAGGAATACAAATAAAAGTATACAAACAGGTAATGATAAACCAAAAGATAAAATGAATGTACCAAGGAGTACTAATGTAAATAAAGATAAAAATAAAAGAAACAAAACTAAAGAAAGAAACAGCCATATCAGTGGTAAAAATGACAAAGGTAGGCAAAGTACCAACAATGTAAATAAGAATGAGAAGACTAAACAAACAAAGGAAAGTATTGATACTTATAAAACAACAAATCAAGTAAGTCCAAGTAACAAGGCTAAAAAGGACAATTGTACAGTGCAAGAGTCAAATAAAACTCAAAATGTAAATAAAAAGAAAATTATACCTGAAAACAAACAGGAGGAAAACAAACAGAATGAGGCTAAAAGAGTAAATTATGTTAAACTAAAAAGCCAACCTGATTTTCAAGAAGCTGAACTTCAAAAGAACAGTTCCAATGTTTGTCCTGACTGTGAAATTAACAAATGCAGACCTTTCAAAGCAGAGCACATAAAAACAATCCTAAGAGCTGTTAGGCGTCCTGACAATATAGTTTGGTACAAAATTAAATTCCATGATAATAAGGTGCAGGGGCGCCTAGCATGCAAAGTACCAGAACAAGTTGCCAGGGAATTTCATGTTGCCAAAACTATGAATGGTAGGAAAAGAAGGAAACCTTTAAATCCAGGACATAAATTCTTTAATAAGGTCTCAGATAGCCAAGCAACACCAAAAACTGATCCAAAAATAGATACACAGCCTACACTGAATAAACAAAATCAGACTAAAATTGAAACAGGACTTAATTCAGCAACCACTTACAGTATAGATAATGCATCAAATAAACAAACTTTTGAAGAATATTTGGTTGGAATGAAATTTATAGATCAAAGAGCATATTTTGTAACACAAATAGGACACAATCCAGTTCAACTAAAGAATATTACATCAGCCTTTTGGGATGCTCAATTCCTTATTTCTTCATTAAGACAAAAATATGATGATATGATGAGACAAATCAATATTGACGCTTTAAATGCTAACAACCGACCAAGGGTAACCAAAGACCGTGATTTGTCTGTAACTGAAAAAGCAATACATGAACTCAAATTTGATCTTAACGGCAACATTAAAGTTCTGCTAGATTATAAAAATTTTCATCTTTCTCCAGAATGGAAAAATATTGAAGATGCATCACCTGGTGTTATAATTGAACTTATAGACAAGCTGAGAGCACAATACTTGCAGTTTGTCAAAAGGAGGAAAAACATTAAACCCAATTAAACTTCAGTCAACTTTTAAACCTTATGGTTTGACAATAATTTAATCGATATAACATATTCTCAAAAAAAAAAAATAAATCTTACTTAAGGTGGACTGACCTTGGATGCAGTAAAGGCAATCATTTACTTTATTAAATTAAAGTGTTTAGTAGTGCTATGATTGATTTGTTCTGCAGGCAAGTCTTTCAATTCAGCTTTTACTGTTTCTGACATCAGCAAAGATCGTAATACTACAATTTTAAATATCAGTTTAGATTTTTAGAAATAATATTTATTGTTTAAAAATGAAAAAGTTATTTGAAAAATCCACCTTGTGCATTAAAAATCAATTTAGAGAATTTTCTTCAAAACATTAATACTGTTATAATTTTATTTATTTTTCTTCTGAACACCCCACAGAAAAATAATCAAAACTTAGGTATGTGCATAAGTACAATGGTCACATTTACAGGGTTGCATGGCAGGTTATGTATGACGAAGGTTGCACTCAGCAGTAATTCTTATTTATGAAAGGAACTGTTTGTTTGTGAAAAAAAAAAATTCTTTATTTAAAATGGACTAATAAAACTTTGCATGTTGCAACAAATATGAATCTAAATTTCGTACTTTTTAAAACAAGATATGAGAATCCAATTGGACTCCTTTAATGACAATTTCATGAATACGAATCAAAAAATAGAATATTAAAACAATTACTATTAAATGTTAATTTGTATATATTACATATATGTATATGTATCATGTATTTTGTTTCAGATGGATTGTAAATATCATTGAAAAAAAAAAAGGTAAAGAGAAAAAAAAAAAATGTAGAAAATGAAAGAAAGATAAATGACAATTTGTGAAAATAAATGAAGTTTGTTAGATTATTAGTTCGGGACGAACTAATTTAACAAAGGGGGTATTTGCCACCAAGGACAACATTTTGTCTGAACATTTTATTAAATAATAGAAATAATAAAATAATAAAATCTATAATAAATATAATATTTTGAAATTGGAAACATTGTGGAAAAGGAAGAGAAACACCTTTGGCCAAGTTTGACATGTTTTGTTCGTAATAAGATTTATTTTGTTAATCCTCATTCTTTCTTGATAGGTGTAAAAATGACATATTGTGCTACTAGCTATATTTTGAGAAACCAATATCCTTTGTTGTGACTGTTTGATTATCTACTATAGATAAACAATCAATGTATTTTAGCACATATGGCCTCCAGATAAAATGGTTTCAAAAGACTTTAAATCTATTAATATTATCTTGATTGTTGTTGTAATTTTATTGGAGGATTCAAATTCTTTTATCTGATTGGATATTTCCTGTTAAAAACTTTTAGATAAATAGTTGATGAAATTTAACCAAAGAGAAGAACAGAATAGGAAAGACTTAAATTATGCAGAGGATGCTAATATTCTAAATTTCTTTAAAAACACTTTATTTCAAAAGCTCTTTCATTGTTGGTTTTCATTACTTGAACACTTACTTAAATTGATTAATATTTAGAAGTATATTTTGAACCAATTCTTTTGAACATTCGAACATTAATATTTGGCTTGATAATTGAAACATCAGACTGAGTTTGTTTTCATTTGCTCCTGTGTTAATGTGTTTGAATGCGACCGATTGATGGGAACTACAACAACATCCACAGCCCTCTAGTTATTGGACCCTGGAGTGAATGCTAATTCCCCAAATTAAACTGAACTGCTTGCCCACACCCTGGTGCCTGCAGCTCTACCGTAGTAGCTCCAGGACAGACGGCTAGGGAGCAACCAACCATTCAACCTTTGAGATTGCAACCGAGGGATACATCCAGCAACCCCACCAACGGTTGCAAGAGAAAAGCATCGCCGGTCGCAGATGTTATGTACCAAATATCAAAGTTCTAGGCCTTATGGTTTAGGAGGAGAACATTTTCAAAGATTTCCTTTGTAAAATCTTGGATCGCACAAGGAAGGGCTTTTTTTCAGAATACTGTTATTTTCTTAAGTAATTTGGTAGAGGGTCAATAGGTGATGATATGTACCAAATATCAAAGCTATAGGCATTATGGTTTGAGAGAATAAGATTTTCAAAGATTTCCTTCTTTATTCCTTTGTAAAATCTTGGATCGCACAGAAAGGGCTAATTTTGTGAGTACAGTAATTCTTTGAAGTATTTTGGTAGAGGGTCAAAAGGTGATGTTATGTACCAAATATCAAAGCTCTAGGCCTTATGGTTTAGGAGGAGAAGATTTTCAAAGATTTCCTTTGTAAATTCAAGGATCACACAGAAAAGGGCTAATTCAAGAGTACAGTAATTCTTTGCAGTATTTTTGTAGAGGGTCAATAGCTGATGATATGTACCAAAATATCAAAGCTCTAGACCTTATGGTATAGGAGGAGAACATTTTTAATAATTGTTTACAGATAGACAGACAGACAGACGGAGGCCGGACTTTACCGATCGTAATAGCTCATCTTCAGCACGTTGTGCTCAGGTGAGCTAAAAATTTGACAAACAAGTTTTGAAAAAGGTCACGGCGGAAAAAAGAAGAAATTACTTGTTAAAAGCAATTTCTTCATTATCCACAATAGTTTCTACCCAAAAAAGGAAAAAATGCAAAATTTCACAAACTTTAAATTGTTGTTTGCAACTCTTATCAAATTGGACCAAAAACTTTGCTATGTGGAAATGGGTTAAAAGGTTTTTTGGAACACAAACCTGTTTAGCATCTTCTATATCTTGTCCATTGTTCATCACTGTTTCCATATTCTGCAAAGCATCTGTAATTTTAGTTTTCATTCTTTTATACATCGCTAGTTTATCGGGATCTGTCTCAGCTTGAAGCTTGCCATCAAAAGGCTGAAATTTAAAGTAAAAAGGTATGAGATTCTTAACCCTTGTCATGCTGAATAACACCCTTGTACAGAAATAGATTAAAATCAAAGCACTGATGGAACTGTAGGTCTTGTTGTTATAATCAATAATTAGTTTGGAAAACAATCTTATGGACAATTCTGTCTTAAAGAGGACAAAGGACATGCAGGTTGATCTTTATCCATGCCTCCTGCCAAAGAAGGAATATTCCAGGATCAGCATGCCAAGGGTTAACCTGTCATACTGAATAATTTCTTTTCTGAATTACATTAAAATCAAATGCATGAATGCACTGCAACACTAATATTTCTTTTGAAAGTTAATGTCATAAACTCCTGTAAAATTTAGTTGAAATACATCCACTGGTTGTTCTAAGAAGACTTTTAAATCTTCTACCATATATGGAAATTAGCCCTACCTATTAAAGCCATATTTTTCATCAGATCAAAATCCTGTGAAGTATTCTTATAAAGGTCACTAAAGGACCAATCCATCCACTGGTTTCTGAGAATTAGATTTTCAAAGCTTTCACCATATGGAAATTTGACCTGCCCTTCTGGTTAAATTTTCTTAAGTACTTTCTGAGAAGCCAGTGGGGCTAAAGAAAAGAAATTACATTAATTTTACGCTGCATCTACAAATATGATGTTTTCGGAGGACAGTGTTTTCAGTTGTCCTCCAGTGTTATGTGTACATTTTGAGAATCCTGTATCAAGCTTACTATAGCTTACTATTGTCTTGAATAAATTTGTACCAAATTAAGCTTACTTAATCAATTCCCAGTGCTTTTCTTCACCAACAAGCTGTATAAATTAAACTAGAGCTATCAGTAAATGTGATTATACCCCCAACCAGCATGTTGTCACAAAAACAGTCCTTATCACATAAAGCAAAATAGTTCAATATTAAAGTTTGTTATAAGGTTAATCAAAAGATAATACAAGAGCATAGAGGGCAAGTTTGATTTCAGAGCATGCTATAGTATGGGATTAATGCTCAAGAAAGGAATAGTTCAGTATAAATTAAAAGATCAATGGGAGATAATCAGGGAACCAATAATAGTGAGATCATCAAAATTGCTAATGCAATTTTTGAATATACACAAAATTCTAGAGCAGTGCGTACCATACTGTGGTAGTAATGCTATGGACAACAATGATTCAGTACTTATTACAGTTTCAAGGGGAAATAACAAAAGCACCACCCACGGGTGCCAATGCTCGGCTGCAGGTGCTGGATAATGCAAAAACTCTAAGTAAAAAAAAGGGCATAACTCTTACAAAAACGCTTTTAGAGTCCCCCCTTGATATTCTAGATAGCTCTTGTGATGGGCAATACACATGCCAAGCTTCATGAGGATATCTTCAATAACAACAGAGATATGACCAAGGTTAAAGTTTGTAACACCAACGCCAATGCCGACACTGTACTGATAATTTCCGAAGCACAAGTTTACATTACTGGTTACATTTTTTATAAAATTGTGCTCAGTACAAGCAATAATGTTGGAGAAATGCTCAAGACATTACGAATTTAGTAAGAATTATGAATTCAAGGGGTTATAATTCAGCAACAAATGCTATTATGGCCATGAAAATCTCACATACACAACTTTATACTACCAGTTATATTTTGTTTCAATTAGAGCTCAGTGAATGTAATACTGTAAGAGAAATGCTCCAAAAAACAGCAACAAGTAAAATTTTAAGATCAAGGAGAGATATTTCAGTAACTGATACAAGTACTGCCAAGAAAATTTCACATGCACAAGTTTACATTGTGTATAAATTTGCGTTTCCGTACATGCAGTTGAGAAATTCTCCAGACAATCAAAATTTAGTAAAATTTACAAGTTCAAGGGAAGATAATATAGCAACAAATGATAGGATGGCAATGAAAATTTCACGCGTACAACTTTATGCTATCAGTTATATCGTGTTTAAATTTGAAATCAGTGTATGCATAACTGAAGAAGAAAAAAACACGGATAACTGTAATTCTGTGAAATTTAGGTTTTCAAGGGAAGATAATTCAATAATCAATTGGATTAGGGGTTTAAAAGTATGGAGGTAAGCATTATGTGTAAACTTAATGGTTTTAGCAGCAATAGTGTAGGAAAAGGCTTCAGACAAAAATCTGTCCATGGACAGATAGGTGGCCAGATGGACAGACATGGTGATTCAAGTTTACCCCCCTCAACTTCGTTGTGGGGGTAAAAAGAGCAAATAAAGGACACCTTAAAAAAAATATACAATTACAATTAACAAAGACACATGCATTGATGGCCAAGCGGTATAGATACTTGACTCATGACCTGTTTATTCAAAATTGCTAATTAAAATAGATAAACTAGAGCTCTTGCCCTCAAGGGCTGACGAGAATACCCCCCACACCGCTAAAAAGGCTTTTCTATGAAGGAGTGGAATTTGAAGCTGTTTAATCACATGCATGTCATGGTGGATGAACATTGCCAACCCTCCACCTCTTTCTGATTTTGTGTTTGTTGCTAGAGTTGACTGATTAGGAAAGGTTGGTCAATATGAGCCTATGTTAAAGAAAACTGTGTGAGGAGATGATGACACAAAATTATATCCTCGAAAAGTCAATATGAGCCTATGTTAAATTTTTGACCCCCGGGGGGCGGGGTCAAATTTGACCTCAGGAAATAAACCGTTCGATATTTTGTAAAGGTCAACAAGATGATGTTACTTACCAAATTTGGTAACTCCCCTTATGGTTACTGAGTTTTGCAATTTTAAATTTTGACTACTCCCCCCCCCCCATTAAAAAGTTCAAAATGGCATAACTCTGAAACTAACGACTGGATCAAGATGAAAATTGCAGGTGCACAACTTCATATAATAGGAAACAACCTGATAAAATTTCAGCAAAATTGGTCAAAAAATGTGGGAGGAGAAGAGGACACAAAATTATGTCCACGGAAGGACGGACGGACGGACGGACAGACGGACAACCTGATTCCAGTATACCCCCTATAACTTCGTTGTGGGGGGTATAAAAAGCCAATGTAAATTTCCATGCCTTCCATACTTGCTCAGAAAATTGAAGTGAAAACCTATGTGAATCCTCCATCTTGTTTCAAGGTTGATTAACAAAATAACTTAACTGCTGAATGTTTATCCCTCATTTTTGCCATGAATTACCAGTAAAGTCATTTGTACCTTCGAGAATGTAGTACCTTATCTTATTCATGATGATTTGTCTACTGTATTGTCTAAATGAGAGAGAAAATTTACTCATGTTTCAAGATAGATTCTAGGTCAACCGTCATTGGAGCCAAGCGAATACATTTAAACAAACACTGAACAGTGACCTGACAGGGTGTAACTAATTAACCAGAGATGGTAAATCTCTGTGAGCTACATTAGATATACACAGTATGGTTATTCGTGCTTCTAGCCCATCCATTGAATCAAAACACTCTTTCACCACTCTATTTCGAATTATATCTTAGAAACCTGCATGTGGTACTTCATTTGTAATAATGATTTGCTCATTGCAAAATAATCAAATGTTTGTTTCAATTTTCTTGCACTTTTACCACATAACATATCACAACACAACCCCAAGTTTTCATTTGATGGTGAGATAAAGTTCAGGAATGGTTGTGATAAATGCAAAATAGCAAAAACAGGTTAAATAGTAAACCTTGCTTACCATATAGAAAAAAACATTTAAATTAATTATTCTAAGGCCTTTTTACACATTCACGATTTTTAGATACGGTGCTGCTGCGATTCTCCATGATTTTTAAAATCATAAAGTACCATAGTGAAATCATGGTGAATCTTGATGAATCATGATTTTGGAAATTCCATGGTAGCGCTAAGGTAGTTTTATGCTGTTTAAAACGTTTGTGGTAAACAGTGGTGGTATTGGGTGTGGCCTAATTAGTAGCGCCACAGTAGTGGATTTGTGTTTATTCGTACTGACACCATAGCAGTATATTCACCGCTATTCATGAGAGATTGTAGCAATCATGGCATCATTGACACCACAAATTGCATGATCCACATGGAATTGTGTATGGTTGTTCTACAAATCATTCACCAATTTGCTACGGAGCTCCACGATTGGCTCATATTGCTATCACGGTGAATTGTTCAAGTACCATATCGCACAAGCACCGTGAGCATTCGTTTTGCCACCGTTGTTAATCTTCATCAACCCTTACATTGCTGTCATGAAAAATCATTGATTCGTAGTGATACCTTACAGATACTGTACTTATATCGAGGACTTCTTACTGGAATCCTAGTGACACTGAATATTTCTAATTTTTGCATAGATTCATCCCGATCCATCTCAATTTTTCTGACCTTGAGAAATCTGGGTGAATCGTAGAGAAAAACGTTAATGTGTAAATGGGACTTTAAGGCTTGTATTCATTCTTTTGGATCATGAAGGGATGTACCTTTATTGACTCTTATTATGGTTATACCAGGGTACCATGTAGACATTATTATTGATTGTGGTAAGTGATAAGCAAGCAAAATCGTTCTCACAACTTTCAGTCCTTTGATTCTATATGTGTAAGAAACCCTTTTCTATAATTGATGTAAAACAAGAAAATCACATGCTTAGTTGTTTTGTCATATTAACCCTTTCCTGTTGTTCTTTTAAACTTAAGATTTGTTCATTACCATCAGAAATCTGTGTGAATTGTAGAGAAAAACTTTAATGTGTAAATGGGCCTTTAAGGCTTGTATTCATTCTTTTGGATCATGAAGGGATGTACCTTTATTGACTCTTATAATGGTTATACCAGAGTGCCATGTAGACATTATTATTGATTGTGGTAAGTGATAAGCAATACCGTTCTCACAACTTTCAGTCCTTTGATTCTATATGTGTAAGAAACCCTTTTCTATAATTGATGTAAAACAAGAAAATCACATGCTTAGTTGTTTCGTCATATTAACCCTTTCCTGTTGTTCTTTTAAACTTTAGATTTGTTCAAAGTGAGAGAGGTTGCTAACTTTGATGAAAACTAAATGTAATTCAAAGTGAGACCATTTATATAATAGAAATTGTTATAGAAAAAGAAGAAAATGCTTGGCACAAGCAATTTCTTCTTTTTCCACAATGTTTTTTCAAGTATAAATTCACAGTGATGTAAAATATCCTGGATTTGTACAGGTATTGGTTGATCGATTGAATTGGGTTTAACATTAATTTGATATTTCAGCGGTATTGCAGCAACTGCAGCACCTAACTATGGATTCCTGGTATTTCTCATACCAGTACTACCACTTCATCCTTTCATAGCCTCCAGCTGCTTTCCAACTTAGGTTTACGATTATCCATCCATTGGTGAGAGTCAAATATCCAAAAGGATAATATGCTGTCACCTGGGATTGAACCCATGACATCCCATAGTTGAAGATTGGGATTCTGATGCACTACCAACTGCACTATGATTAACAACAAATGTCACCTATGAGTACTATCTTTTATAAGAATTAAGAACCAAAATCACATTCTTACAAAGATTTGGAATTTTTGTGCCCCTGGCTGAAATATGGAGACAAAAATACTTACCTAAAAGGAAGGCAATCAAGCCAAATATGTGGCCTCTAGAGAGCACACAATCATTTCTTGATGTCTTACCGAGTAACCTAGTTTTTGACCCCATATAATCAAATATAAATTCTGACAAAGAATTTATGGATGCAAACATTCTGAAGAAATATCAAGTCATTTGAGACAAAAATATGGCCTCTGAGTTCAAACAAATTTTTCTAAGATTTGACCTAGCAACATAATATTTTGACCCTGTGACCTAATATCAAACTTGACCAAAATATTATGAAGACAAACATTCTGATCAATTATTCAGACATTTTGAGATCTCAATTTGGGCTCTAGAGTGCACACAAGGTTTTCAAAAAATTTGACCTAGTTTTTTACCCTTTGTATCCCAATATCGAACTTGACTAAGACAAACACTCTGACAAAATATCAGATATTACAGCCAAAAATATGGCTTCTAGACTTAAAAAAGCTTTTTCAAAGATTTAACCTGGTGACCTAGTTTATGACCCCATGTCTCCCAACGTTTTAACCTGACAAAGATTTCATGGAGATGAACATAATCTGACCTGAAGACAAGACATTTCAGCCAAAAATGTGGCCTCTAGAGTGCAGACAAAGATTTTAAAAGATTTGACCTTGTGACCTTTTTTTTTACCCCATATGACCCGATATTGAACTTGACTGTGATTTCATAGAGACAAATATACTGATAAAATATCAATACATTTGAGCTAACAAGAACTTCGCAGAGCGGCGCAAATAAACCCGAAGGGGCTTGTCAGTAACCTTGGCTTGTCAGTGACCTGAGCTTGAATGATAGCTAATGATTTTTGTCAATAGAAAGATCTTATCACCTAAATAATACTGTTTACACTTGAGAAATAAGACAGCTTTATAATAACTTATCATTCAACATTATGTACAAAGGTTAAATTCTATAATTTGAATACAATTGACATAAAAAATGACCTTGACCAATGACCTTGAAACAAGTTTCAACAGAAAGGCTCACCACAAGCAATAAGATATGACCTTGAAAACTGATCTTGACAATTAAACTATTACGATGGGTTCAGTTTAGGTTATTCAGCGCTCAAAATGACCTTGATATTTGAATTCAATTCAAGGGCAGATAATTCAAGAAAGACTCGAGCTGTTGAATTTCTGAAGTCTTATGCTCAACTAAATATACATTGTAGCAAGATTCAGTTCAATCCAATAGAATTTGTAGGAGGAGTTGACAACCGATTTGTGCACACACACACATAAAACTGTAATTTTAAGCTATATTGTCAAGTAAAGTGCAGATATTTCAGGAAAAACTTGACATATATCAAACAAATTTTAGTCCTAAGCTCAACCAGAAATCATACAGAGTTATTGTGGCAAGTTTCAGTTCATTCCCATTCAAAATGTAGAAGAAAGTGTACTCACAAGAAATAAAGGTTCTTTTCGTTCAATTCAAGGGCAGATAATTCAAGATAACTCAAGAATGACTGGAGCGATTTGGATTTCAAAGGTCTTATGTACAACTAGACATCATAGAAAGAATTTGTGGGGAATTTCATCTCATTGCCATAAATAATGTAGGATAAGATGTGCACACAATAAACATAGTGATTTTCATTAAATTCAGGGGCAGATAATTCAAGATAACTCAAGAATAACTGGAACGATTTGAACTTCAAAGGTCTTATGCACAACTAGACATTATAGGGAGTAATTGTGCCAAGTTTCGGCTCATTCCCATTGATAGTTTAGATGGAGTCGCGTACACAAAACATAGTGATTTTTGTCCAATTCAAGGGCAGATAATTCAAGATAACTCAAGAATAACTGGAGCAATTTGAATTTCAAAGGTCTTATGCACAACTAGACATCATAGGGAGTAATTGTGCCAAGTTTCAGCTCATTCTCATTGATAGTTTAGGAGTTGCCCACATGAGTTGACCCCACGTGACCCAATATTGAACTTGATCAAGATTTCATGGCAACAAACATTCTGACCAAATATCAAGACATTTGAACTAAAAATTTGGCCTCTAGAGTGCACACAGAATTATTTCTAGAATTTGACCTAGTAACCTAGTTTTTGACCCCAAGTGATCCAATATTGAACTATTCAGAGGTTTCATGGATACAAACCATCTGTCCAAGCTAAAAAATGCAAACAGAGTTATCAACCTTGATAGTATAGTTCTTCATGGATACATAAATTCCAAGTTTCAAATGGAAAATATCAGAACTATTACAAAGTGTAAAAATCTATTGAAGAATGGACAGAACAAAAGATAACTACAAAAACAAGATGTGTTTGTGAAAAATAATGCCCTTGCAACAGGACTAAACATTTGACCTTGGTATGTGACCTTGCCCATATCTCGTGACCTTGACCTTGACATGAGGAGATGCTTATAATGGAGATGTATCATTGTGCCAAAAATTAGTATTGTATTTTAAATAGGCTAGTAGTAATTGGCAATGTTAAGATTTTGGTTAAGTTTTGCAGACAGACAACGGCAAAATAATATGCCCCTGCATTGAAAGTCTGCTAAGTCTATGGCAATACCTTTTGTTTTTTCTCAAACTAGAGGGGTATTGACCCTAGCGCTCACCTGAAATAAGGGTCTTTTTCTTCAAGGCCTAATACTAACTTGGTCTGGAGAAGACCTTGTTTAAAAATTCTTTCCCTTACATGTAAAATATCAAGGCCAAGAGGACCATGATG
Source organism: Fragum fragum (assembly GCA_946902895.1). Lineage (NCBI taxonomy): Eukaryota > Metazoa > Mollusca > Bivalvia > Cardiida > Cardiidae > Fragum > Fragum fragum. The sequence continues at coordinate 19,760,656 of OX336375.1, forward strand.
GTCCTATACCGCTCCTGCTCCTGTGAGTATGATGACTCAAGGCTTTATGATACATACAAAATATTAAAGCCCTACACCTTATTATTTCGGAGAAGATTTTTAAGATTTTCTCCTTTAATCCTAAGTATACTGAAGATCCTACTGTATAGAGCTAATTTTCTGAGAATGGTAAATTTTAAGTATTTTAGGAGAGGGTCAATAGGCATTGATGCATACCAAATATCAAAGCTCTAGGCCTTATGGTGTGGAGAATAAGATTTTCAAAGATTCCTTCTTTATTTGTTTGTAGAATCAGGGGTCACACAAAAACGGCTACTTTTCAGAGTACAGTAATTCTTTGAAGTATTTCAGATAATTGTGAACGGCCAGACAGACAAATGGATGGACAGTCAGAAGGATTGACACAAGATGATGACCGATCACAATTTCCCATCCAGAGCACTTTGTGCTCAAGTGAGATATAAGGGAGAGCCAACTAGAACTTGTCACAGTATGTGACTTAATACCCAAGCAAATGCTTTCAGTGTAATGACAGCTTTACCAATATAAGGACATAGTTACTGCCTACTTTTCTAGAAAGGAGGAGTTGGCGACACAAAATTGGTAGCATAATTAACAGTTTATGTATACAAAGCATAAATAATGTCTAAGTTCAAAGGTAGATATTTCTTGTACTGGAGGGAATTAAGACTTCAAAATTGCTTCTGGCAAAACTTCAACACGTTGTAAGTGTTTGTATAAAGTTTCAATGTTATTGGAGCAAAACTTAAGGAGGAGTTTGCGACACAAAATTGGTAGTATAATTAGCTGTATATGTCTAAAAAGCATAAAAAATGTCTAAGTTCAAGAGGAGATAACTCTTGAATGGGGGGGAATTAAGGCTTCAAAATTGCGTCTCGCAAAACGTCAACATGTGGTTAAAGTTTGTATAAAGTTCCATTGGTATTGAAGCAAAACTAATGGAGGGGTTTGCGACACAAAATTGGTAGTATAGTAATAATGTCTAATTTCAAGTGGAGATAATTCTTTAACTTGTAGAATTAAGACTTCCAAATTGTGTCTTGCAAAACTTCAACATGTGGTTAATGTTTGTCTAGAGTTTAAATAGTATTGAAGTAAAACTGAAGGAGGAGTTCGCGACACAAAATTTGTAGTATTTTGTACAAAGACAGATGGACACACGGACTCACAGACAGACAGACAGGCAGATTACAGTAAAGTTCCGAAAACATTTGTTTTGTGGGGGTATAAAAATTCACAAAATTCCAATGAAAACTAGAACTTGTCACAGTATGTGACTTAATACCCCTCCCCCCCCAAAGTGCTTTCAATGTAATGAGAGCTTTAACAATACAAGGACATAGCTACTGACTTTGCTTTTCTAAAAAGGAAAAGAGTTATCAACACAAAATTGGTAGTATAATCAGCTCTATATGTCTACAAAGCATGAATAATGTCTAAGTTCAAGGTGAGATAATTCTTGAACCAGGGGGAATTAAGACTTCAAAATTGTGTGTTGCAAAACTTCAACATATGGTTAATCTTTGTATAAAGTTTCAATGGTATTGAAGCAAAACTGAAGGAGGACTTCTCGACACAAAAATGTTAGTATAATTGTCTGTATATGCATAAATAATGTCCAAGTTCAAGGTGAGATAATTCTTGAACCAGAGAGAATTAAGACTTCAATATGGCGTCTTTGCAAAACTTCAACATGTGGTTAATCTTTGCATAAAGTTTGAATGGTATTTGAGCAAAACTGAAGGTGGAGTTTGCGACAAAATTGGTTGTAATTTGTACTCTGACAGATTGCCACACGGACTCATGGACACACAGAAGGACTGGCTGATTCCAGTATATCCCCGAAAACAATTGTTTTACAGGGGTATAATAAATGGGTAAAGCTTGAAATTAAAAGTAAACAAGGTCTCACTTTTTCCCTCTTACTTGGCCACCATTTTGTATAGCTACTCATTACTGAATACATTTTGACCTAATTGAACAAGAGAAATATTGCTTGTAAAATTCAATACAACAGACCGTACAATTTTACCAATTTTGTAGCAATGTACTGGTATCTTCTCATTCTGCTTATGTAATTAGTTTGAAACTAGACTTAATTAGCAGCCTGCAATTTATGGACTGGTTTTATGCCAAGAGCAGTTTTCATTTAGCTTGGAGAAAATCAAGATTTATGTGGTTCAGTCTAACATCGCTCTTCGCCATTTGATTCCTGATGTTTACAACAGTTAAGCCTTCTTCGATGTTTGCAGTTTAGAAACAACTTTCACTGAACTTATTATCAGACAAAAAAATTTATGATAGGTCAAAATTGAGATTAGTTGCAGTTGACATTTCAGGCTGATGGAATTTAAAAAATATTTGCCTTTTAGCGTAGAAAACATTGAGAACATTGTAGAAATTGCTTATGACAAGCAATTTCTTCTTAGTCAAAAATGTTTTCCAAACTTTATTTTTTTAGTGAGGGCGTCAATAAGCAGCATTGTTTGGGAATGGGTCAATGTTTTTATGCCCCCACAAGGACTTATTGCAGAATCCAGTAAAGTTCAGTTTGAAATAATTGATTTAAAGACTATTTACCATTGGGAAACACACTAGCATATGCACAAAACTTCAGTGAAATTTCATTATTCTATGTTGAACTAGAGACGCTTGAGCGCCCGATTTGCTCAGCTGGTCTGAATTTACTTGTCATAAAGCTAAATTAGTCTTCTTCAACATAGAAAGTAACTCATTTTAAAAAAAAATACTAATTTGCACTTTACTTGATGGGAGGCAACTTTCTTTTATGCAACAAATACTCTTAGTCAAGCAGTATCAATTATTTTCCCTATATCACTATGTGATCTCAACCTCCTAAGTTTTATTATCAACCTATTAAAACTTCTTTTAAAAAATCTGATTAAGGATCAAAACCATTCATGAGAAATTTGGTTGTACCACAAATAGAAATAAACCCTGTCAATAAAAGACATGGTTTTCATTGAATCAACTATTTTTAAGGAACCTCATGAAGGGTCATCAAAGGATCATTCCTGTGAAATTTAGGCGGAATCCCTCATCTGGTTTCTTAGAAAAAAGATTTTCAAAGTTTTCATCTGAAATGGAAATTAGCAGCTTGGATTCCTATCCAAATGTAATCCAAACCCATCCACTTCCAGTACTTGATCTTCTGACCTTTTTCTATGTAGTTTCTCATGCCAGAAATGAAGAATTAAGATTTTTTTACATTCATATATATTTGCTGCTTAATTTCTTGTTATTGAATAATTATTTTGTACATGTTATATGATAATCAAATTTGTCTTTATTCAAAATGCATTTTATTTGATTTAGACTTCTGCAGCCTCTACAGTTTTCAACAGCTTCAACAATTTCTTTTTCAAGTCTTGTTATCCTCTTAAGGCCTTACTGTGATATTGTAACAAAAGGAGTTAGGTTCTTGAACCAGTTCCAGAACTTCAAGAATTTGTTCCGGTTCTGTGATCTAAGCTTCTATTGTTGTTGATCATCCAAGCTCTTAGATGATATAGGTAAATTGTGAAAAGACTGATCAGAAATGTTTCCCAACAGTGCTCATAAAAACTTAAAAATATTGAATTGTATGTAACATCAGTCAAATGATTCCAGTTACCATATATATGTTTATCGAAGACAGGACAAATAAATTCTAGTGATTAGAAGTTCATTTATAATTACCCCACCCATACTATTCAACATATGACTGTTCTCACTTTCTTTAACCCATTATCAGATACAATTTTAGACTAGTCAAAATTCAAAAAAGTTGCAGACAACAATTTTTAGTCAATGAAATTTAACAAGAGGCCCATGAGGGCCTGAGACGCTCTACTGGTTATCAAGTTTTCTGTTAAAAAATCTGATATTTTAGGAAGTTAATTACTCAAAGAAGAATGCATGAAGAAAAAAAAACAGCACTTTATCCCCTTTATTATTTTGAGCAACAATCCTCAAGGCCCCTTTTTCCATGTTTCATGACAGATCCACTATTTCCAAAAGGAAGTTACCTTATGACCCAACAATCATTCTGTGAAATTTTCATCAGAATCTGACAATAATTGTGGACTTTATCACATAAACAGGATTGTTTTGAATAAAAATCAATAAGGCCCCTTTTCCTACGTTTTCTGATGGATCAATTTCATTCCAAAAGGAACTTTCCTTACAACCCTACAATTGTCCTGTGAAATTTAAAAGACAATTTGATAATGATTGTGATCTTCATCACATACACAAGAATGTTTTGAATGATAATCTGTAAGGCCCCTTTTCCTGTATTTCGAATGCCACAATTATTCCATGCATCTTTGAAGAGAATCCGATAAAACTGTTGACTTTATTGTGTTAACAAAGATATTAAAATCAAGTTCTCATAAGGCCCCTTTTCCTGTGATATTTTACAGTTGGTTTTATCATTCTGTGAAAGTTAAAAGTGAATCCAATGAAATATTGGGACTTCATTATGTTTACTAGAATATTTAAAAAAAAAATCATATGGCCCCTTTTTACATGATACTTGATGGATTGTACCAGTTCTGAAAAGAACCATTAAGTGATTGTACAATCATTCTGTGAAATTTTGAAGTGAATCCGGTGAAATCAAGGGACATCATTGTGTTAACCAGAATATTTAAGAATTTTTTTCATAAGGCCCCTTTTTATATGACACTTGCCATGGTCAGATCTACTATCAAAATCAACAATTGGAATGATGGTACAATCAATCTGTGTAATCAGTGTGGAATTTATTGTGTTAATGAGTTTATAGTGAAATTTTCATAAGGCCTCTTTTCCCATGTTTCTTGACGGATCATACCTGTTTTCGAAAGGAACAATCCTTATGATTGAACCATCAGTCTGATAAAGTTTGAAGAGAATCTGAAGAAAACTGTGGACTCTAGAGTGTTAACAAGGATTTTTAATGGAATTTTTAATTAAATTTACATCAGGCCCCTTTTCCCATGTTTCTTGATGGATCATAGCCAATTTCGAAAGAAACGATCCTTATGATGGTACAATCATTCTGTGAAAGTTTAAATTCAATCTGATGAAAACTTTGGACGCTAGAGTGTTAACTAGGATTTTTTAATTAAATTCAAATAAGCCCCTTTTCCCATGTTTCTTGACGGAACTGACCCAGTTTCGAAGGAACTATCCTTATGATAGTACAATCATTCTGTGAAAGTTTGAAGGGAATCCGATGAAAACTGTGGACTCTAGAGTGTTAACAAGGAAAAGTTTAACGGACGGACGACGTATGGATGCACGGACGGAAGCAGAGACGCTGGAAGGGAAAAAGCCATTGCAATAGCTCTTGTGGCCTTTGGCCAGTAGTGCTAAAAAATTGTATTATGGGGTAGAAAACGTTGTGGATAATAAAGAAATTGACATGGTTTCCTCAACTTTTTCAGTGAGGGGTTAAAACAAGAGCCATTTTGTGGGAATGGGTTAAATCACCACAATTCCACTTAGTCATGTGCCTTGTATATCACCAATATGAGAAACCAAATTGTGACCAGATTAGCCCGACAAGGATTCAAACACATAAACCGTTACTACTAAAGATATAGAGAATATTATGCCACACAGGACTCTCATTTCAGAAATGTGATACAGTATTAGAATTCAGTAGACACATATTGTACTTTTAACATTAAGTCATTTTTCAATCCAACATATACAGACTTTCCAGTCCATCAAATCATTAATGTTCATTTGTCTGACATTTTTTCCGGCTAAATATATTTTATCTTAGATCTACAATGAATAAAACATTAGGGGCCAATAAAAGGGTCATATGGTCAATAGACAGGCCTAGGGGCTAAAATAACTGGCCTATTAGAGATTCATGCCATTTTGTGGTAAAACCAATGACATGACATTTAGTGCTTTTCAACAAAAGATTGATTTGGAGTATAAACAGTCAAATCTGGCCAAGTAATATTCAAGTTTTTTGATTGATTTTTTAAAAAAAACTTACTAAACTAGCAACAAAAATGCTCTGGGTTATTTATTCTTTCATGGCTTTCAACAGATCTTTTCTATATTTCATTTGTTTTGCATGGGGTTTAAGCCTCTTTAACAAGTGTTAAAGAAAATGACAGTTTTAAGTTTGCTCATAATTATATATATATATATTTCTGCAATAACTAAAGTTTATGATTTGAAAGGTTACAACGCCAATGGACAAGCATTCCTGTCCACAAGATCTTGTTTCACCTCAAACCGTTCACAGTTTTATGCTTAAGAAGAAAACTTCATTTTCCATAATGCCACCGCCTTTTCATTTAAGGATGTAAAAAAGTGGAATTGTGTGGGAGTGCATGAGGATATAGCTTTCGACCACTAAACAATGTAAAGCCTTTTTCTGAAATATATCCTATATAACCAATTAACCCATTCCAAAACAATCCTGCTTTTTTAAAACCCATCAAGTAAAAGCTTTAGAAAACATTGTGGAAAATGAAGAAATTGCTTGTTATTTCTTCATTAAATTCACAATGTTTCTACTTCAATAAATGGACAAATATTTCTTAAATTCCATAAACTATAAATTGCCGTCTGAAACTCTTTCAATTTTGACCAATCTAAAATCGAGTTGTCTAATAAGACAATACATGTATAATACAGATGACAATGTTCATGGACTTATCAAATTACAACACAATCTCAACTTTTAACAACCTAGATATACAAACTTAACCTTTCCTATTCAATCCCTGCTTTTTTATGTCCCTATGATTTTATAATTGAGAAAACATTGTAGAAAAAAATTTCTTTCCACAATATTTTCTTTCCCCCTGAATGGTTATCTTTCAAATTAAATCTACTTCAAATTTTCCTCTGCAATACCTTTGACTTTGGACAGGTCTATAATTTTGTGAAACAGGACAGGGTTGAGGAAATAAAGTAGTAAAAAGATAAATTGCCTATAAAAAGCAATTTCTCCTCCTCCCAAAATGCCTCTGTTCCTAATTACTTAGTTTTTAGTTGATCAGTACAATGAACTTAGATATTTCCTCTGTACATCTTTAAATTTGGAGTTGTCTAATATTTTCTTGTCTGGTAATGGGTTATAAATCATACAGCTTCCAGATTACAGGCAAGTTTAGGCAGTGACTCTGATCTAGGAACTTGTGAGAATACAACCCCATGTGACAAGCAGCACATAGGGAACTGACAGAACCCAAACAATCCCATGTGACAAGCAGCACATAGGGAACTGACAGAAACCACACACACCCATGTGACAAGCCGCACATAGGGAACTCACAGAACTCACTGGCCAAGGAGAGTAGTGGTATTAACCCATTACCAGACGGTAAAGATTTTGACTGATTGACAGGAGCAGCAGACGACAATTTAGAGTGAATGAAACTTTTAATTTTTTCTCATTTCTGGGTAGAAAACATTGTGAAAATGAAGAAATTGCTTGTAACAAGCAATTTCTTCATTTTCCACAATGTTTTCATAAGCTTTTTTCCTTGGGGGCTTCTAAAGGCATCACTGAGTGGAAATGGGTTAATGATTACCAGATAACAAAACTTTTACTGCCCACAATGTATTTTTCAGAGCTTTTTTATATGGGGATGTCAAAAAAGCATGATTGTGTAGGAATGGGTTAATAGACTTACCTTTATGGCCTTGGCAATATCTTGATTAATATCTTCCCATGGTTTGTTTTCGGCAACATATTTGTCCCACAGATGATTCTGTCTGGCTCTTTTTATAATCTGTTGAAATATAAATGATGCATCGTTGTAATATACAAGAATTTTTACCTAACCCATTCCTACACTATTACCATTAAGGGAAATGAAGAAACTGTTTGTACCAATCAATTTCTTCATTATCCACATTTTCTACCAAAGACAAAATTTGTAAAATTGCAAACAAAAATTATAATCTGCAACTTATTTCAATTTGGACCAGTCTAAAGTTTTGTCATCTGGTAATTGGTTAAAGATAAATTTTCAGCTGTCAACAACTGACCTTGACACTTGACCTGTATTTTGGTTGTAACAGTTGATGTGGAATTCTCTCCCTTTGATCTCGGAAGATCTACTTTTTTGCAAACTGGGTAAAGCTCAACCCTTTTCTGTTTTATCAAATTTAGGACTGGTCCAAATTGAAAAATTTGATGCAATTTGAAATAAAACCATCTTTGTGGTAGAAATTATATTGGGAAAAGGAAAAATTGCTTGTAACAACAATTTCTTCTATTTCCACAATATTGTCCCATGTATAAAATCACAGCAACATAAAACCCCAGGTTTGAACAGGAAAGGGATATGAGAAAGAATGAATTCATTGTTCCATTTTAACAGATTCGTTCTGATTGCTGTTTTTTTTTAAGTCCCCTTGTATAAGAGGTGCTGAAAGGGACTTTACATTTGCATTCTGTCCATCTGTCTGTTCATCTGTTTGTCTAGTAATAGTCTGTCGATCTGCCCGTCATGTAAATCAGTCTTTTGGGCTTTTTTCTAATTGCTGTCAGATATTGCCCTGATTTTTGGTTAGCAAGTCCATAAAATATGAGTATTAGTAACAGATAATGTTCAAGTTTTGTTCCATTGATATTTATAGTGAAAATAAGGATACTAGATTCAAAAATTTCAATTAACTATCTACCCCTTGTTGTGCTGAAATTGCATTAATATCAAAGAGCTGATAGTGCTGTAGATCTTATTTTCAGGGTCAATATTTAGTTTGGGAATTGTTCACATAAGCAATTTTGACTTAAAATCCACAAATAGGTGGTATAGAATAAGATCAGACTGTGCATATGCGCAGGCTGATCTTTGTCTATGCCTCCTGCCAAAGTAGGAATTTATCAGGTTCAGCATGACAAAAGATTAAACACTGTCATATACATGTATTAAGCTTATTTTGTTGTGAAAAACACAATTAGGAGAACAATAATGATTAAGTTGAGTTTTGTTCTGGTCCCTTGGCTCTTGAGGAAAAGTTGGATGTTGGACTTAGAAAATTTCACTAAAATTTTGTTTTTCTGGCCTTTATGTCTAAAGGCCAGTAAATATATCTGATGTTAACCCATTACCACATAGAAAATTTTAGACTAGCCAAAATTAAAGGAAATTGCAGATGACAACTTAAAGTTTATGAAATTTAGACTTTTTCTACTTTCTGGGTAGAAAACATTGTGAACAAGATGTGTTTGTGAAACACAATGCCCCCAACAGGACAAAATGATTGACCTTGGTATGTGACCTTGACCTTTTCACATGACATGAGGAGATGCTTATTATGGAGATGTATCATAATGGCAAATATGAGCATTGTATCTTGAAAAGGCTGGTAGTAATTGTCATTGTTAAGCTTTTTGGTTAAGTTTTGTGCAGACAGACATGACAGAAGGACAACGGTAAAACAATATGCCCCCCCCCCCCATCTTTCTGTGTGGGGGCATAAAAATGAAGAAATTGCTTGTAACATGCAATTTCTTCATTTTCCACAATGTTTTCCAAAACTTTTTTTCTTGGGAGGCTTTTAAAGCATCACTGAGTGGGAAAGGGTTTAGCTGATTTTCAGAGTAGAGTATACAACTTTGAAGTACATTAGTAAGGGTTGATGTAATATTACAGAGGTAATACATGCAAAATTTAAAAGTTCAGGTTATTATTGGTGTAGGAGTAAAGGAAGATTTCTATTTTCAATCTGAGCGAATTTTCAGAGCAGAGTATTTCTATTGAATATTTTGACAGAGAGTCATTAGGTAAATTATAAATACCAAATTCTTGATCTAGCAGTTAGGGAGAAGAGGATATTTTAAGTTTTTTCACTTAAGGTTGCCATGGCAGAAATTCAATTCTGTAATAAACATAATATTTTCAAAGAGCATGACTTGAGGATCAATTGTGATAAGTTTGGTTGAAATTCTGTGGTTAGTTAGGGAGGAGATTTGTTGCTTTTGTAATTCTGAGTTGACAGACACGGGATTATGACTTCATACTCAGATCCACTCTAAAGAGGAAAGGTTATATATATCTATATATACAAAATCTTAAGTTATTAAAGTTTTATTATATCAACTACCTCTAGTCTACCAATCTATCTCAGAGACCATAAACGTCATCTTTTTAATGCTGTGTCACAAACTAATTCCATTAATACAATTGTCAATCAGACCACGTAATCCAGCTCAAAGAGAAACATTTATGATGCAGGATTAATTGTCTGGGGTGTATCCGGAATATACATACATTTTGTCTCATTTTGCACTTGATGTGTATTCCCTGGGTTTCCATAGATGATGTTTGATCACAAGCCCTTAATATACAGTTTTATACAAAAACATTGCCAGAAAGCTGAAAAATAAGTGGCTCAATGCCTTGTTGCTAAAGAAACAAAATTTGTCATTGAAACTTTTTACAAAACTAGATTATCTCTGAATGTGATCAATACCTCCTGATAGATCCATGTCACAGAAGAAAAAGCTTTTGGCAATGGAAAAAGGGCTATAACTCCAAGAAAAGAAAATATTTCTTTTCCTAATTAATTAATTTTAGTTGATACTTAGTGCATGTTTAATTTCAATAAGATTCATTCAGTACATGAAGTGAAAATGAGAGGACAAGAATGTCTAGCAAAAGGGCCATGACTGTGACGGGAAAAAACAAGAGGGCCAGAATAGCCGTAAATTGCTCACTTGACAAATTTATGAAGACTGAAAAAAACTTGAAAGAACACAGGCATGTTTGACCTTGAGCTGTGACATTGAGGTTACTTGAAACATCTACTCACAATTGAGATAAATTGTAACATTTTATTTTTAGCAACCTAAAATGTTCCTCACAAGTCTGGACTATGGCATATATACACCAACTTGTCATACTGACAACTTTGTCTTGCTCACTACAAGTAGGCTTTATGATAAGAAAGTAATCATAATCTTAAAAGTTGTCCTGTTTGTTAAACTCTGGAGATCAGTTGTTGTTTCTCACTAGTTGCCCATTCTCACTTGCCCATACTGCTTGTCTTTTGCCGATTGGTGGGAGACAAAAGGTACTTGTCACAATAATTGTGCCAATGGCCAATGAAAGTTGACCAAGTCGTTTTTAACAAATTTTCAGTCATATTGTGGAGCTTTAAACAATGGAATCCTGGTATTTCTTGCACCAATATTTCCATAACATCCTTCCTATCCTCCAGCTGCCATCCCATTTAGGTTTAGGGTTATCTACCAATTGTGGAGACAAAACGCTGTAAAGGATACGCGCTGTTGCCGAGTTTCAAACCTATGGCACCCCATGATGCCCTGATGTACTCTTAGACACAACACCACAGAAAAGTCCCATTGGCCATTGTCAGAGGCTAAAAACAGCAACATCCTATTGGATCAAATAAATCACTGGAGTGTCTAGTGGTACTGGTTCCAATTCATACTTTTCTAGTCATTTTGACAAGACATTAATCAAAAATCTTGTTTGGAAATGACCATTGTAAATTGGTATTTGTATGTTTAGGTCACCTGACCGAAGGTCATGCTGATCTATTGCTATCGTGTTTTGTCTTTTGTTGTGTGTTAACTTTTTACATTTTCAACTTCTTCTAAAGAACCCTTGGAAGGATTTCAACCAAACTTGGCAGGAAGCATCCTCATGAGAAGGCGCTGTAGATTTGTACATGTCATGGTACTTACAAAATGACAACTTTGGAATTTATTTTTACCAAACCAAAAGACCTACAGCTCTGATATTTGGTATGTGGAATCATCTAGTGGACCTCTTTCAATAATGTATAAATTATAACCCCAGGGTCAAAATTAGCCCATTCCTAACCGTCACAAGTTTAACATAGGCTTACATACTGAAAACTTTAAAAATCTTCTTCTCCCAAACGGAGGGCCTAGAGCTTTGATATTTGGTATGTAGCATCAAGTCACTGTCATAGTGCAGTCGAAAGTGCACCTGACCTCCAATCTTCAACATATTCTTTCCGACATTTGTCTCTCACTTATGGGAGGATAATCATAAACCTAAGTGGGATGAGCAGCTGGAGGATAGGAAATGATGTAGTGGTAGCACTGGTGTGAGAAATACCAGGAATTCATTATTAAGTCTCCAGCCACCGTGATATAACTGATGTAGCATCATCTAGTGGACTTCTAACAAGATTGTATAATTCATGGCCCCAGGGTCAGAATAAGCCTGTACCCGGACATCACAACTTTAACATAAACTTAGTGAAAACTTTAAAAATCATCTTCTCTGAAACAAAAAGGCCTAGAGCTTTGATATTTGGTATGTACCATCATCTAGTGGACCTCTATCAAGATTGTATGAATTATTGCTCCAGGGCATGAATTAGCCCATCCCCGTATGTAACAAATTTTTCATCAGTCTTATATAGTGAAAATATCAAAAATCTTCTTAAGGACCTCTATCAAGATTGTACAAATTATTGCCTCAGGATTAAAATTAGCCCTTTCCCGGATGTCACAAATTTAACATAGGCTTATATAGTGAAAACTTTAAAAATCTTCTTCTTCCAAACAGGAGGGCCTAGAGCTCTGATATTTGGTATGTAGCATCATATAGTGGACCTCTTATCAAGATTGCAAAAATGATGGCTCCACATTCAGAATTAGCCCGTTCCCAGACATCACTATTTTAACATGGGCTTATATTTTGAAAATTTTAAAAATCTTCTACTCTCAAACAAGAGGGCCTAGAGATTTGCATAAATGATAGCTCCACATTCAGTAACCCGTTCCAACACATCAGTATTTTAACATGGGCTTAATTTTTGAAAACTTAAAAAATCTTCTACTCTCAAACAAGAGGGCCTAGAGCTTTGATATTTGGTATGTTACGCACCATCTGGTAGACCTCTATCAAGATTTATGAATTATGGCCTCACGATCAAAATTAGCCCATTTCCCTGACATCACAAGTTTAACATGGGCTTATGTAGTGAAAATTTTAAAATTCTTCTTCTCTCAAACAGAAAGATGCCCCTAGAGCTTTGATATTCCGTATGTAGCACCATCTGGTGTACTCTTATCTGTTGAAGTGCTCTCTGGACTCAGGTGACCAATAAGGCCCAACGGGCCTCTTGTTAAAGTTATTCATATATTGTAAATGCTTAAATAGCATTAATTTTCAAGAATTACTTAATACAAAGTAGTCAGTGGTTATGGAGGAGATATGTACAAATTTTTGAAGTAAAAAAAGCCTCACCCATCCACACACATATATGGGGGTCAATCAAAATTTATGAACATGTTTGAGAAGGATCTCCAAGGAATATTCAAACAAAGTTTGGTTGAATTTGACCCAGTGGTTACTGAGAAGATGTTATAGGATTTCTAAGTCGGAAAATGCCCTGCCCTAACACACACATATTTTGGGTCAATCTAATTATTACAAAAAAATTGAGAAAAGTCCCTAGGTAAGATTCATGCCAAGTTTGATTGAAATTGGCCCACTGGTTTGGGAGAAGAGGATGTTTAAAGATTTCAAATCAAATAAGCCCAACCCTACCACGCCCATATTTGGGGGTCAATCAAAATTTCAAAAACAAGGCCTAAGAAGGGTCACCGAAGGAATATTTATGCCAAGTTTTGTTGAAATTGGCCAAGTGGTTACTAAGGAGAAGAGGTGTAAAGATTTCAAAGTCAAAATAAGCCCAACCCTGCCACATCAATATTTGGGGATCAATCCAAATTACATAAAAAAGTTTTGAGGAGGGTCATCCAAGGAACATTTCTGCCAAGTTTGGTTGAACTCAGGCCTGTGAATACTGTGGAGAATATGTTTAACGATTCTAAGTCAAAAACTGCCCTACCCTGCCTCATCCATATTTTGGGGGTCAATCCAAATTTCGCGAACAACCTCTAAGAAGGGTAAAGTCCAATCAACATTATGCCAAGCTAATTCGAAATTGGCCCAACGGTTACTCCATCATGAAGAGGAGATGTTTAGAGATTTCAAAGTAAAAAACTGCCCCACCCTGCAAGGCAAATATTTGGGGGGGGGGTCAATCCAAATTTCTTCAACAACTTTAGAATAGGGTCGACTAAGGAGTATTCATGCCAAGTTTGGTTGAAATTGGACCAATGGTTACTGAGGAGAAGATGTTGAAAGATTTCAAAGTAAAAAACTAGAGGAGCTTGAGCGCCTTATTGCTCAAAAGATCTGATTTTACTGATTAAGCAAATGATGTTTTCAGGACTTCATTATCAACAGAATCATGTTCACCATTGTTTGAATTTTGACTTCTTTGAATTTTGACTTGTCTAAAATTTTGTTGTGTGGGAATGGGTTTAACGTTAAGTTTTGAGTTAATTCAGTTGTTTGAAATGTAAATATGAAAGTACAATTGCAATAACTATCTTTTGGTTTTCTAATAACTTATTTTGTATGCAGATACCTGAACCTGTTCTGTATTGAAAAAGTCACAAAATTCCAATGAAAATGAATTTAGAGTTACCATCCTTGCTTTTAGAGTTTTTAACCTATTACCAGATGGCCAAGTTTTAGACTGGTCCAAATTGAAAGGAGTCACAGAAGATAATTTAAAATTTATTGTCATCTTTCTGGGTGAAAAATTAACATTGTTGAAAATGAGGACTTTCTTCATTTTACACATTTGATTTACATATTGTTTTTCTGAAGGGGTGTCAAAAAGTGTCACTGTGTGGAAATTATGTGGGAATTCATAAATTTGTTTCTAAGAAGAAGATTTGTAAAGATTTCACCATATACGGAAATTAGCACCAGCCATTAAAGCCATATTTTTCATCTGATCTTAATTCTTTGAAGGAATCTGATAAAGAGTCACCAAATGATCATTCCTGAAAATTTTGGTTGAAATCCATCAATTGGTTTCTGAGGAGAAGATTTTTTAAAGTTTCCTGCCCATTTAAGCCATGTTTTTATCTGATTAAAAATCTTTGAAGGAAACTGATAAAGTGTTATCCATTTTTAAGATCATTCCTGTAAAATTTGGTTGAAATCAAGTAACTGGTTTCTGAGAAGAAGATTTTTAAAGGTTTTAGCAGTATATGGAAATAGCCCTGGCAGTTAAAGCCATATTTTTCATTTTTCCTGATTAAAAATCTTTGAAGGAATCTGATAATGGGTCACCCAAGGATCATTTCTGTGAAATTTGGTTGAATTCTGTTCAGTACTTTCTGAGGAGAAGATTTTTAAAATAAAAGTTTATGGACTGATGCACGCATGCACAATGGACACATTGCCATTACATAGCTTGCTGGCTTTCAGCAAGTGGTACTAAAACCTGCCATGCCCTGCCACACCAAAATTTGGGGGTCAATCATATTTGGAGAACAACTTTTGGGAAGGGTCACCTAAGGAACATTTCTGCCTACTGAGGGGAAGATGTTTAAAGAAATGTTGACGACTTCTGATGAACAACTGACAAAAGGTGATCACAAGATTTTAGCTAACATGGTAGAGAACCATCTGATTATGCTATATACCAAATATGAATGCCTTAGACTTGTTAGATTGGGAGAAGACTGTTGAACATGGTCTAGTTAAGCGTTTTTACTACCTTTGGACACCCAGGGAAGGGGTTGTTTTTTTAACCTACAGGCATGATTTAATCAAAATTTATAGATAACAGCCAGGCTATGCTACATTCCAAATATATATGCCCTTGGCCTAAAAGTGAAGAATTTTTTTCCATACTCAAATTTTGCGTTTTCCCTATTTTGGACCCCTAGTGCAGGGCCGCTTTTGACCCTAGGAGAACAATTTTCAGTGATATAGTACAAAACCATCTAGTAATGCTACAGATCAAATATGAATATCCTAGACTTTATAGTTTGCAAGGAGATTTTTCCAAACTTTGGACCTCAGGGGCGGGGTCATTTTCTACCCTTTTAACCCTTTCCTAGTTAATCACGAGTTTTTACGTCCCTGTGATTTTGTAATTGAGAAAACATTGTGGAAAAAGAAGAAATTGCTTGTGACAAGCAATTTCTTCTTTTTCCACAATATTTTCCACCCTACTAAAGGGTTATTCTTCAAATAAAATCAATAAAATAAATTTTCGTCTGCAAAACCTTTGAATTGGGACAGGTCTAAAACTTTGCAAAACAGGAAAGGGTTAAAAACTTGCTAGAGAACCATGTGATTAAGCTACCTATGAAATATAAATGCCTTTGGCCTTGTAGTTTCTGAGAGAAAAAATTCAAAGATTTACTAAAATTTCACATTTTCAAATGCTGCAGCTACCTGAGTTTTTCACGGAATAAAATACTTTTAACAACTTTTGTAGAACTTCACCCAAGGAACATCCCAGCAAAGTTTCAGCTTATATGGCCAACTGGTTTAGGAGGAGAATTTTCTTAAAGATTTACTACAATGTCCCATTTTCAAATGCCGCGGCAACCACAGTTTTTCACAGAATTAAATTCTTTTAACAACTTTTGTAGTACTTCACCCAAGGAACACCCCTGCAAAGTTTCAGCTTGATTGGCCTACTCGTTTAGAAGGGGGAGATTTTTAAAGAAATTGTAGACAGACGGACAAATGGACGGACAGACGATAGACAACAACCGATCACAATAGCTCACCTCACACTTTGTGCTCAGGTGAGCTAAAAAGAGGTCAATGTACTGATGCTTCAGACAATGTATCTAGGCTCTACGACTTCTGGGTTAGGAGAAAATAATTTTAAAGATATATTTTTTTAAATTTCAGTTTTGTTGCCATGGCAACCAGCTTTCAAAAGATTTCAATTCTTTTAGCAATTTTCATAGGGCACCACATAAGGAATATTTCTACCAAATTTGGTTGAAATTGGCCCAATGGTATGGGAGGACATGTAGTTTTTAAAAATCCTTCTTTATTTCTTAATAAAATCCCATTCCTGGTGCTATGCCCCTTGGAACCTAAGGGTGGTGATTTTAGCAATTCCTAAAGAGGTCAATGTACTGATACTTCATCTAAAATATCAAGGCTCTACGCCTTCTGGGTCAGGAGGGGATGATGGTTCAATTCTTTGGTTAAAATTTGCCCAGTACCTGGCATGAGAGTAATGATTTTAGTATTACAAAAGAGGTCAATGTACTGATGCTTCATCTAAAATATCAAGGCTCTATGCCTTCTGGGTCAGGAGGGGATGATGTTTCAATTTTTTGTTAAAATTTTAGTACTTTTTAGTATTACAAAAGAGGTCAATGTACTGATGCTTCATGCAAAGTATTGAGGCTCTACAACTTCTGGGTCAGGAGGAGATAATTTTTAAAGACTTGTTTCAAATTTTAGTTTTGTAACCGGTTTTAAAAGGATTTCAATTCTTTTAGCAGCTAAGGAACATTTGTACCGAATATGGTTGAAATTGCCCAGTCGTTTTGGAGGAGAAGTCATTTTAAAATTGTTCACACACTAAGGATGATGCACGTCGGACAGAGGGTGAGCTAAAGAGTATGTGCACATTTTTCATGGTACTGATTCTTTATTTAAAGAAAACTAAATTAAATCAAACAAGTAGTTTAGAAGAAAATGGGGCATACAAGAAAATGATACTAGACCACCCAAATAAACCTAATACAAGGTCACAAGTGGAGACATGTCATTAACCATGTTCAAATAGCTATTGAGTTAGAGCAAATATATATTTTCTAAACAAGGTTCATCTTTGTCTTTTAACTTAAACTCAATGTCCCACACTATTGCACCTTTCTACACCCCTCAAGAAAACAAGAGGACCATGATGGTCCTTAATCGCTCCCATGAGTATGTTGGTTCATGGCTTTAAGATATATACAAATTAGCAAAGCCCGCTTTCTAATTATTTTGGAGAAGATGTTTTAGGATTTCTCTTTTAATCCTAGGTATATTGATGATCCCATCATATAGCGCTAATTTCATGAATACGGCAATTATTTGAAGTATAGACATCAATACAAACCAAATATCAAAGCTCTAGGCCTAATGGTTTAGGAGGAGAAGGTTTTCAAAGATAGCATTCTTTATTCCTATCTAAAATTAGGGATCTCACAGAGAAGGGTTAATTTTCAGAATATGGTCATTCTTTGAAGTATTTTGGTAGAGGGTCAATAGCTGATGATATGTACCAAATATAAAAGCTCTAAGCCTTGAAGAAATTTGAAGAAGAAGACTTTCAAAGATTTTCTGCTTTATTCCTTGAATAGGTTTGAAGAAGAAGACTTTAAAAGATTTCCTTCTTTATTCCTTTGTAAAATCAGGGATCACACTGGAAAGGGCTAATTTTCAGAATATGGTCATTCTTTGAAGTATTTGGGTAGAGGGTCAATAGCTGATGATATGTACCAAATATCAAAGGTCTAGGCCTTTTGGTTTGGGAGAAGAAGACTTTAAAAGATTTCCTTTCTTTATTCCTTTGTAAAATCAGGGATCGCACTGGAAAGGGCTAATTTTCAGAATACAGTTATTCTTTGAAGTATTTGGGTAGTGGGTCAATAGCTAATGATATGTACCAATATCAAAGCTTTAGGCCTTTTGGTTTGGGAGAAGAAGATTTTAAAAGATTTCCTTTCTTTATTTCTTTGAAAAATCAGGGATCGCACAGAACAGGGCTAGTTTTCAGAATACAGTAATTCTTTGAAGTATTTGGGTATAGGGTCAATAGCTGATGATATGTACCAAATATCAAAGCTCTTGGCCTTATGGTTTAGGAGGATTAAGCTGTGGTTCAAAAGGAAACTATCAATGGGTCAGATAGAAACAGTTGTAACTGCATATATGTTTATAGGCAGTTATAACTGCTTCACCCTGACCCATTGATATGGCACCTAATTTAGTGTTAAAGGCAACACTAGTGAGTTTTGTGGTCCTTAAAATTGAACAGAATGGCATCAACATGAGTCAGCAAGCAGACAGATAGATGGGCAAAAGACTGGGGCATGATGAGGCCTGCAGTATATTCTGTTATCTTTGTATACATCTAGATACCTAAAGTTGCTTGAAACAAGCAATTTCTAGATTGTCCACAATGTTTTCCAAAGTTTTTCATGAGATGCTTATAAAGCAGAATTTATTGGGAAGAGTTAATTAGCATGCTTTGAACGAGTTTGCATTTTTCCTGATATACATGAGAACTACTTTTCATGTCATAGGCATTAAATGGATTTAGTGGTTAAGCCTCCAGTGGCAGTTTGCAATCGTTGAACTTTGAGAAGACCTCAAAATTCGTCTGTTACCTTTACCTATCAAAGCTGAGGCTCTGCTAGTTAATAAGGATTATCATAATTCTACATCTTGTAAATAAAAAGTATTGTTCTATTAAGCTTATCATTAAGTCATCAAGAACTATGATTACTGTAAATGTCTTTATATTGGCAGACCACTTTTTGCTTTTTGTTTTATTTTAGATTTATTTTGGCACATTTTATTCTTACCACCAAATTAATCATTTTTGCTATGTTTCAAACCATTATTCTAGTTGATAAATAGCTAACAGGAAGAGTCAATGTGAAAGTTGATAATAGTATATCATGCCTAATTGGTCTTTATTTGGAGTTAACATCTTCATTAATTCTTGGCAGTTTTTACACTTTTTATGAAATTAATTAGTGTATTGCATACATGTACATTCTGATTCATCTTTACTTACTGTTTTGTGATATCAATCATAATCTTTGTATGTCTTAAAGATTTAATTGGTGATTCTCAATCACAAGTAACTTTCTCTTATATACAAAAGTAATTTTACATAACAAGAAATTTATAGAAACCCCAAAAGTATAGGCCATGGTTTATATTTGGCACAACAGAACACAACTGCGAATATAGCCAAAAACCCTCCAAATTATACAATGTATAGTCCCTTTTACCTTGTCGTCAACATCTGTGATATTCATCGCATAAAAGACATCATAGTTGAAGTAGTCACCCAACACACGTCGTAGAATGTCAAATGAAATGTACGAGCGTGCATGCCCCATGTGTGACGAATCGTAAACTGTTGGTCCGCAGCTGTACCACAAAACCTGCTTGCCTTTTTGAGGAACAAATACCTCCTGCAAATATACAAAATAATATTTGTTAAATTTTGAATGACATACAAAAACAAATTTCAAATGACGTTCAAAAGTAATTTTCTTTAATGCTTTCCTGAGGATTATGAAAATCCCTTTGAAGATTACCACAATGTCATCTCAATTGGACCACAGATAATGATGAAATCATCATATTGCCATGTAATTCACATGTCAAATGCAGAGGGTCTAGATAAGAGGGGGTAACAGCATTCTAAAATCCTTATTTCATAATTGAACCCTTTATAGTGGGTACTCATTTGAACTGTCTCAGTTAATTTAAAAGAGTACCTAAAACATAGGGTTTATCGCAATATATTTAAATCTAAAATACAAATTATGCCTTCTCTCTGTTCTCTCTGCAAATGATGCCCTGTTTGAGATTATGCTATTTTTTATATTTTGTCTCTCTTTTATGCATCAAAATAGTCTTTTTATACGCCCATCGAAGACGGGACGTATTACGGGATCACCCCTGGTGTCCGGGCGTCCGGTCGTCCGGGCGGTGTCCACTTCTTTGTCCGGAGCATAACTCTGTCACCGTAAGTCCGATTGATTTTTTAAACTAGGCAGTTATATTCTTCTCATCAATGTGGAGTGCAGTGCTCAATAACTATAACTTTACCTAGCCTATTTTTTGAGTTATTGCCCTTTGTTGTATTTCATACTTGAATCTTGTCCAGAGTATATCTCTAAAAGTGTAATAGCTAGGATCATGAAACTTCATGAGTGTATAGATCTCACCAAGGGAGAGTGCAGTGCACAAGAACCATAACTCTACCTGGCCTATTTTTTGAGTTATTGCCCTTTGTTGTATTTCATACTTGAATCTTGTCCGGAGTATATCTCTAAAAGTATTATAGCTAGGATCATGAAATTTCATGGGTGTATAGATCTCACCAAGGGAGAGTGCAGTGCACAAGAACCATAACTCTACTTGGTCTATTTCTTGAGTTATTGCCTTTGTTGTTTTTCATACTTGAATCATTTCCGGAGTATATCTCTCAAAGTTTAATAGCAAGAATCATGAAACTTCATGGGTGTATAGATCTCACCAAGAGAGAGTGCAGTGCACAAAAACCATAACTCTACCTGGCCTATTTTTTGAGTTATTGCCCTTTGTTGTTTTTCATAATTGAATCTTGTCCTGAGTATATCTCTCAAAGTTTAATAGCTAGAATCATGAAATTTCATGGATGGATAGAGCTCACCAAGTGGGAGTGCAGTGTACAAGAACCATAACTCAGCCTAGCCTATTTTTTGAGTTATTGCTCTTTGTTGTTTTTCATAATTGAATCTTGTCCGGAGTATATCTCTTAAAGTAGATCTCACCAAGGGGGAGTGCAGTGTACAAGAACCATGACTCTACCTAGCGAATATTTTGAGTTACTGTCCTTTGTTGTTTTTCATTCTTTGTTTGACAAACAATATTCATTCAAAATAACCTCAGTTCTATTCAAACCCCCAGTTAATATTAAGCAGTGTGACAGGCGTATCTTGTGACAATTTGGCACCTTGTTTTATCTATTTATTACAATCAATATATAAGGCATATTCTAAATTACATCTCCAAAAATAATAGTCGTAGAAAGGTTTTTAGGTGTTTAATGAAAAGCAATAGCATACAGACGGGAAGCAATAGCATACAGACGGATAAAAAGTTAATAAGTGCCTATAAGTGTTATCAAGAGTTAACCCTTTCTTTTTGCAAAATTTAGACCTGTTTAAATTCAAAAGTTTTGCAGACAAAATTTTCGATCGGATTAATTCTAAAAAAAATAACCATTCTGTAGGGTAGAAAATATTGTTGAAAAAGAAAAAGGTTATAAGCAATTTCTTCTTTTTGTACATTTTTTTTCTCAATTATAAAATCACAGGGGCGTAAAAAACGTGGATTAAACAGGAAAGGGTTAAGCAATATATTAGCCCTGAAGTGCTTATCTTACACACAGAAGACTATCTAGTGAAAGAAGCCAAAAATATGAAGCACATTCAGGTCTAAAAATGTAGATAATATGACAATATTATAGCAACACCTGTGAGGACAACCTAGGGCAGGTTGTGACATAACATCATTAAACTATAACAATCCTTTTAAGAATCATGTTTTGCAAATATTTATAACCCCTTTCATGCTGATCCTGGAATATTCCTGCTTTGACAATAGTTTTGGCAGGTGTATAGACTAAGATCAGCCTGCACAGACATGGAGTCTATTCTTGGCCTTCAATACCTGCTGAGAAAATATTGGAACACAACAATTTGATCTATTTATACAACACTTTGAAATATAGTGAAAAGAGGATAAATATTCAATTCTTTGAAGTATTTTGATAGAGCATCACCAAAGGATCATTTCTGTGAAGATTGTTTGAAATTCCATTATTAGTTTGGGAGATTGTTTTGTAATTGTGAGCAGACGGACAGACAGTTGGACAGACAGATGCTAGACAATGACTGATCTCAATAACTCACCCAGAGCACTTCATGCTCAGGTGAGCTAAAACAGTTGGTTGGCAACCTAAACATTGTAACTGCAGATTGAATAATAACCCAACAACAGGAGCCATCAGAGAGGGAATATGCTCCCCAAATATAGCCCTGTCACAAAAAGTATAAAATGAACAAGGAAAAGGGTTCCATTTGATCAACAGACACAGATGCAGGTATATGCGCGCTATATTCCAGACATGCTCCATTTTTGCATACAACCTTGAGCTCTGACCTTGACGCTATCTGAAAATTTGTTTCAAATGGCACATCTACATACAATAGAGAAGAGTTGTGCAAAGTTATTTTGAATTCAATGCATAATTCTAGGAGCTATGCTCCAGAAATGATTAATTTCAATATTTGACATTAAACCAAATTTTTTTCCACAATGCACAGGTACTCATGACTGAGAATAATTGTGACAAGTTATATTGTTATCCATCTATAATTGAAGGAGCTATGCTCTGGAATGCTCACTTTTAATGTTCAACCTTGAGCTTTGACCTTGACCTTGGAACTATATGATTTTTTTTCAAATGGCACATCTACTCATGATAGACAACAATTGCGTAAAGTCATTTTAAGTCTGTCTATGATCTAGAAAAATTGTCATGTTCAGCCTTGATCTTTGACCTTGGAGTTATCTGAAGATTTGACATTGAGCTATGACCTTGGAGCTACCTTTTTCCCCTATTTTTCAAATGGTACATTTATTCATGATAGAGAACAATTGTGCCAAGTTATGTTAATCAATCCATAATTGAAGGAGCTATGCTGTGGACAAGGGCAACAATGATCTTGAACTGTGACCTTGACCTTGGAGCTATTCAAAAACCGTGAAATATGCCTTGGTATTGACCAATAATCAAACTTTCCAGTGCTTTCATTTCTTTGATTTTAATGTAATTTTGAGATAGCTATTTATTCAGCATGACAGAAGTGAATATTCGTTGATCGTGTGAAGTAACTGCAAGACGATAGCTTTCTTCAACATGTAGAGTAAAGAGGTAGATCAGACTGTAATGATACATAGACTCAGCCAAAGAGTTGTGGAGATATCAGGACGGACAGACAGAAAACGCAAGGGCAGACGGACAGATGAAGCAGTGGCTATATGCTTTTGGAAGCATAAAAAATTGTCACATAAATGTTAGCCAATGTCAGGGTTCAAAAACACTTCGAGTCTAAATGTATCATTTTTTTTATTGACAGCCAGGATACCTCAAATTACAAGCAAGTTGCATAATATCAAAGTTTTTCAACTATATAACTCCAAAGGCTATGTAAGGTAAAACTGCAGCCTACAGCCATGGCTAAAAATAATCAGAACATATTTAGAAAAATATCTATCTAATGTATGTAAAACAGGAGTGATTTAGATGTTTTCATCAAAGATAGAATTACAGGCATTAAATATTTACACATGGAAATCCAAAGAATAAATGGGTTCTACTGCTTATTTGGGATGCATCATTTATCACTGGATCTAATAGATAGATAACAGTATCTCATCCTTATGCTTCCATTTTGTCTAGCATGCTCTTCCACAAATCATGTCTTTTTCTTTAGAACATGGTTTTAACCCTTTTCAAGCTATACTCAAAAAGATTCCTATTTCAGAAGGAGGTATAGACAAAGATCCACCTGCACATATGCGCAGTCTGATCTTAGTCTCCCCCACCTGCTAATTTTTCTGAAACAAGAGTTGTTCATAATGGTAATTACTCAAAATAAATTCAACACAGAATTTTGTTTCCAGTGCTTTCAGACCTTTGATTTCAATGCACTTCTGTACAGGATTTTATTCAGCATGACTAGGGCTAAAACAAAAGACAGATTGGGGCCTGAGAAACTCTACTATTTCTGAAAACATATAACAGCCACTGTTGTCACAGGCAAGAGGACAAAGGTGGTCCTATATTTCTGACCTAATCAATATGAATCAAGGCTTTACTGTGCTGTTTGCCGATCTTTGGTAGAAAACCATAAGGCAATGTTTTAAACACAATTTAAAATTCCAGGCCTTAGAAGGCTTTGGAGAAGTTCAAGAATTTTTAAAATTTCATTTCTTTTTTCAGTCAACCCTGTAGACGTGAAAAAATTCAAAAACTAGTTCATGAACATTCTAGAACTTCAGTTCTAGAATTTCATGAACATTAGCCTGGTTCAAGAACTAATTCTTGAATGTTGAAGAACTGGTTCTAGTATCAAATCTTGAATTTTCTTGAACAAGTTAGGAATTATTTCTTTGGTCAGTTTTTTTTTTTAATGTTCAAGAATGTTAAATGCAAGTTCAAGAACTCAGTATTTAAGAATTTATTCTAAAACCAGTTCCATAACTAAGATTTGTTTAAGGCATCACACATATGATTGAAAAAAATTCTAGATATTTTGAAGAGAAAATGATGTGTAAAATTTTAGGTTTATATAAACCTAGCTTGCCATGTGTACAAAATCTATCTACTTTGACAACAGTTATATGTTAAATAGTCTTGTTAGGCTAAGATCAGTCTACAATGAATGCAATTCTACTCCCTAGTATTTGGTAGACCTGTCTTTAATAAATATTTATTTGGGGACAGGAATCATTTGAATGATTTTACATGCAATCTGATTCTCCCTCGTCTTTAAAGCGTAACTATGAATACCGTTTTCTTCTGGAAACATGTCTATTTGTCATCTGGGACCTTGCACGATCAACAAAAACAGAAGCTTGGATAAAAATACCAGAACAAGATTTAGTTCTTGAAGCTCAAGAACTTAACTACATTTTGTGTAACAAAATAGTGCAGCCTAATACAAGGATTTATTCTTGAAATTGAAAAATGCAATACAAGGATTTATTCTGGAAATTGAAAAATGAAATTAGTCATGTGATTATAATTTCAAGAGTAAACAAGGTGCCAAATTGTCACAAGATACGCCCGTCACACTGCTTAATATTAGCTGGGGGTTTGAATAAAACTGAGGTTATTTTGAATGAATATTTTTTGTAAAAAAAAGTATGAAAAACAACAAAGGACAATAACTCAAAATATACACTAGGTAGAGTTATGGTTCTTGTACACTGCACTCCAACTTGGTGAGCTCTATCCATCTATGAAATTTCATGATTCTAGCTATTATACTTTTAGAGATATACTCCGGGATTCAAGTATGCAAAAACAACAAAGGGCAATAACTCAAAAAAGGCTAGGTAGAGTTATGGTTCTTGTACACTGCACTCCCCCTTGGTGAGATCTATACACCCATGAAATTTCATGATTCTAGCTATTATACTTTTAGAGATATACTCCGGACAAGATTCAAGTATGAAAAACAACAAAGGGCAATAACTCAAAAAATAGGCCAATTAGAGTTATGGTTCTTGTGCACTGCACTCCCCCTTGGTGAGATCTATACACCCATGAAATTTCATGATTCTAGCTATTTTACTTTAAGAGATATACTCCGGACAAGATTCAAGTATGAAAAACAACAAAGGGCAATAACTCAAAAAATAGGCCAGGTAGAGTTATGGTTATTGCGCACTGCACTCCGTATTGATCTGAAGAATATAACTGCCAAGTTTAAAGTCAATTGCTATTATACTTTTAGAGGTATACTCCGGACAAGATTCAAGTATGAAAAACAACAAAAGGCAATAACTCAAAAAATAGGCCAATTAGTGTTATGGTTCTTGTACACTGCACTCCCAGTTGGTTAGCTCAATCCATCCATAAAATTTCATGATTCTAGCTATTATACTTTTAGAGATATACTCCGGACAAGATTCAAGTATGAAAAACAACACAGGCAATAACTCAAAAAATAGGCCAGGTAGAGTTATGGTTCTTGTGCACTGCACTCCCCCTTGGTGAGATCTATACACCCATGAAGTTTAATGAGCCTAGCTATTATACTTTTAGAGATATACTCCGGACAAGATTCAAGTATGAAAAACAACAAAGGGCAATGACTCAAAAAATAGGCCAGGTAGAGTTATGGTTCTTGTGCACTGCACTCCCCCTTGGTGAGATCTATACACCCATGAAGTTTCATGATCCTAGCTATAATACTTATAGAGATATACTCCGGACAAGATTCAAGTATGAAAAACAACAAAGGGCAATAACTCAAAAAATAGGCCAGGTAGAGTTATGGTTATTGCACACTGCACTCCTAATTGATAAGAAGAATATAAGTGCCAAGTTTAAAGTCAATCGGACTTAGGATGACAGAGTTATGCTCCGGACAAAGAAGTGGACACCGCCCGGACGCCCGGACGACCGGACGCCCGGACGACCGGACGCCACGGGTGATCCCATAATACGTCCCGTCTTCGACGGGCGTATAAAAATGATGTTACTTAACCGATTCCCACACAATCAAGCTTTTTTACACCCCTAAGGAGAAATGCTTAGAAAAACATTGCAGGAAACAAAGAAATTGCTTGTTACAAGCAATGTCTTCCTTACATAGTTTTACAATGATTTCTTCTCTAACACACAAATAATTACAGAAAATTCATGAACTTGAAATTGTTGTCTCCAAATTCTTTGAATTTGAACCAGTCTAAAATTTTGTCAAGTGGGAATTTGGTCAAACATTTTCAATACAGTTTTTCAATTACTGCATAAGTCTTAATCAAATTACATATGCATTTTGAAAAAAGACAAATTGAATTAGGGCATTATTGTAATTGATTATAATTCAATAAGAACTTACCAAGCAAAATGTATGTTAAAATAACTCCAATTCTTCATCTCTGCCATCCAATTTAAAAGTGTGAAAAAAATACATAAAACAAGAGGGCCATGATGGTCCATTATTGCTCTGTCCCCAAAATAGAGTATTCATGCAAAACTTTCGTCCTTTTCCTGCCTTTCTGTTGCCATCATGCAACCACAGTGTAGATGGAATTAAATTCTTTTAACACCTTTGGTAGAGATTCACACAAGAAAAATCTCTTCCAAGTTTCAGCTTTATTGGCCCAGTGGTTTAGGAGGAGATGTTTAACCCTTTCCCGTTCAAATACGGGATTTCACGTTCCTGTAATTTTATACCCGAGAAAACATTGTTGAAAAAGAAGAAATTGCTTGTAACAAGCAATTTCTTCTTTTTCCACAATATTTTCTACCCTATTGATGTTTATTTTCCAAATAAAATCTAGTTTATATTGCCGTCTGCAAATCCTTTTAATTTGGGCAGGTCTAAAATTTCATAAAACAGGAAAGGGTTAAAAGAAAATTATTTACCTACAGACAATGGGCAGATGAATGACACACTGATGGATGGATGGCGGACTGTTACAATCACAATATCTCACCTTGAGCAGTTTATGCTCATTTGACCCAATAAATCAAAACATGAACTGGAAGGTTTTTTCACATAAATTCCTTGAGTAATTCATTATTTCTTACTTGAACAAAAGATTCAGAACTAAAGGTTCTAGGTCTGAAGTTCTTGAGAGCCCCTAACAAGAAGGTTCCAGAACAATTTCTAGTTCCTATAGAACTTTAAGAACTAATTTTTAGGTTCTAGAACTTTCAATGGACTTCTAGAGCTTCATTTCTAGAAATTGTCAAAGGTTCAAGAACTTAAGTTCAAGAACTTACAAAGTTCTAGAACATGGTTCAAGAAATTACTAACTTTAGTACTTGTACTTCTGCCTTTATTTCTATCTAGTTTTTCACACTTTCAAATGATGAAGAATTGGAATTATTTTTAAATTTGTAGCTCTCTACTTCTGAAGTTCTTGTTATTGAATTAGAAACATTCACAAATAAAAAAAATAATCATAGATTAAGACTTATGCAGCCCCTATATCTTTTTAAAATTCTTTAAAACATAATTCTTAAAAACATCATAAACATTAAATTACGGTAAGACACATATTTGAAGATCAGTTTGAATTTATGTTCAGATGTACAAAACAAAGGGCTGAAAGCACTAGTTGTCAGTCAGCATTTCTTTTACAGTTTGATTTTGAATTGGACAAACAGGAGATGTAGACTAAGATCAGTCTGCACATATGTGCAGACTGATCTTTGTCTATACCTCCTGCCTAAAATAGAAATATTCCGGGTTCAGCATGACAAGCGTTAAAATCGCATTACTAATTTTATTCATTTTCTTTCAAAAATAAGTCTTGTCATCCACTAGGTTTCACTATCTTGTTGTAATAAAAGTAGTTAAGTTCTTGACCCAGTTCAAAAAGTTCCCAAACTTGTTCTTGAACTGGTTCAAGAACTTGCTCTTGTACTTTGATCCATTTTAGCTCCTGTTGTTATTTATCACCCAAGCTCCAAGATAATCTTGGTATATAATGTGCCAAAACTGAGCAGACATGTTTCTAGAAGAAAGAAAGTATCCATAAATATTTTTTAAAAGCAAGAGAGTATGAGATTGTATGTGAAGGGGCTTGCCAGTGATGGAGAATCATTGCAGTAAATTTCAATTATTTTCAATCAACACAAGGCACAACTTATTACCATTTGAAAAGTTGCTTACACTAGATATAACGCAATTCTTCAATTAAAGGCCAGATAACAGATGAAGAATTGGAGTTATATTTATTGATAAGGCTTCATAATGCAAAGTTACAACAGTTACTTCTTTTTTATTCCAACTGTGGGAGTTGCTTACACAAAAAATTAGGTGATTTATTTCAATTCAAGGACAGACAATTCAAGAAAAACTGGAATGATTCAAAAGTTGACATCATAGAGATACATTGGAGTAAGTTACTGTTCGTTCCCTTTGATACTGTACGTGAAGTTGCCCACACATGAAATGTAGTGAACTCTTTTTCAATTAAAGTGCAGATAATTCAAGGTAATTGTAGAACAACCAGAGTGATTTGAATTTCAAAGGTCTTATTGTGGTACATTTCAATTCATTCCAATGGATATTGTAGGAGGAGTTGTGCATACAAACAAGAGGACCAAAATGTCCCTAAATTCGCTCACCTGACTAATGTAAGATGATTCAAAATTAAGCCAACACTTTTGAAAAGGGTCACCCAAGGAATATTCATTTAAGTTTAGTTGAAATTGGCCCAATGGTTACTGAGGAGATGTTTAAAAATTTCAAAGTAAAAAAACTGCACTGCCCTGCCACGCCCATATTTGGGCGTCAATCAAAATTCTGCGAACACCTTTTGAATAGGGTCACCAAAGGAACATTCATGCCAAGTTTGGTTGAAATTGGCCCAATGATTACTGAGTAGAAGATATTTAAAGATTTCTAAATAAAAAACAGCCATGCCCATATTTGGGCGTCAATCAAATTTCCCAAACACGATTTGAAAAGGATCACCCAAGGAACATTCATGCCAAGTTTTGTTGAAATTGGCCCAATGGTTACTGAGGAGATGTTTAAAGACTTCTAAGTCAAAAACTGCCCCACCCTGCCACGCCCAAAATTGGGCAAAAATCAAAATTCCACGAACAACTTTTGAAAAGGCTCAACCAAGGAACATTCATGCCAAGTTTTGTTGAAATTGGCCCAATGGTTACTGAGAAGATGTTTAAAGATTTCAAAGACAAAAACTGCAAGGCCCTGCCACGCCCGTATTTGGGCATAAATCAAAATTCCACAAACAACTTTTGAAAAGGGTCACTTAAGGAACATTCATACCAAATTCGGTTGAAATTGTCCCTATGGTTACTGAGGAGAAGATGTTTAAAGATTTCAAAGTCAAAAACTGGCATGCCCTGCCACGCCCATATTTGGGAGTGAAACAAAATTCTGCAAACAACTTTTCAAAAGAGTCACCCAAGAAACATTCATGCCAAGTTTGGCTGAAATTGGTCCAATGGTTCCTGAGGAGAAGATGTTTAAAGATTTCAAAGTCAAAAACTGCCACGCCCATAATTGGGCATAAATCAAAATTTCGCAAACAACTTTTGAATAAGTTCACCCAAGGAACATTCATGCCAAGTTTGGTTGAAATTGGCCCAATGGTTACTGAGGAGAGGATGTTTAAAGATTTCAAAGACAAAAACTGCCAGGCCCTGCCACGCCCATATTTGGGCATAAATCAAAATTCCATGAACAACTTTTTAAAAGGGTCACCAAAGGAACATTCATACCATATTTGGTTGAAATTGGCCCAATGGTTACTGAGGAGAAGATGTTTAAAGATTTCAAAGTCAAAAACTGCCATGCCCTGCCCCGCCCATATTTGGGTGTGAAACAATATTTCGCGAACAACTTTTGAAAAGGGTCACCCAAGGAACATTTATGCCAAGTTTGGTTGAAATTAGCCCAATGGTTCCTGAAGAGAAGATGTTTAAAGATTTCAATAACAAAAACTGATACACGCTGCCACGCCTATATTTGGGGGTCAATCAAAAATCTGCGAACAACTTTTGAGAAGGGTCACCCAAGGAACATTCCTACCAAATTTGGTTGAAATCCGCCCAGTGGTTACTGAGGAGAAGATGTTTAAAGAATTGTTGATGCCTTCCGACGCACGACGGACAAAAGGTGATACCAAAAGCTCACCTTGAGCACGTTGTGCTCAGGTGAGCTAAAAATTGATATCGGTCAGACAGACAGTCAGAAGGATGGACGACCGAGCCATAAGATAAAACAGCCCTTTGGGTGTAAAACAATACAGCCATTCAGGCATATAATGATTCCAGTTACCAAATAAATGTGTATTTCAGACAGATAGGAAATACTAGATAGTAGATATTCATTAATTTTTAAGACATCCATTCTAACAAATAACTGTTCTCTCTTTCTTCAAATATGTGATTAGGAAGAGTTCAAATCAGAAGATTTCTGTATGCATGGCAAGGTTTACAGAAATCTTAGATTTTACACATTTTCATCTGCAAATATCTAGATGCTTTCTTCATTAGAGCTGTAACTTGTAAAAAAATCTTCTGTGTTTTATTGCTAGTTCAAGAACTAGTTCTATATCTGGTTCAACACCTAGTTCTATAACTGGTTCAAGAACCAGCTCTATAAATGGTACAAGAGAACTGGTTCAAGAATGTTAAATAGCAGTTCAAGAACTCTTCAGTTCTAGAACTTTGAGTTCTACAACACCAAGTTCTTGAACTGCCTTTCAATTTTCTTAAACATTCTAAGACCTACTTCTAGAACACTAAAGAACTGGTCCTTGAACCAGTTCTAGATTATTGAGTTCATGTACTGCCATTTAACATTCTTGAATGCTCTAGAACTTAACTTGCATCTTCAATAACTACTTCTTGAACCTTTTTCAAAAGGGAAATTCTAGATTTCAAATCCTAGAAATTCAACAATAGTTCTATAACCTAAAAAATAAATTCTTTGGGTTTAAGAAAAGTTCGAGAACTAGGAAACTGGTTCTTTATCCCTTTTCAGGGCTAGTTCAAAAAATATTTAAAATAATATACTTTTACCTAACCCTTGTCATGCTGAACCCGCAATATTCCTGTTTTGACAGGAGTCCTAGACAAAGATAAGCCTACAATCATGTGCAGTCTGATCTTTGTCTAGACCTCTAGCTTATTTTTTCCGTAAATTTTCTACATAATTATTAACCCAAAATGTGTGCTTTCTGTGCTTTCAGGCCTTTGATTTTTACACAGTTTTGATGATTATTTATTTAGCATGACAAGGTTTAACATTTTGGTAAAACATTCTTTTATAAGGTGATTCATTGATTGCAAGCAAGATTTAACCCATTCCCACACAGCAAAATTTTAGACTGGTCCAAATTGAAAGAAGCTGCAGACGAAAATTTTAAGTTGATCGGATTTTGATTTTTTTGTCTTTTTGGATAGAAAACATTGTGGATAATGAAGAAATTGCTTGACCCAAGCAATTTCTTCATTTTCCACAATGTTTTCCAATGCTTTTTTCTTGAGGGGCCTAATAAGGAGAGATTGAGTTGGAATGGGTTAAAAGGTCAATAAGGGTGTTTTGCATGCTAAGTTTGAATGCTCTGGGCCTTTTGGTTTGGGAGGAAATGAAAGATTTTTCAAATTTTTTACTCTCCATCAACTCATCATATAGCCACATTTACTGGTCCTAGAGTAATAATTCATCCAATTACCAGATGACAACATTGTAGACTGGTCAAAATTGAAAAGGAGTTGCAGTGTCAATTTTAAGTTTATGATTTTTCTTTCAAATTTCTGTGTAGGAAACATTGTGTTAAATGAAGAAATTGCTTGTTACAAGCAATTTCTTCATTTTCCAAAATAGATGATTCAGTGTGAAACAGTTGTAACTGCCTATATGTTTAAAGGAAGTTACAAATGTTTTGCACTGAGCCATTGGAATGCACTCCAAATTGTTTATCTTGACCCTTGTCATGCTGATCCAGGAATATTCCTGCTTTGACAAAGACTTTGACAGGTGTAAAGACTAAGATCAGCCTGCTCAGACATGCAGTATGATCTTAGCCTACACTATCTGCTTGTCCTTGTTCCGTTGAGAAAAATGTTTTAGCGCAACATCCATCTATCTACGAATATAGTGAAAGGAGGATAAATATTCGGCAGGACAATGATTAACCTAGCTATTATTAGATTACAAATTTCAGACAGGTCCAAACTTAACCCATTCCCACACAATGACCATTTTAAACGCCCCTCAACATGAAAGCTTTGGAAAACAATTGTGGTAAATGAAGAAATTACTTGTCACAAGCAATTTCTTCATTGTCCACAATGTTTTCTACCCCAAAAGTCAAAGATTTTTAAATATTTCATCAACTTAAAATTGTCGTCTGCAACTTCTTTGAACTTGGACTGGTCTAAACTTTTATCATGTGGGAATGAGTTAAAGGAGTTTAAAGTTTAGGAAATTTTAGATACTTTCATCTTTCTGGATACCAAATATTGTATATAATGACGAAATTGCTTGTTACAAGCAATTCATTCATTTTACAAAATGTTTCCCCAAATGTTTTTATTGAGAGGTGTCAAAAAACATTGTTGTGTGGGAATAGGTTAAGGGGCATCCAAAAGCTTCATTGTGTTGGAATGGGTTAAGACTGATTATACAACACTGAAAGTTCTTGCCAATTTGGTATGCAGTGCTGATTTTTCAGTTCTCCTAATCTTTGTCTCCAAATAAAACCTGTGAACCTACCACAAAGGGCTTATGTTGATCCCTGCACAATAATTCAGAATCTTGAGGCAATATATATAGAGAATACAAAAATCAATAGCAGTAGAATTTTTGGGGGAGAAGATTTTTCAAATTTCCTCTTTGTCTTCATGTAAAATCCAGGAACCCACAACACTAGGCTAAAGTTGATCCAAGAAATTTTTTTGAGGTTCTAAAACTTTTGTAGAACTTCCAGAACTTGAGTTCAATAACTTTGTATGTTCTAGAAATTAAAGTACAAACTATGAATGTTTCAGAACTTAAGATTCAAGATATTTTCCTTCCAGTGTGTGATCTTTTGACTTTTTTATAGATAGTTTTTCAACCTTTTTAATTTGATTGCTGGGATGAAGAATCAGATAGATTTTGCTCTTTGCTCCTTAACTCTTGTCATGCGGAATAAAATTCTATTTTCAGAATTCAAATTAAATTAAAGGACTGAAATCACTGAAAGTTCTTATTCTGGGTCAATGTTCATCTGGAAAATCAATTATTTAAACAACTTCTGCATAACATGGACAAACAGGTGGTGTAGACTAAGATCAGACTGCACATTTGACAGGAATATTCGGGGCTCAGCATGACAATGGTTAAGTTTTTCTTTATTAGAAATGCATGTTTTTTGCTTATTTTGTTACAAGCAAATTTGTCATTTTCCACTTTGTTTTACAATTTTACAAAGACTTTTTCTTAAGGAGGCTGAAGATACAAAACAATTAATGTTCCCAATAACATTTTGTCTTGAATTTCATTCTCTGTGAAACAGGAAAGGGGACATTAGAAATTTTATAAGTGAACACTTTGATGTATTATCATGATCACCAATTTACATTTATGCAAGACTCTTCAATTGAATATCAAGTATTAGAAATCCATTTTCACCTGTGTTTATTGATTATTAACTGTAATCAGTTAATGCAAACCATTAGATAATTGCTTTCTTGACTTAGCATTACCTTAAATTCCTAATCCTACCACTGGTCAAAATGGTGGAAAAAACGTCCTCGAACCATTTTTTAAAATTTTAGACTATAGTCAAAATTGAATGACAAATTTTAGTTGAAGAAACTTTGAAAATGATTGTCTTTTGGGAAAAAAACATTGTGGACAATGAAGATTGATTGATTGAATGGGCTTTAACCCAACTTTTAGCAGTATGACAGTCATGTTGCAGCAGCTCGAGCACCTAATCATGGGTTCCTGGTACATATATTTCTCACACCAGTACCAGCAATACATCCTTTCCAAGCCTCCAACTGCTCATTCCACTTAGGTTTATGATTATCCATCCATTGGTGCCATGTCGGAAAGATATTTACTATGACCAGAGATTGAACCCCGGTGACCCAATAACTAGGAGCCCTATGCACTACCACTGTGCTATAGCTGCAGCCCTGGACAATGAAGAAATTGCTTGTGACATGCAATTTTAGTAGGGAGCATCAAAAAGTGTCATTGTGTGGGTATGGGTTAAAGCATGTTCAATTGTACATCTGTGTATTTTGGTTTGATTTATCATGACGGTTGACTTTAACCCATGCCCTCATAACGCTTTCTTACACCCCTCCAGAAAAAAACTTTGGAAAACATTGTGGCAAATGAAGAAATTGCTTGTAATAAGCATTTTTTTCATTGTCAACAATGTTCTCTCATCTAAAAGATAAAGATTTTCTAAATTGCACCAACTTTAAGAAAATTCAAGAAAATTTTAGACTGGTCCAGAATGAAAGAAGATGCAGACGACAATTTCAAGTTGATGAAATTTAACCCTTTCCTGTACGAACCCTGGATTTTTACGTTCTTTTGATTTTATACTCAAGAAGACATTGTGGGAAAAGAAGAAATTGCTTGTAACAAGAAATTTCTTCTTTTCCCACAATATTTTCTACCTTGTATGCTGGTTTCATATCAAATTGCATCTGCAACTTCTTTCAAATTGGACAAGTCTAAAATTTTGAAAAAAAGAAAAGGGTTAAAACAATTTCTTTGTCTTTTAGGGTAGAAAACAGTTGATAATGGAGATTTTGCTTATTACAAGCAATTCTCCATTATCAACAATGTTTTCCTAATTGTTTTACTTGAGGCGCATCTATGGGAATAGGTAAAATTATTGTCTACAACTTCTTTCACTTTGGACTAGCCTAGAAAATTGCTGTGACTGTGTTAACCCATTCCAACACAACAAAATTTCAGACAAGTCCAAACTGAAATGCCATTTGCATTGGAGAATTTAAAGCTTATGAAAATTCAGATATTTTAACTTTTGGGTCATAACGTTAATGGTCTACCCTAAAAGACTGTGATTTTTTTTCAAATTTCAATAAATTGAAATTGTCGTCTGCAACTTCCTATCAAATTTGAACAGTCTAAACTTTTGTCCCGGCAGCGGCACATATCCTTTCTGACATTTGTCACTCACCAATGGATGGATATATAATTGTAAACAAAAGTGGGATAGCCACTGGAGGCTAGGAATGGTGCCATTGTAAGGTGCTTCAGCCGCTGCGATATGACTGAAAAATTGTTAAAAGCGGCATAATAAACCACATCCAAACAAACCGTCGAAAGTGCTGTCACCTGGTAACAAGGCAAATTGTATGCATATTACATTGACATCAGTACTATGTGTGTTGATTAGACATTTCCATGCAAAATGTGATCATGAACCCTTGTCATGCTGAACAAGGATTATTCCTGTTTAGACAGGAGATGTAGACAAAGATCAACCAGTACATACTGCGGTAGGAATGATTTGAGAAGAGAAGGAAAGTGTCAGTATTTTCTTCTTTTTCCATAATTTTTTCCCTTTTGTTCAGTGCATAAATATGCAGGCTCTTTATTTTGGTTAATTAAGTTAAGACATGCAAATGAAATGGAAGATAGACAAACAGACATTGCTATAAACAATATATCCCTGATCTTAAATATTTTTGTCTTTTTCCATCTATATTTTGCTCTTTCACATACCTTTACTCTTAAAATTTCACCAGTTATCAAACAATGAAATTTTAGACTCATCTCAATTGAAACAATTTCAGAATACAACTCAAGTGGGTTTAATCTGAAAAAAAAGGTTATATAGAGGTGAAAAAAAAATTCTGATATGGAGATACTGCTTGAAACAATTGTTTTCCTAAATTTAACCCTTGTCATGCTAATCCAAGAATATTTCTGATTTGACAATAGCTTTGGTATGTGTATAGACTAAGGATCAGTTTACAAAGATGTGCATGCAGTCTGATCTTAGCCTACACTACCTGCTTGTTCTTGTTGTATTGAGAAAATCTTTGAACATAACATCAATCTAATTATGCCAAAGTTTTAAGATATACTATAGTTGTAAAAAGAGGATAGATATTAAGCAGGACCAGGGTTAAATTCCTTAGGAGCACTAAAAGTTGAGTTTGTGTGGTAATGGATAAATCCAAGTGCACTTTAAAGTTTGTCCCAGAAAGTTTCCATCACTTTTTTCATTCAGTCAAGGATATTTTTTGTTTATGTAAAAAATGTTTCACAAATTTTATCCTGGGCTTTCAATGATACTATAGATGTATAGTTGAGAGATTGATCTAAGATCATATTTTACAGTGAGAATTATCAGCAATAACAGTTTCTCAAGACTTACTAGCTCACATGTTTTTGTGGATCTGTATTTATTTCATCAGACCAAATAAAAAACAAATGATGGCATGAAAAATCATCACCAAAATCTGTAAGAAGGGAGATCACTCCTGAGGGCATATTTCACTGTTTCACCAGCCTCCAGATAGATACAGAAGCAAGCTCCTCTCTGATTGGCTGTTTTGTGTTGACAGTCCATACACAGGGCTATAATTATCACAAGCACATGGTTAACTGTCAGTTATTTCTCTCTGTGTCTGGAACTGGCACACTTCCACCGATTTTCCACTGTTTAGTTTGTAGAGTGAATAGTTTCAATTGTATTCTTAAGGATTGAGTTACATGGTTCTTCAATTTTTCAATGATTTTAATGGATATTAAGCCGGGAATTTACACATTTCACAGGATTATACATGGGTGTTTTGTTTACATTGCGGTGTTGACATTCTCAAAATAAACCGGCTGATGCAATATGAACTCAATGCTTAACCAACCAAAACTGATGCTTTTTCCATGCTCTGTATACTTTGCCACAGATTTTTAAGAAAAATAATTTTTCAAGGGAAAAACTACTCAAAAATGTCGCCTTCAAAAATGAATTCCATTCTTATTCAATTTTCTTCTCAGACAATTTGATCTAGTTATAATACAGACATAAAATTGAAAACTCAAACGAAGCATCTAAAACTAAATTACTTTGTTAATATTTCACTACCCTAGGACAGTAGAGGCCAACATATCATAAAATGTACTTAAAAATACCGCGTTTGGATCTTATGTTTTTCAGCGTGATAATGTTCCTTAATTTTGTGGACGAAAGTTTACAAAATCGACACCATGACAGATGGGAGCACATCTCGTGTAAGTTATCAATCATTCTATCGTCACTCCAGCATTGTCCCTCATTGTGCAACCCTGACAGACTAAACTACGGGAAATTCCTGCTGATTTAATTTACACATTGACTCTTGTTGTGTTTACAGAAAACAAAGAACACAATGACCATTTTTTAACATGATATTTTGCAGAAGTCAAAATCGTAAAACATCACAATCTACCAAGTTGTTATGAATATTAGTCTATATTCATTTCATGGAAAACATTGTGATATAAGAAGAAAATGGTTCGGATCATACTTTCTATGGGATATGAGACTTTCATTTATAAACTTTTTTACAATAGTAGAGAAGTGATTTATCACAAAATTTTAATTTATTCTTAGCAATTCTAATTAATTTTTTCTAAAAGAATAAAACTACCAAAACCACAGTGGATGTGAACCAATCACAAATTAGATTACAAGAAGACAAAATTTTAAAGGTCAAAATTGAAAGTTGCAAAGGACAATTTTAAGTTTTTGCAAATTTAAAAGAAGTTGTCTTTCTGGGTAGCAAATATTGTTGGAAATTAAGTGATTGCTTGTCGCAAGCAATATCTTCATTTTCCACAATGTTTTCTAAAAACTTTTCTTTGGTGGTGTAATTAGTGGGGGTTATGTGAGAACCAGATAAAGAAGAACTTTTTTAAGGAACAGACCAGTCTTCCTATAGAAATGGTACTGATTTGAGCCCAATAAGTAAAGATGCTGATTCCTTATGGTTTAAAAATTACCAAAGCTAGAAGAGTTTTAACGTTATAGTTACCCACCCGATTATGAAATGCTTCATCTGGGTCTGAAGTTGACTACTGTCTGATGATTAACAAATTACCAGACAAAGTAATCCTAGACTGGTCTACACTGAAAGAAGTTTCAGACAATTTAAAGTGTGCTTAATTTAAAAAAGAATAAATGCCATACAGGGGAGAGACCATTCTGAGAAATAAGAAATTACTTGGACAAATAATTTCTCCTTGTTTCCTGATGTTTCAATCCTACTTAACTTTAGTAGAGCATTAAAAATCAAGATTGTAAGGTTACCCTTGTCATGCTGATCCAGGAATATTCCTGTTTTTGTAGGAGATATAGACAAAGATCAGCCTGCACCTAAGTGCAGTCTGATCTTAGTCAACACAACCTGCTAGTACATGTACTTTTTATGCAGCATATGTTTGTGAAATTAATTTTCAAAATAAACACTTGTCCTCTGTAAGGACCTCTAGTTCTTTCAGTGCTTTGATTTAAAAGAACTTTAGGAAACAGATTTTATCCAGCATGACAAACTTAAGTTGCAATAAATTTTCAATTTCCATCATGAATATAGTATGTGCAAATGCACAGTTCAGCCAGAGTTAGAAATGTTTCTATTCACTTCAAATACCAGTACGATATTTTTTCATTATTGCAATTTAATTCGTCCCTGGTGTTAATTCAAAGATAAAAATCTAGTTTTCTCTGGAAATCAGCCTTGCTATAATTTCTCATCATGGAAAATATGTTAACTGTCCCCAATATTTTTTTTCCAAAAGCCTCAAAACCACGATGATGAATTATTTTTAAAGCTAGACAAATTCAAAATGAAATGAGGGGAAGATTTTTTTAAAGCCTTTTGTCTGCTTAACCCTTGTCATGCTAATTCCGGAATATTCCGCTATTGGCAAGAGGTGTAGACCAAGATCACTCTGCACATAAGTGCAGTCTGATCTTGGTCTACACCTCCTGCTTGTACTTTTCCTGCCAGAGTTTATCATGAAATTGATTTCTAAAAGAAATATTGATTTTTGAACAACAAGTTCTATCAGTGTTTTCAGCCCTTTGATTTTACAGCAATTCAGTAAGGTAATTTATACAGCATGACAGGGGTTAACACTGATTTTCTACATCATTTGATGAGGCAAAAACAGATTACAATTTTTTCATGCTAGACCAACCAAATTTAACCCCTGTAATTTCAACCCTTGTCTTAATTGTTGAACCTGAAATATCCCTGTGGATGTGTTACTGAAGATCGAATATCAAGGTGTTAACCCATTCTCAAACAACAGAATTTTAGACTGGTCCTAATTAAAAGAAGTTGCTGATTGCAATTTCAAGACATGTTGGTGAAACTTAAAGAATAATTGCCTCTTAGGAAAGAAAATATTGTTGACATTGAAAAGTTGCTTGTTACAAGCAATTTCTTCATTGTCCATAATGTTTTCCAAAAAAAATTCTCAGGAGTCTGGAAAAAGTGGGATTAATATTATTGTGCGGGAATGTGTTAAAAGAATATTGCAAATATTTAAAAAGTGGGAGTAAAATCAGGTCAGAAATTTCTGACAATACCCAGTTTTCAATGATCCCTTCCTTTAACATTCCGTACAATTGACACATTGATATTCAAGGCAGCACCGTTATCTTTGTGTCGAGAATTCCATAGAGAAACAGAAGCTTGTAAAGGAAGTCATAACATTTTGAAATTTCTTTTAGATCTCCTCATCATGAACAAACAGAAAATGTCATACATGTTTTGATCTCAATTTTAACTTAAAGGTCATATATCTGTAAAATATTATAGTGAATATTTAACCTTTGTTATGCTGAACTGGAATATTCCTGTTTTGACAGGGGACATGGACAAAGATAAGCTTGCACATATGTGCAGTCTGATCTTGGTTTACATATCCTATTTGTCACTTTTAAGCCAGAGTTGTATATAAGATATGTTATTAGTAAATAAGGTTAACAGCTTCCATAGTTCAAATAATTTCAGCCCTTTAATTCTAAAGAGTTCTGTAAAGATTTTTATGCAAGAGTACTGACATGTGCTGTTGGTGCCCTCATTTAGTGCCTTAACCCATTTCCACACAATGACGCTTTTAAAGGCCCCTCAATATGAAAGCTTTGGAAATCATTGTGCAGAATGAAGAAATTGCTTGTTACAAAAGGCAAATTATCATCTGCAACTTCTTTGAATTTGGCCTGGTCTAAAATTCTACCGCGTGGGAATGAGATAATAGCTTTATTTTTACATGTGTACTGCAGCATTTTCAGTTTGATCTGGATGCCACAGACTAGAACCTGGGAATATACAAGAACGATCAGCCAGTAACAAGATTGGCATGGTATTTCACACTTGACAACAAACTATAAAGATGTAATGACTTGGCACCCTAACAAAAGACTGTCCAATAATATCACTTCACTGGGTTACCCATTACCAGACTGCAAAATTTTAGACCAGTCCAAATTCAAAGAAGTTACAGACGACAATTTTAAATTGATGAAATCTTAAATTTTATTCAACTTTCTTGACAGAAAACATTGTGTAAAATGAAGAAATTGCTTGTTTCAAGCAATTTCGTCATTTTACACAATATTTTCCCAAATGATTTTCTTGAGGGGCGTCCAAAAGCGTCACTGAGTGGGAATGGGCTAAAACACATTTGAGTTTAAGACAATCGTATATTAGACCTCTTTAATTTTTGTCACCTAGAACCCAGAGTATTCCTGTTTTGGCAGAAGGTTTAGAAATTTTGATTATATTGTCTACAACTCGTGTTTGTCCTTTTCAAACCAGAGTTATTTATGAAAATCATTTTTTAGAAGAAGACATTAACACAA
The DNA here is from genome assembly GCA_946902895.1 of Fragum fragum. Taxonomy (NCBI): domain Eukaryota; kingdom Metazoa; phylum Mollusca; class Bivalvia; order Cardiida; family Cardiidae; genus Fragum; species Fragum fragum. The sequence continues at coordinate 19,802,406 of OX336375.1, forward strand.
AACTAGTGATACAAGTGCTTTCAGTCCTTTGATTCAAATGAAATCTGTAGGGATTTTATTCTGCAGGATAAAATTTAAAATGTGATGGTGGGTAATGATGGGTTGGATATTAAGTATTTCATTTGCCCACACAGTACGGCACAAATAGCTCTTTTCTCAAGAAAGTAGAACAAATAGGGTTTAATATAGGAACCTAATGTATGGTCAAATTAAGTTATTTCCAGATTCTCCTAGATAAATTAAAATTTAACCCATTCCCACATTATCCTGCTTTTTGACGCCCCTACAAAAAACGGCCTGGAATATGTTGTGGCCTAGACTATGAATCAAATCAATGTCTGCAATGTTTTCCATCCTAAAGGCAAAGTTTTTCTACATTGCATTAGCATGAAATTGTTGTCTGCAACTTCTTTCAATTTGGACCAGTCTTAAATTTTGTTGAGTAGTGATAGGACATGGACAGATATAATATGTATATGATCAATTAAACTAGATATTGATCAGGATTGGTATATTTCTAAACTCATAGTTCAAAATTGAGCAGAATTTGTAAATTGGGGTTTGATTCTCTATAAAGCATGAGAACAATATTCCTATAGCAATTCCGATAGTCTGACAATATCTGGTATCAATCAAACAGACCATTCATCTGTTTGTGTACAGAAGATATTGGCCAACAAAAATTGGTCTTTTGAATACCGATTTTGGAAATCACTGAAATACACAGAAGGTTATCAACTTCAGTGAAAGAATTATCAGAAATATTTACATTATCTTTTTCCTCACTTTGGATGATTTATCCATTTACAAGACCACAGCAATTTTCTTTACTTATCTAAATAGAACAGATTTGCAGACAAATATTTTAAGCTGTTGAAATGTTTTAAATCCTTGTTCATACAGGAAGAAACATTGTGAAAAATGAAGAAATTAATTTTTCCATATTCCTCAATGTTTTCTTCAGCTGTTTTCTGGGGGGCGTCATAAAGCAGAATTGTGTGAGAATTTCCATAGAGATTTAATCCTAGGCGGCCTTTGTCCAAGATTTATTTTTGTCTGTACCCTCATTTACCAGCATACCTATAACTTGTATAATGTTGGAACATGGTTATCAATAGTCACTATTGTATTTGATAGTAATTGAATACTTAAAATGTTTAGAGATATTTGATGCTGAAAACCCACCACAGACAATCATGATGATACCACTTTCTTCTTGTAAAGTATGAAATACCATGGTCAGCCATTTATAGAAAGTTATAGATGGCTAAATGAAACTGTCTCCATTATATGTTCTTGGTTTCAGCAAAATTACAGGACAATGCATAATTATACCATCAAGAGTTTATTCAATTTTGTTTAAATATATGGTCTAGACAATTTTAAAGTTCTAACATTTATAAGATCTTTTTCGTTGAAATTGTGTATAGACAGCAAATTTCAAAGATTTATGAAGTTGCAAGCTGAATTCTACCTTGCATATATCATACTTAATTTCTTATTCCTTTTCTACTTTGTGAAAGATTTAACAACACTTTTAACAGTATTTCAGTCATATCGCGGTGGCTGGAGTGCCTAACCATAGATTTCTGATATTTCTGATACCACTACATCCTTTCCAGGCCTCAAGCTGCTCATCTTGCTTAGGTTTATGATTATCCACCCATTAATGGGATACAAAATTATGTTGGAAGGGATATTGGGGAATGAACCCCTGGACCCAATGATTGAGAGTCAAGTGCACTACCAACTGCGCTATGGCTGCTGCCTTCTTTTCACAGGCATTTACATCTTGTAATGAAAATTAACTGCAAGGAGAAGCATAGATATAATGTTGCTGCATCTATATGTTATATATACTTTTCTTAAATTGCATTGCAATTAACTATTCATTTAAACACTAAACTTTCACTAGCCAGACTCCTAAGACTTACTTGAACCAATTAATGCACAAAGAATTGATTCTACAAGCCACTTAAAGAGGCAGATAATGAATATTTAAGAAGTATTATTGATCAGCTTTGTGGCATTAAGAGGTACTGTGAAGCAATGATTGTAGATAAAACCTTGTGCTTTATTATTCATAAGGTCGCCCATTTTTTCCCTTGTGAGGACACTTTCGGTCCAATCATTGTTATATTTTACAAATGACCACACTGTGACTCAATTTGAGGAACATTTATACAATATCAGCAAAGATCTTGATTGAATTAACCCATTCCTACACAGTGACGCTTTTAAACGCCCTTCAATATAAAAGCTGTGGAAAACATCAAGGACAATGAAGAAATTGCTTGTTAAAAGCAATTTCTTCATTATCCACCATGTTTTCTACCCAAAAAGACAAATATTTTAAAAATGTCAACAATTTTAAATTGTCGTCTGCAACATCTTTCAATTTTGACGGTCTAAAATTTCACTGTGTGGGAATGGGTTAAGGCTTTAGATCAAATTTTCAAAACAAACCTTTTCATTCAAAGTGCCATAAGTACTATACATTAACCCATTCCCACTTAATCCCCCTCTTTATGCTCTTTACAAAATAGCTTTGCTAAACAGTGTGGAGATTAGAAATTGCTTGCAGCAAGTAATTTTTTGTCGTACACAATGCTTTCTCCCCTACATCACAAAGATTTTTAAAATTTTATCAACTTAACCCTTTGCTGTTGAATCCCTGGTTTTTACATCCCTGTGATTTTATGACTGAGAAAACATTGTAGAAAAAGAAGAAATTGCTGGTACAAATGATTTTCTTCTTTTTCTACAATATTTTGTACCCTACTGAGTGGTTATTTTACGAATTAAATCTAATTTTACTTGTTTTCTGCAAAACCTAGGAATTTGGACAAGTATAAAAATTTTCAAAACCAGAAAGGGTTAAAATTGTCGTCTGCAACTTCTTTCAATTTGGACCAATCTTAAGTTTTGTCATCTTAGCATCGATTTAAATAATCTTTATCTTTTAATACTTGATAATGGTAGATCCAAGCTTAAATAATCAATGGGGGTGGGGGTGGTTTTTCCTATCATGACCAAATTTTTATGAAAAATGAAATAATTGGATTACAGAGGGAGCCGCCAAATCCTTAAAATAAGACATTGCTTGACTGAAATTCTTGGACTCTGTTACAAGCAATTCCTTCATTTTCCGAAGCTTTTAGCTTGAGGGGCAACAAAATGCCTGAATGTGTGAAGTGGGTTAACATAATTAATCCACCCCCCCTTTTTATGCCTCTCAAGAAAATAGTTTTAGAATCAATTTCTGTATTTTCCACATTTTTTTATATCCAGAGGGACATAGATTAAAAGAAGTTTTACAATTTTGAATTCTCAACTACAATTTCTTTCAATATCGACCAGTCTAAGATTTTTCCCTTTTAGAATGGGTTAACCGATTCCCACTTAGTGATGCTTTTAGATGTGCTCAAGGAAAAAAGCTTTTGAAGACATTGTGGAAATGAAGAAATGGCTTGTTACAAGCAATTTCATCATTTTCCACAATGCTAAAGTTGAAAAATTTCAAATTGACGTCTCAATCTTCTTTGAATTAGGGCCAGTCTAAAATTCAGCCGTCTGGTAATAGGTTAACCCTTTCCTGTTTTTGAAAATTTTAGACTAGTACAAATTGAAAGAGGTTGCAGACGACAATGAAAACTGGATGCTATTTGAAATGAAACCATCCTATGTGGTCGAAAATATTGTGGAAAAAGGAGAAATTGCTTGTTACAAGCAATTTCTTCTTTTTCCACAATGTTTTCTTGAGTAGAAAATCACAGGAACGTAAAATCCCGTATTTGACTGGGAAAGGGTTAATCAGAAGCTCAGGGAGTAGGTATGAATGATACCGTACAGTGATAGTGTAATTAGTAGTTGGATAGATTTCATTGATTATTTGTTTAACCCATCTTCACCTGATCTACCAGGGATAAAAGAGCATCCGTTAAACATCAAGTATCCATTCATACAATGTGATGAGTTTAGAAGTATTCACATTGATTTATGGGTGGAGAACTTAATTGTCCAGTCTAAAAATGGTACCTCCTCAAAGTAGCCAGTCTAGTACTTTGTTAACACGTTATAAAACATCAAAATTTTAGACGGTTTTAAGTTTTAAAGTTCACAGGCAAAAATCATTGTGGCTAAATCAGTGAAATTCGCCACAGAATGGATAGAAATCATCAGGAAAAGAAAAAAAAAAATTTCCTGTCGCAAGTAATCTTTACTTTTCCCAAATTATCCAAAGCTTAATTTCTGTAGTGCGTCACAATGCTGAATTTTATGGCAATGGCTTAACAATTTTGAAGGACTTATGATATCAAAAAGTATATTTCCTTTAACACATTACCACACATTGATCCCTTTAAACGCTCCTAAAGAAAAAGAATTAGGAAAAAAATAAAGAACCAAGCAATTTCTTAATTTTCCACATTGTTTTCAAACCAGAAAGCTTAAAAATCCAAAATTTTACAAACTTTAGATTGCTGTGTGCAACTCCTTTCAATTTTGACCAGTCTATTATTTTGCCATCTGGTAATCGGTAAAAGTATCCTTCGAGATCAAAACTTTAAGGAACCAGACTAAACCTTTTAAAATCAGAGTGCCAGGCTAAGTAAATATAGGGAAAGATCTATGATCTGAGCCTTTTCCAGAAAATGCAACTACAGAAACCTCCATAGACAAAAACACTAAATCTACATCACAGTTAACTTGCCGGTAAATAGTGCATGTCATTGTCCAGGGAATAAACGCCAAAAACACCACTATAATTATCTTGGTAACAACTTCCCTATAGATAAAAGTTGGTATTAAGAAAACTCTTAAGGCACTTGCTGTAATCTGCAGGTTTTGTCAACTTTGCAAGTTTCCTGCTAATTTCATTTAAAGATGACTTTTTACAATTTTAATTGTCAGGTGCTTAAAGCTATTATTAAGCAATAGGTCCCCTGCTGTTTCACATTCTATAGTTTCTATATACCATAATTTTTTTCTCCTTAACATTTCACCTTAGTAACCCTTAGAATGGCCCTAATAAGTACACCTTTTCTCTAATCATGATATTTATCATTATTTACCACTAAATTGAGAATTGCATTTCCCGACAATATAACCTATTGCCAAACGACAAAATTTTAGACTAGTCCAAATTTCATCTTTCTTGGAAGAAAACATTGTGGAAAATGAAAAAGATTGTGTGTCTTCTATTTAAACCTTGTCATGCTGAACCTGGAATATTCCTGTTTTGGCAGGAGACCTAGACAAAGATCAGCTAGCACATATGGGCAGTCTGATCTTTATCTAGACATCCTCCTTGTCCCTTTAGAGCCAACATTAATTATTCCATTAATTTTCTAAATAATTACCAACTCAAAATTAGTGCTTTCAGTGCTATCATTCCTTTGAATTTCACACAATATAGTAGAGGATTTTATTCAGCAAGACTAGGGTTAACCGTTCCCATGCAACAAAATTTCAGACTGGTCCAAAGTCAAAGAAGCTGCAGGTGACAATTTCAAGTTGATGGAATTTTAGATTTTTCGTCATTTTGGGTAGAAAGCATTGTGGATAATGAAGAAATTGCTTGATACAAGCAATTTCTTCAATTTCCACAATGTTTACTAATGCTTTTTGGCAGGGCGTAAAAAGGAGTGCTTGTGACAGGGAATGAGGTAAGTTACGAGACAAAACTGAATAAAAGGGTAACAGAGACACCACCTGTGGTCCACCAGTGAACAAATAGTTCACTGCTGTGAATTATGCTTGTTAAAAACACTCCTTTGAAATACAGTGTCTGTTTGCCTTGTTGATCAATAAAGTGACCAGCTTGACTTCAGTGTGACTGTAATCCTTTCCTTTATGACTGAAACATTATCATAAAGAAAGATGATGGAAAAGGAAAAAAAAAAGCTTCTTACAAGCGATTCCTTCTGTTACTATATTGATATATCTGTACCAAATTCAAACAAAGTCCAGTCATATTGAATTGCCATCTGTAACATTGTTCAATTAAGACCTGAGACTGGAAACTCTCGTCCAGTTAAGGGTCAAATCTGTCCATGGCTAATTTAAGGGACACAAAGAGATTGAAAATGTCAATTTGTAAAACAGCTCTTGTGAAAAATTTGCATATCATTGAAACATATTGTGTGAAAAAAGAATCAAATTCCAAAATATTCAAAGGCATGTGTTCAAACTAAGATTTATTGTATATATTATCTATTACTATAATCAATGCTTAAGCCATTACCAGATGGCAAATTTAAGACTGGTTCAAATTGAATGGATTTGCAGATGACTTTTTAAAGTTTAATTTATTTCGGATCTTTTTTCCTTTTGGGGAAGAAAACATTGTGGAAAATGAAGAAATTCTTTGTAACAAGCAATTTCTTCATTTTCCACAATGTTTTCAAAAGTTTTTTCTCTCGGGGTTGTGTAAAAAAGGGCAATTCTTTGGGAATGGTTTGACCCATTACTAGATAACCATTTTTTTTATGTGCCTGCATGTTATTGCAAGGCACATATAGAGTTACTTTTGTCCGTGTGCAAGAGGGTTTGTATGTGTGTGCGTATGAATCACAGAGTGTAATTCTGAACATGTGGACTCCTTGAGAAAGTGTTCAATTTCAGACAGAATAAATTCTGCTAATCCAATATTTCCCCTCAGTTTCAATATCATTGCTACATTTAGTTTCCTACAAAGTCTGATGTCAATGACGCAAGCGTATGCCTTATGATTAAATAGCCAATTTCTCACTGTAAAAACTGACAAAATTAAATTTGGACGGGGAAAAAGAAGTATCGAAAGAGAAACTTAAGTTCGCATTAATCTCAAAGAACGAAAAATTGCCTCAAGCTTTCTGAAAATATTATGCTCTCTGTCTCCAACAATTTCCTTTCTAAATAAATATAGGTTTATTCACAACTAGAAGTGAACCTATTAAAGATGACAAACTTAGTTTGGTCCAAATTGCAAAAAATATGCAGACAAAAAATTTATTTTAATAAACAATTTTTTTAGCCATTTGGAGTAGAAAAATGGAAAATGAAGAGATTACTTGTTACAAGCAATTTCTTCATTTACCACAATGTTTTTGAGAGCTGTCTCCTTTTAAGAGGACATCAAAGAGAGTAAACATGTGTGAAAGGAATAAACCTATTCACACACAACTAGGTAATCCTTCTTTTTTTACCACACATTGAAATGAAATAAGAAAAAAATCAATGTGGAAAATGGAGAAATTGCTTGTTTTTTACTTAGCAAGATAGAAAAAATTGAAATTTTATTATCTTGAAATTATTGTCTGCAAGGATTAAGATTTCTGGGTCATTTTAAAATTTATCTGGGACTATGTAAGGCCTATGAAAGGACCAAACAGTATCTGTACAGAACATTTTGATTGAGATAAGTTTTTCTCCTTTTTTCTAAATGTCACCATTCTTCATTTATAAAGGTGTAAAAAACATTGTAAAAAGTAAAGAAATCGCTTAATAGCACTTACCTCCTAATCCACAATGATATTTTGGTCCGAATACACCAATTTATTGATTGATTGAATGGGGTTAAACGCACTTTTAGCAGTATTTTAGTCATATTGTGGTGACTGGAGCACCTATAACAATGGATTCCTGGTATTTCTCACATCAGTACTACCACTACATCCTTTCCTAGCCTCTAGCTGCTATCTCACTAAGGTTTACAATTATCCACCCATTGGTGAGAGACAACTGTGGGAAATGTGATGCCGCCGGGGATCTAGCCTGTGACATCCCTTGATTACTGAAAATTAAGAGTCTGATGCGCTACTGACTGTGCTATGATGGCGGCTCCCCTGGTAGACCAAGAATTTTGCTAACAAGGTGCCAAATTGTCACAAGATACGCCCGTCACACTGCTTAATATAAACTGGGGGTTTGAATAGAAATGAGGTTATTTTGAATTAATTTTTTTTGTCAAACAAAGTATGAAAAACAACAAAGGGCAATAACTCAAAAAATAGACCAGGTAGAGTTATGGTTCTTGTGCACTGCACTCCCCCTTGGTGAGATCTATACACCCATGAAATTTCATGATTCTAGCTATTATACTTTTAGAGATATACTCCGGACAAGATTCAAGTATGAAAAACAACAAAGGGCAAAACCTCAAAAAATAGGCTAGGTAGAGTTATGGTTCTTGTACACTGCACTCCCACTTGGTGAGCTCTATCCATCCTTGAAGTTTCATGATCCTAGCTATAATACTTTTAGAGATATACTCCGGACAAGATTCAAGTATGAAAAACAACAAAGGGCAATAACTCAAAAAATAGGCCAGGTAGAGTTATGGTTCTTGTGCACTGCACTCCCCCTTGAAGAGATCTATACACCCATGAAGTTTCATGATCCTAGCTGTAATAATATACTCTGGACAAGATTCAAGTATGAAAAACAACAAAGGGCAATAACTCAAAAAATAGGCTAGGTAGAGTTATGGTTCTTGTACACTGCACACCCACTTGGTGAGCTCTATCCATCCATGAAGTTTAATGATTCTAGCTATTATACTTTTTGAGATATTCTCCGGACAAGATTCAAGTATGAAAAACAACAAAGGACAATAACACAAAAAATGGGCCAGGTAGAGTTATGGTTCTTGTGCACTGCACTCCCCCTTGGTGAGATCTATACACCCATGAAGTTTCATGATCCTAGCTATAATACTTTTAGAGATATACTCTGGACAAGATTCAAGTATGAAAAACAACAAAGGGCATTAACTCAAAAAATAGACCAGGTAGAGTTATGGTTCTTGTGCACTGCACTCCCCCTTGGTGAGATCTATACACCCTTGAAGTTTCATGATCCTAGCTATAATACTTTTAGAGATATACTCCGGACAAGATTCAAGTATGAAAAACAACAAAGGGCAATAACTCAAAAAATAGGCTAGGTAGAGTTATGGTTCTTGTGCACTGCACTCCCACTTGGTGGGCTCTATTCATCCATGAAATTTCATGATCCTAGCTATAATACTTTTAGAGATATACTCTGGACAAGATTCAAGTATGAAAAACATCAAAGGGCAATAACTCAAAAAATAGGCCAGGTAGAGTTATGGTTCTTGTGCACAGCACTCCCCCTTGGTGAGATCTATACACCCATGAAGTTTCATGATCCTAGCTATAATACTTTTAGAGATATACTCTGGACAAGATTCAAGTATGAAAAACAACAAAGGGCAATAACTCAAAAAATAGGCCAGGTAGAGTTATGGTTCTTGTGCACTGCACTCCGTATTGATGAGAAGAATATAACTGCCAAGTTTAAAGTCAATTGGACTTAAGGTGACAGAGTTATGCTCCGGACAAAGAAGTGGACACCGCCGGACAACCGGACGCCTGGACGTACGGACGATGGGACACCACGGCTGATCCCATAATACGTCCCGTCTTCGACGGGTGTATGAAAAAAAACATAATCTGCACCTTCTTTGAATTTGGACCAGCCTGAATATTTTGTTTTCTATTAATTGGTTAAAGTGCCTTAATTTTGCAATGCAGTTTTTTTTATTGAACATATATTAGAAATAATTTACATGTTTCTGCTCATTTTTTGTGCTGGTAAAAGGATTGCATTATGTGTGTTCAATTATTCATCACACCTTAGGCAATGTTCTCACTCAAGTATCGGAATGTTCAACTGCCGTTGTAATACCAGCATTCATTTCAAGAGGGGAGCTCAAGGTTTTATGTTGCTCAATCTAATTTCCCGGCAGTGTAATCAACCCAAGCAATCTGCAGATCAATGTACAACAAATCATTACCCTTATATTTTTAAGGCAAGATTGTTACCATTGTCTATTTTTTCAGGATGGTAACTTTACCTATCAGATCTGCCATTAACCCCCTCCTGTTTTGAAAATTTTTAGACTTGTCCAAAATCAAAGGTTTTGCAGAAGTAAATTTAAAGTGGATTTAATTTGAAAAATAACCAGTCTGTAGGGTAGAAAACATTGTTGAAAAAGAACAAATTGATTCTTATAAACAATTTCTTCTTTTGTTACAATGTTTCCTCAATCATAAAATCACAGGTCGTAAAAACCAGGGATTGAACAGGAAAGGGTATAATAGTCTGCAGTTATAACATTAGAGTCACCTACAAAGGAAATTGAAATGTTGGAGGTTAAATTGGCACTTCTGATCTAGATTATTGTGCCTATTGGTCGATCGATTTTTTTTAGCTAACAAAGCGTTTGCTATGATAGCCTAAGTTATCAAACAAAATTTTGAGGTCTTATCATAGTTCAATGGGTGCAAACTGCTTAAATTCCAGGGATCTAGCCCATGACATCCCTGGATTATTGAAGATTAAGAGTCTGATGCTCTACCGACTGCGCTATGACGGCGGCACCTAAGATCATTACATATTAAAGTTAGAATTCCTAAGTGTCAAATCAATGGGAAAAAAAACGTAAAAAAAACTAGACTTGTCACAAAGTTGACTAATACCTAACCCCACCCATCCCCCAAGCATTTTGTCAGTTGACCTATGACCCATGTTACCCGAAAACCAAGGGCACCTCCTTTGGTCATAGACATTGAATTAGTATTAGAGTAACGGAAAAGTCAACAATGGACGAACAGACAGACATGGTGAAACTAATATACTTCACTCTACTTATCATAAGTGGGGCGTATAATTATGTACATATGAACCCATTCTCCGATACCTTACCTGTATCAATATAGGAATGATATCATAAATATCTGATGATAATCATGATTCACTTAAGGTTTCCCCGCAGCAGAAGTTAATTTGTCCGATCATTTTTTTAATCATCTCCAAGACTTGAAAAGGTTTGAACTGAAAATCAATCATAATCCTGAACAAGGTGCCAAATTGTCACAAGATACGCCCGTCACACTGCTTAATATTAACTGGGGGTTTGAATAGAACTGAGGTTATTTTGAATGAATTTTTTTTGTCAAACAAAGTATGAAAAACAACAAAGGGCAATAACTCAAAATATACGCTAGGTAGAGTTATGGTTCTCGTACACTGCCCTCCCACTTGGTGAGCTCTATCCATCCATGAAATTTCATAATTCTAGCTATTATACTTTTAGAGATATACTCCGGACAAGATTCAAGTATGAAAAACAACAAAGGGCAATAACTCAAAAAATAGGCCAGGTAGAATTATGGTTCTTGTGCACTGCACTCCCCCTTGGTGAGATCTATACACCCATGAAGTTTCATGATCCTAGCTATAATACTTTTAGAGATATACTCCGGACAAGATTCAAGTATAAAAAACAACAAAGGGCAATAACTCAAAAAATAGGCTAGGTAGAGTTATGGTTCTTGTACACTGCACTCCCACTTGGTGAGCTCTATCAATCCATGAAATTTCATGATTCTAGCTATTATACTTTTAGAGATATACTCCGGACAAGATTCAAGTATGAAAAACAACAAAGGGCAATAACTCAAAAAATAGGCCAGGTAGAGTTATGGTTCTTGTGCACTGCACTCCTCCTTGGTGAGATCTATACATCCATGAAGTTTCATGATCCTAGCTATAATACTTTTAGAGATATACTCCGGACAAGATTCAAGTATGAAAAACAACAAAGGGCAATAACTCAAAAAATAGGCCAGGTAGAGTTATGGTTCTTGTGCACTGCACTCCCCCTTAGTGAGATCTATACACCCATGAAGTTTCATGATCCTAGCTATAATACTTTTAGAGATATACTCCGGACAAGATTCAAGTATAAAAAACAACAAAGGGCAATAACTCAAAAAATAGGCCAGGTAGAGTTATGGTTCTTGTGCACTGCACTCCCCCTTAGTGAGATCTATACACCCATGAAGTTTCATGATCCTAGCTATAATACTTTTAGAGATATACTCCGGACAAGATTCAAGTATAAAAAACAACAAAGGGCAATAACTCAAAAAATAGGCTAGGTAGAGTTATGGTTCTTGTACACTGCACTCCCACTTGGTGAGCTCTATCAATCCATGAAATTTCATGATTCTAGCTATTATACTTTTAGAGATATACTCCGGACAAGATTCAAGTATGAAAAACAACAAAGGGCAATAACTCAAAAAATAGGCCAGGTAGAGTTATGGTTCTTGTGCACTGCACTCCTCCTTGGTGAGATCTATACATCCATGAAGTTTCATGATCCTAGCTATAATACTTTTAGAGATATACTCCGGACAAGATTCAAGTATGAAAAACAACAAGGGCAATAACTCAAAAAATAGGCCAGGTAGAGTTATGGTTCTTGTGCACTGCACTCCCCCTTAGTGAGATCTATACACCCATGAAGTTTCATGATCCTAGCTATAATACTTTTAGAGATATACTCCGGACAAGATTCAAGTATGAAAAAAAACAAAGGGCAATAACTCAAAAAATAGGCCAGGTAGAGTTATGGTTATTGCGCACTGCACTCCGTATTGATGAGAAGAATATAACTGCCAAGTTTAAAGTCAATCGGACTTATGGTGACAGAGTTATGCTCCGGACAAAGAAGTGGACACCGCCCGGACGACCGGACGCCCGGACGACCGGACGCCCGGACAACCGGACGCCCGGACGCCCGGACACCACGGGTGATCCCATAATACGTCCCGTCTTCGACGGGCGTATAAAAATGGCGACTCTTATAGATTATATACTCTATATGCTAAAGAGACCACCTCTATTAACCCATTACCAGATGGCAAAATTTTAGACTGGTCCAAATTCAAAGCAGTTTCAGATGACAATTTAAAGTCTATGAAACTTTAGATTTTTCAACTTAACAGGTAGAAAGCATTGTGTAAAATAAGGAAATTGCTTGTCACAAACAATGACTTCATTTTACGCAATGTTTTCCAAAGTAGTTTTCTTGAAGGGCGTCAATAAGTATCATTATATGGGAATGGGTTAAGTGACCTCTGATTTTCATTAAGTGACAAGCATAAAACTTCCCTTTCCCAAAACAAAGGATAATTATTATCTGATGTTTTTGCTTATGACATTGTCAAAATTAAATCATATGTTGGTGACAATTCTAATGAGTTCAATCTGCACAGGATTAAGTGAGAAAACAGCAATTATTTGTGTATACAGCCCAATCAGTCCCTCATATAATTATGTCACAAAAAGTGTATGAAATGACTCATAATTCTCTTAACCCTTGTCATGCTGAACCCAGAATATTCCGGGTTTGGCAGGAGGTGTAGACTAAGATCAGACTGCACTTTATGTGCAGGCTGATCTTAGTCTACACCTCCTGCTTGTACTTTCCTGTCAGAGCTGTCAGAGCTGTTTATGAAGTTGATTTCTAAAAGAAATAAACAAGTTCTATCTGTGCTTTAAGCCCTTTGATTTGACAGCATTTCAGTAAGGTAATTCATACAGCATGACAAGGGTTAAATGATCACATTTTGGCTGTCCCTTGGCTGGTCGCAAGTTTAACTCTACTTTTAAATGTGTGAGTCTTATAGTCATTTACAATTATCTACCCGTTCATCTGAACTAATTGACAGTTCGCTGCTGTCAATCAGGAAGTAGTATGACCTATCAAATAATTAATTTAGGCCAGAAGTGGACTTTGAACTACAACATTGGTAGACATTTATGTTCAGCATTTTTGGTTGGTTTGGTGACCTTCTTATAACTACAGCTTATTCAAGCCGTGGCTAGGACATTTAAGTCGTCAACCAACTATATTTTTTTAAAATTAACAGACTAAAAATTTTAGAAAAATATGCCGTTTAATGTTGCAATGTAGCTGTTCTTGAGATTGATTCTTACAGACGAAACAAACTGCACAGAACAAATTATAAAATGTATCAAATCATAATCATACAACTCAAATGTGTGAAGTCAAATGTAGTGGAAAGTTAATCCTAACGATATTAGATTGGAAATTTGTCCTCTGCATTTAATGATAATGAAAGCTACATTCACTGTCTCGTTTTGACGCTTTCATCTTCTGTTTTCCCCAGGTCAAACACAATCAAAAGTTTACGTCAAAAACTTGTAACTAGAGTATTGTTGAAGCTGTAGTTACAAGTTTTTTTCTATGTACTTTGAGCAGGTATTGATTGACAACAAGCATGATGAAAAGATACCTGGATTATTAGTATGTATCTATTTGACCCTTATCCTAATCTGAATAGCTTTAAATGGAATTAAAATGCCGAAACTGTGCCAATTTCTTTTCTTTTTTTCATAAAACCAATGAATATTATTTGTGAATAGAATTTACTAGATTTAGTCTTAAGTAAATTAAGTGTTAATTTTTGTTCTAGAAAGATGATTTCATGACCACCTTAATTCTCAGAGACAGCATCTTAAAAAGGCATGTCATTTAAATTCTGTGAATCTTCATAATTTGGAGATTTTATAGGAGATCTAATTGCTGAACCAGCCATGGTCAAAGTTTTATTATGACTTGTCACCTTCAACATAATTGTAATACCCCTATCATTGGCAACAACTACTGGCCTACAAGTTAATTCTCCTTTTCTTACAAGCAATTTCTCCTTTTTTCACAAAGTTTTCTTGCTTATTTGGCACTTTTTCAATTTTAGCGCAATTCAGTGTCTGATCTGCAACTTTTTTTCAATTTGGACCAGTCTGAAATTCTATTATGCGGTAATGTGTTGATTCTGAATCATGAAATAGAATATAGAATTACGAGATCAAAATTACAAAATTCCACATCCTTAGTTATCAAAAATTTGCTTGATTAAGACTGTGGGGGAATAGGTAAACAAAGCTAAACCTTTTCCTGTTTAATTTTTTTTTCAAATTGTAGACTAGTCCAAATTGAATAAGGTTGCAGATGACAATCAAAATTAGATGCAATTCGAAATCAAATCGTCCTATGTGGTAGAGAACAATATGGAAAAGGGAGAAATTGCTTGTTAAAGCAATTTCTTCTTTTTCCACAATGTTTTCTCAAGTATAATATTACTGCTACGTAAAATTCCGAGTTTGTTCAGGAAAGGGTTAACAATTGATTCTAGAGAATAGAAGTTGTCATAATTGTATATGACTTAACAGTTGATCCAACGTTTTCCCCAGAAAAAGATTAAATCAATAGGCATCCCTATCAGACTGTGCGGTCTCCTCATCTTTTAACTGTCATACATATAAGGTTCATGATTCATGCTGCATGCAGAACATGCTTGTGAATATATAAAAACATGAAAATATGGAAGCAATTAACCCTTGTCATGCTGAACCTGGAATATTCCGGTTTTGGCAGGAGATGAAGATATCAGCCTGCACATGAGTGCAGTCTTATCTTGGTCTAAACCTCCTGCTGGTAATTTTCCTACCAGAATCATTTATGAAATTGATTTCTAAAAGATTTTTGAACAACAAGTTCTATCAGTGCTTTCAGCCCTTTGAATTTACGGGAATTCGGTAAGGTAATTTATACAGCATGACCAGGGTTAACCTTTTACCAGACAACAAAATTTTTGACAGGTCAAAATTCAACTTTTTTTAACTTAGAATACATTGTTTTATAATGAAGAAAAGGCTTGTAACAAGCAATTTCTTCATTATAAAACAATGTTTCCCCTAGCTTTTTTATTGAGGGAGGTCAAAAAGTGGAAATGTGTAGGAAGGGTTAAAATCAAAGTTGTCAATTCTTGAACTACAATATGATGTTATTATCATGAACTATTTATGAACAATTGAGACCTGATGTGCTAGTCATGAACTGTGGATATTACCTACCTACACTAGTTCATGAAATATAAAGCTATTATCATATCCCTTGCAAAATAAAAAAGAAATCAGGAACAAATACTCTTGATTGTCTAGAACTTCTTGAACTGTATTGATTCTTGAATCTAGTTCTAGATCTTGAAATGTTCCAGAACATTCAGGTGCTTGACCTTAACAGTTCTTGAACCAGTGATTAACCCTTGTCATGCTGAACCTGGAATATTCCTGTTTTAACAGGAAGTAAAGACAAAGATCAGCCTGCACATATATGCAGTCTGATCTTAGTCTACTCCCACTGTTTATCCCTTTCAAACCACAATTGTTTATACATTTTCAAAAGATTAAATAACCCCCATTATGATTACATCCAGTACTGTCAGCCCTTTGATTTTAGTACAATTCTAAATAGGATTTTATTCAGCATGACAAAGTTTAAGATTCCAGAACCAGAGTTAAAGAACATAAAGAACAGTACTTGAATCTCAAAATAAAGTTCTTGAAGTTCTTGAAAAGCTCTAGAACCCAAATGAAGATCTTTAACATTTTTAGCTAGGGATTTGCTTTCATTTGTGATGAATTGTTTCATAAATTCATATACAATGACCATATATATGAATTAAATTTTGATCTTTTCTGCTTGATCAAAATCTTATTTAAACACTCCTGTTCTTGAAAAAATTATTAAATCCTGCTTTGTAAACTTAATACAAATTACCCATAAGTCATGCAGCTATTGAGCTTCACATGTTAAATAATATTTTGTCAACCAATTTTTATTGCTTATTTATTATCATTGCCATTTACTATTTTCTCAGATTAGTTTTTCATACAAGAATAATTCATGAACTTAGATTAATGAACAACAAATTACATTTCTGCATTAATTTATCACTTTTTTCTAAGAAGTACAATTACTTTCGAACTTTTCCCCCTTTTCTGATTGAATCAGTAGATTTTCAGATAATTTAAATCTAACGACAGACAATAATTATCGTACAAAAATTGAAACTTTAATCCATTTTTAAATTACTTTTTTTGTCTTTCTCAGCCAAATTAAGGAATTCTCCTAGAAGTCTCGTCTTTTGCCTCTTTTAGAGCTCAAGACAAAGAAATTATACCTGCCTCGTCAGGCAAAAAACAATCTCCTCAAAAGAGAGAAAAATATTGATCCAAAGCAAAGTGCTCAGACTAGTCACAAGCTGAGCTGTTTTTAGCAGTTTTTTAGCCCGTTCCCACACAATGATGCTTTATGATGACCCAAAGAAAAATGGCTTTGGAAGTCATTGTGGAAAATGAAGACATCGACTGCCTCGATGGCTGAGTGGTATAGGTGCTTGACTTGTGATCTAAAGGTCACGGGTTCGAGCCCAATTGTCATCAAGGTGTGTTCATGAGCAAGACTCTTAATAGCCAGCCCTAGTCTCACCAGCTGTAAAAGAGGGTAGATGTAGGTTTATGTCACTGCCTCTTTTTCAAGGACGTGAAAACAATCTTGGTTGTGAGTGTTCGAGAGTGACTCAATAAGCCAAAGGCTTTCGCCACAATCGAACAACAAAAGCACCGCCTATGGGTGCCTATGCTGGGCTGATGGGTGCTTGTGGACAAAATGCATCTTAGGTTATCTTCCTTGATATTATAGGTTGCTCTTTTGATAGTGAACAAGTGTGCAAAGTTTCAAGTGAATGCCTTTAATAGAATCAGAGATAAATGTCTAAGTTTTTGCAAGACGATGATGACAACAACAACAACGACACCAAGGCTATAGCAATACCTTTGGTTTTCCCCCAAAACAGCAGAGCTAAAAATAAATTAGTATAAACTAAGACATTGCTTATTACAAGCACTTTTTCATTATCTACAATGTTTTCTAGTAAGGAAGGTGAAAAAAATAAAAAAAATCATCAAGTTAAACTTTTAGTTAGCAACATCTTTCCATGTGGACCAGTCTAAAAAAATTTGGGCTGGTAATTGGTTAATCTAGCTAGAATGATCCTACACTCTTGTATCTAATAGCCAACTTTCCCCTCATATTGTGATGACCAGATATCATCACAATATAATAATTCCAATTTAACCTAATCTCTCCCTGCGTAAAAGCTCAAGAACCAGTTTTTGAACATTCTAGAACTTATGTTCTAGTACTTTATTGACATTCAATGGCAAATAAAGAGCTAGTTCAAGAACTCTTTCTTTAACTTAAGTACTTGAATGTTCAAGGACATTAAATAACAGTTAACCCATTACCAGATGGCAAAATTTTAGACTGACCAAAATTTAAAAGGGTTGCAGACGGCAATTTGAGGTTTATGTAACTCTTTTTTCAACTATCTGAATAGATAACATTGTGAAAAATGAACATCGTGAAAAATGAAGAAATTGCTTATAACAAGCAATTTCTTCATTTTCCACCATGTTTCCCCTAGCTAAAATAATTTGTATGGGGCCTCAGAAAGTGTCATTGGGTGGGAATTGGTTAAATTTTGAACTCAGTGTTCAAAAAAAAAAAGTTGGGACATTTTACAAAATTGATGGATCACATTGAAAGTCTGGTAAAAGGTTTAGGATGTCTTAAAAAATTGCATGGGGAAATTTATATTGTTTTTTTTTTTAGACAAACTGCGCAAAAGCTAAGTCTTGGCAGATCACTGTTAGCTGCTTTATCTGACAGGAAAGTCCAAATTCAGAGGTAACATGCTGGATGTAAAGCACCAGTCACACAGGGCCTTTGTTTAACCCTTTCCCGTTTTGGAAATTTTAGACTAGTCCAAATTGAAAGAGGTTGCAGACAACAATGACAATTGGATGCTATTTGAAATGAGCCCATCCTATGTGGTAGAAAATATTGTGGAAAAAGGAGAAATTGCTTGATACAAGCAATTTCTTCTTTTTCCACAATGTTTTCTCAAGTATAAAATCACAGGAACATAAAATCCCGTATTTGAAACGGAAAGGGTTAATATCTCTTCCAAAAGCCAACTAGTTTATTTAAGTTTGGTCAGCCTAGGGCTCAATTTTAACCTGTAACATTGGAGTTCGAAGTCAAGTGCTCTACTAACTGTGCTAAATAGGCTGACATATATTTTGTTAAGTTCTCTATTTATTAACTCAAACATCTGCACTCTAGAGCTTTTTTAGTTTCTTACACTATTTCCCCTTTTCTACAAGTCATTCCAATGGATGCAAGACTGCAGTAAGTCCCTCAATATCTACATTGTGCAGAAATATATAGCACGGTTTTGCAATAACCTTTCAAAATTTGTTTCTCTTTTCAATAACTTAACACTTGTCCTGCTGAACTAGATCCTCAACAGAATTTCATTAAAATCAAAGGACTGACAGCACTATATGCACTCATTTTGGATTAATAATTACCTCATAAACCACTTTAGCTTAAAAGAGACAAGCAGGTGGTGTAGACCAAGATCAGACTGCACTTACATGCAGGCTGATCTTTGTCTATACCTCCTGCATGAACAGGAACATTCTGGGCTCAGCACGACAAGGGTTAAACTTTCTTTTATTCTCTTCTTGTGTGAACAAAATTGAATTCATCAACGGTCATCTCCTGTGTATTGTTCAATATCCAAAAAGTCTACCAGAAAACCATTCTTGGGAATCCATACCAAGTCCCAGCAGAAAACTGAATGAAATAAGCAGGCAAGATTTCATCTAAATAGATTTTACATCCAATTCATTTCTATGTTTTCAAAGGAAACTCAGAGGCAATATATTACATTTATTGCCAAAATTGACACAGCAGAATGACAAGGAAAATTTCATTTTGCTTTTTTAATATCACTTGTTGCTGGGCTGGGCGGTTTCTTTATGAGACAACGTTTTCTTTAAATGTCTCTTTTATTGTGAATAAATATAATTATTCAAACCAAGAAAGTGCATGAATAGCTATTCATTCTAAAAGTTATTTCTATTTTATGCTATGATGATTTACAGCTCAACATTCATTAACCAATTAATAGACAATTTTTTTTTAGACTAGTTGAAAGGAGATGCAGATAAGAATTCAAAATTAATGAAATCTTATTTATTTTTTTTATTTTTTTCTTTTTGGGCATAAAAAAATTGTGGGAAATGATATAATTGCTGTTTCCTAACACTCTTTTTTTTTTAGGGTTGTCAAAAATCAGGATTATGTGGGAATGGAGGCATCAAAAAGAGCGATTGTGTAGAATATATCACCGTTGTCATTCTAAAATGTTGTAACTACAGCTTGAAACATTTTAGAACGATACCGAGGATATATAATCGCTATCAATTAGAGCCATCTCATGGGAGATAACACCACATGTATTCTTGTAAACATAATCACCTTTTTGATCTATTTACTACAGTATCAAGCACTCATCACTGCAGGACATGCATCCGAGATCTGCATGCCGTGCTATAGATGTTCTGATCTTTATTTAAGGTCAAACAAATACAGGCCTGCAAATTAACATTTCAACTCCTCCATGTATAGAGAGTGGAACATGGTTACACTGTTCATTGATTTATAGTAGTGGCGGCAAAGAAATTAGATTTGTGTCAATCCTCAGGGGAACTTGTTCTGTGTTACTATAAATTCATTTTTTATTTACATGGAGCATCCCAGGATTAAGTATACCAATCACTATTTGACCCCAGTGTCTTTTTATCCCAGAAAAGTGGGATTGACGAGTGTAACAATTGACTAGTGATAGACAGTTCGCAAACAAGAAACAAACTTTGTCCATTTATAGCATGATTTGTAATTGCATACCAAGACCATCTTTTATTGCCAAAATCAGTTATATTAGAGAGGGGAAAAAATATATTATTCTGAAAAAGTTATTTCTAAAGGAAAGACTTTGTTTGTATGGTATGAAAGAGTTACCTAAAACATAGGGCTAAGAGAGAGCAGAATCATTCTGATTGAAATATTTTATCAAATATGCACATGAATCAAAGGACTGAAAGCAATCGAAGCCCTTATAGAGGAAAGCCCTTATAAAAGAGGGCTGATATTTTCCCCTATTTTTTTAAATATTTATCTTTATCAATATTCACGGGCTTAAAAGGGACAAGACGAGGCTTATATATACAAAGTCCAAACTGAACTTATGTGCAGGCTTATGATCTTTGTCTGCAGAAATAGACATTTTCTTGAGTAAGCATGGAAAGGGTTAAACTATTTCATTGTGAAAAATATAAAAAAAAATCTCAAACTGTACCACATGTATATGAAACTGGCAAACCCCCCCCCACACACACACACACTTCTTAAGCCTCTCATGAATAAAGCTGTAGAAAATGTGATATAAGAAGAAAAGTTGCTTGTTGCTAGCAATTCCTTCATTGTCCACAATGTTTTCTACCCCTAAAGACAGATATTTCTAAAATTTTAGCACGTAAAATTTGATGTCTGCAACCTCTTTGAATTGGGATCAGTTTAAAATTTTGTCCTGACCTTATCAAATGTCTTCATTTAATTTTGCACAATGTTACTCAAAGCTTTTTTTCTATATGGAAGTGAAAATAGTTGGATTCTTGGGTGGAAATAGATTTGATAGGGTAGTTTAATATTTAGTAACATGAGTAAATTCATTTAAAAAAAAGATTTTGTCCCTATTTATGTCTGATTGCCCTGGCAAAATACAGAAATCAAACAATATAGAGAAGTAAAAGCAATGAACTATGTGAAAAAAAGTCATTTAGCAAAATGCAATCCATTTCCATCGGTATAAAACTTGGCGTGTTTTCCTTGTGACAAATCCTTTTTGCTAATTCATTTCCTTTTGGCTAATGAAAATATGTAATGGAAGCGTGAACACGATCTACTGCATTAACATTTGATCACATCTTAAGTATGTTTGCATTTGTACAAATCCCCTTCATCATTGAAGAGGCTGAGACAGTTATTACTAAAATGTATACCGACTATTTGTCTCTCACCAATGGGTCAATAATCGTAGACCTATGTGGGATAGCAGCTGGACGCTAGGAAAGGATGTAATGGTAGTACTGGTGTGAGAAATACCAGGATTCCATTGTTAGGTGATCCAGTCGCCGCGATATAAATGAAAGATTGTTGAAAGCCGCTAAAACCCCATTCAAACAAACAAACTAAAATGTATAATAACCCATTTCTGCATGATATTGGTTCACATGGCCCTGGTCAATTATAGCTATGACAAAATATCTGTAAACTACAAATTAACCCTTTCCTGTACAAACCTGGGATTTTACGTCACTTATGTTTTTATACTTGAGAAAACATTGTGGAAAAAAGAGAAATTGCTTGTTACAAGCAAATTCTCATTTTCCCACAATATTTTCTACTACATTGGATGAGTTCATTTCAAATTGCATCCAATTTTCATTGTCGTCTGCAACCTTTTTCTATTTGGACCAGTCTAAAATTTCAAGAAACAGGAAAGGGTTAATTGTTCAAATTTTATCCAGTTATGACTGTTTCCCTTTGAAATTTTAAACATCATTTGCTATGCAAAGAACATTGTACAATACTGGCCACTATTTGCTTAAGCTATAATATCACGCCCGGTAATCTCGGGCTCCATCTCTTTTTGGAGAACAGTGCAAAATGGAGACAATGATACTTCCGATATGGAGCCAAGGACCGGAACTGAACAGAAAAGGTAAATAAAACAGTGCACCTCGCGTACAATTTGATCTCCTATTAACCTATTATACATTTTCCCAAAACGTCCAGAGTTTCATACCACATAGAAATGATTATATTATCCGTTGGCGGTGATAGATTTCAAAAATAATTCCGTTTGTGAATAGAAACTTGAATCAAAGTTTGGACATCGGACCCGATCAAACACGAAAATGCGTGTTGAAATCGTTCAAATCCATGTAATCAACAGTTCTGAAAGATTTAAGTGGCGATGACTGTGAAATGAATGATAACGTGTTGATAGACAATAATGTTACCACAAAGAACTGCGTTTTCCTACCCCTTTTGCGGATTTTCTTAGATGAGAAGGAGACCAGGATGCGGTGCGGGAGACAAGATTCAGAGGGAGAGGCGATGCATATAAAAGAATACAGTGAATGATTTTCTAGGACTGTAACTTTATGCATATTACAGGAAACTTTTTCTTCCCCTTTTACACAGTAAATGTGTCTCTCAGACTCTCTAGAACAGCCATATTTATATCTGGTCTATATTTTTCTCCTTTCTCCAAACTGACTTACCGGGCCACAATGGTGAATATACAGTGAACGCGTAATGATTTTTGTAAATCTTTTCTAACGAAACATTTTCAAAGAAAAACAAATAGCTAATTTGAGAATTCAGGTCATCACAAAATTTGAACAATACGCTAGGGTCTTAGAAATATGTATAGCGGAAGGAGTTCTGATCTGCAATAAACGGACGTTCTGTGCATTATACGTTGTAAAAGTTCTATAACAACACCGGTGGTTGATTAGAATTTTCACACTTCTTTAAAAAGGGGTGGGTGTTAATTACAGGCTACAGATGTTAAGACGGAAAAGGGGGGGGGCGAGATTTACTTCGACTGCAAAGAGCAGGTGGTTCATGACTAGAATGAATGTACAGTATACATAGCATACAGTTAGTTACATCGTGAAATTGACATTTATATCGATCAAAACCATTCAAAATCATTCACACAGCGCTCCAATCATTCATTCCAAACACTCACTCAAATCATTAAAAAACGCTCAAAATAGTTCAAAAACATTTAAAACCGCCCAAAATGCGCAGCATTTCATTCAAATCGATAACAATTTTCCACAATTTATACTGGCAGCTGTGGGTTTTAAAGCGTCTGATTGGTCCGTGAAGACACACAAACACAAAATCATGTATATTTTTATAAAAGAAGGTAAAAATATCGCAAATTGGACGAAATTAGCAATCTTGGATTACATGCTTTTAATTTCATTCAAAACTCGCTCCTCCAACTCATTCATTTCATTCAGAAATCATTCCCAAATCATCCAAAAACTATCAATTTCACGGTGTTATTAACTTAAGCAGTGAAGTTTTTTACCTTTGACATAATCTATGATACAGCGCCATCTAAATATAAAGATAAAAAACTTTAAGCTAACCAATTATCTAAGCATTGAACCATCACAAAAGGTTGAGAACAGTTACATTCGCCCTCTATTGAATTCATTGTGGCATTGATTTGTTGCGGATTGGGGTTTATTACAGGTTATAAGTTTTCCGAAAATCATACAAAAAGGGTCGGCTTTGACGTCCGAAGGGGGGCTGGGGTTACATCTATATATGCATCGCCTCTCCCTCTGAATCTTGTCTCCCGCACCGCATCCTGGTCTCCTTCTCATCTGAGAAAATCCGCAAAAGGGGTAGGAAAACGCAGCTCTTTGTGGTAACATTATTGTCTATCAACACGTTATCATTCATTTCACAGTCATCGCCACTTAAATCTTTCAGAACTGTTGATTACATGGATGTGAACGATTTCAACACGCATTTTCGTGTTTCGGGTCCGATGTCCAAACTTTGATTCAAGTTTCTATTCACAAACGGAATTATTTTTGAAATCTATCACCGCCAACGGATAATATAATCATTTCTATGTGGTATGAAACTCTGGACGTTTTGGGAAAATGTATAATAGGTTAATAGGAGATCAAATTGTACGCGAGGTGCACTGTTTTATTTACCTTTTCTGTTCAGTTCCGGTCCTTGGCTCCATATCGGAAGTTTCATTGTCTCCATTTTGCACTGTTCTCCAAAAAGAGATGGAGCCCGAGATTACCGGGCGTGAATATATAAAGTAACATAAACCTTCGAGACATCAGTAATGGATTACTTACAACTTTTTGTGGAATTGATGATAAAATCAGCAACTAATCAACCATATATCACTGACTAATCAGTGCTTAACCCATTACCAGACAGCAAAGTTTTAAACGGGTCCAAATTGAAAAGTGTTGCAGACAATAATTTAAAGTATCTGAATTTTTTTATTTTTTCAATTTTCTGGTTAAAAAACATTGTGTAAAATGAAGGTATTGCTTCCTGTTAGTATTTTCTACATTTTAAATTATGATTTCGCAAGTGTTTTTTCTTGAGGGGTGTCTAGAGGTGTCATTGAGTGGGAATGCGTTAACAGCAGGGTCTTAGCAGCATAAGCAGGGTTCTCCCCAGGCCATTATGGCGTATCGGCCCCGATACGCCTTCATTAATAGAGAGAGTATGCCGATACGCCTTCATATCGCCGATACGCTTAAATTTGGTCACCGATACGGCTTAATTTCCAGCAGAAGAAAGGGTCAAGCAAACCATTAAAATTGGTTGCAGAAGCGCGGACACGACAGGCTCTTTATCTATAGTGTTGTATACCACGTATTACATAACATCTCTATTGATAAGACCCTTACACTCTTACTAATTGGTGTTTATCGATTTTTTTCTCGCGTTTCCCACTGGTACCTCGCTATCAGTCACCAAGCATGATAGGTACCAATATGTAAACAATGAATTCAAAATGGCGACCCGGTTCCGGAAAATTGTCACTTCGGCTTAGATTGGTCTAGTTAAAAGTAAAAGATTTGGTTATTTGATGTGACAACTATCAAACTAAAGCCACAGAGGTTTAATCCATTCCAACTTTACAAAATTTTAGACTGGTCCAAATTGAAAGAAGCTGCAGACGATATTTTCAAGTTGGTGGAATTTAAATTTTCTTTGTCTTTTTGGATAGAAAACATTGTGGATAATGAAGAAATTGCTTGATACAAGCAATTTCTTCATTTTCTACAATGTTTTCCAAAGCTTTTTTCTCGAGGGCCGTAAAAAGGAGGGCCTGTGTGGGAATGGGTTAAAATTTATTTTTTTGAAGGAAAGATTAATTGGGTCAGTTTATTTCATACATTGATCGCTGAAAACATACCCTTTTCGCGATCTTTTTTCCTTACGAGAATTTGCCAAAATAATAAAGACAGATTTGTATAGAAACCATCCTAGTTATACTAAGCTCTTGTTTTCAACTCAGTTTAATAATTACACACATGTATCTTCTGGAATAAGTCCATTTATTTTTTATCCAACATGGAGGGCATTATCTCAAACATTCGTACCCTGGTTTGTTCAACCCATTTTTTCAATAAATTTGTTTTAAAAGTTTGATGAAAAAAATTATTATACTTTTAGTAATCATCTAATAATATCTCATCCTCTCATGTTTTTTACCCAAAAAGGAATAATACCCCCATAAAAATCAAAGTGCTGAAAGCACTTCAAGAACAGAATGCCTTAGACCAATAAGGGATTTCTTTTTATAAAAAGTAATGGTTTAATAATTATTTAGAATCAGGAAAAGATCATTCACGCTATAATATTTGGGGAAAAAATCCTCTTTTGAAAATCAAAGTGCTGAAATCACTTAAAGAAGAGAAGGGTAAAGACACTTGTTTTGATCAAGTTTCATGTTATAATTTGAGAAATAAGGTTAAGATTGGACACTGCTGATATATTATACTTTTTTTAATTTTTTTGAAATCAAATAGCTGAAAGTACTGTTAGAAGAATAGTTATAGTGTCAGACAGTTGAAGGCTTCTGAATGGGCAAATAATGAGCATTTCAAATTTTACACAGAGAATCTAATGGAGCTCTTTAAGGTGCAAAATTTGAAAATGAAACCAGGTATTTCACACAGGAACCTTATAAATACATTTTTGAAATTACTGATAATAATTTCTATTTTTTTTTCTGATGAAGGGCATTTTTGTCAATCCAACACTCCATGCTTTTTTAAAGAGTCCTCAAGGATATGATTTTTGGACAGACTTGATAAAATGGCCAAGCATGAAAAGCTAATCCTATCTAATAGACAAGCAGTTGACACCTTTTTTTTACTCATTCCTTTGAGACTTTTGGGTATATTCTTTCATTATCTTTCCTTTTCACATCCTTTTTATGAGACAATTTTGTGCCCTTTCCAACAAATAGGATAGAGAGTTGAAGTAAGCTGAGTAATGTCACAATTGGTTGGTATCAAATTAAACCTCAGAATAGATAAATCAACTTATGATAATTAAAAAGTTGAAGAATATAATTCAAGAATTACTCTCAATTAAACAACAAGATGTCAATAATCAAGCTAAAAAGCTTTTTTAATGACCTTTATTATGTATAGTCATACCAAGATGGTAACAGACAACACACCGCGCATTTGCCACTATGCCTTCAAAAATTTCTGGGGAGAACCCTGATAAGATTGGTGACACGTTGGTAAACTTAAAATCTACTGACTATAGTCATTTGAATTTGTGGAAATCGCTTTAGCATCTGCAACTAATCGCCTGCAATATCAGCCATGTTACAGAGGATCACTGTCTGGCTCGGGCTGATTTTTGCACACATGGCAGACATACTTTTGACCCCTGTTTTACCCTTTTCTGACAAGCAAGTTCCACTATTTTCCATACTTTTTTTTCCAGAACTACTTTGTTAGAGTTGAAAAGAAAGTGATTTTATGGGAATGCTAAACCAATATGAGTCAGCTATACAGGATGCAATGTCTATGTTGTCATGAAGTTTCATTTTTTGTTAAAGAAAGATTATCAAGGGTTTAATCAGCCTATTGTATTTTGTCACATGCTCAATGATATCATACATGGGTCTCCATGTCTGGTCCCAGCTGGTGTGTGAGGCCATAATAATTGCATATCCATGAAAATACATGCTTTATCACTTTCACTGCTGTGATAACAGAAGTTAATACTCTTATTTCAACAGTTGTGTCGTAAACATTATAACTCTGATTCTTTCAAAATAATTATATAGATAGCAGTAAAATTTAAAGATAATTACTTTATGCCAAATGTTAGTTTTGAACAACAGAAAGTCAATCTTAAAATGTGAAGTGAAGTCATTTGCAAGAGACAGAGACGCTGAAGTGAAATGATCGAGACACAGGAATTGATGTTAGGAAAGTTTGAGACAAAGTCTATTGTGACCAAGTTGATTGTTTTCATGGCAGTTATGATGAAAATTTCAGTAAATCTATCAAAGCTGTTAAAAAGAATTGTCTTATCCATTTACAAAATGATTTGAAGGTAGTCTGCAGTATTGCAGGATCTTGGGAGTTTGACAAATAGCCTTGTTACATGCAACATTGGGAAGACATTGTAATACCGTTTTTTGCTTCATTACCCTCTCTCTGGTATTTATATCTATACCATTATGTTTGTGCTGTAATATCAGGGAAGAAGTGAGGGATTGCCATTTTCTATCAAACAGTCAATTGACCAATTAAATCAGTCATTTTGAATGAATGTGAACTTTGAGCTCCCAACATTTATAATCAGCACGTAATTATTCCACTGATTTGGTATATAGGTAATTGATAGCCCAGATTGCATGCATGCATGCATTCTCTGCTCATATGAATTGAATTATTTGGTAAACAACTCCATTTGCAATCAACAAAGAACATAAAGAATTAAATCTGAAATATCTACATAGTGCAATGACTCTGCTTCAGCTTGGGTTTCCTAAAATAATCAACTAATACAGAATGCTCATCCAAAATTGACCAAACAGGCTGTCAATCAAATAATCAGTCAACCAATGAAAAATTTCATATAGAGCAGAAGTGAGTTTTAAACTCCGACATTGGCTGCCATTTTTGTTAATCTTTTTTACAACTTAAATGTTGTAACTACAATTTATTCAGCTGTAGCTACAATGTTCAGGTTGCCAACTAATCATTCTATTTTTTGTTTCATGCTACTGACCATGAATTTTTCAAAATATAACTGTAAAATATAGAAGTACCCAACTTCCTGTAGGACTAAATGGGAAAATGATCACAAATTAATACACTTTTTCGTGTCATATACAAACGACTGTTTTGACTGCATGAATAAATTATTGCATTATATTTAGATAAAATGTTTGTTGTTTGAACCCCCAAAAAATCTAATGTATTTAATGTCAAGTTTGAGAGAAACTAGACTAGTACACTCAATTTTTTCGAGAACTATGCTTTTGAGATAAGAATTTAACCAGGAAAGGAGCCCAGGGCCATTTAATGAATCAGGTAGATCCAGTACAACTGACTAAATAAAACAACCTTCTTGCAACTTCATCTACCCAGACAAAATTCAACTGTCATGAATTTCACCATCTGGAATTCAAGTTCACTAATAAATTTGGTGAAGTCCATATTGATTTTAGAAATGGGGTGTTACCAAATGCCCAAACTTTCCCAGGCATTTGCAGCAAAACTGCTGTCAATTAGCGATAATTATGACCAATCTTTTGCCAATTAAGGGGTGCACCCCGTTGCAAAATTCGCAAATGAAACCAGGAAATGGTAGTTGTCATCAATCTTGCCCCTAGTTGTTTGCTGCTTTCTGTGCCAAAACTGTTTTAACCCATTCCCAGATGGCAAAATATTAGACTGGCCTAAATTGAAAGGAGTTGCAGACAATAATTCAAAGCTTATGAAATTTTGGAATCTTTTACTTCTGGGGTAGAAAACATTGTGAATGATGAAGAAATTGCTTGAAATAAGCAATTTCTTCATTTTCCAAAATGTTTTCCAAAGCGTTTATTCTTCCGGGTCGAAAATCTTCACTTAGTGGGAACGGGTTGAGGTATAAAGCACCTAATTTTACACCAAAATCAATAGGGTCTTAACCGTGTACTGCTTTTCAGAATTCTTCGACTTGTTCATGTAAGTAGTAACAATGCATGCTACATGATAGAAAATATAGTTGAAAAAGGAAGAAATGGCTTGTTACACTGTCATAGCATAAATCTTAGACTGGTTCAAATTGAAGGAAGTTGGAGATGTCAATTTCAAGTTGGTGGAATGTAGAAAATATTTACTTTTTAGGGTAGAAAAACTGACCAATCAAATCAATTCATTTCGAATGAAAGTGAATGGATACCTAAGACATTTATGCCAATTGCATTTTGGTTTGTTTTTTTGGTCTGTCAATTTAATTACGGTAACTACAGCTTATTCTAGTTGTAGTATGATGTTTAGGTTAACAACAAACAATTGGTGTCTTTTTCTTATGTTTGAGACCATATATTTTGCACTCTAGAGATTTTGTTTGATATCACTGTTTGAGATCACTTTGGCCAGTGGACACTCCAGGGATCTTCTAATTCATTATGAAAGTTTCCAGTCATTTAACCCATAATACCAGAGGGCAAAATTTCAGATCAGTCCAAATTCAAAGAATTTGCAGGCAACAATTTTTGTTGATGAAATTTTAAAAATCTTTGTATTTTAGGGTAGAAAACATTGTGGATAATGAAGAAATGACTTCATTTTCCACAATGCTTTTAAGATGGGGGCGAGGGTGCATCTAAAAGTGTCATTGTGTGGGGGAATGGGTAAAGTACAACTTTAATGTTCCAACTTAACTACCAGCTGCAATTAAACTTAAACTTGATCCATAAGATGAACTTTTAATTTATTTAACCCTTACCTGTTCAATCACTGGTTTTTACGTCCCTGTGCTTTTGTTCTGGAGAAAAATTTGTAGAAAAAGAAGAAATTGCTTGTGACAAGCAATTTCCTCTTTTTCAACAATATTTTCTACCCTACTGAATGATTATTTTTCAAATTAAATCCAATCTAAATTTTCCATCAAAACGTTTGAATTTGGATAGGTCCAAAATTTTGCAAAGCGGGAACGGGTTAATCCACTTGAGTCAATGATTTAATGATCAAATGTATTATTGTTGCAACAGGGGATCCAGGATTTCTGCAAAGAGGGTTCAAACTGTAACCAAATGTGTGTGTGTGGGGGGGGGGCGTGGGGCTATTTTCTTATAAATATTAACTTTTAAAGAATTTCCCACTAAAATGAAATAATCATGCTACATGATGTGTTCAACCCATTCCCATCCCCACTCCGAAACATACCCCGTCTAATCCGCTGTACTGCATTGATTAACCAACTACTCTTAAAACAGTTCAGAAATTTCAATTTGAAAAGGATCACTGAAAATTTGCAGGAAAGGATAACATTTGGATGATTCTATTTTATTGGTTGGAGCTATGCTGGTTCTTTAATTATCTGCAGGAAAATGCATTTTTCAAAATGGTTCCTGTTATCAAATTGTGTCTGTTAAATTCACACCATCGGCTAACGTGTGCTGATGCAATTAACTATTCAAACCAGAACTTTTACTACTTATCCATTTTCTGCATCAATCCATTCCCTGCTAACAATCCAGCTTTTGGTGTTTAGGAAAACATTGTGAAAATAAAGAATTTTCTTATTGCAAGCAATTTCTTCATTATCCAAAATATTTTCTCCCATTAAGAGACAGAGATTTTTAATTTTCTATAATTCGTTGTCAGCAACTTTGAATTTTTACCAGTCTGAAATATTATATTTTCGTAATGGAATACAAGATAACAAAGTTTCATTAGCCCTTGTAATGCTTAACCCTTGTAAAGTTGAGTCTTTTCAGATTTAGTTTATCAAAATCAAAGTAATGAAAGTTCTGGAAGTACTATAGTTGTGAATAATATATATTTTTTTCAAAAGCTCTAACAGCCTGAAAGGACAACCAAGTGGTGTAGACTAAGAATAAACTGCACATTATGTGCAGGCTGATCTTATTCTATCCTTCCTGCCAAAACAGGAATATTCAGAGTTCTGTGTAACAAGGGTTGATTGAATTCTGATAAACTTGTGACCTTGGAAATTGATAGAGTCCTTATCAAAAGAACTTTGACCTTGATTGATAACACTGACCTTGATATCAAAGTTGATTACAGGAATCAGCATTACTTACATTAGAGAAATGCAGGCATTCTAAATTGGGTAATCTTGCATACATCCCTAAATTAGGCAATCTTGCAACCATTCCAAAATTTTGCAATCTTTAAATTCTAATTTATTACATTATGTGCTTCACTATCATTTGATACTTAAGCCAAGGTTAAAATGTTTTAAATGATGCAAAATTTTCTAATTAAATTGTAATTGATTAATTCATTTCCACTATAAATAATTCATGGACAAGAAATACCATTTCCATTATTTCTCTGTTTTGTCAAGAATTTGGAATGAGTAAAGAGAATGTTTTCTTTTTTTTTAACTGAGGACTTAAATTAATGTTTTCCCCTTAATCCATTACAAGACAACATTATTTTTGGACTGGTCCAAATTAAAAGGTCAGTTGCAGAACCAATTTTAAGTTTTTGGATTTTTCTATTTCAATTTTCCTGGTGGAATACATTGTGTAAAATGAGGAAATTGCTTGTTGCAAGCAATTTCTTCATTTTACACAATGTTTTCCAAATCTTTTATGTTGAGGGGTGTCAAAAAATGTCATTGTGTGGGAATGGTTTTTAAAACAATCCTCTTTTTAGCTCACCTGAGCACGTAGTGGGCCAATTTGAACCATATTAATTTTGCAGAAATGTTGCTTAGGTGGTCCCCTTCAAAAATAGCTAAAAGAATTGAAATCAGTTAAAAACCTGGTTACCATGGCAACAAAAGTGAAATTTCAAAATAATCTTTAAAAATCTTCTCCTCCTGACCCAGAAGGCGTAGAACCCTGATATTTTGCATGAAGCATCATATTAACCTCTTTCAAAATAGCTAAAATCATGATCCTTGGTTCCCCAGGGGCGAGCCCCGGGGGGGGGGGGCTATATAGAAATAAAGAACGATTTTTTTAAATGACATCTCCTCCCAATTCACAGGGCCAATTTGAACTCAATTTTGCAGAAATGTTGCTTAGGTGGTCCCCCTTAAAATTAGCTAAAAGAATTGAAATCCGTTAAAAACTCTGGTTGCCATGGCAACAAAAGTGAAATTTCAAAATAATCTTTAAGAATCTTCTCCTCCTGACCCAGAAGGCATAGAGCCCTGATATTTTGCATGAAGCATCAGTATATTGATCCCTTACAAAATAGCTAAGATCATGATCCTAGGGTTTCCAGGGGCAGACCGAGGGGGGAGGGGGGTATAGGCATGAAGCATCAGTTCACAGACTTCTTTCTTATTTCTGAAATTATAACCCATGGAAAAAGTTTTTTCCTTCTTTCAAATCAGCACTAAGGCCTTGGAATTTATTATTTAGACTTTTGCATCCCTAGGTTCATAGTCTTTATATGTAATTGTGGCCCACTTGTTTCATAATCCTAACCTTATCATGAAATTGGACTGTTGAAAGAAAAAGAGCCTTTATCTCAGGTGAGCGCCCCAGGGCCAAAGGCCCTCTTGTTTATGCTCCTGAGAAAAGAGTTTGTTGACTGATAATGTGTTATACATAGCAAGAATCTGTTTAGAAAAAATCAAAGTATTGTAATTCATCAGGACACCGTCACAATAAAGTCTTTTACATATGCTATATGGACAGACATTCCTTATAAGGTCATTGAGTACTTGAGACAACCTTATGTTTGATGTTGAACAAAACAAGTTTCTAACATATTGATCAACATGTTCAAAGAACACTGAAAGTTCTCGAGAAAACACCTTTGTCCATAATTACCAGGCATCAAAATTATAGAAAGGTCCAAATTCAAGAATTATTTTTCTTGTATCCTTAAGTTCCATGGTTTTTAACTCAATTTCAGAACCTTGGAATTTCAAGAAATTTGTTAAAGAGCATGGATATAATTAAATAGCAAGATTGATAAACTTTTATTACAGTAGAATATGAATTTAGTCACAATGATTCCAGAACTTGTTACTGCACAATGACTAGTCATAAATTGAATTCGACAGATATTCAAGAACCAGTTCTTGAACTAGTGTAGTCATTTGCTTAGCTCAGAAGGGGGTAGAAATAATGAATATTGAATTGAAGTCATATAAGAATGCCTAGACAATATAATTTACTATTTCAAGCAGTCAAAGTCAAGAAATATATTACAAATATATACACAATTTTGTGGAAAGTAGTTTTCACACAAATTGTGAATTAATGCATTTGAAACAAAATTTCCTTGGATTCTGATGGTTTTATTAATTGTCCTTTGGGTATACCATCTCATTTTATAAATCCATAAACCTTATAAAATAAGAGGACACAATTTGGGATCCAGGCTCCATTATAACAATTAGAACCCAATGGAATTGACAGGATTGGATTCCTTTGTTCAGGTCATGTGACTGCAAGGGTCACGGGGTTAGAGACATCCGTTTCAACAATTAAGTTATAAGCAGATGGAGGGAGGCGAACATTGGAATTTTTTGTCATTTCGAATTTTGTCAATGTCTGGGTTTTAGGGTCCAAGTTGATTAGGAATCTCACACCTTCTGTACTTCTTCTACTTTCTCTTGTTTACCCATTCCCATTTGACAAAATCTTAGACTATGGCCCAAAATTCAAAGGACAACAATTATAAATTGATGAATTTTAAGATTCTTAAATTGTCTTTTGGTGTAGAAAATACTGTGGATAATGAAGAAATTGCTTGTGACAAGCAATTTCTTCATTTTACACAATGATTTCCCAAGAATTATTTTTTTTGAGGAGTGTAAAAAAGCGGTATCATTTTTGCTTTAGTTAATCTTTTATCTGGAACATATGATATGGTATTATACTCATATCTTTAAAAATCTAATTTCTCTGTATTGACACATAAACCTTCTTGCAAATCAATTCATATATCTGGAAATCTCAAAGATATGTGAAGACATGCGAATCCTTCATCATTTTATCAGGTCTATTCCAGGTCCGATATTAGAGCTTAGAGAAACTCTTTTGACTGTGACAAGCATTCTGACATATTGCATGGCAATACCGAGTGCCATTAGCCCACTCCTCGAGAAGTATGGTTACCAAATGAAGACCTGTTACTAAATGGAGTGTTTTTAAACAGTATGGTCTTTTGTTTTCTCCATTAACCCTGTTATCATCCCTGTTATGTTATGCTTGAGAAAACTTTGTGGAAAAAGAAGAAATTCTTTGTAACAAGCAATTTCTTCTTTCCCCACAATATTTTCTATGGTAAAGGATGGTTACATTTTTAATTATACTTACTGCATAATGTTTTCTACTACCCTTTTGATTTTGGACAAGTCCAAAATTTTGAAAAACAATGAAGGATTAGGTT
Organism: Fragum fragum; assembly: GCA_946902895.1. NCBI lineage: Eukaryota > Metazoa > Mollusca > Bivalvia > Cardiida > Cardiidae > Fragum > Fragum fragum. The sequence goes on from OX336375.1 coordinate 19,837,188, forward strand.
TAAATACAGAAGCTGTGCTCTTACATTACCCTCTGGAAGATATAACAGAGAATCTTGATGGTCATGAAAAGCAGGAATGAGTGTGAATAGGTTAGTAAATGTCCAAATGGTGGTCATTGTAAGGAAAATGTATGAGAGGTCAAATCTAGTTGTATAGGGTTTATGCAGCTTTAAACAATCTTTCAGTTATTATCATTGCCAAGTTCACTTATTCATGTGCTTCCTCTATGTATTACCTACAGTACCAAACTGGGACTCTGAAATGTCATTGTAAGAACAAACCAATGTGACCAGTGAACAGCGAGAATTCAAACCCATAGATTCTGAGTCCACCTCCCTAACCACTAATCCATGCAGGAACAACCATTATATTAGATGGTATGATTAAACAAATATTTCACCACAAAATAGCATCAGACTAAAGGTCACATGACTTATAAACCATCAAGCTAGTTGTAGCATATTTCTGACACAATAGACATCTATGTATCTCTTAAAGACAAAAACAAGGATGATAAAGAATTATTCCAGACGACATCTCATCAACTCACAAAATTACACAATGTGTCTCTCTTGTGGAGACTACATGATTCTAGTAGATGATATGAAAGCCTGATCTTGATCTCATGATATACTGGTGTAACCGTTAACCCAGCACCACCTAACAAAAGTTTAGACTAGTCTAAATTTGTAAGATATTTCAAACAAGTTGATATAGTCAACAAAAATCCTTTAAGGTCTTTTAGGCTAGAAAACATCTTGGACTTTGAAGAAATTACTTGTCACAAGTAATTACACCATTATTCACAGGGTTTTTTTTTCCAAAGCTTTTATCTTGAGGGAAGTTTGTTTAAATTTTTTAATCACATATATGTTTGACAATTCTAAAAAGTGTTTTTTGAATTTGAACAGAATTACATGTTATTTAAAAGTTTTATAATCATTGCTTGGACCGTGTTTTACATGCATGAAATGAGCATTTGTTGAAAAAATTTGTTTTAGTTAACTCTCTTGTTCATATAGATTGCTCTTTGATAGTGAACATATATTCCAAGTTTCAAGTGTTCAGTAATACGGGAGACTCAGGAAATCAGCCAAGCTAAAAATGAAATTCATCCCTTTTTTGTTTTGTAAAATTTTGGACCAATCCAAATTGAAAGGTTTTGCAGACGACAATTTAAAGTTGATTTTATTGGAAAAATAATCAATCAAAAGGATGGAAAATATTGTGGAAAAAGAAGAAATTGCTTGTTACAAGCAATTTCTTCTTTTTCCACAATGTATTCTCAAGTATAAAAACACTGGGACGTAAAAACCAGGGATTGAACAGGAAAGTGTTAAAATATACATGCTCATTCTAATTTTGTTATCTCAGCAGGTTATGGATTATGATTAAACCTTACTTGGAGACAATAATCCAAAGTGTCTCCCAAAATGTGCATGCCATCATGCATCCAATTTCCAAACTTGGAAGGTAATAAAACCATAATGAGCCCTTGAGTGAGTGACAAGGAGCAAAAACTAAATGAAAGAGAACTGCTTGTTTTTCTGATTAGCTCGAGTTTTTACTATCATAAAAATCAGGAAATGAAACAATACTGTTCCCATCATTAGTTTAAACCATTACTAGATGGCGAAATTTTAGACTGGTCTAAATTGAAAGGAGTTGCAGACTACAGTTCAAAGTTTATGAAATTTTAGATTTCTCAACTTTCAGATTTTCCAGTTTTAGCAAGAGGTTTAGTTTTAAAGGATTCTCTTAAATTATCACTCAAGGATCATTCCTGTGCAACTTGTTTGAATTCTGCTGGGGAGAAAATTTTGAAGGTAAAAGTTTATGGACAGACACATAACAGACATAACACCATGACATAAACTTGCTGGCTTTCAAGAAGTAAAAAATTTCATCTTTAACTTCTTTCAATTTGGACTAGGCTAAAATTTTGGTGTCTGGTAATGGATTAAATAAAGTTTTACTCAAAATTAAGATTCTTTCAAATCTGACAAAGTTCTCTTGCTTCCAGGAGTCAGGCTTTGACAAATATGGTCAAGCAGTGTCAATTATACAAATTGCCTTTCCAAGTTCAAACAATTAACTACAGTAATTTATATATCATATTTCAATTAGTGGACTATATCATGTTTCCAGCCATATTTCTGACCTGAATGTCCTTTGCTGTGGCCAGTCTGCCTTCAACCATAATAAAATTTTAGAAATCATTGATTTTTAAACGGATTCCCACTCATTCCTCGTTTTTGCTGCCCCTCATGAAAAAAGCTTTGTTATAAGCAATTTTTTCATTTCCCACAGTTTTAAAATTTCATCAACTTGAAATTGCTGTTTGCAACGTCTAAATTTGGACTATTCTCAAATTTAGTCCTTGTTTAACGGCAGGTTAACCCATTCCCACACAATGACGCCTTTTGATGCCTTCCAAGTAAAACAGTTGGGAAAACATTGTGGAAATTGAAGAAATTACTTGAAACAAGCATTTATCTTCATTTTCCACAATGTTTTATAACAAGAAAGTTGACATAATGTAAAATCTCATTAACTTTAGATTGTTGTCTTTCAATTTGGACTGGTCTAAAACCTTATTGTGTGGGAAAGGGTTAAAACATACTGTGCACTTCACAAGTACATTGTTTTATAATTATTGTAGTACATTGTACTTTAACCCACTTCCAGACAATAAAATTTTAGTAAAACAGTAGGACTGTGTGGGAATCAGATGACAAAATCTTAGCATTAAACCCTCATGCCAAGTTGCATTAAAATCAAAGGGCTGAAAGCACTGGAAGTACCAACTTACTGGTCAATATGTATATTGATAATGCAGGTGGTAAAGACTAAGATCAGACTGCACATATGTGCAGGCTGATCTTAGTCTATACCTCCTGCTAAAGCAGGAATGTTCAGGGTTCAGCATTACAGGGGTTAACAAAGGAGCCATCAAATTTGTAAGAAGTTTTGGTAACAATTTGAAAGGTGTGCAAGTTTAATCCAGAAATAAGTTAGAAAGAAATAAAACATAATGTTTCAGTAATTTTTTTCCTTCTCTCACAGTTAAGTTTTACTTTTTACTTCAAATTAAGTTCCTACGAGTTAATTGAATATATTGAGTTGTTATTACAGCAGAAATGTAAATAAAAGAAACAGTAACACCAATTACAATTGGGATTAAAATTGTGAAAAGCAACATAAAATCATAAATCAGTACAGAATTAACATTTCTTTAATGTATGAGTAACATTGACTACAAAGGATATATAAACCGAGAAAGTCAAGAAATTTGAAAAGACCTAAGCTTCCATGTCGTATCCAATCTTCCGCCAATTTGATTAGTGCATTACATTCTGAATTCCCGAGCTAATAGTTAATCCAATATACGAGCATTCGATTCATACATTTGATATGAAATCTCAACTTGTTGGGAAAACTTTTCCCAACCAAGCTTATATCTGTAATAAAATTTACGCTAATATCTGCTTTCTGGGAAATGCTGAAAATCTGTTTAATTGCGATAAAGTTTAAACTATAATTGTTTTGTAATGGGTTTTTTGGTAGATTATTTACATTAGGGATATTTACTCATATTATTACCTTATTAAAGTCTTGTCATGGGACAAAAGCTTATCTACTGTTTCTATAATTATTTTTACCAAAATACAAAATACTCAATATTCCTCATATGACATTTTAAATTCAAAGCAGATTTACTGGGAAAGAAAAAATATATGTGTACTCTAACAAGCCATGCACAGCCTTTAAGGTCTTTTGGCATTACAGAATATTTCTAAAGTTCTTGATTGGTTTGTTTGAATGGTGTTTAAGACCACTTTTAACAGTATTTCAGTCTCATATAGCAGCTGGAGCACCTAACCATGGATATCTGGTATTTTTCACACCAATACTACAAATTGATCCTTTCTGGGCCTCCAGCTACTCACCCCACTCATGTTTACGATTATCAACAAATTGGTGGGAGACATATATCTGCTTTGACCAAGTATCAAGCCTGGTACCAAATGATAGAGAGCTGGAGGCTCTACCAACTGTGCTATGGCAGCAGCCTCTAAAGTTCTTAACAGACTAAATTGTTTTAAGGCTTTGGCTGTATAAAACCATAAATTTCTCGAAAAACAGCTGAGCTGAATAAGCAGGCCTTTACAAGAATTAGGCACAAAGACAGACCATGGGCTTTTACAACTAACATGGCTGATACTATATTCAATCCATTCCCTCACAATGATGCTTTTTGATGCCTTTCAAGAAAAAACAATGGGAAAACATAGTGTAAAATGAAGAAATTACTCAAACAAGCTATTTCTTCATTTTTCACAATGTTTTCTACATAGAAAGTGGAAAAATCCTGAATATTATAAACTCTAAATTGCTGTCTGCATGCATCTCCTTTCAACTTGGACTAGTCTAAAATTTTGCCATCTGGTAATGGGTTTAGAAATTTGGTGAAATCTTTTCTTCTCCAAAGTTATGGTATCTATTGTGGTCAGGAATTAATTAAACCATTTCTTTTCAAGTGTTAAACTTGACATTAAAACCATACCCATCAACTGAAATAGGCAGGGTAAACTGATTCTTCTTAGATGATTATCTACCACAGAATCAGCAGCCATTTTAAAATGTCACATGTCACTCAGAGTCATGTGATCAATATCATGTGACAGGGAATAAAACTAAAATGGCTGCTATCTCACATGAAATCTGATTTAAAGAAAGATAGTTACTTGATATTTAAATGATCCACTTAGATAGTTTAAAAGATAGAAAGGTACCATTTTTGTAAATGTCAAAGTTGATTTTTTTGCTGAATTCAAAGTAGAATAATTTGATGTTTTTAATTATGCTTGGTAATTGCAACATACTGGTTTGTTTTTACCATAACTTGAGATTATATAGTGACTTGAATGTTGTAATTGATTGATTTTATGATATGGGTGTTAATACCACATTCAATATCATTTAAGCCATTGCCATGGTGGATTGTTAAAGGTAGTGTTAAAGGCCATACAAACAAAATCATTTAGCTTACCTGAGAATTATGTCCTTTTGACCCATTGCCAGGCGATAAAATTTTAGACCCATCCATTTGAATGAAGTTGTTGGAGATTTTGATTCAAGTTGGGGTAAACGTGTTTGTCCTCTAGTGCAGAAAATAGTGTAGATAATGAATTGCTTGCAACAGGCAATCTTAACCCTTGTCATGCTGAACCAGGAATATTCCTGTTTCAGCAGGAGGTATAGACAAAGATCAGCCTGCATGAGTGCAGTCAGATCTTGATCTACACCTCCTGCTAATGTCCCCTTTCAGTCAGAGTTGTTTAAATAATAAATTTTTAAAAGAAATATTGAGAATTTCCAGTCCTGCAAGCCCATTGACTTTAAAGCAATTCTGTCTCTGATTTTTAATTCAGCATAACAAGGGTTAATGAACAATTTGTTTTCTATAGTTTTTTTCTTGAGGATTGAAAAAAAAAGGATCAGGTTTAACTGCACTATAAAGACTGTTCCTGTAATGACTGGTAGGAGAGAAGTAACTCACTATTGGACAAATGCCATTTTTAATCCTTGTCATGCTGAATAAAATCCTCTTTAGAATTGTATTTAAATCAAAGAACTGACAGAACTGGATGCAAATATTTTGGGTTAATAATTCTTTTGAAAATGTAACTTCTAAACAATGGCTTAAAAGGGACAACAGGATGTGTGGACTAAGATCAGACTGCACATGTGTAGTCTGAACTTTGTCTATACCTCTTTAGCTCCCGTCATAGCAAAGTCTGTAGCGCACCAGACTCCTAATCTTCAATCACGGATGTCATAGGTTTGATCCCCGGCGGTGGCAAATATTCTTTCCGACAATTGTCTCTCACCAATGGGTGGATAATTGTAAACCTAAGTGGGATAGCAGCTGGAGGCTAGGAAAGGATGTAGTGATAGTACTGGTTTGAGAAATACCAGGAATCCATTGTTAGGTGCTCCATCCGCCATGATATAACTGAAATACTGTTAAAAGCGGCGTTCAACCCCATTCAATCAATCAAAGTCTGCACCTCCTTGCCAAACAGGAATATTCCAGGTTCAGCATGACAAGGGTTGAAGAGGTCTATTGTAAAAAAAAAATTCAACTGTCTATCACCCCAATCATAATTTACTTGTTGAGAATCCATGTGGTTAGCCTTGGTAAATAGAAGTCTCTTTGTTAATGAGAAAAACAGACAAACTGCTCAAACTGTTGTGCATTATCAGAATAAGAGACCTGGCCTTTTTCTTTAACCCATTCCCAACAAGTGACGCTTTCAGATGCCTCTCAATATGAAAACTTATGAAAACATTGTGGATAATGAAGAAATTGCTTGTTACAAGCAATTTCTTCATTATCCACAATGTTTTCTACCCAAAAAGGCAAAGGTTTTGAAGGTTTCATCATTTTTATATTTACGTCTGCAACTTCTTTGAATTTGGACTGGTCTAAAATTTTATTGTATGGGAATGGGTTAAACTGGTTTATTTAACCCATTACCATACATTCCCACAACATTTTCAAAAGCTTTTCTCTCAAGGGGTGTAAAAAAGCTGGACTGTATGGAATCAGTTAAAGTCTCATCAGAATGACTTGCCAAGTTGGGGATAGAAGGGAACAGCCCCGACATTGTAAGTTATAATAATTATCATCAGATAAAATCCACTCCATAGCATTAGGAAAAGACCTACCAGTATATTGAGAATCAAGCTAATAAAATTAATGAAATTGTCCTATACAGCTGCTGCATAAGAGTGCAAAAGTAAATGATTTCTGGGATAAAAGAATGAAACACTTGAACACCCTAATTATGAGTAAGAATTAAGTCAGATCTGACACAGAAGTACAAATTAACCCTTGTCAATTCCGAATATTCCTGTTTTAGCAGGAGGTAAAGACAAAGATCAGCCTGCACATAAGTGCAGTCTGATCCTTGCCTACACCCCCTGTTTGTCCCCTTTAAAGCCAGAGTTGTTTAAATTATCAATTTTCAAAAGAAGTATTGACCCTCATTAACCCTTGTCACGCTGAATAAATTACCTTACTGTATTGCTGTCAAATCAAAGGACTGAAAGCACTGATGGAACTTGTAGTTCAAAAAATCAATTTTTTTAAAATCAACTCCATAAACAACTCTGACAGGAAAAGTACAAGCAGGAGGTGTAGACTAAGATCAGCCTGCACATAAGTGCAGTCTGATCTTGGTCTACACCTCCTGCCAAAACCGGAATATTCCGGGTTCAGCATGACAAGGGTTAAGACCTTCCAGTGCTGTCAGTCCTTCAATTTTAAAGCAATTTTATATAGGATTTTAATTCAGCATGACAAGGGTTAAAAGTTGCAGAAATTACGTAACTCCTGAGCACTGATGGTAGACCCATCCCACTCACAAGACCTCCAACTTGGCAATTTCACAGCGACATAAGAAACAAAATTAACCTGTTACAACAAGAGAAAATTTTAGTCTGTTCAAAATTAAAAGAAGTTGCAGATGACAAATTAAACTTTGTAAAAATTTTAGATTTTTTCAACTTTCTGGTAAACATAATGGAAAATGCTTTTTGCAAACAATTTCTTCCTTTTCCATAATGTTTACACAGTTGTTTTCTTAAGGAGCCCAAGAGCATCATTGTGTTTGAATAGGTTATTTTGCAAGATATATGGGACATGGTAACAAAAAAAAAAATTGTTTCATGGCCACCTAAACATCTTAACAAAATGTTCTGATTACCTGCGGGTACAATATTTAAGTTTCAATCTAAGTTCAACTGTTACCTTTGAACTACCCAAAAACAATTGGGCATCTCCTTGGATGGTGGACAAGATGTGTATCAAGTTTGATGGTCCTTGGTCAAACCAATTATGAGTTAGAGTACAGAAATGGTTTTAATCAAAGTTCAATTGTGACCTTGTCCCTCTATCTCTGTGACCCAAAACAATAAGGCACTTTCTTGTGTCATAAACAACAATTGTATGAAGTTTCAAGGTTGTAGGCCTATTGGTTCTTGAATTACAGCATGGAAGGGAAAAAGTCTATTGATGGACAGACAGACAGACAGACAGACATGGTGAAAACCAATATAACCCCTCTTCTTTGAAGGTGTGGGGTATGAAAATTATTCTCGAATGACAACTATCATTCATACTAAAGGAGACAAAACAAAAACAAGCCACTTAAACCATTCCAACACAATCACACTTTTTGAGGCCCATCAAGTCAAACCTGGAAAACATTTTGTGAAATGAAGAAACTGCTTGTAACAAGCAAATTCTTTATTATCCATAATGTTTTCTATAAAAAAAGAGAAAGATTTTTTTCAAAATTTCATTTACTAAAACTGTCGTCTGTAACTTCATTCAATGTGGACCAGTCTAAATTATTGCTGTGTGGTAATGAACTAAATCTTTATAGCACAATATTTTACTTCAAGGTTATTTCATGATTTTAAGGTTAATAATGATCAAGGTTCAGTTTAACGATCAATCTATCCTCATCTCCTGTGACAAGCGTGCAAGCCACCCCAACCATGTTCCCAGAAAAATTGTTTTTTCCGCCAAAAATCAATACATTTTTTCCCAACTTCCCGGATCATGCAGTAATGCTTTAATCCCTTCATGACATTTAATTGACAAAAAACTTGAATCTTTCTATAAATAACCTAAAATGGAATTTCCATGTGACAATGGTCAGGAAAATGCGACAAAAATTCTTGGCAGTGATATTAAAAACCAATAATGTTTTTCTTTAACCCTATCCCATATTCTGATATTTTGGACTGTTCCAAATTCAAAGGTTTTGTAGACAACAATTTAAAGTCAAATTTAATTGAAAAATAATCATTCAGTAGGGTAGAAAATATTGTGAAAAAAGAAGAAATTGCTTGTAACAAGCAATTTCTCCTTTTTCCACAATGTTTTCTAAATCTTATAAAGACAGAAACATAAAAACCAGGGATTAAACGGGAAAGGTTTAACCTTTCTATCTACATTAGTAATAAACCATTCCCACACAATGTCACTTTTTGACGTCCCTTAAGGAAAATTTTTGGGAAAAAAATTGTGTAAAATGAAATTGCTTGAAACAAGCAATTTCTTCATTTTACACAATGTTTAGCCCGGAGATTTAAAAAATCACAAATTTCACAAACTTTAAATTGTAGTCTGAAACTTCTTTCAATTTGGACCAGTCTCTAATTTTGTCATCAGGTAATATGTTGGCAATTGGGTTTGTACGTAAATTTTGGGCTGCGTTATAGCACAGTCGGTACCATCCTCGGCAGCTGTAGATTCTTTCCTACATTTGCATCTCACCAATAAACCTAAGTAGGATAGCAGCTGGAGGCTAGAAAAGGATGTAGTGGTAGTACTGGTGTGAGAAATACCAGGAATCCATTGTTAGGTGCTCCAGCCGCCGAGATATGACTGAAATACTGTTAAAAGTGGCGTTAAACCCCATTACAACAATCAACATAAATTTTTGGGATTGTTGTATACCTGTATGGGCTGCATATCAGTTTGTCCTAATACAGACCTGCGTTAGGGCTATAATTACTTTATATAAAACATAGTCCTAGTATGGATGGGTGACCAAAATGTCATAACTTATTTATGGTAACCAGACAGTTAAATTTTTGAATAGTCCAAATTGAAAGGAGTTGCAGATGAAAACTCAAAGTTTATGAAATTTGGGATTTTTTCTACTTTATGGGAAGAAAAAATTGTGGATAATGAAGAAATTGCTTGTAACAAGCAATTTCTGCATATTCCACTATATTTTTCTCATTTTTTGTTGTTTTTTTTGGAGGGGGAGGGGGCATCTAAAAGCGTCATTGAGTGGAAATTGGTTAATTTATAAGTAAATGTTTTTGTCTTTCAAGGTAGAAATCAAGGAGGAAAATGAATACATTTTATTTTACATGCAATTCTTTTTATATGTTTAAAAAGTTTCTTTTCTACAGGGTTGTAAATAGGGGAATTGGATGGTAAGGGGTCAATTAATACAGTTGTTATGACAGTGAAAAACAATATGAACCCATATTGGTCAGGTGCAAAAGCTGAAATGATGAGACTTGAATAGTGTAGAAAGTGACCCATTGACAGCAACAAAAATCAAGGCTAGTCAAAATTCAAAAAAGTTGCAAGCTTATTTTAGTTGATGAGATTTATTAACCCATTCCAACTCAATACCTCCTTTTTACGACCCCTCAAGAAAATAGCTTTTTGAAAACATTGTGGAAAATGAAGAAATTGCTTGTATCAAGCAATTTCTTCATTATCCACAATGTTTTCTATCCAAAACGACGAAAAAATTCAAAATTCCATCAACTTGAAATTGTCGTCTGCAGCGTCTTTCAATTTGGACCAGTCTAAAATTTTGCTGTGTTGGAAAGGGTTAATCTTCGTCTTTAAATTTGGGATAAGAACATTGTGGATAATGATTGCTTGCAGCAAGCTTTATTTTCATTTTCTATAATGTATTCCAATGCTTTTCCTATGGGGCGTCCAATGGTGGGATTGTTTTGGAATGGGTTAATGCCAAGTTCTCAGAGAGGTCCTCATTGTTGTATGTAGTTCATGAATTAAATATTCGTAATCGTACAACTGAAGCAGTTTGAGATGCCAGACAGTAGACGGCACATCAATTTCATTTACATAAAAAGAATCCGCAACATTCAAGACTTTAAATACTTAAATGGAACTTTATTTTGGTTCGAAAGGAAAAACTTTTAAACTGTCAAACATGTTGTCAAGGAGGTCTGATTTTTGACCTTGTTGGGAAGGCTCTTGAATTGAGAGGAAGCTTTTGACCTTGATCTCCATAGATTTTTTTTTTCATGAAGATTTAAAAAATATTAACATGTGAATGTACAAGTTCATGTTAAGTGCAGACCCAGATGGTGCCGAGGTCAGTTGATTCACTTTCAAATTAAAGTGGACCTATAATACTGATTCCAGTTGTCTGTTTATAGTACCATACTTTGATTTCTTATCAAACTCTAAGAGTAAAGCCCCCTTCAATAATAGCTTTATAATTACCAGACGGCTAAATTTTAGACTTGCCCAAATTCAAAGAAGTTGCAGATGACAATTAAAAGTTTATGGAATTTTGGATTTTTAACTTTCTGGGTAGAAACCAAAGTTGAAAATGAAGTGATTGCTTGTGACAAGCAATTTCTTCATTTTCCACAATGTTTTCCAAAGCTTTTTTTCCTTGGGGGCGTCTAAAAACGTCACTGAGTGGGAATGGGTTAATGAACTCTGCCAACATTGTGTGTAGCTATCCTTCAGTTAAATCCTCTTTTACGCTTGAAGCTCAATTTCTGAAAATGAAAGAGTTAACAGCAGGTTTGATTCCATATTAATTTGCTATGACACTGGGTGTTTGTGTCTGCCCTTACCTGGCATTACCTGTGTTATGGAATGTTTATTACAGGTGTCAATCAATGGATAATTACATCAGCTTCTCTCAACCTTTACCTGGCAATTCCAACAAAATGACTTTTTGATCTCACAGCCTAAAATTCTATAGGGCAATATCATGAATCACACTGTGGTAAATAGAACTCATCTTATCAAGGGGAACATCTGTGCCAAGTTATTTTCAATTGATTGATTGATTGAACGGGGCTTAATGCCACTTTTAACAGTTTTTCAGTCATGTTGCTGCGGCTGGAGCACCCAACCATGAATTCCTGGTATTTCTCACACCAGTACAACCACTACACCCTTTCCTAGCATCCAGCTACTATCCCACTTAGGTTTATGATTATCCACCCATTGGTGAGAGACAAATGTCGGAAAGGATATGTGCCGCTCCTTGGGATCAAACCCATGACATTACATGATTGAAGATTAGGAGTCTGACATGCTACCAGCTGCACTATGACGGCGGCTCCATGATTTTTTAAAATCAATTATATAATAAAGATGATATGCTCAAGACAAGAAAATGACTCACACACAAACCTACCCCTGCGCCCACCCACACACTTTCCATGCCTGTTGCTGAGTTACAGTTTATATTGCATTAAAATGCCAGGCTATATTACAGTTGGAATATGCTTGCTGTCATTATGGACATATTAAATGGTTACTACAGTCTTCATTTTATCAACAATAACAGAGAACCAAAATGATTGACCAGAAATTATATGTGATAATAGTGAGATATATTTATTGTATGATTCAATGGGTTTAGCATCACTTTTAACAGTATTCCAGTCATACTGTGGTGGCTGGAGCACCTAACGATGGATTCCTGAAATTTCATACACCAGTACTACTACTTTATCCTTTTGGAGCCTCCAGGTGCTCATTCCACTTAGGTTTATGATTATCCACCCATTGATGGGAGACAAATGTTGGCCTAATGATTTGAAAGAAGAAGATTTTTCAAGATTTCCTTCTTTTATTCTATGTAAAATCAGGGATTGCCAAGAAGAGGGCTAATTTTCAGAATACGGTAATTTTTTGAAGTACTTTAATAAAGGGTCAATAGATGATGATGTATATCAAATATCAAAGCTCTAGGCCCTATGGTTTTAGAGAAGAAGATTTTTGAAGATTTCCTTTTTTATTTCTACGTAAAATCAGGGATCAAAAAGAAAAGGGCTAATTTTCATAATACGGTTAATCTTTGAAGTATTTTGGTAGAGGGTCAATAGATGATGATTTTTACCAAAGATCTAAGCTCTAGGCCTTACCGCTTGGGAGGAGAAGATTTTTTAAGTTTTTCACTCTGTTGCCATGGCAACCAGAGTTCTTCATGGATTTCAATTCTTTGAAGTACTTTGAAAGAGCATAACCTAAGGATCATTTCTGTGAAGTTTTGTTGAAATTCCATGGTTAGTTTAGGAGGAGAAGATTTTTTGTCGACTGACGACTGACGATGACCGATCACAATAGCTCCCCTAGAGCACTTCGTGCTCAGGTGAGCTAAAAAGTATGTGTCTCTTCTAGGGGTAGCAAACATTGTGAACATTAAACCAATTCCCCCACAGTGACCCTTTTGGACGCCCCCCAAGAAAAACACTTTGGAAAACATTGTGTAAAATGAAGAAATTGCTTGTGACAAGCAATCTCTTCATTTTACACAAAGTGTTCTACCCAGAAAGTTGAAAAAATCTAAAACATCATAAACTTTAAATTGTCGTCTACAACTCCTTTCAATTTGGACCAGTCTAAAAACTTTGCCATGTGGTTATGGGTTAAGAAATTGCTTGTGACAAGCAATTTCTTTATTGTCTACAATGTTTTCTAAAGGTGTTTTCTTGAAGGGCATAAAAAATTAAAATTGTGTGGTAATGGGTTAATGTGCAGTTGATGTTTTCATGCAATTTCTGGATATCTGAGCAGTACTAGACTGGGACCCCAAAATGTCTTGCATAAGGACCAGTGGCATTGCTGGGATTCAAACAAGCAACCCTCAACTTCTCTTTTATCACAAATCCATGAACCAATGAGCTGAGCAAGTTCCTAGTGCAGATTCAGAGGGGGTTCAGGGGATACATTTGAACCCACCTCTGTAGCTTAATCATTAATTAATCTTCATAGGGAAATTCAGTAACAATTTGGTAATTTTGAAATCAACCCTCCTTTCAGTAAGTTTGAACCCTCTTTACAGAAATTGTGTATCTGCCTTTGGATTGAAATTCCACCCCCCCGGCCCCCATGAAAGTCTGGGAAGAAAATGTATAGTACCAAGATGCATCTCTGGAATTAACTGTACGAGAAAACTCCTGAGCTGATAAATTCCATTGGAAATGAAAAAGACATGTTATCAAATATTTATTTACAAACTGGATTAAAATAGAGTAATTAATTATCTGTTCCAGATCTAAATTGCACATTTGTGGGATATAACTTTAGGTCTGGGATTATTATACAGGAATACTGCACTTTCAGGAGAAATTACTTTATGTAGTACAGCATTGCTTGCATAATACAGCATTATCTTTCCATATTTTGAAGGTCTTAGTGGTTGAATTAACCCATTATCAGACAGTCAACTATGCATCAGAATGTCTTCAGATGGGTTAATTACACCGTTAACTCTTGTCATGCTGAATCCTGATAATCCATCTTTTGGGCAGAAGGTATAGACATAGATCAGCCTGCACCAACTATTAAAATTTTGTGCATTTAAAAGCTAGACTAATTTTTTTTTTTTTTTTACTGAATTTGACCCCACATCAAGTACTTCCAAGGCTTTCAGCCCTTTGATCTTAATGCATTTCCCACATGAGTATTAAGGTTAACCCAATACAAAATTCCAGACAGGTCCAAATTGAAAGAAGCTGCTCATGACGACTGATAGTTGATTGAATTCTAAAACTCCTTGTCTTTGGGTGCAGAAAACTTGGTGGACAAGGAAGAATTTACTTGGAACAAGCAATTTCTTCATTTTTCCAAAAAGTTTTCCCAATTTTAACCTTTTATTTCTGTTTGGGCAGGAGGTACAGACAAAGATCAGCCTGCATATATGTGCAGTCTGATCATAGCCTGCACAACCTGCTTACCCCTTTCATGCAAGAACTGTTTATAAAATCAGTTTCAAAAGAAATATTGATCTGCAACTAGTGTTTCAGAAAATTTCTAGGCTTTGATTTTAGTGCAATTCTAAACAGGAATTTATTCAGCTTGATAAGGGTTAAGCCTTTTTCCTTAGTGGTGTTATAAAAGCAGGATTGTGTGGGAATGGGTTAATATATAGCAGCCTCAGATACTTCTTATTAAGGGCTTTAGAAAGAAAAAAATGATGTTCTCATTTTTCCAACAGATGAAGTCAAGTTAATTAATTTCTGTTAACTCCCTAGTACCCTAATAATAATATCATATCTAAAACATGAATGCTCTAATATTTTTACCATCTGTTTAAGAACTCATTACAAGATGTTTAACAAATTTCGCTCTTTCACTCTGCATGTATCATCATGTAAATTGCGGCGTTTATGTTTGTTTTATGACGAATATATGATGAACACATGTCTCGTACTAGTTAGAAGAAACCAAGACAATTATGTAATATACCCCTCTCCGCCTACTGTACGCCCAACTTCATCGTTAATAATGTCTTTATTCCTAACAAAACACAGCATTATATTTTTGTCCAGAAATTGTTTAGCGTTGGTTTTTTTTAGAATCATTATTTTTGGGGAATTTGATATTTCCCCCCCCCCCCCCCCGAGTTTGAATTATTTTGGAAAACTTGACATGTACATACTCATGAAAACAAATTGTTTCACATTTCCTCAAAATTCATTCATTCAATGTAAACATACTGCCACAATAAATTGTCTTTATCATATTATTGACATAACCTATGAAAACAGGAGTATTATGGGATCGGCTTGACAAGGGTCAATTTTGTTCTATCAGATTTCATTCCCTAATTAGTATTGAAAGCATCAATGTGTCCATGACTTTTAGAAGTTCTTAAATCAGCTAACTGATGAGACGTCTTATCTATTGGAATGATAAATGACTCACAGAGAACTGTCACTGTAGATATGGATCAGTTTGTAATTAACCTTGTGTCCTTATCAACTGATTATAGACAACTCCTAATGGTTCAGTGAAATTCAAGTAATTATTGTGTTCAGACCTTGTTACTCTTCATTCTAGAATTACTGACATTTATAAGTCTGTACAATAAATTGAAAACTGATTTTAATTTACAGACAAATGTCTGCAAAAAGAAAACACTACTAAATCATTACAAATGCAAATGTATCAGCTAGGGTCACTATGCTATAAGGCTTTCACAATAAAAAGTACTTTGAATGTGGTAAATTAAGAGCTATAAATTCTCAAAATTCTTAACCTTGCCATGCTGACTCTGTAATATTCCTGTTTTGACAGGAGGTATAGACAAAGATCAGTCTGCACATATGTGCAGTCTGATCTTAGTCTACACCACCTGTCTATCCCAATGAAGCCAAAAAGGTTTATAGAAATTAGTTTTCAAAAGAAATATTGACTTACAATCAAGTTTATCCAGCGTTTTCAGTCCTTTGATTTTGATATTATTCTTAGAAACCTATTTATTCAGCACGACAAGGGTTAAGGGATTTGAAGCTCAAGAAGCGGTAATTGCCAATTTGGAAATTGATCTTAAAAAAAAAAAATCTGCAAGCAAGTAATGTAGACTAAGATCAGACTGCACATTTGTGTAGGCTGATCTTTGTCTATGCCCCCTGTCAAAGCAGAAATATTCCAGGATCAGCATGACAAGGGTTAAGACATGTCTGCAAGAAGCCTAGGATACAGTTGTAAATTTTTTGAGTGGATCAGTTGAGTGAAGATCATGTCCTTCTTATCACATAAAGAACATGTTAAAGTGATGGTAACAGCTTACAGATGATACATCATGCAATTTCAACATTAACACTTTTCCCCTCATTGGGGTTACCAAGATGTTAACTTCATGAGTGTATGTGCATGTGTTTTGATAAAAGCTGTAGATATTTAACCCTTGTTATGCCAAACTTGGAATATTCCTGTTTTGGCAGAAGGTATAGACAAAATCAGGCTGAACACAAGTGTAGTCTGATCTTAATCTACACCTCCTGTATGTCTATAGCCCTGGGTTGTTTACATAATTAATTTTAAAAAAATACCCTTAATTAGTGCTTCCTGTGCTTTTAGGCCTTTGATTTTAGTGTAAATTCAGATAGGGTTTTTATTCAACATGACAAGGGTTAATATATTGAGCAATTATTATTATTATTATTAAGCAGGCCCACATTTTTTGATAAATATTTTTTTGCATCATAGATCCACGCTCTAAGAGCTTTATTACATCAATGATTGTTTTTAAATGATACCTTTATTCTCATGTAGAAGCCGTAACCACAGTATCCTCTGGTAGGTTTTGATAGTTAAAATACAAGTAAACTTTATTGATATAATATGGCAGAGGTTATAAAAAGGGCCTTGATAAATGACCTTATCATGTTATGACCTTCTATGGATAAGGATTCAGCAGTCTGCAGTTTTAGATAGTCATGAGGCAGTGAGTGATAGTAATCTAGTGGTCTGCAGTTTATTATAGTTGTGTGGCAGTCTGCAGTTTATGATAGCCATATAATGGTCTGCAGTTTATGATAGTCATGTGGCAGTCTGTAATTTAAAATAGCCATGTGGCAGTCTACAATTTATCATAGTCATGTGGCAATATGCAGTTTAAGATGGTCATGTGGCAGGTTTCAGCTTATGATAGTCATGTGGCAGTCTACAATTTATGATAGTCTGCAGTTAATGATAATCTTGTCACAGTCAGAAGTTTTTGTAGGTGTGACAGTCTGCAGTTTATGATAGTCATGTGACAGTCTGCAGCTTATGATAGTCATGTGGCAGTATGCAGCTTATGATAGTCATGTGGCAGTCTACAGTTTATGAGTCATATGGCAGTCTGTAGTTTATGATTGTAATGTCACAGTCTGCAATTTATGCTAGTCATGTGGCAGTCTGCAGTTTATGATAATCTTGTCGTAGTCTGAAGTTTTTTGTAGTAGTGACAGTCTGCAGTTTATGATAGTCATGTGGCAGTCTGCAGTTTATGATTATCATTTGTCAGACTGCTATCATAAAATACACATATTCAAGACCAACAAATGGCTTTGACAAGGAAATCATCTTAGCCCACTCCCATACATTCCTGCGTTTTTGTTACACTCAAGAAAAGTGCTTTGGAAAACATTTGTGCAGTCTGATCTTTGTCTATACCTCCTGTTAAAACCGGAATATTCCAGGTTCAGCATGACAAGGGTTAATTAAGAATCTCGACAAAAAGAACCAACCTCCATTCTGCTTTAATTTGCTATGTGACTGTGTGTACAAGGGTAAAAACTTTACTTTCCTAATGAAAGGAGATTGTGATCATTGTCTATGTATCTAACAGACAATATGGCACCAAACATGGTATATCAGTGTTTGATAGTAGCATCCCTATAAAGTAGTTAGAAATCCGATAATTGGATCAAGATACTAAAATTCCATATTTGGAACTGATATTTGGAACTGGCAAAGTTTTTTTCACACCAAGACAAATGATGTGGATAAAATTCTGATTGTTTTAGCATTATATGATTGTCCATTTTGGAAAAATTTTGTCGTGATTCAAATTAGAGACATGCTGATAAAGGCTGCACCTGTTATCTTATGATCTGAGTTAAACAGGGGAATAGCTGTTCATAGAGGCATTCATAATGCTGACTATGTTAATGAAATATGGTTCTCATAATTTTTGACAGACCTTAATTTCTCTTCCTTAATTTGTTGAAACATGATATTTTGATTAAGATTATACAACTATTCCACAATATTTGGGCTTGATATCTTAACTTTTAACTCCTGTCATGCAGAATATTATTTTGTTTAGAATTGCATTAAAATCACTGAACTGAAAGCAATGAAAGGCTCTAATTGTGGGTCAATATTTGTTTGGGTAAATAATTCAATAAACAAATCTGATTCAAATAAGTCTAACAGGTTTCTTAGAATAAGATCAGACTGCACATTATGTGCTGTTTTAGTCTATACCTCCTGCAAAAGCAGGAATATTCCAGACTCAGCATGACAAGAGTTAATTTAAAAGCAAATCATAACCTGCAAGATCCTTTGTGAACATCATTCAGCATTTATTCAAATCAAATACAATCTGTACATACCTGAAAAGAGAAGGAAACAATATCATTAAATTATATTTACAGGCAACAAAATTTTGTACTGGTCCAAATCATTATAAATTCTTTATAAAGAAGTTTCAATAAAGCGGATCTGAATTTCAATAATGCATGTAGCCCTGACTAAGGGTCCCCTGTTGGGTGCTTCAAAGTAGAGTTAAAATAAAAGGTAGGTGATTCTAAGACTTGAAAGAAATTAATGTTGTGAGTGAAGATATTGCTTATTTCACACAATGTCTTCACTCTCAATATTGTTTTCTCAAACCCTTTTCTAGAGTTTTGTGAAAAAGAAGGATCATGTAGGAATGGGTTACCATGTAACCAGTGCTGGCCGCTGGGTATACAAATGTATCTAAAATCAACATAAGTGGTTTCCGTTTTCTTTTGCCAATGGGAATGACATAAGCAGAACAGCGTTTGACCCTCCCAAACCATGAAGGGCCAAAAAGATGAAGAAAAATGAACATTCAGAATGATTTTTATCAGGCTCAAAGCACAATAAACAGGGATAAATCAAGATTTCTCCTGGCCATGGCAGAGTCATTATATTCCTGTGATATTTGATCAAGATAAAATAAATCTTTGATTTCATATCAGGAACTACTAGATAAATCACAAGACTGCAATGTCCCAGGATATTTATAGGACTCTCTCCTCTTTTTACATGCATTCTTTTTCAAGAATTAAGTCTTTTTCTACGCTTTGGTGACAAATTTCTGGGTTTTACTGTGTGCATTGGCATAACATTTTTATGAAACCCAGTTAAATCATACATAGATAATTTTGCAGTGTCTTTCTATGTCTATAATAAGAATTGTCACCAACAATATGGTTTACCCATACATGGATCATGAAAACTACTAATGTACACAATCAATACATTTCCATAAATTCCTGCTTTTGACGTCTTGAATGTATAGTCTTTTATCACGATTTTTTTCTACCTTATTTGGCACGTGCGTTCTGATTTTGGTATTGGAAATTTCATATGCAACTTCTTCCTTTTTGGGCCCGTCAAAATTCTGTCATCTGGTAATGGGTCAATAGTTATTTAACTTTAAATCTACTGGGTTGAACCAATTGGACATTATATGCACATTTTATTACTGATGATAAAATATAAAACATTAGCATTACCGCTTTCTTTACTCCATAAGTTTCAGACCTTATGAAGCAAATAAGGGATTACTTGGTTAAACTGTTGGATTTGCTGAGGAAATTGACTTCAGATTTAAGAACCCCCTTGAGGGGTGTAAAACTCACTTTTAAGGATTAATTTCAAGATACAGCTGAAATTATTGGATGACCAGCCCTGTTAAAAGAATGAGAACATCTGGTGATTGTGACCATCTGACCATATTTAACCCATTCCACACTGTAACACCTTTTGACGCCCCTAAAGAAAAAAGGCTTTTGAAAACATTGTGGTAAATGAAGAAATTGCTTATAAAAAGCAATTTCTTCATTATCCACAATGTTTTCTACTCCAAAAGTCAAAAATTCTTTAAATTCCACCAACTAAAAATTGTCATCTGCAATTCCTTTGAATTTGGACCAGTCTAAAATTTTGTCATCTGGTAATGAGTTAAGCTACTTCCCTTTCTATATGCAAGTGCATGCAACCCTGTACACCTGCAATTACATTTTTACTACCTCTTCAAAATGCACTTGCCTGTTTTCAAGCTGTTTTAATTACCTGTGACATTTGCCAAGCCTTTTCTAGCCAATGAATGAGTTCAATGCCACAAATGACTAATCTCAGCTGTCAATCATAAAACTGATTGAACAATCAAATCCCTAACTTAGTCCTAAAATGAACTTTGAACTCAAACATTGGCAGATATTTATGTGAAACATTTTTTTTTAGTTTGGTGACTTAATCCTAACTTAACCCATGCCCACACAGTCACGCTTTTAAAAGCCTCTCAATGTGAAAGCTTTGGAAAACATTGTGGAAAATGAAGAAATTGCTTGTGGCAAGCAATTTCTTCATTATCCACAATGTTTTCTGTCCCAAAAGACAAGGATTTTAAAGGTTTCGCCACTTAAGAATTGTCGACTGCAACTTTTTCTAAATTTGGACCAGTCTTAAATTTTGTTGTATATTAATGGGCTAAACATTGTAACTACTGCTTATTCTAGCTGTATTTACAATGTTTAGGTTGCTAACCAACCTTTTAAATTTTATGTTACATATATTACTTTTGCAAAAGAAAGCTGTTGAATAACTAACTTCCTATCAGAGTCAGTGGCCGGGCCAGCGATCCATCAATAAAAATGACAAAATTAGAATAACAAGATGGAGGATAAGGTGAGATATTATGGAAGAACTAGTGAGAGTATACCAATATTTTAGTACCATGACTGAGATAATGTTGAAAGAGACATTAAACCATAAATGATCAACATTGTGTCTATCTTTCTATACACCAATCTATAACTATAAACAACAATTATTATTGTTTTGTTGTTTTTTTTTTGTTTTTGTTACTTTTAGTTAAAATGTTCTGCTCATAAAGAATAAAATGATATCATTCAACAATCATAATAAGGATATCATTATTGCAAAACCATTGTTAAAAGATAAACATTTTATATCAAATGTGTTTGAATAAATCCTTCTGTTTTACTTGATAATCTTTCATTGGAAAGCCAATTTCTACCTTACCTTGCTTAGCCCCTCAAGGAAATCAATTTAGAAAACAATCTGTAAAATTAAGAAATTTCTTGCAACAAGCAATTTCTTCATTTTCATAATGCTAATTCTACCCAGAAAGTTGAAAAAAATCTTTTTTCATAAACTTGAAATTGTCACCTGCTACGCCTTTCAATTTGGACCAATTTAGACTAAAATTCTGCTGTCTGGTAAAAGGTAAAGGGTCATTTCTTGAGCCAAGCTCACTTGACAACTCCTCCAACCAAAATTACAGGAATTAAGCTAATTGTAAAGCGATCCCCTCTGGCTTTAGTTACTTTTATCTGTTCCAGTTCATGATCTATCTGCTTTCATCGTAGCTAGCTTTTATGTAGAAATGTAGTAGGGTACTAGTTTTGTGACAGAGTCTCAGGTACCTTGTTTGAATCCCTGGAGAAGAGTGAAATATTTTTTTTCTACATATTTGGGAATAACCTTAAACTAGAATTGTTGCAAAGCCATATTATACCCCCACCAGCATTCTGCCGCACAAGTAGCATAGTTGACCAAATTGGTTCTTGAGTTCAAGAGCATAGAGCGAGATAGGCTAGATAGACAGATAGGCATAGTGAAACTAACTTACTTAGAAGGTGGGGGTGAGTATATTTAAACCATTCCCACACAATGACACTTTTTGATGCCCCTCAAGAAAAACAATTGAGAACACATGGTGTAAAATGAAGAAATTGCTTGAATCAATTAATTGCTTCATTTTACACAAAGTTTTCTACCTAGAAAGTTGAAAGAATTTAAAAATTGATAAACTTTTTATCTTCGTCTGCGACTCCTTTGAAATTGGACCAGTCTAAATATTTACCGTCTGGTGATTGATTAATATCCTGCACGAGATGGACATGGTGGTTATGTGATTATGGAGATGTTATTTGTAACATTTCAAGGATTTAAGTAGAGTATACTGCATGCATATCCACAGTGCATAAGCAAAATATTGTAACAACAGCTTATGAAGCTATAGTCGTGACATTTTTCATGCCCACAGGCTATACAAAATGTATTTTATTTAAATGGTTTACCGTTACTTTAACCCTTGTCATGCTGAATTAAAATCCTATACAGGATCAAATTCAAAATCAAAGGACTGACAGCACTGGAAAGTCTTACAGAGGGTCAATATTCTTTTAGAAAATTGATTATTCAGGGTTGCATCTAGAAATTCTCAAAATGGGGGGGCTGTCCCCCATAACAATCAGAAAAAGGGGGGCCAAGCCAAATTATTGGGTAAAGTGGGGGAGGTTAAAATTCAATGTTTATGATAGTGTTTACCTTACAATACTTTTGTCTTCAATAATATGAATAAGTGTTTGATTCTTCAAGTGAACTTAAAAATATTCAGGTATTGTCTACTAGTACAGTTTTTTTTACTACTTACAAAACCACTTCCTTAGCAGTTTTAAGTAAAATATAATCCTCATTTTTACAGCATAGCCTTTTTGTCGTTTGAATAAGGCTAATTAAGTCTAATTTGAAAGACGGAAACCATTCAAGTATTGAAATTTTTCGCCCGTGGTAACCGTCTTGAAGTTATGATACAATCCTTTTTCCATGAAAAAGAATTTAAATTACATTTTACCGGTACTTGTAAATTTTGAGAATTTCTCGTCCGGTAACCTGTTACCTTACCTTAAAAAAAAATATCAGCACGCACGGCAATGAAATTTTCGCTGGCCAATTTAATTTTTAGCGCGACCGGGTACGCATAGAAATGTTAATCATGCGGGATTATGATTATTCTAGAGGGATTCCCGCAATCCCGCGCTCTAGATGCAACCCTGAATTATTAAACAACTCTTGATGAAAGGGGACAAGCAGGAGGTGTAGACCAAGATCAGACTGCACTTATGTGCAGGCAGATCTTTGTCTATACCACCTGCCCAAACAGGAATATTCCGGGTTCAGCATGACAAGGGTTAAAATTAACTGTTTTTCAGGGTAAAAGTCTGTTGATGCAGAAATTCCATTATTTTTTGCTTTCAGGAGTAATGTACCCGCCCATAAGTAACAGCCTTACCTAAGAAATAGGGTTCAAGCTAATTAGATCTAAGAAATTATCAAAAATTACTATTCATCAACAATTTGAAGGTTATGACCTTAACTGCGATGCACAAACCATGCACCAGATACAAGATAGAATCAAATAGACGGATCAGGCAAAGAATCAATCAAATGTTCATTTAGACAGAAAGTGAACTTTGAACTGCGAAAGACATTTATGTTAAGCATTGTGTGACATTGAGAAAAGAAAACAATGTTAGAAAATAAAGCTATTTCTGTGTTTTTCACAACATTTTTTAAGCTTATTTCATGATCTTTGGATTTAACCCTTTCCTGTTTTGCAAAATTTTTGACCAGTCAAAATCAAATGGTTTTCAGATGAAAATTTGATTTGGACTTAATCATTTGAAATCATTTTTCTTTTTTACAATATTTTCTCAATCATAAATTCACAGGGTCCTAAAAACTAGGGATTGAATAGGAAAGGGTTAAAAAGGCTGGATTGTGTTGAAATGGCTTTTAACACTTTTGAGAAAGTGAAATCTGTTAAAAATACAACTACAATGATTTGATCCATATATAAAAAATTTGGTAGGTGACCAAATATCATAAGTGCATCTTATTAAAATTGCAGTAACAGTGTTTTGGAAGCTTGCATCAACGAAAATAAATTGTCTTTTGCAGAAATGCATCAAGGCATATGTTGAAAAATCCTTGGTATTTCTTGTTTTCAACAAGTTGACGATGATCGAGATCGCTCAACCTGCACCAATTATACTGTGTACAGAGGAATTTTTTAAGTGATTTTTGTTGTTCATTAGGGAGCACAAGTATGACTCAGCAAGCGACCCATGCTGCTCTCCAAATTGCAGATAAATTAGATGAAAGTTTTAATTGTTACTTTTGGGGCTATATTAACCATCAGGATTCTGGGGAAATTTAGGGGACTCGGGGACAAAATTGACAGTCTTTGTGTATTTAAGTACATCAGGACCCTGTTATTATCTCAAGGGTATCAAGTTTGCTGTAAATAATTTTCCTCGAAGAGAAACTGAGGTAAAGTAGAAGCTCGTCCAAAACGAAGCTTCCGTCTTTTATTGTAATTTAACCCTTGTCATGGTGAACCCAGAATTTAATATTCCTGTTTTGGCAGGAGGTACAGGACAAGTAGGAGGTGTATACCAAGATTAGACTGCACTTATGTGCATGCTGATCTTTGTCTTTACCACCTGCCAAAACAGGAATATTCTGGGTTCACCATGACAAGGGTTAATAACCACGAGACAAACCTTTGGTCAATAATGTGGTAAAGAGAGGTTGCTTGTAACAAGGAATTTCTAATAATGTTTCCTGCCATAACCCTTTCCTGTTCAATCCCTGTCTTTCATGTCCTGGCAATTTTATAATTGAGAAAACATTGTAAATGAAGAAATTGATTGAAACAAGCAATTTCCTCTTTTTCCATAATGTTTTCTTACCAACTAAATGGTTATTTTTCAAATTATTTCCACTTTGAATTTTTTCTGACCCCAAATTTTTAGACTTTAGTCCAAATAGAAGGAAATTGTTAATGACAACTATTAGTTGATGAAATTTACAAAATACCTGTCTTCTGGAGTAAAAAACTTTGTGAATAATGAAGATTTTGATTTTTACAAGCATTTTCTTCATTTTGATCATTATGAAGCTGATTTCTTGAGAGCCATCTGAAAGTGGTATTGTGTGGGAATTGGTTAACCTCTTCTCCTAGTCTCAATTTTTGATATATATTTATTATTGCAATCAGTCCAAAATTTCAATCCCATTTCAATGACAGAAACCTGTACTACCTTTTTGTTCACGAAGAAAACCCATCAGAAATTCTCTCATTTTCAGACGAGTGACACATGAGGATGGCTTTTTGCACTCTCGTGACACTCTGCTGTCTAAAACTTTGCCATCACAAAATAAATGGAAGCACTCACATGACAAATATATTTACTTAATCCTGTTCAAACCCTTTCCATTGAGTTATCCGTCTTAAATGTCTTAACCCGTTACCAGACGGCCAAATTGTACACTGGTCCAAATTGAAAGGATTTGCAGACGACAATTTAAAGCTTATGAAATTTAAGATTTCTTCATCTTTCTAGGTAGGAAACATAGTGTAAAATGAAGAAATTGCTTGTTACAAGCAATTTCTTAATTTTGCATCATGTTTTCCAAATTGTTTTTCTTGGTGGGTGTCCAAAAGCGTCCCTGTGTGGGAATGGGTAAACAGAAAAAAAGGTTCTGATTTATACTGTGACAAATCATTTTCATTATAAGCAAATTGTGTAGACACTTAGCAGTCTAAGTGGTGCATTTAGAATGTTTGTTTGAATGGTGTTTAATGCCACTTCATTTTAACTTTGTAATTCAGTCATATCACAGGGGCTGGAGCATCTGTGTATTCCTTGAATTTTCATTTGTCACACACGCATACAGTCTTCCCTGATCACCTTAGGAAACTTTGGGTAATATACTCAAAACCCACAGTGAAGACTCTGATCAGACTGTTACTAAGGGATGCATCTATATGCTAATCTGATTTTTTACTTGGTGTACATGTAAAATAGTTGAAATGCCGTACATTGCATGGCTCAAATATATTGATGTCAAAGCTATTCTGATTCTCCAAAACGTGATAGTTTGAAAATTTGTGAAAATTAAAATTTAATTCATTTTTCAAAACAAAATTAATACTGTTTAATTACACCTTGAAGCAATTTTAATAGTAAAATTTCCTGATTTTTTAAAAAAAAATTTTAAAATTTTTAAATTCTTAAAACTTGAGATCCATTCTAACAGTTAACTTATTCCCATTTGTCAAAAAGTTAGACTCCATGGTCCAAACTGAAAGAAGTGGCTGCAACAATCTTTCTTAGATGAAATATTGAAATTCCTTATCTTTTGGGATAGTAAACATTGTGGATAATGGAGAAATTGCTTGTAACAAGCAATTTCTTCCATCATCTATGCTTCCTTCAAAACCGACGGCGGCACTCATCCTTTCAGACTATTTGTCTCCCACCAATGGGTCGATAATCGTAGACCTATGTGGGATAGCAGCTGGAGGCTAGGAAAGGATGTGATGGTGGTACTGGTGTGAGAAATACCAGGAATCCATTGTTAGGTGCATCAGCCGCCGCGATATAACTGAAATATTGTTGAAAGCGGCGTAAAACCCCATTCAAACAAACAAAACAAACTTCCTTCAAAAATCAAAGTAGGAGGGGATAGGCAGAAATAGAGTCAAGATGGTAACAAATCAAATGGTAAGAAGTCAGTCACTATTCAGTCAATAGGCTCAGTGTACGATTTGACTCATCTTTGAACCCTCAAAAAGGAAAATTAACCACACATTAATCTTGGAAAGTTCCTCAGTGGTGGTGGTAATGGTGTGTGCCAATATAATTTGAATGAGTAACAAAAATTATTTTTGTGTCTCCATCACATACCAACTTAAGTGGAGCAAATTTAACCCATTATCAGACAAAAAGGGGATGAAAGAACTGGAAGTGCTGTTTAGGGGTCAGTTACTCCTTTGAGAATCAGTTGTATTGACAACTATGGCTTAAGAGGAACAAACATATGTGCAGAATGATCTTTATCTATACCTCCTGCATTAACTTGAATTATTTAGGTTCAGCATGACAAGGGTTAAACTGCATCAGTATCAGTAACAATACTATCACTTAATTAACCTTTTACCAATCAATAAAATTTTAGACTGGTCCAAATTCAAAGAAGTTGCAAAGATTTTCTGATGATTTTCTGATGATGAAATGTTTGTCTTTGAGGTTACAAAGTCTAGTTCATAATGAAGAAATTGCTTGTAATAAGCAATTTCTTCGTTTTCCACAATGTTTTAGAAGCTTTTAACTTGAGGTATCAATAATCTTCATTGTGTGGGAATGGCTTAAAGGGATTGTTGATTGATTGAATGGGGTTTAACACCACTTTTAACAGTATTTGAATCATATCACAGCAGCTGGAGCACCTAACAATGTACTACTGGTATTTCTGAAACTAAGTGCTCTTACTACATCCTTCCCGAGCCTTCAGCTGCTCATCCCACTCAGGTTTACAATTATACACACATTGGTGGGAGACAAATATTGGAATGGATATTTGCCGCGACAAGAGATGAACCCTGGACCTCACGACTAGGAGTCCTCTGCGCTACCACTTCACTATGACTGGGACATTGAAGGGATTCTAAGGCATGCTCCATTTCAGCTAAAACATAAAGAAGGACAAACAAGTTGTATGTCTATGCATGGGATGAACAACTAAATCATGGGATGCTGTAGTTGCCCTTGCATTTGAGAAATAATTGGCCTAATTCAAACTACTATTATAATTCTATTAAGTCCTCTATGCTAGCCTATATAATTTATCTGAATTGTTTTAACAAACATTCACTTTCAAATCAACAAAGGAAAATCTTAATCCTAGTATTGTTGAACCCGAAGTATTCCTGTATTAGCAGGAGGTGTGGATCAAGATCAGACTGTACATGATAGACCTTGGTCTTAACCTTCTTATTGTTCGCTTTAAGCCTCATTTGTTTAAATAATCATTTTTCAAAAGAAATATTGACCAACATGAATATCTCCCTGTGCTGTCAGTAACTTGAATTCAAAGCAATTCTGTATAGGATTGCAAGGTTTAAGATGTTTATCAGTTAGAGATATTATAAGAGATGTGTATATATAGAGCTAAGGGGATATTCAAGCTTATGCATAATTCATTAGACTGTTGACTGTACATTAAGCTTGGTACAAGCTCTAAATAGATGAGCTTTCAGTATCTGTACATGGCCATTAACAGCGTGAAATAGGAGCCACTTATACACCATGTAAGAAACATTCTGGATCAGATTACAGACTATGGTGAAATACTGTAGTACTTTGATGGTGATTCATTGGAAATGTTTCTTCAAATGTGAAATTCGACATGCATTCTTTGAATTAATGCTGTGAAAATTGATAGTGCATTCTTTGAATTAGGATAAGACTATATCTAAAGATTTCTCTCCGAAAATCACTTTGTAGTACTTAAATTTTGCAATCAGAAGAAATTCTATCTAATCATGCATGCAAGCAATTCCAGCACTAATTGCTAACCTCATTTATCAACTTAAAACAGCTTCCATGCTCTAAGATTGAGTCTAAAATTTTGCCATCTGGTAATGGGTTACACTCCCTTTACAGAAATAATGGATCCAATCCAGCAGGGTATGTAGTTGTTTTTTATGAGAAGCAGAAAAGAAACAATTTTAACTAATAAGAATATTTCTGACAATTATGTCTTCATGACATTACAGCAACATAACATGCATGTCTGCAATTCATTATCTTGCTGCGTAACAAATTCACATCAAGGAATACCAACAATAACTGGATCATCAGTTAACCCATTACCAGACAACAAAATTTTAGACCAGTCCAAATTGGAAAGAGTTGCAGATGACAGTTTGAAGTTTATGAAATTTTAGATTTTTCAACTTTCTGGTTAGAAATGTGAGGTAAAGTTTTCAGTATGACAGAAGCTGGACTTCAAAACTTATTAATCCTTGTCGTGCTGTATAAATCACCTTACTGCATTGCTGTAAAATCAAAGGCCTGAAAGCACTGATAAAACTTCTTGTTCAATAATCAATATTTCTTTTAGAAATCAAATTCATAAACAATTCTGGAAGGAAAAGTATAAGTAGGAGGTGTAGACTAAGATCAGACTGCACTTGGGTGAAGGCTGATCCTTGTCTACACCTCCTGCCAAAACCAGAATATTACAGGTTCAGCATGACAAGGGTTAAATACAGAAATTTATCAGTGTTAATTATCTCAAATAAGTACTTCATCATATCTATGACATAAGATGATTTAACCCTTTCCTGTTCAATCCCTGGTTTTTATGTCCTTTTGATTTTATGAATTCAAAAACATTGTAGAAAAAGAAGAAATTGCTTGTTAAAAGCATTTCTTCTTTTTCCACAATATTTTCTACCCTAATGAATGGTTATTTTCAAATTACCGTATATCTATTTTAAATTTTCGTCTGCAAAACCCTTGAATTTGGACAGGTACTATATTTTGCTAGTTAAGGGTTAAAGTCAGTCAATATTACCTGTTTCTATTCACAACTCTGAAAGATTCTTAGTTACCATTGTAGAATTAGTAATCATTAAACTTCCATATGAAGGAATTCTAGACTAGACCAAATTGAAAGTCTTGCAGACGACAATTTCAAATTTATCAAACTTAAAAAAATTTTGTCTTTCCTTGGAAGTAAAAAGTTTTGGTGAATGAATAAATTGCTTGTTACAAAAAATTCTTCATTGCCAATAATTTTTTCCAAAAAGGGGCATCGAAAAAGCAGGATAGCCAGATGAAATGGCAGGTGTGAGGGTAGGCTTGAGGTGATTTTTTCTTATACCCTGTTTAACCACACAAGGTCTCACACACAGGCTAGTGCTTTTCATTCCAAAGCTTATTTACATCGAGATTTAAATATAAGCTTTGGAATAAAAACCACCCAAGGTACTATTCTGGAAAAATGCCTGGCACCCCATGGTGCTGGTCCTGCTGGAACTTGAATAGTTGATAGTTCCATGGTGGATCTGAAGTTGTCTTGGAGAATCATGAACTTCGTACGATACAAAATTCTTCTTGCTTTATTCAAGGAGACAACAGAAATTTTATCAGTCTTGTTATAATTAGATCAAAATGGGTATTCTGTAGATATTCTGTCAGGGTGTGAAATATGGAGGATTTCTTTGACAGTGACGGACATTATGGAATGCTTTTGTTTTGTCGTCAGATGTCTGCAATAGTCCAAATAGGCTGAAAATTTGTAAATATGGTTGCATAGGGTGCACAGCATTTTGTCAAAAGCCATATGGCAGAACAGCCTTATTGCCAAACAACCATGTATCATTCTACTATTCTCAAAACAATATGTTATCATCTTTTCTGTCAACCATGGGATATTTTATTTTCTCTCTTAAAACTATACATTCTGATCTTATAAGGTACAGAATTCAGCAAATTAAATTTAAGGTCAATTCATAATGGATAGCACAATAATTTTGAAGGTTTCCTCTCCTAACCTTTAACCCTGTAAATTTTCAGGAGGGAGTGCATCAATAAATCATCATCATAATTCGGGTCATTGATAAAAGGTAATAAACCACTCAGAATTTGATATCAGTCTCAGACTACTGGTTCCAGAAGTTTGATATCATTTCTTTTTGATAAAACAATTACTTATCTAGTATAACAGCCTAATTTTGATTGGCTAATGGCCTGTTGCTGATAAAAGATTTATGCCTGCCAGAATATTGATGATTTACTTTGGATTTGCAGCAGGTGGTGGCAATCAGAAGGGGACAAAAAACCTGACATAACCAGATGTTAGCCCAAGACTGTTCAAAGTGTCTACCATTTGTGTAAACACTACAAACAGTCTTGCATTCTGACCCCTCAAGAAAAGACCCACCCCCTCCGACAAGCAAAATTATTTAAGAGCTATACTACATTAAAGAACAACATCCAACACTCATCCAATCATTCTTCTGTATTTTGATAATTGTGGCTATCAATCAAAGGATCAATTGACCAATGAAATAATTCATTCAGACCAAAAGTAAGTTTTGAACTCCGATATTGGCCGCTATTTTTGTCTAGCTTTTTCGTTGGTTTGGCAATTTAAACATCCTAGTTACAACTTTTTCAAGCTGTAACATTAAGGTCACCAACCAACCAGTCTACTTTTAGCTCGGCTGTTTTCAGAGATAATGCGTGGTATTGTTATTGAAAATATCCTCATGAAACTTGGCATGTGTATTGACCATCAGAAGAGCTATCTAGACTATCAAGGGGGATAATTCTAAAAGCGTTTTTATAAGAATTATGCCCCCTTTTTTTCCTAAGAATACTAGCATTACACAGCACCTGCAGCCGAGCGTTGGCACCCAAGGGCAGTCCTCTTGTTTGTTTAATGCTACTGGCCATAAATTTCAAATATTGAAGTAGAACTTGCTGTCAGAGTCAATAGGCGAGGCTAACAGCGCAAGTGGGGCCAACAGTTGGTCAATTAACCATATTATGTGCTCAAGTTTTATTGATACCTAAATGTTCTGTTCTGTTTATCATGATCACAAAGACCAAGCTAATTCAAGTCTAAACTTACACAATTTCAATGGTTTTAACATCAAAATCAAGTAAAACTGTTCACAAACATTACCCTCTCCAATTTTGGTTAAAACTGACAATTTCACATTCATCTTCTAAAAACTAACTGATTACTTTAGCAGTTAATTAATTTTACTTAGAAAAATTCCTGGTGGTCCCTAATTAAAATAATCGATCAACAAAACAAAGAACCAATAAACCCTACACAAATTGCCTCAAGAACAATAATATGTACATTCATATACCCTTTCCTGTACGATTCCTTGTTTATACATCGCTGTGATATTATAATAGAGAAAATATTGTCATAAAAGAAGAAATTGCTTGTAACAAGCAGTTTCTTCTTTTTCGACAATGTTTTCTGTCAAACAGGATGGCTACTTTTTTATTGTACCTACTTTAAGATGTCTGCTATTCCTGAATTTGGACAAATCTAAAAATTTGAAAAACAGTAAAAGGTTAAGTCACAATTAGATGAACCTAAGGCAATCTGTAGAAGTCAGACTTTAAGATAAGCTTTGAGTTTTTTTTCATAGAACTTAGAATTCAATTACCGACGGTGGCACTCATCCTTTCCGACTATTTGTCTCTCACCAATGGGTCGATAATCGTAGACCTATGTGGGATAGCAGCTGGAGGCTAGGAAAGGGTGTAATGGTAGTACTGGTTTGAGAAATACCAGGATTCCATTGTTAGGTGCTCCAGCCGCCGCGATATAATTGAAAAATTGTTGAAAGCGGCGTAAAAAAAAGATAGAAGTAGAATTCAATTACAGAAACTATAACTGTACACAACTTTCCAAGATTAATTCATGAAGAATTTCAGATGCATGATTGAAGGTATTAACCCATTCCTACACAATGACGCTTATAAACACCCCTAAATATGAAAGCTTTGGAAAACATTGTGGAAAATGAAGAAATTGCTTGTGACCCATTCCCTCACAATAACAATTGTAGTCTGTACTCTGATTATTTAGACCAGTCCTAAATTTTGTTGTTCAGTAAGGATTTAAGGGTTTGTATTAACAGCGTGGTAAGATATTTCAGTGCATTTTACTGCAGCTGTCTTTCGAAGACATTTTCTCTAAATGATCTTTTACACATAGCTTAAGGGAGCTTAAAATCAAATTTGACTTTAATACAAGTCTTTCCCAGAATTCCCACGGAATTCGAGGACACGAGCGGGAATTCTACCTCTATTTTGTATAATGAAATTCTGTCACTAAAAGCTTCAATATTCAAAACTATTACATTTTTTGCACATCATTTTGGTGGCAATGAAAATGCAATTGCAGGAATGATTCATGTGAAAAGCTGTTAAACCTTTAATATTAAAAATGTTCACCCGTTACCTCATTACATATGTTAAACTTTAGTTAATGTAAAACATTTTTTTCCAAAGAAACAAAAACTGGCAAATTCTTAGGGTGACCAAAGTACCATAGCTACTTTTACCCGTTAGTACAAAATTTATCTTCCATTATAACACGATTGTGCATTAAAAGAGAGTAATTAATTTAAAGCTATAGTTACAGGTCTTGGTCCCAAACACATGATATGGTATAAGGTAATTCCATGATAAAGTTTAGCAGTCTACAATAACTGCCTTATATCTACCCTAAAAGTATAAGCTTAGGAAAAATATTGTAGATAATGAAGATATTGCTTGTCACATGCAATTTCTTTATTATCCACAATGTTTTCAACCTCAAAAGACAAGGATTCTTAAAATTTGATCACCTAACTTCTTTGGATTTTGACAAATCTTAAGTTCTATTGTCTTGTCTTATGGACCATGGAAATTTTCTAAGCAAAATCTAACTCTACATTAATGTTCATCATTGTAAGCTAATGTGTTTCCTAGCTATGTTGACATCTGACATGCAGTTCAATGATCTTGGGATAAAGTGTGAAGTCAATTAAATATGCAAAAGAAATTTGACTTTTAAAGAAAGAGTCTATGAACAGACAGGGGATAAACTCACAGACAAACCTCATCAGAAAAAATAACAGGACAATTGTCAGGCTGGCTTTCAGCCAAAGGGACTGAAAATCATACATATCTTGTCAGTAAGTTCAGCTTTAGATGGAACTACATGTATATGTACCATAAAGTGCTGATAAGCCCGATCCATAAAGCCCATGCTTTTATTCAGATCACATTTTCTTTAAGAATCTGAGAGATCCATCCAAGAGTCACTCCTGACAAAATCATTGAGGAGAAGAAGATTTGTTAACATTTTACATAATGCTCCATATAAACTTTCACAGTCCTTGACCTTGTCTGCATCAGGTTGATGTATCTACCTTGACCTTGTCATATGCTGATGCATATTGACTAAACTTACCCATACATACCAAATACATTCAATCTATATTTCATAATGTATGTTTTTTATAAAATTTAAACATGCAGATCAACAAAATATCCATTTTCCACCATGTTCTCCCAAGCCTTT
Organism: Fragum fragum; assembly: GCA_946902895.1. Classification (NCBI taxonomy): domain Eukaryota; kingdom Metazoa; phylum Mollusca; class Bivalvia; order Cardiida; family Cardiidae; genus Fragum; species Fragum fragum. The sequence goes on from OX336375.1 coordinate 19,871,306, forward strand.
TTTTCCTCATACAGGATGGTTCCTACATGAAAAGGTAAAAAATTATAAAATTTCATCAACCTTAAATTGTCTTCTTCAAAATCTTAGAATTTGGACTGGTCTAAATTTGCTCTCTGGTAATGGGTTTATGCATTTTCCGAGCCCTACAATTAACACCAATTTTCAAAATTTACACAAAAATAACAGGCGCCATTTCCATGGCCTTATCATAGCCTTAACTTCTGAGAAATTCAATGAAAAATGACTTGGGACCTCCCAAATTATACGGTCCCGTTTCTGAGATTTACTTTATGTGACCTTGCCGTGTAATTTGAGTTCAATTATGTCAGAAAATTTGGATAATTATTTACAATTAATACTTAAAGGAGAAGATGTATGGCCCTATTGTGCAGAAAGTTTAAAGTTTCCTACAAAATTACTCTGTATATTCTTTTTTTATCTCTTTTCCTTTATAAACTTGTTTTTGTAATCCAATTTGAGGCTTCAAAGATAACATAGTATTAACCCTGGTCATGCTTAACCCATTGCCAAAAAACAAAATTTGAGACTGGTCCAAACTAAAAGAAAATTCAGACAAAAATTTGAAGTTGATGGAATTTTTTGAATCTTTGTCTTTAAGGGCAGAAAACATTGTGGATAATGAAGAAATTGCTTGTAACAAGCAATCTCGTCATTGTCCAATATGTTTTCTAAAGCTTTTATACTGAGGGGTGTTTAAAAGCGTCATTGTGTGGGAATGGGTTAAACTGGAATATTCATCCTTTAGCAGGAGACATAGACAAAGATCAGGCTGTTTGCATGCAGTCTGAACATAGTCTATAGAATCTGTTTTTCCGTTTTAAGCAAGATTTTTATAGAGTAATTTTTCCTAAGAAATAATGACAAATGATTAACACTTTTACTGTGCTATCAAATGCAATTCTGAAAAAGAATTTTGTATTCAGCATACAATAAATGTATAGTTAAATTGTCTATAGCAGCCACACACGTAAACTTTTTTGGATAAAAAAACTTAAACACATTGGCAGGAAAAGTATAAGCAGGAGGTTAAGACCAAGATCAGACTGCACTTATGAGCAGGCTGATATTTACACCTCCTGCCAAAACCCGAATATTCCAGGTTCAGCATGACAAAGGTTAAACAAAACAGAATTCTACCATTTGGAAAAAAAAGAAATAAGGACTGCATTTCCATAAATCGTTGTATGGTATGTTTCATCATCAATCCTCACTGACTCCTCGCATTTGGACGCAGCCAAAGCACAATTAGGTAGCGCATCTCAATCATGAGGTCCAGGGTTCGGTCCCGGGTCATGGTAAATATCCTTTCCCACATGTCTCCCACCAATAGGTGGATAATCCTTAATCTAAGTGGGATGAGTAGCTGGAGACTCAGATGAGAAGTAGTAGTTGTACTGGTGCAAGAATTGCCAGGGATCCATTATTAGGTGCTCCACTTTCCGTAATGACTGAAATACTGTAAAAGCGGCTTTAAACCCCATTCAAACAAACAAAGTCCTCGCATTCCTTCAGAAACCATCAAAAGAATGGATTAACTCACTAGGCTGTATGTCTGAGATAGATGCCAACTAATAAACCACAATTACAAGTCAACCAAATAATGTCAGATTACCGTAAATCAAAAAAGCATTAATTATATCAAGATAAATGCAAAATGCCATGGCTTACGGTCTTTTGGCATTAGAGTAGGTCAATCTTGACCAGGAATTAGCCAAGAATCTTGCCATATCCCATTTCCACACAATCCCGCTTTTTTACACCTCTAAAGAAAAAAACTTTTGAAACCAAGATTTTTTTAATTTCATCAACTAGATATGTTGTCTGTAACTTCTGCCGATTTGAACCTGAGTCTAACATTTGTTTGGGAATGGTATACATGATGAAATCTGGCATACTGTTTATTCTTACATCAAAAGGTGCTGATATGTTAGCAAATTGACTAACCCATTTTAACCCATTATCAGACATATTTTTTTAAATGGACCTAACTGAAAGAAATTACAGACAATAATTGTAATTCGGCGTAATTCAAAAAATCTTTTAGGGTATTATACATTGTGTAACAAACTTTTCATTCATTTTGTCCGAGATTGTGAAAAGTAAAACTTGGATTAAAGAATGTGGGTTTGGTGAGTGTTCGACTAACAAATGGACTGCAGATGACTATCAAAAGTAATCTGATGCAAGGCCATGATGGTGGCTCTTGGACTTTAATTTTCATTACCCTTGAAAAGTGTTGAAGAGATTTAATTGCTAATTATAGCTTGTTAAATTTTTACCAAAGAACTTTAACATATGCATGCTTTGAGTTTAATATTTCTAGGCATAAACAGCATGAAAATGGTGAATCCATTACCAAACAGTTTGGCATTGGATTCAGATATAATACTAAAAGAAGAGACAAATAGGCCCATGGGCCCAAGTGTTTAAATTTGCTATTAATTTTGTAAGTTTGTTTTTATATGTTTCATATGTATACACATGTCAGTGATTAATAAACTATTTACTTACTGTACTAGATCATTTCTGTGAAAATGGAAAAATTGATACCATGGTAACTGTGCAGTAATCATTTTCTTAACCCTTGGCATGCTGTATAAATCACCTCACTGAATTGCTGTAAAATCAAAGGACTAAAAGCACTGATAGAAGTCGTTGTTCAAAATCAATACTTCTTTTAGAAATCAATTTCATAAATAACTCTGATAAGAAAAGTACAAACAGCGGATGTAGACAAAGATCAGACTGCACTTATGTGCAGGTCGATCTTGGTCTAAATCTCCTGCAAAAACTGGAATATTCCTGGTTCAGCATGACAAGGGTTAAGACTTTCCTATTCATTTAGACCATAGATCAATATATATAATGGCTTATTAACAGGCCATAATTGTTTGAATTAAACCCTTGTTATGCTAATTTTAGAACATTCCTACTTAGACGGGTAATATAAAGATCAGTCTGCACATAAGTGCAATACTGATCCTAAAGAAAATGTCTACACCATCTGCCTGTCCCTTTTAAACCAAAATTGTTTACAAGATAATTTTTCAATATGAATTTTAACCCACATTATCTAGTTTCAGTGCTTTTAGCCCATTGATTTTAATGCATTTCTGTAGGGGATTTTACTTCACACAATTTATGCAAGCAAAATGTTTGTAGGTTCAAGACAAAATGATAATTATCACATATTGGTAAAAGTGTGTTGTGACTTTCAAATAAGATTCTGATATTGACTGACCCCACAAGTAACCCATTCCCACTCAATGAGGCTTTTTGATGCCTCTTCATAAAACATGTAAAATGTATAAATTGCTTGTAACACACAATTCTTTCATTATCCACAATGTTTTCTGACCCAAAAGACAAAGATTTTTAAAATTCATCAACTTGAAGTTAGTATGTGCAATTTCTTTCAATTTGAACCAATCTAAAACATTCTTTTGTGGTAATGGGAAATCTCTGACAATTGGCATGCAGCAAGGTCCAAGTTTAGAGCTCATAGAGACATCAAAAGCAGAGATTAATACGTATAGAGACCCAATCAATATTTTATAATTATTTTTATGGTCTTCTAATTGTTGTTTTCTATTCACGCAGTTTGAGCACAACTATGGTCGCAGACAACTGTTTTGTGCATCAGACTCCAGTTTGTGTTGTATCAATCACGTTACAATGGTCCATCATTTTGTACAATTGGTATTTTGTGCCAATGCATAATCTACCATCTCATTTTCATTCTCTGCTCAATCATAGTTAAGTTAATCTGATTCAAGAAAACAAGAGGTCAATTAAACTTTTAACCCATTCCTGCACAATTCTTTTTACACCCCACAAGAAAATAACTTCTTGAAAACAGTCTGGAAAATGAAGAGCAATTTCCACATTGTTTTTCTACTGAGAAAGACAAGGATTTTAAAAAATTAAACAACTTGAAATTGTTGTCTCCAACTCTTTCAATTTGTGTAAGTCAAAAATTTCACGGTGTAGGAATGGGTTAACCCATTCCCACATGATAAAATTTTAGACCAGTCCAAATTCATAGAAGTTGCAGACAACATTTTGAAGTTGATGAAATTTCTAAAATCTTTGACCGTTGGGATAGAAAACATTGTGGATAATTAAGAAATTGCTTGTAACAAGCAATTTCTTCATTTTCCACATTGTTTTCCAAATCTTTCATATTGGAAGGTGTTTAAAGGCGTCTCTGTGTGGGAAGGGGTTATCTCATTAAAAAACAACTTCACCAACTATAACTAGTTATCAACAACATACAAGCAAAACACTGAAAGGAGAAATTTAGTTTGTACCTAGTTTACTTAAAAAGTCTGTCCATCAGCTTTCCCTCCCCCCTAATTTAACCCATTCCGACACAGTCCCCTTTTATTACACCCTTTAAGAAAAAAAACTTACAAAATTTTGTGAATAATGAAGAAATTCTTCATTATCCACAAAGTTTTCTACCCCAAACGACAAAGTTTTTTAAAATTTCATTAACCCATTCCCTCACATGAACCTTTTTATCGCCCCTCGAGAAAAATGATTGAGAAAACATTTTGTAAAATGAAAAAATAGTTGTAACAAGCATAATGTCTTCATTTTCAAAGAAATTTCTACCAAGAAAGATGAACAAATCTAAAATCTGATAATTTTTGATTGTCGCCTGCACCCTTTTTCAATTTGGAAGAGTCTAAAATTTTGTTGTCAGGTGATGGGTTAAGACTTAATCCATTCACAAACAACAAAATTTTAGACTGGTCTAAATTGAAAGGAGCTGCAGACAACAATTCTAAACTGGTGGAATTTTAAATTTTTTGTTCTTTTGGGATAGAAAACATTGTCGATAATGAAAGAATTGCTTGTTACATAAAGCATCTTTGTTGATTTTGTCACTTAACCAATTCCCAAACAACAAAGTTTTAGACTGGTCCAAATTGAAAGGAGTTGCAGACAAGAATGTAAAGCATATGAAATTTTAGATATTTTCAACTTTCATGGTAGAAACATTGTGTAATATGAAGAAATTACTTGTAACAAGCAATTTCTTCATTTTACATACAATGTTTCCCTATTTGTTATTCTTGAAGGGCGTCCAAAAGTGTCACCGTGTGGGAATGGGATAAAGATAATACTACCTTTATAGTGTATAATGTAGTTACCAAGTTTAATTCAACAACCACCATTTTGTTTAATGTCCCTGGCCTGATATTTTACCAATTAAACTATTACCAGATGGCAAAATGTTAAGGTGGTCCAAATTTAAAGGAGTTGCAGACAACAATATAAAGTTCACAAGATTTTAAATATTTTAACTTTCTGGGTAGAAAAAATTGTGTAAAATGAAGTTTCTTCTTTTTACACAATGTTTTCCTATTTATTTTTCTTGAGGGGCGTCCAAAGGTGTCACTGTGTGGGAATTGGTTAACGACATTGTTTGATATTTCAGTCCAACTACCTTACTGGAGGTCAGTGGGCATTGCCAATGATCTATCCGTAATGGGAAAACCTCATTGAACTTGTCCATATAACCCTGGCTGCTGGACCACTGTGTTATCTCTCTGTCGGGCCCTGGTCAAGGGTTTATGGGCGGTGAAATTGATAAATCAACCAAGACCTACCTGATGAAATAAGAAAACAAGAGGACCATGATGGTCCTTAAATCGCTCCCCTGAGTATGATAGTTCATTGCTTTATGCTATAAACAAAATAGTCTAATAATTTTGGAGAAGATGTTTAAGGATTTCTCTTTTAATCCTAGGTATATTGATGATCCAACCATATAGCACTAAATTCCTAAATATGGTAATGCTTTGAAGTATAGACATCAATACATACAAAGTATAAAAGCTCTAGGCATAATGGTTTAGGAGAAGAAGGTTTTCAAAGTTATCATTATTTATTTCAAACTAAAATTAGGGATCACACAGAAAAGGGCTAATTTTCAGAATAGGGTAATTCTTTGAAGTATTTTGGTAGTGGGTCAATAGTTAATGATATGTACAAAATACTAAAGCTCTATAGGCCTAATCCTTTGGGAGAAGAACCTTCTTTATTCCTTTGTAAAATCAGGTATCACACACAAAAGGGCTAATTTTCAGAATAAGGTTTTTCTTTGGGGAAGAGGGTCAATGGCGGATGATATGTACCAAATATAAATGCTCTAGGCCTTATGGTTTGGGAGAAGAAGATTTTCAAAGATTTCCTGCTTTTTATTCCTTTGTAAAAATCAGGGATCGCACAGAAAAGGCCTAATTTTCAGAATACAGTAATTCTTTGAAATTTTTTGGTAGAGGGTCAAAAGGGATGATGAAAACAAAATATAAAAGCTCTAGGCCTTATAGTTTTGGAGAAGAAAATTTTCAAAGATTTCCTTCTTTATTCCTTTATAAAATCAGGGATCGCACAGAAAAGGCCTAATTTTTCAGAATACAGTAATTCTTTGAAATTTTTTGGTAGAGGGCAAAAGGTGATGCTGTAAACCAAATATAAAAGCTCTATGCCTTATAGTTTTGGAGAAGAAAATTTTCAAAGATTTCCTTCTTTATTTCTCTGTGAAATCAGGGATCACACAGAAAGGGCTAATTTTCAGAGTACGATAATTCTTTGAAGTATTTTGGTAGAGGGTCAATAGGTGATGATATGTACCAAATATCAAAGCTCTTGGCCCTATGGTTTAGGAGGAGAAGATTTTTAAAGATTTCCTCTGTAAAATCAGGAATCGCACAGAAAATGGTTAATTTTAAGATTACAGTCATTCTTTGAAGTATTTTGGTAGAGGGTCAATAGGTGATGGTATGTACCAAATATCAAAGCTCTAGGCCTTATGATTTGGGAGGAGAAGATTTTTTACTAATTGTTTACGGACAGACGGACAGACAGACAGACAGAAGCCAGTCAATTACCGATCACAATAGCTCACCTTTTGCACGTTGTGCTGACAGGTGAGCTAAAAACTTAGTCTATTGGGTAGGAAATATTTTAGGAAATGCAGAAACTGCTTTTTCTATGTGATTTCTTTATTTTTCATGATGCTTTACCAAGATTTTTAGGGTGTAAAATGGGGGTTTGTATGGGAAGCCTTAAGGTTTGCTGTAAAACAGCTAAACTCAATGCCCTTTTTTTCTGAACCCCAAAAAGCACCAGTTCTGATTAGGGCAATACAATAACAGGGAAAAAGAGATCCAATCTAACTCGTCAGTTACTGATTGCCAGACAATGAAACACTTGCTTGTATTACATTTTCACAGACAAATGAAAACAGAAGCTGGTTTCTATGGTAATAGAGGATTTTCTTTCTCGAGTTTTTCACCAGATACAGCTTGTAAATAGCTTGACTTTTTAAGGGAAGACAACATTATGTAATAGACTGTTTGATAATCATGATATCATTCTGACTATCAGTGTGTGCTATTCACCATTTCATGAATATTCTTGTTACTACTTACGCAAACATAATAACATAATACAATGTGGTACTTTGGACATTGGAGAATGTTCCTTAAGACATTCAAAATTTAAAAGCAAATCAATTTTAATAACTTACTTCATTTTACTTTACTCTAGCTGATCAAAATTGTAAAAGCTTTAAATTTATCTTACCAAAATTGATCAATACTAGATACAAAGGAAAATTTGTAGCCATATTAAGACTGAATAATTATTCTGTGAATCTCTTCTATCAGAAAATCTTGTTGTGGTTGTCGAGAACAGTAGACACATCATAAAGCTGAGGAAGCTTTTCAAATCCTAGCTTTCGTCTTCTCTAGGGATATGTTATTCCATCTGGTGCCAGAACTTTCTGGCTATGCTAAATTCTGTTGACTATTGTATCTATCTACATCTCATTTAACGACAAATCAAAGATCATTGCGCAGACAAAGATTTGGGCAAGCAGAACAAGCAAGTCTAAAAGAACAGATTGTATGGGATTTAATTATAATTGAGCTTTGATAAAGTAAAGTTTTGAAAGGAAATACAAGAGGGCCAAGATGACCATAGATTGCTCTGATTAGAACAAATAAATATTGGTAAGATTTACACAAAAATGTTGATCAAATTTAAACCTTTTCCTAGTTATATTTGAGATTAACATACTGAGGAAATTTGACAATAATTGAACCTCTGGAGTGTTTACAACACTAAAGAATTTAGCTATACTTTTTGGCTTGGTTAAATCCATATTCAGACTTCAAGGATTTGAATTTTCAGGCATATTATATAATAGGTGAGTGGAAACAGTAGCCTGGTGAGTTACTCACAAAGTATTCTTTTAGATATGAGCTAATTACCTAATTATTTTCACCGTGTCAAACTCCAATTTAAATTTGACCGTTATAAAATTGAAATATCCTTACCAAAGGATTTAGTATCATAATTATAGAGCAAAAATGTTATCCGTTAGAATGTTGACAAGGTTAAATACTATTTGATTGACCTAGTGACCTGATAAAACTCATATTCAAATTTGAGTGACCTTGATAAAATTCAGAATAATTTAATTCTAGTAAACTAGTATGGTCTGTAACTCTTACCAATGATATAATGTATTACAAAGTACTCAAAGGATTTATTTTACTACCACACAATTGGTTAAAATCAAAAAGCAACTACTATGTGGAATAAAATCACTTCCAATATCTTGGAGTACATATTTCATGTCAAAGTCATCAATATGATACCTATTTTCTAGGAAAGGATTAATGGTATAATTAACTAAATGGCAAAATTTCATGTCTATATCAAAGGCATGTCAGGAGCTATTGATATCAATTTCATCTTTTATGCCAACTAGACATTTTATATGGATTTTGTGCTATTGATACCTCTATAATGCCCTCAATTATCATCAAATCCTGGCAATGCTGATTTTAAGGGTTTTTCACCTCATTCATTTATGCTTGATTTTGTTTTTTTGTTTGAATGGGGTTTAACACTCTTTTAATAGTAGTTCAATCATATTGCAATGGCTTGAGCACCTAACCTTGGGTTCCAGGTAATTCTCACCATGGGTTATTACCACTACCTCCTTTCAAAGCCTCCAGCTGTTCATCACACTTAAAGGGAGGTATCGATGTTTCTGAAACCTAGATAAGAAAAATTACCAAGTGCCGAAAAATTGACTCAAACGAACATTTAATACTTTAAGTTAGGTCAGGTATTGTCTTTGTGGTTATCTAATAGACCTAAAGTGGCTTTTTCTGGTTATATCGGAAAGGTTCAGCGGAATTCCAGGCTATTTTTAGATATCACGGAATTCGGCTGTCGACATCGGATGACCTCATTTGCATATGACCCAGTCAAATGAAGGTAACAAATTTACTAGCGAAACAGCCAACGTCCTAAATCATGTCACATGAAATGACTGATCTTTACAGACCGGCTAGCGAACATTACTTCTGATGACGGTACGATGACGTTGGTTTGATGTAATTTGAACTAGATGCAAGGTTCTAACGGTTATTCGCGCCACGTGAATGCCCTATAATCTTCGTAACTGTCTCGGATTAATCTAAAAATAGATTAATAGCCTACGTAGGCTATTAGGGAAATACCCTGCTTTTTTCTGATAAGCGACCTCATATTTTTGCAAAACTACTTTTCGGCATATTGTTTTCAAATAGTTTATGAGAGGAAATGAAAATAATTAAAATTTGTGACATGAAAAAACATCGATACCTACCTTTAAGTTTACGACCATCTACCCTTTGGTGGGGGAGAAATGTAGGAAAGGATTTTGTCGTGACCAGGGATTGAACTCTGGACCTCATGATTGAGAGTTTGACACGCTACCAACTGGGCTATAGTCAAAGTATGCACCATTCCTGTACACTCTTATTAACATGTAACATGGAATAGTCCTGTTAGTATTCGTAATCTCAGTGAGTAATTACCCATCATACAGGCTTAACAATATAGTTTTTAACCCATTCTAACACAATCCTGATTTTTCCTGTCCCTGTTGAAAAAAAGCTTTGGAAAAAATTGTAGAAAATGAAAAAATGGTTTCCATCCAAAAAGATTTTATAATTCAATCAACTAAAAATGATGTCTTAGAATTCAGTCATACAGTTATATCTCAGTACATACCAGTTACCAAAGGAATTGTCATTAAAGTCTGTTTCAGTTCTTCTTATTAGTGAACTTTTACTCATATATATCTGTGTGGCTAAACCCATTCCCTAACTAAATATTAGACTGGTTCATATTGAAAGAAGTTGCAGATAACAATGTCAAGTTGATGGAATTTCAAATTTTGTCAACATTTTGGATAGAAAACATTGTGAATAATGTTGCTTGATACAAGCAATTTCTTCATTTTTCACAATGTTTTCAAAAACAAGGAAGGCTTGTGCAGAAATGGGTTAATCAGAGCAATCTGTCATGGAGTTGTATATAAGATCATTCCATGATACAGTCCTATAAATGTAGTTTGAATCAGAGCATCCTGTCATAGAAATGTATCTGTGTGATTTAATCAGAGGACTCTGTCATAGAGTTGTATCTGTGTGGTTTAAATCAAAGCATTCTGTCATAGAGTTGTATCTGTGAGGTTTAAATCTGAGCATTCTGTCATAGAGGTGTATCTGTGTGGTTTAAATCAGAGCATTTTGTCATAGATGTGTATCAATGTGGTTTAAATCAGAGCATTCTGTCATACAGGTGTATCTGTGTGGTTTAAATCAGAGCATTCTGTCATAGAGGTATATCTGTGTGGTTTTAATCAGAGCATTCTGTCATAGAGATGTATCTGTGTGATTTAATTTAATCATTCTATCATACTGTTGTATCTGTGTGGTTTAAATCAGAGAAAACTATTATTTAGAGCACTTTTTCGTATAGATATATCATGTGCACTCAAGCATCTATATACATCTATGTACATCAATAAAATACTTTAACCAATTCCCACACAATGATGCTTTTTGATGCACCCCACATGAAAAAGGATTTGGAAAATATTGTTGAAAATAAAGAAATTCATTACTTGTGACAAGCAATTTCTTCATTATCCAAAGTGGTTTTTTTTTTTTTTTGTTTTTTTTTGTCCCAAAAGACGAAGATTTCTGAAATTTCATCAACTTTATATTGTTGTCTGCAACTTCTTTTAATTTGGACCAGTCTAAAATTTTCATGTGTGGTAATGGGTAAAGAACCTAAAGAAAGTATAGACAAAAACATAGCTAAGGATGTTCTACTTTAGCTCCATATGGACTAAAATCCATTATTCAAGTCTGTCATTTGTAATCATCCAATATTCCAGCATAAAACCGAGATATTTTTGACACAAAATTAATCTTTCAATGCATCAGTAAATGTGTCAAGAATCATACCAACCATTTAACCCATCATAAGACCATCCAATTGCCTTTACCCATAAACAGATTCCTTATTTTAGATAGGGTCTAATACAAAGAAGCTGCAAAAAATAATTTTAAGCTGGTAAAATTTTTGAAGTCTGTAAATTATTATTTAGAAATTTTCAAGGCTGTAAATTATTATTTGAAATAGAAAAAATTGAGGGAAATTAAGGAATTGCTTTTGACAAGCTATTTCTTCATTTTCCACTATTTATGTAAAAAAAAAAAAATCTTTAAGATTGTATAAAGTGGGGTCGTGTGGAAATCGGTTGATAATTAAAGACAAAATAGGGGCATTTTGCCACATTCAACTTTCTTTTGGATGTAATATGGCTATAAAAAAAATGTTTCCAAGGTTTTGTAGTACCACGAAGATCTTACATTGATTTGCCTTAAACCGTCACCACAAAATGTCACTTTCTGATGCCCTGAAGAAATATAATCAGAGAAAACTTTGTGAGAAAAGAAGTAATGGCTTGTGACAAGGAATATTTCCTTTTCTCACGTTGTTTTATATCCTATTTGGCACATAATTTCCAATATCAGCCCAATTTGAAACATATTCTGAAAATTCTTTGAATTTGGACCAGTCTAAAAAGCTACCATCTGGTAATGGGTTAATAGTATCAGGAGCTCAGAAGTGTTTTTGAAACCTTAAAGGATGTTTTTTACCAGTCCACCATGAGTATGCATTGTGTGTAGGTTTAATATCCCCAAACCCTAATGAAAGCTTGAGGCATTTGTTTCATGAAAATTAAGATTGCCGATGCTAGTCAAGTAGATTGTGTGAGTTAAGCACACGCTTAAATAAGAAATTCTGCAAGCTAGCACATGTTTGCTGCTAACTAGCGCCAGCCATGCAAGTTAGTGCATACTTGCTTTATGCCTACAAGCTAGTGCAAGTTTGTCTTACATTTATATCAAGAAGCTCAATGCACTATAGACTAGAAAACTTTCTTCAAAATTATCATCAATACAAAAGTTCTGAATGAAAAAGCAACTTTACCAATATTTACTCTAAGAGAATGCAGAACTTGGGCAAAATTTTCCAGAGTCCCAAACAAGTCTATTTGAGAAAAAAACAATTTATTCTGAATCAATACGTAAGAACGTATTTTCCGTTTAATCAGCTTGTAAAACCCTATGTCAGGACATTGTAAGTCCTATTAGTTGACATTTTAAGGTGATTTCGCTGCCTGCCAGTCTACTTTATGCGGCAATACACACAACAAAAGGGATTGGGATGACATATTAGGAAAACATACAAAATTAAACCTTTACTTGCTTCTTTATTGATGAGGTTACAGGAATATTATGCAACAGATCTCTGATGGCCCTGCAAACATTTTTGTTTTCTTGTCTGCAACTTCTTTGAGTTTGGACCAGTCTAGAATTTTGATGCTTGGGAATGGCTTAAAGTAAACTTCAGCTGACACAACATAGTAATGACATTAACATAATGTCTTTTTTTATTCTTAAAAAAATTTTGTTCAAAGTTTGCAGTTATCATTTCTCTCAAAATATCTCCGACATCAGCAATTGAACCTATTACCAGACGACATTATTGGTCCAAAATGGAAGAAGTTGCAAATGACAATTCAAAGTTGATAAAATTATAAAAATCTTTGTCTTTCTGGATAGAAACCCTTGTTTGAAATGAACAATTTCTTACTTTTTCCATCATGTTTTCCCAAGCTTTTCCTTTAAAGGCCACTAATAAGTGTGGGATTGGTTTAACCCATTCCAAAACAATGACGCTTTTAGACGCCCCTCAAGAAAAACGATTGGGAAAACATTGTGTATAATGAAGAAATTGCTTGCAACAAGCAATTTCTTCATTTTCCACACTGTTTTCTACACAGAAACTTGAAATTAATCAAAGTTTCATGAACTTTAAATTGCCGTGTGCAACTCCTTTCAATTTGGACAAGTCTAAAGTTTTGTTGTCTGGGAATTGGTTAAACCACATAGTGATGATGATGATTTTTAGCCCCTCATAGGAAATTGCCCTGAGTCAATGACTTGAGTTCAAGAGTCAACCACCATTGATTATGCCAAAGTAACCAATCATCATCATTGATATACTGGACTCCAGTCTCTCATTGTCCACAGTTTGCTGGTTCCACCTAACAATTAGACTGGACACCTAAAACAAACACCTGCCAATGAAGACAGACTTTATAATGTGCTCACAGTGACAGCCTTTGATTTAGTGCACCCAAGAGTCTCTATCTCTCTCTGACCAAAAAGTTTCCTCTTGCTCATAATAGCCATATTTCTCTTGCATTTCATAACTATTTGGAATAAGGTCATCAATCAACTACTTACGGAATCCATGGCCAACTTCATTGCTTCTTCATCCCACTTTGATATGAAACAGCATTATTTTGCAAAATTTTAAGCTAAAAACATGTAACAAAAAAGTAAAACCATTGGTTGGCAAACAAAACATCATAACTACAGCTTGAATAAGCTGTAGTTTCGATGTTAAAGTTGCCAAACCAACAAAAATGCTTCAACACATGTTGGCCAATGTTCAAATCTCACTTTTGGTCTAAAAGAATTATTAGATTGGTCATTTGATGCTCGGATTGACAGTATAAGTGTTTAGTAAAGTATTTCATTGTCACATCTTATCATTATTTAAATACTTATCTCCTGTATCAAATATTTTGTGGACTTGGAAATCAGCACAAGTTATAAAACACAGCAGGAAAGAACAAGAAAAGAGAGCAGCATTTCTGGCTTTTGCTCAATATTTTCTTCCTATACAAGCTTAAAGTCTTTATTTACGGTAAAATGTTAGACTCATCCAAATTGAAAGAAGTTGTGGACAACAATCATTTGTTGCAAATTTTCAAATAACTTTTCCAAAATGTTTTCATAAGCTTTTTTTTCTTAAATGCGGGGGGGAGGCGGGTAAGGGGTCCAAAAATTGGATTGTGTGAGAATGGATTAAGTTTTCTGCAAGACATTTTCATCATTAAATTCTGTCATCTGGTAAAGTTTATAAGGAGGAAATAAGGTCTAATGTCCCCCTATCAGAATGGCGAGTTCAAATATTCCATCTCTGTTCCGTCTCATTAAGTTGTTTGCAAAAGTTTTGTTTTGCTTCCTGCGCAATTTCAATGTCTCCAGTGTCTCTGTTGGAATAGTGTAATGAATGGTTTCTCACGTTTTTTGACACCAAATAAGCATTGCGATGGTAAATGGATGAAGGCAATATTGGCAGATAATCCAGTAATGTATCGCAAATCTGCATTAGGAATCACCCTTCAAGTCAGAGAACAAATCAAAGAACTATGTTGGAATATTCTGAAAGTGTGAACTTTTTTATGTCCTATTTTGCATGTACACAATTATCCTGATACGTATGAAATAGTAAATATTTTGATTTGGCACATATCCTTTTCTCACCAATGGGTGGATAATAGTAAACCTAAGAGGGATAGCAGCTGAGGCTAGGAAAGGATGTAATGGTGGTACTAGTGCGAGATATACAAGGAATCCATTATTAGGTGCGATATGACTGAAATATACTGTTAAAAGTGGCATATTAAACCCAATTCAATCATTGATTTATCATATCATAAACATGAATTTAATTTCATACTCAAAATTGATATACTAGCTTTTAAATAGAGGTGAATTCAGAAAGAATATAGCATTTGCAGAAAAAATACTCACTCAGATTTATGTAATCACTTCTTTTTAAAAAGGCTTTTTTGTGGAATTGATTCAAGTTGATTGTTTGTGCAATCTTAATAACCTTGTTATTCTGACGGTATTAAGGTGTACCCACCACTTAGTATATAGATTACTGTATATTTAGCCAATCACCACACAATCCTGCTTTTTTAGACTGTAGGAAATAAGCTAAGGTAATCAATGTAGGAAAAAGAAAGTTTACCTTAACCCTTATTGTTTTTAGCTAGCAAAGTGCCAGCTTTGATAGCTTAAGTCAACAGACAAAATTTTGAGGTCTTCTCAGAGTCAACTAGTGCAAACTGACACTGGAGGCTTAACCACTAAGCCCAAATGAATGCCTACGCCATAAAAAGTAGTTCTTTTTCCAGGGATATTTCAAACTCTGCAACTGATTTTTATGGCCACATGAACTAACTTTATTCAAATTGTAGACAACTCCTATAAATTTAAAGCATGCTATTTAACCCAATCTAACTCAATCACGCTTTTGAAACATCTCGAGAAAAATAGCTTTGGAAAACATTGTGGAAAATGAAGAAATTGCTTGTAACAAGCAATTTTTCCATTGTCCCCACTGTTTTTTACCCTACAAGACAAAGAATATTTCTTCATAAAAGCATGCTTTGCTAGCTTACAGTATTTTCAGTTCTTTGATTTTAAATCTAAGACTGACCCAAATGGAAAGAAGTTGCAGAGGGCAATGAAAATTGAAAGCAATTTGAAATTAAACTATCTTATGTGGAAGAAAATATTGAGGGGAAAAGGAGAAATTGTTAATGTTTCGAGCGATTTCTTCTTTTTTCCACAATATTTTCTCAAGATTAAAATCATAGCAACATAAAATCTCGTGTTTGTACAAGAAACAGTTAACAATGATTAAAGCAATTTCTCCTTTTTATCAAATGTCTTCTTTTCTCTTTGAACCTCACTTTTAATTTAAACACAATATTAATCATCGTTTGCAAGTGATTTCAAAACTAGTTGTGTCTGATAGAAGTCTGAGAAAAATTCTGGTTTCAGAACTGTATGTGCAAATTATTTAAAAGGTTACTGTTTTCTCTCTGGTGCCATTTTAGAGTGAATTTTCTACCAGATTACATAACTCCCCTGTGGCCATGTGGAGCCTACATAGGTGTCATGTTTTTGAAAATGGAAGTGAAAACAGACTTACTGAATACTTTTAACATTTGTCACAGAATGCGGCTTACTTTTTCATGCAAATCTTCATATTCAGAAAATATCTAGTCAGCATTTGACTTTCCTTTATTATGAGAAATGACAAAAATTCTACACAATTCTATAAAAAATTATTTCTTTTGCTCAAAAACTAGACATATTGCTAAAGTCTAAATCAATATTGACATACCTGTTGTTGTTGTTGTTGTCGTTAACTGTAAGCATCTGCATAAATTAGGTCTGAAGAAAACCAATCATGGAAAACTTTTAGGGAAAAGAAGAAAATTCCATGAGACAAGCAATTTCTCCTTTTCTCACAATGTTTTCAACCCAATTTTGGAACTTATTTTCCAAATTTAGCACAAACTGAAATGTCATCTAAAACTTCTTTCACTTTTGACCAATCTAGAATTTAGTTGTCTGGAAATCTACATGATTAAGGGGATAACTCAAAATATAATTTTGCATAAATTATGTCCATTTTTGGTCTTTGATTTTTTACTCACCAAGGCATTCAATCAATATACAGTGCTTTTTTTACAAATTTGTCCTCGATCTCCAAGTCGCAAACTGCATCATGGTAGGAAACATCTAGTAATATTACTTAACTGCTACATTCACTTGGAACACAAAGTACAGTATGTTATAATTTGGAACAAGATGTGTTTGTGAAACACAATACCTGCTGTACACGATTTTTTTTTTGCGTTTGACTTGGTATGTGAACTTGACCTTATCACATGACCTTGACCTTGACATGAGGAGATGCGTAATATGGATATGTGTCATCATGCCTAATAGGAGCATTGTATCTTGAATAGGCTGGTAGTAATTGGCAATTTTAAGTCTTTGGTTAAGTTTTGCAGACAGACAGATGACGGAGAGACAGACAGACGGACGGACAACGTAAAAAAATATGCCCTGGATATTTTGTTACAGGGGCATAAAAATGTTATTTGTATCAATTAACCTGTTACTAGACAATAATGCATTTTCACACACTGAAGCAAAATATAGCTTTGGATTGTCAGAAAACAATGATTTCTTTTAGCAGGTAATTTCACATTTTCAAATAAGGTTTTCTTCCCAATTTTGCACTTATTTTTCAATTCTGGTGAACTTTGAATTATTTTCTGCTAATTCTTCAAATTGTGTCCTGTCTGAAATTCTGTCATTTGATTAGGGTTTTAATTGTGAACATTTTTGTTAACTTAAAAAGCACCACAATTTCACCCAATCCTACTCTATGATGCCCCACAAGAAAAATGCTTTGGAAAATATTGTGGAAAAAACAAGCAATTTCTTCATTATCCATAGTATTTTCTACACTGTAAGTCAAAGATTTTTAAAATTCAAAAATAATTCCCTGATTAATAACAGTGTTTTCTGCGCTGTAAATCAAAGATTTTCAAAATTTTACAAATTCATAATTAACGTCTGCAACTTCTTTCTTTTGGATTAGTCCTATTTTATGGTCTGGTAATGGGTTAACCCATTCCCACACAATGACACTTTTTGACACCTCTTTAGAAAATTAATCGGGAAAACATTGTGTAAAATGAAGAAATTGCTTGTAACAAGCAATTTCTTCATTTTGCACAATGTTTTCTACCGAGAAAGTTGAAAAAATCTAAAATTTTATAATCTTTATATTGTTGTCTGCAAATCCTTTCATTTTAGGCCAGTCTAAAATTTTGTTGTGTGGGAATGGGTTAATGGTAATCTTACAATGATTTCTGATTTGGTGTCCTTGTCTTTTCAGTGCGCTATGGATTATGGTACAGTTTGCCAGCTTACAATACAATGGCCATAGCCGAGGGATATAAACGAAAAAATGATGTCTGTAAAAGTAAGTTTTCAGTTTTAATTGTAGTTTAATTGGAGGGCATTACATATTGGTATAATGACAGTCCATGTTTATTGGTATGACCCATACCCAAATGGATAATCAATATAAACATATTGGCAGTAACAACTGTTTTGCACGGACTCATTAAAAATGAGATAATTTTAGACTGATCCAAATTGAGAGATTATTTGAAGATGAACATTTCAAGTTGATGAAATTTTTAGAATATTTGTTTTTTGGGGCAGAAAAAATTCTGGATAATAAACAAACTGCTTGTTACAAGCAATTTCTTCATTTTCCACATTTTTTTCGTTAGCCATAAAATTTTGTTTGAGGGGCATCAAAAAGGGCCATAATGTGTGGTAATCTGTTAATGCATTGCCCCACCCTTGCCAGTTTTCAAAGAATCAGATTCTATAACACATAACCAGACAACAATGTGGTTATATTAACCCTTGTCATGCTGAACCCGGAATATCCGGTTTTAGCATGAGGTGTAGACTAAGATCAGCCTGCACATAAGTGCAGGCTGATCTTAGTCTACACCTCCTGCTTGTACTTTCCCTGTCAGAGTTGATAATGAAATTGATTTCTAAAAGAAATATTGATTTTTCAACGACAAGTTCTATCAGTGCTTTCAGCCCTTTGATTTAACATCAATTCAGTAAGGTAATTTATACAGCATGACAAGGGTTAAGGAACAAAAAGCATTGACTACAAAAAATGTCCTTTGGCATTATTTTGACCTGGAAATAATGCAGTCAACTGCATTTAATGTCAAATGCATGTTAACCCATAATTTTGGACGGACATCACCATTGTGTGGATGCTAGGAATGATAAATGATCCATTGTGGTGGAGAGTAACACCTTTTTCAACCGTCATTCATCAGAATATGTCCTTTTCTATCCTTTTTTTATCAGCTCTGCAATACAGTATATTATAATGCCAAATACATACTGGATAAGAAATATTTGGGTATACCATATTACTACAAATAAATGCTTTTTAAGAGCAATGTATATCTCAGAAAGGGAGTGCTTATTTTGTATCTACTTTTCTTTGTGAAAATTCTTAAGAATGAATGTTCTTTTGATATTGCTTTGATTTCCTCTGATTTGAGAATAATTTCCTACAAATAATCATTTAATTGATTTACAAAAAATTATCCTCAAATTAAAGGAAATTTACCGCCAGTTTTAACAGTATATCAGTCATATCGGGGCGGCTGGAGCACCTAGCAATGGATTCCTGGTATTTCTCACACCCGTACTACCACTACATCCTCTCCTAGCCTCCAGCTGTTTTCCTACTTAGGTTAACAATTATTGGTTAGAGACAAAGGGAAATTCTTGGTAGATATCAAAGGGTGAATTACTATTAGGGTGGGGTGTTTATTATAGGTTTTACATAATTCAATGTCTCAGTTATTTTTATTTGCAAAATTTTAAAAATCATAAATTCACAAAGAATATTCTATGCCAAAGGATTTATATCAAGTATGTATAGGAAAATTTATTTGTTTTAAGATGCGTATACACTTAAAGTACTAACCCTTGTCATGCTGAACCTGGAATAAAATCCTGTTTTTGCAGGAGGTATAGACAAAGATCTTAGTCTGCACCACCTATTATTTCCTTTCAAGGCAGATTTGTTTATGAGAATAATTTTCAAAAGAAATCATGACTATAACCCCTGCAGAAATCAGGTATTCAAAGGTTTATGCCAATAACATATTCTCAGGAATACAAAGCGCAACAACGTTGTAAGTGCAATATCAGCACTTCAGACAGTATTGCGCTCATTATAATGAGTCCTTGGTATTCAAATGGCATTTTTATTGATTTATTATTGTGGTTAGCAGTAAATTTAATTCAAGTTAGAATTTCAAAGATTTAATTGCTAAATCAATAAATAAATGTAATATATGTGAATTATCTCATACACATTTTGAATTGTATTACACTATATAACATTTGTACCTCATTTCGATCGTAAACCTTGTGTCAAAGGTCCACTGTTAAGGGTTAAAGGGACCTGAAATGACCCCAAAAAGGTCTGAAAAGGGGATTGTCCTATAACTGATCATTGTTACCACTTCTAGCGATTTTTTTGTAAATTACTCAAATATGATGGATCACTTTAGTGCGAGCGTCACGGCTTATAAAGGATCTTGTGTCATCAAGGGGCGGACCTTGATTTTAGGGGTCATTCATGCTTTTAGGGGGAACCAGGAAGATGTATATTTTGTATAGAAAATATCTGATGATTTGAAGGACCTGGGTTAGTTGGTGTCTTCAAATTATGATCCTGGCAATGGCTTGAATGCTATATCATGGGAGCATGGTATTACAACTGCAGTATGATTTCTAGTAGATGAAATTAAAAAATCTTTGTCTTATTCTGGAAATGAAGAAATTGCTTGTGATAAGCAATTTCTTTATTTTACACAATATTTTCCCAAACTTTTTTTTTTCTTTTTTGAGGGGCGTCAAAAAGCAAGATTGTGTGGGAATGGGTTAACATTTGCAGATAGTTATTGCACTAAATAAATCTTTGCAATGGAAACAGAATCTATATAGTAAATTATTCTATATAGTATGTTATTCTAAAATAACAGTTTTATGAATCTATATGGTATCAACCCATGGCCAGATAACAAAGTTTTCTATATAAACTGGCCTAAATTCAAAGATCAACACATTTTTTTTAAATTTATTTTCAAACAAAACAAAAAAATGGGGGTAGAAAACATTATGGATAATGAACAAATTGCCAGTAACAACATGTCAATTTTGTGACTTGGACACCCAATCGTGGATACCTGATATTTCTCACACCAGTACTACCACTATATCCTGTCCGAGCCTCCAGCAGCTTATTTCACCCAAGTTTTACCTATGGATATTTGCCATGAATAAGGATCACACCCTAGACCTCATGATTCAAGTCAAATGCCCTTCCAACTGTGCGATATCCAAGGCCTGAATAAATCTCCAAACAAAAGTGATTTGGAGTAGAGTTGTTGAAATACAAAAATCCAGAAACCTCATTTCAGATCTGTTTTCTATAAGGCAAATAAAGTATACTTTAAACATCCCTCGAGTTTTATTGCCCCAAAACTGTCAAGCGGTACTTTTACGCCTGTCATTTGCCTTGTTATTCAATAACACAAATGACAATGTTTAGTACCCTTCTGAGAAATGTATTCTTGCTTATTAGAAAGTTTAATATGTACTTTCACACACTGTATTATATAGAAATTACTGAAATGGGAATACTGATTTTCATCCAAGTTTCTTTTTGAAGCAGTTTTTTTTCCTCTCTCAAAATGTATTACACTGCATGTTCATAACTTGCATAAGCTGTAGTTGTGATGTTTTAGTCCTAAAACCAACCAAACGGCTAGCTACTCATTCCAGCACACAATCACGCTTTTTAATACTCCACAGAAAAAAAGCATGAAAACATTATGGAAAGTGAAGAAATTGCTTCATTCATAACTGTAGATGTGTTTTCAATTACTATAGAAGCAACATTTTAGACTGATCCAAAATAAAAAAACAAGGTTGAAGACAAAAATTCAAATAGCGCTAGAATTGGGAAATAGAGGCCAAATAGGGTAGAAAACATTGTATTGGTTTGTTTTTATTGAAGAAAATGGGAAGAAAGGCTTTTTTTTCTCCCCTCAATACACATGTCTAGATTGCATGCTCAGGTGTAATTTACTGATCATGGCCAGGTTTTTATTGGCTATTAATGGCAGAATTAATTCCATTTCAAAGGTCAATAGTGATCTGAGAAGGATGCCGCAGTAACTAATCTATATATCTTATAACAGACTACTTCATTAGTGGAATGAAACATCGGGGTTCGATCAACCAACAATCAATAGCATCTTGCACAGGGCAAAATATGAAATTTGGAAAATGCTATCCCAACCCTTGTCAAGATGAGCCCTGCATGTATGTGCAGGCTGATCTTAGTCTACACCTCCTGCTTGTATTTTTGAAGGGTACCAAGTTATTTCTGAAGTTGTTTTCTAAAAGAAATATTGGTTTTTGAACAACAAGTTCTATCAGTACTTTCAGCCCTTTGATTAGCCAGCAAATCAGTGAGACAATTTATGCCGCATGACAAGGGTTAAAGTCATAGAAGATTGCCTTTAATTTAGGAACTTTAGGTTCTATGTAATTCTAAATGAAGTTCAAGCCATCTACAAGGAGATATAATAAATACCATATGATTTCTTTGTGGTTCCACCAGCTACAGACTAAAACAATTATAAAGCCATCTATGGCTATAAAAGTCAATTGAATTATGGGTAACTATAGCTCCCCCTGGTGCTTCCTGTGAAATGTCTGCTCCTGTTCAGGGTGCTACGAGTCATGAAGAGGTGATGAAAATTCAAAAATCTCTTCACCCAAGTTCACACACAATGGCGCTTTTTGACGTCAACAAGAAGCCTTTTTTGAGCAAAAAATTGTGCATTATATAGAATTTGTTTGCAACAATTTTCACTATTTTCCAATTTTTCTACCCAGAAAAATTTAAAATTTCATCATCTTAATTTTCCTCTGCGACTCCTTTAAATTTAGACCAGTCTAAAATTTTGCCATCTGGTAATAAGTTAACTCAATACTAGACAACAAAGCATTAGATTGGTCCAAATCCAAAAAGTTGCAGACAACAATTTCGAGTTGTTTGAATTTTAAATATCACTGCCTTTTGGGATAAAAAGCCAATGTGAAAGGTAAAGAACTTACTCGTAACAAGTAACCTTCTCATAGTTCAAATAACTTTCTGAAACTCTTTTCTAGTAGTATTGTTATAAAAAAGTGGGATTGTGCGGGAATCAGTAATGTTATCAAGAATTGCAAAAACGTTTGCCACTGCAAGAAATCATAGGTATGAAAAATAATTATGAAAATGCATACCCCTCTTTACCTATTACCACATGACAAAGTATTAGACTGGTCCAATTGAAAGAAGATGCAGACGATAATTTCAAGTCGGTAGAATTTAGAATATCTTTGCCCTTTTAGGGTAGATAACATTTGTGGACATTGAAGGAATTGCTGTATACAAGCAATTTCTCCAATATCCTCAATCACATTTACCAAAGCTTTTTGTTGAGGGGCATCAAAAGGCCCGATTATGTTGGAATGGGTTTAATCTATATACACAATAAGTAAGTCCAAAAAATTAGATTTCTACATTTCTCACAATGCTTTTCATAATTTTATGTTATGAGGATATTATCCCTTTTCATGCTGAACCCGGAAGATTCCGATTTTGACAGGAAATGTAGACCAAGATCAGCCTGCACATAAGTGCAGTTTGATCTTGGTCTTCACCTCCTGCTTGTACTTTTCCTGTCAGAGTTGTTTATGAAATTGATTTCTAAAAGAAATACTGGTTTTTGAACAACAAATTCTATCAGTGCAATTAGCCCTTTGATTTTACAGCAATTCAGTAAAGTAATTTATACAGCATGACAAGGGTTAAGAAGTCAGGTTTTCTTTGATAAAGGATAACTTGCCAATAGCAAATTTCCTTCCTATACCCTCTTCAACTCTGTAACTCAATTTTTTAACATTTTGCCCAAAGTTAATTGAAAATCAGTCATCTATAAAAGTGTTCATTTTGCAATTTTCTTGAAATTTTCAACATTCCAATCCTGACAGTTGAAATTTAAATGGAAAAACTTCTCACTGGGTTGTACTAGAAAATTGGAAATTTAAATAAAAACCTAGGAGATCAACACAGTTTGGAACTATTTGAAAGAAAAGCTTCTGGTATCAATGGAGACAATTAAAGTTTAACCCATTCCCACACAATGATATAAAATATAAAAGCTTTGGAAAACATTGTGGATAATGAAGAAATTGCTTGTTACAAGCAATTTCTTCATTATACACCATGTTTTCTACCTCGAAAGGCAAACATTTTAAAAATTACATCAACTTGAAATTGTCGTCTGTGGCTTCTTTCAATTTGGACCTCTCTAAAATGTAGTTTGGGAATGGGTTTAGGGAGTTAAAATGAATCTTATTGTGATGCCTAAAAAACTTGAGTGTTGTTAACCCTTGTCATGGTGTAAAAATTACCTTACTGAAATGATGTCAAATCAAAGGGCTGAAAGCACTGATAGAACTTGTTGTTCAAAAATCAATATTTCTTTTAGAAATAAACTTCATAAACAACAAAAGTGCAGTCTGATCTTAGTCTACACCTCCTGCCAAAACCGGAATATTCCGGATTCTGCATGACAAGGGTTAATATATACAAAAGAATAGTTTAACCCATTCCCACTCAACGACGCTTTAAGACACCCCCTAGAACAAAAGCTTTGGAAAACATTGTAGAAAATGAAGAAATTGCTTGTAACAAGCAATTTCTTCATTTTACACAATGTTTTCCACCCAGAAAGATGAAAAAATATACAATTTCATCAATTTTAGATTATCATCTGAAATTCCTTTCATTTTTGACTAGTCTAAAATTTTGTCATGGGGGAATGGGTTAAGCCTTTACTAGACAGCAAAATCTTAGACTGGTCCAATTTCAGAGAATTGTTGATAATGAAGAAATTGTTTGTAACATTTCCAGAATGTTTCGAATGGCCATTAAAATTTCTTGAGGGGTGTGAAAAAGCAGGGCTGTGTGTGGGAAAGGGTAAATGGCTTAAGTACCACCAATACTTGCTATGGTTTGGGTCAACCAAAGATGTGTGATGAATAGCTGTCTGTCTACTTGAATAAAATTCATGACATCTTAACCCTTGTCATGCTAAACCCAGAATATTCCTACTTTGGCGGGTGGTATAGACAAAGATCAGCCTTGCACATATTTGCAGTCTGATCTTAGTCTATACCACCTGCTTGTCCTTTTAAGCCAGAATTGGTTATAGGAAATATAAATATTGACTAATAATTTTGTGCTTCAATTGCTTTCAGCCCTTCAATTTGAATATAATTCTCTTGTGGATTTATAATTCAGTACCGCGAGGTTAATCGTAAAACCTAAGCTTTCAAAAGGCTTTTGCTTATCATATATGATAAGCAATTTCTTATTTCAATAGTTTACCCTTTTCTGTTTAATCCAGTGGTTTATATGGTTTTATACTTGAGAAAACATCGCGGAAACAGAAGAAATTGCTTTTTCAACAATATTTTCTACTCTACTAAATGATTATTTTTCAGATACACTGAAGTCTGCAAAACCAAAACCTTTGAATTTGGACAGATCTAAAATTTTGAAAAACAGAAAAGGGTTAAAGGAAACCTTTAATATTTACATGCATGAAATGACCTACTATGATCAAATTTTAAACACCAAAGTTGTCCATGGTTAACATGTGTTAAAAGAAGCAGGACAAGAGTTGAGAAAATCGGGACCTAAAAAAGATGATGAATGGTCAAATGATGACCCTCTCATCTATAAATTAATTTCCTTTCCATCAAAAATTAACTCTTGGACTGATATCTCATCGGCCATCGCTATTGAGACTGCTATCATGCCAGACTACATTGTAGCTATGTACAATATTAGACAATCTTTATAAACAAGCTGTAGAGGACAATTTCAAGTGTATAAAATGTGGATAATGAAAAATTGCTTGGTACAATTGATTTCTTCATTTTCCACAATTTTTTCAAAAGCTTTTTTCTTGAGAGGTGTAAAAAGGAGGGCTGGAGTTGGAATGGATTTAATGGGTCACTTTAATTAAGCCTTGTCATTCTGAACCCAGAATATTCCTATTTTTGCAGGACTTACAGACAAAGATCAGCCTGTACTTATGTGCAGTCTGATCTTTAATCTCTGTGTACACCATGTATATGTATCATTCAAATAGGTATTATTTATTACACTGATTTTCAGAAGAAATAATGACCTATAACTAATGCTTACCGTGCTTTCAACCTTTTTATTTCAATGCATTTTATGTTCAGCATGACAAGGGTTAAGAACATTTAGGTGTGTACAATAAATAGACTCAGAGTTAACAAGAGATAAAATAAAAGGGCCAGCATGGCTCATCTGCTACCAATGATAATTGAGTTAGTATGTCATATCTTCTAACTTTGTAGTCCATGTATATTTAATACTGAAATTATAATGCAATCCCAATTAACCCATGTCATGCTGAACCTGAAAATTCCAGTTTTGGTAGGTGTAGACTAAGATAAGCCTGCACATAAGTGCTGTCTGATCTTAGTCTACACATCATGTTTGTACTTTTCATGCCAGAGTTGTTTATGAAATTAATTTTTAAAAGAATTATTGATGATTGAAAAGCAAGTACTAACAGTGCTTTCAGCCCTTTGATTTTTATACAATTTCAAAGTGGATTTTATATAGCATGATAAGGGTCCAGTTTAATGGTGAATACATATGATTTCTTTTTCTCTACATTTTGTACAATGTTAAGTTTTCATTCATATTCAAAAATTGTTCATATACAGAACTTTTCCTTAATAGAAAAAATTAATCAAGACTCTATGAAGTTTGGTTAACCCTTATCATGCTGAATAAATTACCTTACTGAAATACTGTCAAATCAAAGGGCTGAAAGCACTGATAGAACTTGTTGTTCAAAAATCAATATTTCTTTTAGAAATCAACCTCATAAACAACTTGGGAAGGAAAAGTATGAGCAGGAGGTGTAGACTAAGATCAGCCTGCACAAATGTGCAGTCTGATCTTAGTCTACACCTCCTGCCAAAAACCGGAATATTCCGGGTTCAGCATGACAAGGGTTAATATTCTGCCAAATTATGTGTTTCTAAGATTTAAATTTTGTACATTTGTGAGTAATTATCACTCTTTTTTTTTTGTATCTTGATTAAGTCAAATTTTTCATCATCTAGCTTACCCAACCCCCCTTCCCTCCCAGAGAACTATGTCACAATAGGAATCTTTCTGATTGATATGTTAATTAAATGAAGTTTCAGAATAATGATTAACCCACTATATGTGCTTCAAGCATTGCCAGCCTTTTGATTTTAAACATTTCTGTTGAGGATTTTATTCAGCATGACACAAAGTAAAGGCTTCAAATTGCAATCAAGAATTATATCCCATAAGATTGTAAGAATCAAAGATAGAGATCATTGACAAATAGACAATATAGTAGATATGTGCAATGGGAACACCCAGTAGACTGTGCAGCTATTTAAGATTTAATGAGAAAAGACAGACTGGAACCACATTTCTATTAAAGTTACATAACACAGTCTTTGACTGGTTATATTGAAGTTGTTACATCAGAGGAATTATCAAAGACACAGACTGTCTATGACAATTGCACCCAATGACTCTTTATATTACACAGCAAGACATTGAATTGAGTCATCTGATTGGTCAATCTTTACTATATTTCTACATATACAATGTTTACAAGATGACAACCCAGAAATAATCAGACACAGACCATAGGAAAGTGCGAAAATTAGCTTTTTGTGAATTGTCTGATTGATTAATGCTATCCATCATTATTTCAGCTTATTACTGCATGATACAATGATTACAAGCTTGATGAAAACATTGCAAATACAATGGACATTATATAAAATACCAGTTTCAACCATTCGGTTGTATATAATGTACAAACATGAATTTTTGAGGGGAAATTCAACTTGTCAACGTCACCCTAAGTTAACATCCAATCTGATCTGTATAATGCAAGAAATTAAGGCATTTGCCACAAAAAAAACATATGCAACTAGCTGATCTATCAAACAAGGATACAGCAGAGAAACATTTGAGGCTTCAAAAATTACTGCGAGGATCATTGTCCTATGTTTATTGCTTTATGATAGATAAAAAAATATTGATTTGTTCATTTGAATAATGGTTAACAGCACTTTAAATAGTATTTCAGTCATTTTGGGGTGGCTATAGCAATCATAGACTCCTGGTATTTCTCACTAAAGTAATACCATTTCATCCTTTCCAAGCCTCCAGCTGCCTACCTAGTTAGGTGAATAATTATCCTACCATTGACAGGGGACAAATGTTGGAAAAGAATATTCGCTGCAGCCAGGACCAAAACTTTGATCTCATGAACGAGAGTGTGACATGCTACCAACTGCACAATGGCAACGGCCTTGATAAATGTTGAACATTACCATATTCTTCTACCCATAGAAAGATGTGACAAAAAGAATTGACCTGCAGTTAGACACTATGAAAAATTGCACAAGGCCAGTAAACTTTAAGACCTTCTGCAAAAGACAATAAATGCAAGATCCTATAGTACTTTCTTCTATACTAGTGTTATGGCACTTTAAGAACTCGTTCATTCCCTTGCATAGAGAGATAAGTGTTGCTTTTGACCTGTCTGCATTTCCACAAAGATTTTTAATTTGGTCCTAAATCTTTGGATTGTTGATTAATCCTTCATATTTCAAAGGTATTTTCCTTATGATGTGCATTCCTTTTGCCACAACCTTTCAAACGTGTATTCTTTGAACTAAAACCTTTCAAATGTGTATTCCTTCTGACAAGTCCTTTCAAAGGTGTATTCCTTGTGCACAAACCTTTTAAATGTTTATTCTGTGCAAAAATTTTAAAATGAGCAGAATCTTTTTGCCAAAACCTTTCAAATGTGTATTGCTTGTGACCAAACCTTTGAAAAGTGTTTTTCTTGTGACAAAAGCTTTCAAATGTATATTCCTTGGGCCAAAACCTTTAAAATGTGTATTCCTTGTGATGAAAGCGTTCGGTGTGAATTAATTTCAGGATCATATTTTAACCCATTCTTACAAAGTGATGCTTTTGTATGCCCCATTAAGAAAAATACCTGGTAAAACATTGAGTATAATGAAGAAATTACCTGTAACAAGCAATTTCTTCATTTTCACAATGTTGTCTACCAAAAAAGTTGAAACAATCTAAAACATTTTATCAACATAAAATTGTTGTCTGCAACTCCTTTGAATTTGAACCTGCAGTTCCTTTGAATTTGGACCTGCAGTCTAAAATTTTGTTGTGTGGTAATGTGTTAACCCATTCCCACTCAGTGACATCTTTTGACACTTCTCAAGAAAAATAATTGGAAAAAAACATAGTGTAAAATGAAGAAATTGCTCAATCCAAGCAACTTCTTCATTATCCACAATGTTTTCTACCCAGAAAGTTGAAAAAATCTTAAAATTTAATAAATTTTAAAGTGTTGTCTGCAACTTATTTGAATTTTGACCAGTCTAAAATTTTGTCATCGGGTAATGGGTAAATGTCCCATGGTCTTCAACATCATGTACAATTCTTATCAAAATTGCAACACTTCATAAACATGCAGACTGAAAATAACGTATAGTGCAGTGAATATTGTCTCCCGTAGTACTTTCATGATTTGATGTTAGTCACCTAATGATAAATGAATAAAACTAGAAATTGTCGCAAAGCGGTCTAATACCCTCAACAGCGCTTGTCCATGTACAAGTGCTATCTGCCAAAGGGCCTTAACAAAAAATGGACTTTTAAATTAAAGGGCCATATATCAGTGAAAAATAGATGGATAATAACTAAAAAAGGATATGCCCATGTCTAACTTATGTCTTTCTGTAAAAATTGAATCAAATCCATCCATGATTGCTGAGAAATTGAGTGGACATGATTTTTCACCAAAGGGCCATAACTCTGCCAAAATAGAATAGGCACATCTCTGCTTGATACTGATTATATCAGTGAAGTTTGAATAAAATACGTCCAATAGTTGCTGAGAAATTGAGCAGACACAAAAAAGCTACAGACAGACGGACAGACTGACCAACAAGCTGACTCCTATATACCACCCAAACATAGTTTTGGTGGTAAAAAAATACATGTACCTAAAACCAAGATTTTAAATATGCAGTAGGGATAGACAAAGATCAGTATAGATATACACATGTATGTCTGATCTTATTCTCTGCACTACCCAATTTCCCTTTTTAAGCCCAAATTGTTTAAAAGATTATTTTTTTAACAACATCCTGACCCAGACAACCAACAAAGCCCTTCAGTGCTATCAGATGTATTTGATAAGGATTTGTTTGGACGGGTTAAGCTTAAGATGTATCTATTAACACATTTGTGAGATGATGTTGAATTTATACCAGAACTAATGTACATTAAAGGTATTTGATAATTTTCAAAAGAAATCTTGTTATCTATTCTAAAGCTTCTAATTCAGTTGGTGAAGAGATATAAAATTAATTTGAGCTTAAATCTGACTTTTCAAGTATCTTAACTCCGTATTACAAAAAAATTTAATAAAGCATTCAGGAACTTTCCAATGCAACATTAACCGAGTGTAAAATTTGGAAAGCTTACAAACACAGTATAATTCAATTTTAGTTTTGACTATCAAGATTAAAGTGTTTCATTCCCTGAATTTTTTTCATACTTTCATGAACAAAACTTTGAGCACCCAACTACTTTGTATGCTTGGACACAAAGTAATACATGTACCATAAAACTTTTACTCAAAACTGTAAACTGTTAGTGTAAATGGTAAGGGCTTTTTGCTGGATGGCATTCAATCATAAGAAATGAAGAGAATATTTTTTGTTTTCATAGAAGTGTGAACCTAAAAACTTAAACCAACTAATGTATGATTGATTGATTGAATGGGGTTTAACGCCTCTTTAACAGCATTTCAGTCATATCGCTGAGGCTGGAGCACCTAACAATGGATTAATGGTATTTCTCACACAAGTACTACCACTACATCCTTTCCTAGTCTCCAGCTGCTATCCCACTTAGGTTTACTATTATCTACCCATTGGTGAGAGACAAATGTCAGAAAGAATGTGCCGCCGCCAGGGACCACTAATGTATGAACCTGCTAGGCTTAGTCTTAAAATCTTTGAGTTCACACCCCAATGAAAACAAAAATATTCTCATTATTTCTTGAATAAAATATAAGGTCTATCCTGTAGGAATTGAAGGAAATTAACCTTTGTCATGCTGAGCCCGGAATATTCTGGTCATGGCAGAAGGTATAGACAAAGATCAGTCTGCACATATGTATAGTCTTTTCTTAGTCTACACTTCCCATCTATCCACTTAAAACAAGAGTTGTATATGGAATTAATTTTCAAAAGAAATAATGATGTTGAACAACATCATTGCTATCAGAGCTGTCAGCCCTTTGATTTTAATGCATTTTTTATATATATATAAATTCAGCATGAGAAGGGTTAAGTGATTCTTTTTCCTCAGAAATGTTAACTGATAAAGATTTTGATAGAATATTGATAAAACCTTCGGGAAAATTATATCTAATTTTATTCAGATCATGAAAGATACTGCCCAAAAAAATGTTGAAAAGATCAATTCACAGTTTGATACTCTGCTTAGAAACAATGAAGTCAGTTTAAATATCCTCCTGACATGCAAAGAGAATTGTCTACATGGATTTGCACTCAATCATCGAAAAGAAATCATTTAATCATTCTTAAACACATGCAAACCCAACTATCATAGCACCTGAGAAATTGTGGTATGTATTTAACCCTTGTCATGCTGAATAAAATCCTTGTTTGGAAATGCATTAAAATCAAAAGTCGGATGGAACTATAGGTCTGGTTGTCTAGGTCAATATTTAGTTTGAAAATTGATCTTATGGACAAATCTGGCTTAAAGAGGACATACAGGTGGGGTAGACTAAGATCAAACTGCACTTATGTGCAGGCTGATCTTTGTCTATACCTCCTGCCATAACAGAAAATTCCAGATTCAGCATGACATGGGTTAATTGCCTAAGTAACAAAGTTTAAAAATTGTTTAACTCTTTCTGAACTGTTTTTGAGTTTTCAGCCTCAAAGATTGTTCAACTTGAAGAAATTAATTCTTTAATGGACAGAAGGACCAACCAACCAACTGACCGACTGAACAATGGTTGATTGATTGAATGTAGTTTAACACCACTTTTAACAGTATTTCAGTTATATTACTGCGGCTGGAACACCTAACAATGGATTCCTGGTATTTCTCACACCAGTACTACCACTACATCCTTTCCTAACTTCCAGTTTCTGTTCCACTTAGGCTTATGATTATCCACCCATTGGTGAGAGACAAATGTAGGAAAGAATATGTGCCGCTGCCAGGGATCGAACACATGTCATCCAATTATTGAAGATTGGGAGTCTTATGCGCTACCAGACTGAACAGCTGACCAACCAACAGATCAACCAAAAAGCAGACTCATATATACTCCCAAATAAAGTTTGGGGGCATAAAAAAATACTTGACATCATAGGTCAATATTCATTTCTAGTCTAAATGAATGATTTCATTGGTCAATCCATTTTTTGATTGATAGCAGCAAACAGTCAATTCAATTCCAAGACTAAAGGATATATAATACACTGTAGAGGCACTTACAACCCTTAAGCACTAACAAATATAAAATTGTATGTAACGATATGAATAGTCAGCTTATACAGAAGAAAACATTGTGGAAAAAGAAGCAAATGATTGGCAAAAGAAATTTCCTCTTTTCCAACAAGGTTTTCCCATATGTTAAATCTGGTACTCATGTGAACATGTGATTGTCAGGGAAAGGGTTAGGCAGAAAAAGAAATTTAGTTTTCTCTCATTTTATCCAATGCATGAATCAGGTGGATTAAAAAAAATTCTTATAGCTACAAGGACTTTAAACTAGAAGTGATCTTGAATGATATCATGACTAAAGATATAAAACCAATAAAAGATCATCAAGATGAGAGAGATAACTAGAAAACACTGATTTTCCATTGTATCATGTACTCCCTAATGAGGGGGGAATTACTTCACTAATTAATGAAAATCTCAAAACAATACATTACTTGTGGTCAGTCAATCAGCAAGTTTCAGCTTGCTCTTACTATGACTAATCTTACCCCAATACCAAATGACAAAATTTTAAACTGGTCCAAATTGAAAAAAGTTCCAGATGACAATTTTAATTTGAAGGAATAAATTAATAAAAATCTTTGAAAACACTAGGAGAAATAAAAAACTGCTTGTTGTGTACAAAAGCAATTTCTATGTTTTCCGCAATGTTTTCTGACACTTTTTCTTGAGTGTCGTAAGAAGGGTGGAGTTGAATCAGGAATTTTACTGTTTTCGAAGTCTGATCTTAAACTACACCACTTGTTGGTCCTCTGCATTAGCTTAACCCCTGTCATGCTGAACCCGGAATATTCCTGTTTTGGCAGGATATGTAGACAAAGATCAGTCTGCACATATGTGCAGTCTGATCTTAGTCTACATCTCTTGTCTGTCTCCTTCAATCTAGAGTTGTTTATAAAGTTAATTCTCAAAATAAATTTTGACCCTTAACTTGTGCTTCCAGTGCTTTCAGGCCTTTGATTTTAATGCTTATTTAAATAAGGATTTTATTAAGCACGACAAAGGTTAAGAGATCCATCAATTGTCTTAGCCCAGGCTTACAACTGATGGATGGCTTGCCCCGCCCACCAACTCTGCTGGACACACACTCTCACTCCAACAGGAAGTTCCATTTCAATATTAAACAGCCTTTATAATTTTACCAAATCTATGGCCATTAACATGTAACAAATAAAGTAAAATTGTTGGTTGACGCCCCAAAGGTCATAACTACAGCTTGATTAAACTGTTATTATGCTGTTTAGGTCTAAAAACCAACAAAAAATGCTTCAAATAAAATTTCAATGTAAGCCAGTGTCAAGTTCACTTCAGGTCTAAATAAATAAATTGATTAGTAGATTCATTCTTTGAATGACAGCCAGATAGGGCGTATTCGCTATTCATAAGTAATATTTGGAGCACAGTGTTTTATATCCGCTATAAACAATAAACACCCAAAATGGCAATGATTAGGTAAAACAAAAAGTAGTTCTTCTGTGAAAGGAAAATGAATACAAATGAATTCATTAATAACAAAGTACCTCAGGAAAAGACCCTAGGTCTTTGCCTTCCTTTGGACACATCCTCAATTTGTAACAAATCAGGGAAAACTGGAGAACTTATGGGGAACACATTTGTTTTCAGTTCTATTTCATCTTTTGATGTACCTTACCATGTTTACTTGCAATTTCCAAAACCCAATTTTAAATCAATCCTGTATTTACCACCCTTAAGCCATTCCCATTTTGATGCACCTCAAGAAAACAGCTTGGGAAAACATCATTGAAAAAGAAAAAAATGCTTGTTACAAGCAATTTCTTCATTGTTGATAATGTTTTTTACCCTATAAGGCAAAGACTCTCTAAATTTAACCAACTTGAAATAGATGTCTGCAAGTTCTCTCAATTTGGTCCAGGCTAAAATTTTATCGCATGATAATGGGTATAGAGGAAATCATATCTGCAATCCAATGCCAAAGCTCATCTGTTCAAGTGCTTGATAGTGGATAAATTTCTAAGTCGAAAAAGGGGCATAATTTGATTAAAATATATTTAGAGTTATCCCCCTTGTTGTATAGATTGTCTTCATGTTAGTGACCATATATTCTTAGTTTAAAGTTAATGTGTTCAGTTAAATAGCAGAGATATGACAAAAAGTCAAAGTTTTCTGACAATTCTGACATAGGGAACCTCGGGTTATCTCTGAAAAGAGCTGAGCTAAAAATAATCATGGCCCATGACAGATCAGAAGTGACTTGTTCAAACCCTAAACTGGGCTACCAGAATTTCTTAAACCACTTAATACTATGTTTTAGATTGGTTACTATTTCAAAAAAGTTACAGAAAACAAATTTTATTCTATGTTTTCTTTTTTAATTTTTGGTCTGAGGATAATTGTGATAAGAAATTTCTTCATTATCCACAATGTTTTACAAGGTTTTTATAATGAGAAGCGTATAAATGTTGGATTGAGTAAGAATGAGTTAAAACAGACAAGTATAATTCTAAGTGAAACCTATAGCTTTTTCTCCTCAATTTTAATATTTTGTCTGGTAAAGAGCTACAATTTAATTACTGGAAGAAACACCTAGGATAGTACATCACCAGTTTCGCAATTTCACACGTAAGCCAATCACTTGGTGTCTAGGCAATTAACATCAGGCTTTTATTGCTTACTGCAAATCAATGATGTTCACTTATGAGCCTTAATGTATTCCGAGATGATCCAATAAATTTTGTTTTCCTTGTCTAATTTTCTCTGGGAATGACTTACAACTAACATTTTAATGAAACTGCAAGCACATTTCTTCCTCTATGAGAAAGTAGACTGTCTCTTGTAAAGTTTTTCATTTACTTTTCAGATAATTTAGTAAATTTCTTCTTCAAGTGTTTCTCCCGAGATAGGGCTGATATGTGACCTTCTTAAAAAATAATGGAATTTTTACGACTATATTTCATTGACATATTTTTTATACTTTTTCTACTTTGCATGATGTAAATTTTTTACACTTTTTGACAACATTGCTCTTCATCTGCAATAGCCTGGTCACTAGTATGTCAATCAAAATTCAATTTACCAATAAAATCATTCATCTATGTGACGCAATTTTGTTGGTTTGGCTACTTAACCCATTCCAACTCAATCCCTCCTTTTTACGCCCCTCAAGATAAAAGCTTTGGAAAACATTGTGGAAAATGAAGAAATTGCTTGTATCAAGCAATTTCTTCATTTTCCACAATGTTTTCTATCCAAAAAGACGAAAAAATTCAAAATTCCATCAACTTGAAATTATCGTCTGCAGCTTCTCTCAATTTGAACCAGTCTAAAATTTTGCTATGTTGGAATGGGTTAAATGCTGCAACAACAGTTTATTTATGATACAGGTGACCAACAAACTCAGGCAAGCCCACTCAATAAATGGCCATGCACAGGTATGAAATGTTAGCGTACACGTTATATATTTTAAGAACAAGTGTAAAAGGAAGGTGCTTGTTTTTAGGTATTCTTACTCGAATAGAGCATAACAGAACGGGTAAATTTGCTTTCATTATACAGGTACACCTGTATATAATTTATTTGTGCATGTTTTCTTTTAATCTTGCACACATTCAAGTGGATTTTGACCGAAACAGTACACCATAAAGATGTGCATTGATGCAAGCTTCCTATACATAAAAGAATAGTGCCATAGTCAAAATATAGTCCCGCCGTTTTGAATTAAACTCCCTTATCTGTGATGCAGCCTAAATTGGCAAAAACATGACATCATAATTATGAGCAATATCAGGAGACTAGGAACATTTTTAAATTTCTTTCAAAATCATCCATAAATGTAGAAGGAGATGCGTTAACAAGAAATTTTGCAGCCCCCCCCCCCTTCAGTTAAAATGACAAAACCTATACAATATGGGCAAGGCCAGGTGCCTTGGAACATTAGTCTTGACCTTGATTGCATGACATTTGTATTGATGCAACAAAGCTGTGTCAATACTAAATATGGACATTGTAGCTTAAACATTTTTGAAGTGACAGGAATATAATTATTGCCAAGTTTTCAGATAAGTTTTCATATCAAGTCTCAGGACAATGGATAAAATTTTGACCTTGACAATAATTGAGTCTGTAAGATGTGTAATGATGCAAGCTATTTTTTGCAGCCTCCCCCCCCCCTTCAGTTAAAATGGCAAAACCTATACAATATGGGCAAGGCCATGTGCCTTGGAACATTAGTCTTGACCTTGATTGCATGACATTTGTATTGATGCGACAAAGCTGTGTCAATACTAAATATGGACATTGTAGCTTAAACATTTTTGAAGTGACAGGAATATAATTATTGCCAAGTTTTCAGATAAGTTTTCATATCAAGTCTCAGGACAATGGATAAAATTTTGACTTTGACCATAATTGAGTCTGTAAGATGTGTAATGATGCAAGCTATTTTTTGCAGCCTCCCCCCCCTTCAGTTAAAATGGCAAAACCTATACAATATGGGCAAGGCCAGGTGCCTTGGAACATTAGTCTTGACCTTGATTGCATGACATTTGTATTGATGCAACAAAGCTGTGTCAATACTAAATATGGACATTGTAGCTTAAACATTTTTGAAGTGACAGGAATATAATAATTGCCAAGTTTTCAGATAAGTTTTCATATCAAGTCTCAGGACAATGGATAAAGTTTTGACCTTGACAATAATTTAGTCTGATAGATGTGTATTGATGCAAGCAATTTACAAACCAAATATGAGCAAAAATCCCATCTTGACGCCCCTCAAGAAAAACAATTGAGAAAACAATTTGTAAAATGAAAAAATTGATAGTAACAAGCAATTTCTTCTTCAATGTTTTCTATCCTGAAAGTTGAAAAAAAAAAATCTAAACTTTCATGCCTTTTGAATTGTTGCCTGCAACTCTGTTCAATTTCTACCAGTCTAAATTTTTAATGGGTTGATTAGTGTTGAAATTACAGGGAAAAGTAAGTTTATAGGTTAAATTTTGGCTAGGCAGACAGACAGTTGGACATAGGTAACAATACAATAATTAGCCCTTTATCTGGGAAGCATAGGAAGAAATGAAAAAAACCTCCTATAATCTAACAATAAATATCAAACTGTAAAGTCTTATCTAAATTGCTTCTGTAGATCATATCGTAAAATGTCTGCTGCAAATTCTCCTCAAGGAATCGTTTTGTAAATTGTTTGCTCAAAATATCTTAACAGAAATCAAAGATCAAATATCTAACAGCTACTAAACCCATTTCAGATGACAAAATTGTAGACTGGTCCAAATTCAAAAATGCTGCAATATTTAGTTCTTGAAATTGTAAAAAAAAATTGCCATTTTTGGTAAAGAGAAATGCTTCGGAAACATTGTGGAAAATGAAGAAATTGCTTGAAATAAGCAATTTCTTCATTATCCACAATGTTTTCTGTCCCAAAAGAAAAATATTTTTATAATTCCGATTACTGAAAACTGACTTTTACAACATCTATGAATTTGGACCACTCCAAAATGTTGTACTCTGGGAATGGTTTAATGCATATTGCAACTAGAAAATTGTCAGTAAACTCTGCAAACAAGATTTGGAAAGCAAGCTCCAATATTATGATCCCCTTCTGATATTCCATCATTAGCTGATTAACTCTGACTATTTAGCACCTGCTTATAATTAGAAACTATCATACCACAAATTAAAGGCAGGTCCAATTATATTATTTGTGTAACTACAATTTATGACTACCATCAATAATAGAAACAGGGCTGCATAACAATGTTTCCTGGAACAATTATAAGTTTTTTACTATTTGAAAATAAAAGTTTGATTGAATCTGAGTATCACTTTCTACTGATTCGTCAAAAATACTATGAAGAAGAAAAAGATGTCTTGGTATTATAGATGTAACCTCTCTGACTATTGATGAATTTGTTAACCCTAAATATCATTCTGAATTATATTTGCATTAAAATCAAAGGGCTAAAAGCATCAGAAGCACCAAATTGTAGGTAAAAATTAATATTGAAAATTTATCTTATAACCAATTCTGGCTTTAACCCATTCCAACACAGCAAAATATTAGACTTGTCCAAATTGAAACAAGCTGCAGATGACAATTTCAAGTTGATGGAATTTTTAATTTTTTCGTCGTTTTGGATAGAAAACATTGTGGATAATGAAGAAATTGCTTGATACAAGCAATTTCTTCATTTTCCACAATGTTTTCCAAAAGCTTTTTTCTCGAGGGCGTAAAAAAGAGGGATTGAGTTGGAATGGGTTAAAGGACAAGTAGGTGGTATAGACTTAGATTTATGTGCAGGCGGATCTTTGTCTATACCTCCTGCCAAAGTAGGAAAATGCTGGGGTCAGCATGACAAGGGTTGATTCAATGCAAAACATATAAAGAAAATAATTAGAATAATTACAGCAATTGCAAATACCTTGAAAAGAGCTGGGCAAAGTCCTGAAAAAGGTGGGCACAATTAATAACCAGACTACAAATTCTAAGACTGGTCCAGAAAGAAGTTGCAGACCACAATATTTGGTCAATGAATTTTTTTTTTTTTTCTTCTCCAAGTAGAAAACATAGATGGTAATGAGGAAATTGCTTGCAACAAGCAATTTCTTAATTTTAGAAAATATTTCCAGAGCCTTTTTTTTTGAGGTGGCATAAAAAGAGGGATTGTGTGGGAACGGGTAGAATAATGTTGGTATAATATTCTATGATCAAAGTACCAAACTGCTTGCAAGCACTGCATGTGTCCTCTCATGTAATTTTACTGTGTAAAAACATAGTTCTCTCATTTTCTCCAGTTTTTGCGTGTCAGTTCCCATTATTTCAAGCCTAGGTATCATGCATATTTAATGTCATTTCTATCTTTTACAGCTTTTGTGGCTAGTTAATCAAAAACAATTGCCAGAATACATAGTATATTGTATCAATTTTAGAGCCTAATTATACGCCAATCCTTTTTTACCCAACAATAGTGCCATAGTCAAAATAAACACCACCACATTAGGGTCTCTTTTTCTACGACACTGCCTAGAAAGGTAAAAACCTGATAGTATGTACAAGGCCAGGTGACTAGGAACTTTTTGTAAAAAAATCAAGCAAAACTGTTTGGAAATATAGGAGTTGTATTAACAATAATTTTCATTTTACGCCCCCTTTTTCTATGAAACAGCAAAAAACTGGGAAAAACCAACAATATGCACAAGGTCAGGTGACCTAAGGAACACTCAGTGAAAATTTCAATCAAATTTGAACATTAAAGTAGAAGATGTGTTAAAAGATGTAGACATTCATACATACAGATGGATGGACAAATGAAGGGATAGACTGACGAAAAGAAAGATACAACTATAATGTACACCTACCACAGCAAATAAGAATATTTGATAAATCCATCAGAGTCTGTTGATGAACCTTCTAATCTAATTCTTGATTTTGTCCTTTCAACTGTTTCCCTCACTTATTTGGTTGATTGATTGAATGGGGTTTAACGCAACTTTTAACAGTATCTAAGTGATATTTCGGTAGCTGGAGCACCTAACAAGGGATTCCTGGTATTTCTCACACCAGTACTACCACTACATCCTTTCCTAGCCTCCAGCTGCTATCCCACATAGGTTTATCCATCCACTTATTTGGTAGAAACACTGTACTCCACAGCATCCTTCATTAGACCACATAAACCCATTACAACACAACCAAATTTTAGACTTGTCCAAAATCAAAGAAGGTACAGACAATTTTTTCAAGTTGATGAACTTTTGAAATTCTGAAATTTGTAGTTTGGGTTAGTAAACATTGAATATAATGAAGAAATTTCCACAATGTTTTCCAAAGCATTTTTCTTGAGGGACATCAAAAAGTGTCACTGTGTTTGAATTTCCAATAGTTTTGAAACATAAGACAACATCACCCATCAGTAACAGCATGTAGGACTTAACCCATTCCCACTTGGCAAAATTGAGACTGGTCCAAATTGAAAGGAGTTGCAGACAATAATTTAAAGTTTATGAAATTTTAAATGTTTCAACGTTCTGGGTAGTAAACATTGGGCAAGATGAAGAAATCGCTTGTTACAGTCAGTTTCTT
Organism: Fragum fragum; assembly: GCA_946902895.1. Taxonomy (NCBI): domain Eukaryota; kingdom Metazoa; phylum Mollusca; class Bivalvia; order Cardiida; family Cardiidae; genus Fragum; species Fragum fragum. The sequence continues at coordinate 19,911,882 of OX336375.1, forward strand.
CATTTTACAGAATGTTTTCCCACTAGTGTGTCTTTAGGAGAGTCCAAAAGCATTACTGTGTGGAAATGAGTTAGATTGTTTCTGTAATAAAACAGTGCATGTTACAACTTTAGCATAATTATAGTGATTGTACATACATTATAATTTTTTTACCACAATTAGATTGAGGAACTATACCACAATTTCAATCAAAGTACTGAAAGCATGATTGAATAAAAAAAAAATCTTTCCCTTATTTAGTTGAAAACAATGTGGACAGGTCGGAGAAAAGCAGGATTGTATGGGAATGAGTTAAGTCTCAAGATAAGTAAAGCTATCTTGTTTCTAAAATTGGTAAGTTTCATCCAGCAAAAGAACCCAGGTTGCTTACGATTCTAAATTTTCTGTGCAGACTGACCAAGTTTTCAGTTCAAAAACATCTATTACTTGTGCTTTTAAGGCTACACAAGGAAACTTTGGAAGTGTTTGTAACATCCAAAACTTGTTAGTTTTACTAGAGCTTTGAGTCCAGTTCAGTCAGAGTTAATCCATTACCAGAACACAAATTTTAGACTGGTCCAAATCAAAAGGAATTGTAGACTACAATTAAAAGTTTATAAAATTTTAGATTTTTTCAACTTTCTTGGTAGAAAATATTGTGGAAAAGAAGAAATGGCTTGTTAGAAGCCATTTCTTCATTTTCCACGACGTTTTCCAAATTGATTTTTCTCAAGGGGCTTCAAATAGTGCCATTGAGTGGGAATGGGTTATGAGTGTTTCAGAATTAGCATTTTTGGCACCAGTCTATCACTAACAGTTCAAAAAGACTCCAGAGAGAGCATAAAAATAACACTACAAAATAGTGTTTACTTTTTATGTTCCCGAAAAAGCTTGGTTTATGTCATGAAAAAATCGAAAACGGAGCAATAAACATGTTTAGCCTGACAGTTTATGTTCTGGATAAGAAGCTGGCCTGTCTGTTAAAACAAGGTTGTCAACACCTACACTATCAGAAGAGAGACAAACAGAATTTGGGAATCCTTTCAAGAGGTGGATAGCCAAAATATTTTTAGACCAAGCCGAATTAAAATCAGTTGCAGATGGATCACTGTATGAGAAAACTTTTGACTGGTCCAAATTGAAGGAAGTTGCAGTTGAAAATCTCAAGTTGAATTAATTTTGAGAATTTTGTGTTTTTAGGCAGAAAACATTATGTGTAGATATATTAAGAAAGTGCTTGTAAGAAGCCTTTCTTGACAGGCTTATTAAGCAGTATTGTATGAGAATGGGTTAAAAGTTGAAAAATCTTTGAATCTTTATCAGATAGAATAGAAAATATTATGAGATAAGAAAAAATGCTGATTATCAGTACCCAATTTTGTTTCTTTTCCCACTGAAAATGTGGGATAGTGTGGTTAGGGTTAAAGGCTGATTTTCTGTGTACTGAATTTATTATAAGTCATTTTTTCAGTCTTAGTCGAAAAACACTATATAGAATCAACATAATGTTAAAAAAATTTGGTTATGTAATATGAGAGAACTGATATAAGTCTATTACCTAAAAATATGACCACAATTTCTTTATGAACTTGATCTAAAATGTTCGATGGCAATGAAATGACTTCAAATTCTATTTAACCCATTCCCATACATTAAAAATTCTAGACGAATCCAGATTCAAAGTATTTGCAGATGACTATTCAAAGTTTATGAAATCTTTAAGATCTTTGTCTACTGCGGTAGAAACATTGTGTATAATTAAGAAACTGCTAGTGACAAGCAATTTCTTCATTTTCCACAATGTTTTCCAAATCTTTTATATTGAGGAGTGTTTAAATGCACCACTGTGAGGGAATGGGTTAAACAATATTTCCAAATATTACTCCACTATTTTGATAAGCCTGGTATATTCTGGATGGGAGAGAATCATTTGAGGATCTATTCTAATATTCTAGATTAATTTCTTAAATATGGTAAACTTCACATAAACAGCAGCAACTTTTGACACAACTTTCACTAGCTGCAAAAGAAAAGTCTACAAAAGATTACCTCAAGCTGAGAACTGACCACACGCACATTTTCTTAGAAACTTTCATCTCCATAAAGACCCTTTTATCTCCATTATAGGCTGTCCATTTGATAGCAAAATAAATCTATTTCTGATATGAACTCTTTTATTTATCAGTAATATGACATTTTATGCCAAGGAAAGGTTTAGACACTGCAAATGTTCTTCATTTATTTCAAATAACATATGATTTCCAGCAAATCCTGACCTCATATTTCAAGCTGAGGGCCTTCAAGTCTTCATTTATCCTCACTGCAGGAACTCTAAAATGCCGTATCCCATAATTTTTTTCTCTTGATAAATTAACTGAATTATTTAAACACTGCAATAAAAGATGAGGTGCACCCCAGAAATCAAAGTCAGGCTAATTGATTTATGGGCTAATTCGGGGCCTCCTAACCCCGGCCCTGGTGTGATATTTACCCTAATATACCAGTAATTCATCTCCACGGTTACCAATAATTTCTCTTGTCTCCAAGACAACAAAAACATTTTTCTGTGGTCATCTTTCAGAGAGTAATTTTCAGGATGATTTGCCGTAGGAAATATGACTAATGGAAATGTAATAATCGTAGGTGTTATTTTATGACCTTCTAAGAAAGATGAATCTTGGAACAAAATGGCAACCATTCCAAAAAGAGACTTAGATTAATCTCTTCTCTTCAGAACTTTCATGTACTTCTAGCAATGCTTCTTCATTATTGAAAAATTATGTACTCTTCAAGACTTGGTGAAATTTAATGATCTGTAGTCTTTTAAGGTAGTAGCCAATGAAGAACTTACTGTTTTCTTAAGTGGCATAAAAAATAGGAGTGCGTTGCTTGGTTAATGGATGAAGGTTTATGAATCTGATCCTCTCAAATAAGTAACAAGGGGTCTGAAAAGTCCCATGGACCCGTTACAGCTTAGGGATCAAGTTCATAAAAGAAGAAGACTGTTTCAAACAGAGATGCTGACCGACACTTTAGTAGCTTTTGTCCCAAGAACGCGCTTTGAATCTTCAACGTTCTACCTTATCAGTTTTATATTTATAAGAAAAAAAAGAAGATAGTTTTGATAGAATCAATGTTTAACCCAGTCCCACACAAGCCCACTTTTTCTACTCCTCTGAAGAATTATATCAAAGAAAACATTGTTTTCTACTCATGCCCTTTCTCATTTTCAAAGTAAATTAAAATGTTGTCTGCAACTTTTTTCAATTTCAACCAGCATAACTTTTTTTTGTCTTGGGTTAAATCAGGGATAGACTGAATCCTTTTGGAAGGACCCTTATTGTGGCAACTTTCGAGTCCCTGGAACCTAAACTTCTGAATCCTATTCTTCTGTACTATTTGATTTTGTCCTTTATTTTGTGTCTTAGACATTACTTACTTAGGACATACATTGCAATGCTCTGTACACTTTACATCAAAGACACACTTCTCTATTTGCTCTGTTCTATTTGGCATTGCCTCTTACTACTCTCAGTATTTTGAGTAGCATTTTAGCTTTTTTCTTTAATCATCACTTCTTGCTTTGCTCTGTACACTTTAATTGTTTCTCACTAACTCTCATTATTTTACTCTGTACTCTTCAAAAAAATTTATTGCTTTGCCAAGTTAACTATCATTTTCTTAATTTGCTCTGTGCATCGTACTACTCAAGATTATGTGTTCCAAAGTAACAATTTATATACTGCACAATGTACTCTTAACTATAATGTTTCTTACTTTGCTCTGTGCATTGTACTGCTCAACATCATGTGCTCCAATGTAACAATCTATACCCTTTACAAGAACAATGTACTCTTAACTATACAATTGTTCTTGCTTTACAATGTACATTGTACTTCCCAGGAAAATGATTTATGGTTTGCTCGTTACTCCTCTGTACAGCCTCTCATATTGCTCTTAAATCTGTACACATCTGTACACCTGTTTTTAATTTGCTCTGTGTTCTGAACTCTGCTGTACAGGTCTTATTTTGTGCTGTACTTTGTTTACTACTTTTAGCCCTGCTTTCAACAGCAAAATTTACCTGTTGTGCTCCACGATGGTCTCTTACATCAAACTTTACATGTTCTTAGACAATCTGTGCTTCTCTGTTATTGAGACCTACTTCTTTACTATTTGTCCTAACATTTTAACCCGTGTCATGCTGAATAAAATCCTTCTTTATAATTGAATTAAATCAAAGGAGTGAAAGCACTGAAAAGCCTGATTGTTGGTCAATATTTCTTTTGAAATTAAAGTTTTATAGACAGCCCTGACTTAAAATAGACAAACAGGTGGTATAGACAAAGATCAGACTGCACATATGTGCAGCCTGATCTTTGTCTATTCCTCCTGTCAAACAGGAAATTTTCTGGTTCAACATGACAAGGGTTAATATCACAAACATGTATTATGATTATCACTTATCATTATAATTCTGACTCAGTATTAGACTTGGTTATTCTCTGAAAAATTACTCTGTATTTGTTTACTCTATACTCAAATTTGAACTTATGAACTATTTTCCTTTTCACTCTGTATAAAGACTTTAAGGATGACTTATTGTTCCATCATTCCATGAAAGAAGTTTTAACCTTTGCTGAAGCTCTGATTGAGCTTTACGAAGCTTATTTACCTCTACAGTTTTATAGGATTTGCCTTTCCTTAAAGTTCTGTACACAATCAAATAATGATGGTAGAGTTACAGCAATGACCTCATTTCCTCCTCTCTTATTTCTGTCAAAGCTAGTTCCCATATTGCTTCCATGTTAATTGATGGATTAGTCTTTTAATGGATCATGCTACAGAAAAATGGAAAATCTGCTTGAACTGTCATTCTAAATAGAAAAGATGCAAGCAAGATATAACATGGATTTTGCAAAATTGTTGTCTTTATTTTCAAAGATCTGGAAACAACAGGGGTACATCATTAAGCAGGCAAATTTCATTGTTAAAATGTTGAGAGTATATTATATTTACATTCAAGTATCAATTTAACCATTCCCACACAGAAACACTTTTTGACACCCCTCAAGAAAAACAATTGAGAAAACATTGTGTAAAATGAAGAAATTGCTTGCAACAAGCAATTTCTTCATTTTCATAAATGTTTTCTACCCAGAAAAAATCTTAGATTTCATACACTTAGATTGTCGTCTGCAACTTCTTTTAATTTGGACCGTTCTAGAATTGTGTTGTCTGGTAAAGGGTTAATGCTTCTGTATCAATGCAAAAACAACAGTTTATCCCAATTATCTCCAATAAATAAGTCATGTATTTGTAAATCCATAAAATCCATACGAAAGTTTTAAAATATTTAACTCATTACCACACAATAAAATTTTAGACCAGTCCAAATTCAAAGAATTGCAGACGACACTTTCAAGTTGGTGAAATTTTAAAATCTTTGTCTTTTGAGCCAGAAAACATTGTGGATAATGATGAATTAATTGCTTGTTGAAGCAATTTCTTCATTTTCCACAATATTTTCCAAAGCTTTTTCTCTTTGGGGCGTCTAAAAGTGACACTGTGATGGAAGGGGTCAAGTATATTCTGATGCACAGAAGCTTCCAAGTTCACAATAAAGCTGAAATAATATTTCAAACACTCTTGAGGGATTTTAACATCATTCAAATTATGTGCAGACAGGTGTTCAATATTCAATCAATCTCTCATCAAAACTGTGCAAATGATTTGTGCACTGGGAATATGAATTGTTAGCCCATGTCATGAGGAATAAAATCCATTTTAGAACTACATTAAAGTCAAAGGCTTGAAAGCACTGGAGGGACTGAATGTGAGTGATTTCTTCTAAAAATTCCTTTTTATAAACCACTTTTGCTCTTTGCACTAAATCAAAATAATATTATCTTCCAAATAGACAAAACTCTGAACCCACTAATTGACTCAACTAGCCTAGCCCCTAGACTCCGACAGGAAGACAGCTATTTGTTGCAAAATTTATGGCTCGTATAACAAGTATCAAATTACAGGTCGGTTGGCAACCTTAAATATTTCATTCAAGTTGTAATTATTATGTTTAAGTTGCTAAAACAACAAAAATGCTTCACAAACAGGGCAGCCAATGCGAGGGTTCAAAGTTCTCTCCTGGTTTAAATGAATGATTTAATATGTCTTCACTTATTGAGCAACATGTTCTGTTTTTGTATGATGATTGTGGCATCTGTATAGACTTCTTTACCCATTGACACATGACAAAATTCTAGACTGGTCCAAATTAAAGGAGTTGCAGACGACATTTTAAAGTTTATGAAATTTTAGACTTTTTCGACTTTCGAATAGAAAACATTGTGTAAAATAAAAAAGTTGCTTGTCACAAGCAATTTCTTCATATTACACATTATTTTTTCCATTTATCTTTCTTGAGGGGTGTCCAAAAGATCTTTTTGTGGGAATGGGTTAAGTATTGATCATCAATTTCTTAGAAATGATAAACAGGCAATTTATAAAGTGTTTGAGTTCTACATACCACTAGATTTCTCAGTAAGAATGTTTAACTTGCAGTATTCTTATTGATCAGTTAGTTCAATTTGTAAAATGAGTAAGGAACAGTGTTTCATTCTGATTGTTCAGATAAGTAGATGTTCCTTGAAGCAATTTGCAGGCATTTAACACCGTAACTTACATGACCTTTTAATTAACTCTTTCTAACATGACAGAATTTAAGACTGGTCCAAATTCAGACGACGACTATTTCAAGTTGATGAAATGTTAAAAATCTTTGTCTTTTAGAGTAGAAAACATTGTGGATAATGAAGAATTAATTGCTTGTTATAAGCAATTTCTTCATTTTCCTTAATTTTTTTCCAAAGGTTTTTTTCTTGAGGGACGTCAGAAAGCGTCATTGTGTTGGAACAGCAATAAACAGTAATAAACATTCTACTAGAGTGTATATATCAGTATCAATCGGTATAGATAAGAACAGACTGCATATATGTGCAAGCTGATCTTTGCTGCCTTTCAAATCAGTTTCAATCAAGGGTTGAGTTGCTACAGAAGGGTTATATAGAAAAATGTCATCATTTTCCTTTTTCCCATTATTGGAACTTCAGGAATCATAAAGGAAATGGTTAACAAGCAATCTGTGAAAAATCTCAGCCTCTTGGCCAATGATCAATAATGCCTCAGTTCTATAAATCATAAGATATAAAACAAAAGTAATCCTCATAATGACATTAATTACTCCCAAGGGAGAGAAAAATGATGAAGAACAAGGGAGATAAATCATTCTGTAAAGACTCCAGTTGATCATTTAGTCACCTTTTAAGAGCTGTAAGGTGGTATTTTCAGGGTAAAATTTGTGAACAAATGGTAATAATTTAATTTTTTTTTTTGAATGAGGTATTTAGTTTTTGTGTAAATCTATTCTGAAATTATGAATTTAATTTTGGTTTGTTTGCATTAATGGCTTGTCTCTTTTGCAACAGTTTTTCTTATTCCTATCATTGCTTTGTCAGATTTTAGAGAAAGACCTCAGTGCTAAGCTATTCCAAAAATTTCTGTCAGAATACCACTCAATCACACTTTTTATGTCCCTCAGACACTATATTCAAGAAAACAGTGAGGGATAAGGAGAATACTATAAGTTTCTCCTTCTGTCGTATTACCTCTGCCCTAATGATTAGCTCCTATTTTTCAGCTTGAGCCAGCTTTGAATCAATGTCAGCAACTTTTTTCAATCTGGACCAGTCTAAAATTATGTTGTTTGGTATATATATAGTACATCAATTGTAATCATATTCGAATTGAATCAATCAGTAAATGGTTTACAGAATTCTGAGTTCTATCAAATTTTGAAGAGATTTCAAAATCGACATAACCAGAATTAGAAATAATTCTTCAATACCATAACCTAATTATAATCTTAAAAATACCATTTCATGGGTTAACTGCGATACTGTTCCAAGTTTCTGTACAAGGTATAGACACTATACAAATGAAGTATATACATTTAGAACAGTATTGCAATTAACCATCAATTTGAACAAAAACATTTAACTATGAAGAAGAACTGAAGACTAAAGCTACAATTCAGGAAAAAAGCTCCATATTGTTTTCCGTTCTTTGAGATTGATGCCCATTATATTGCCACAATATCTATAGGAGCAAAGGCCACAATTTGTGGCATAATTACTGTCATCATTATACCATTTCTTTTCTTCTTTTTAATGAACAGTTTTCTTAACTGTTTGTCCTCTCTCTCTCTGCCACTAATTATTTTGCTTTTGCTAAAATTCACAGAAAGACTAAATACTGTTAGCATTTAGAAACTGAGAAAATTGTTACAGATCAGTGCAAAAAACTTTCTATACTTATTTTTATCTTTATTATCTAATAAGGAAAATAATCACCTGAGCATGAAGAATAGTGAACGGTCATTTTCTGTTGTCTATCTGTTGACAGTTCATGCGTTCATAGCTAACTGACAGATTGCTGGCCCCGCCCAAGAGACTCAATGTTCAAAGTTCATTTCCAGTCTAAATGAATGATTTGATTGGTCAATTGGTCGATTGATTCTTTGATTGACCACCACAATCTGTCAATCTTACAAGGACAAAAGACACTGATGAAATTACCATGTTTTCATGCAATTTACATCAAAAATGACATGTGAAAATTAAGAGTTTCCTTTTGAAAATTTTCAAATTTTGTCTCTTTTTACATTAGAAATAGAATATTACTTTGTTTTGTAAGATCAATAAACCTTTCATTTGGAGAGCAACAAAGCTTTATTTTCATTAGTATAGCTTTAAAAATTTGTTGTTCCCTCTATGAAAGATCAATCGATCTTACACTGAAACAAACAATTCTCTAAATAATTGCCAAACTACCGTCTGCATCTAAAATAGATTTACACTGGTGTACTGGTGCTGCTTTTCACTATATATATTTGTAGGAAATTCATTTAACCTATTCCCACGCAACAAAAATTTAGACGGGTCCAAATTGAAAGGATTTGCAGATGACATTTTAAAGTTGATGAGATTTTAGATTTTTTCAATTTTTTAGATAAAAAACATTGTGTAAAATGAAGAAATTGCTTGTAATTTCTTCATTTTAAACAAAGTTTTCCCAATGTTTTTTTCCTGAGGGGCGTTCAAAAGCGTCACTGTGTGGGAATGGGTAAAACCTAGTCATGATTAATAAAATCCTCTCCTAAATTATATGAAAATCAAAGGACTGAAAGCACAGAAAACGCTCATTTTGGGTTGGTATTTATTTAGATAATTAATGGTATAAACAATGCTAGCTTTAAAGAGACAAACAGGAGGTCTAGACAAAGATCAGACTGCATTTATGTGCAGGCTGATCTTTGTCTAGACCTCCAGCCAAAACAGGAATATTTTGGGCTCAGCATGACAAGGGTTAATATCCCTTGATATTTGTCACACTTATAATGACTGGAGTTATACCTATATAGACTATAGCATTTGATGAGACTTTAGAATATTCTTTTAACTAAATGTAAATTTATTCAAAGTTTCAAGCTAACGTTACATCTTCATTGGTTGCACATGCAGGGCTTATCATTGCATAATCAAAAGTTTGCAACATAACAAAGTTTTAGACTGGTCAAAATTGAAAGAGGTTGCAGATAACAATTTTTATTTGATGAAATTTAAGAAATTTTTGTCTTTTGGATTAGAAAATATTGTGGATAATGAAGAATTTGCTTAAAAGAAGCAATACCGTCTTTTTTGATTGTGCTTTTCATAACTTTGTTATCAGGGGGGCTTAACCCTTTCCTCGCCCCCTCTGATTTTATACATGAGAAAGTATTGATGGAAATAAAGAAATAGCTAAAAATGTAACAAGCAATATCCTCTTTTTCACAATATTTTCTACCCCGTAGGTTAGTTACTTATCAAATTGCACTCTCTTTTATTTGTTGTCTTCAACTTCTTTCAAATTGGACAAGTCTAAAATTTTGAAAAACAGGAAAGTGTTAATTACATTGTGTGGAGATGAGAAAGAAAAGTGACTCACAATTAATGTGAAACAAATTCATTTCAACCTAAATTTTAATTTGGTGAAGGGTTAATATAAATCTATGGTGCCTATGGTTCCCTGGCATTCTCTATGACTTCATATGAATATTTGATGAGATTCGGATCCTGCAATTAGTAAATCGGTGAAAAATTTTGTCGTCATGTCTCTTCCCTGGATTAGGACAATATATCTCGCAGCGATGGCTGCATTATTTATGTGGCTGGCATGACTTCCTCCTTGAAACTTAGCTGAATAAGCGTAGCTAAAAGAGAGAGATACTACCATATTTCAGCCAATATATGTTCCCTCCATAAAATAGCTTCTTTTGTCATACAATGGGATATTTATTATAGTAAACCTGAAAACAGCAAATCACTGTGTAATTACAATTCAATTTGTGCACAAACATCTGATATAAAGAACAAAAAGATCTTTTTTCTAGCATCTTCTAATTAATTGCAACAAAAGTGTTGACAAAATGGTGATGTGATTAACCCAATATCAGATGACCAAATTTTTCACTGGTCCAAATTGAAAGGAACTGTAAATGACAAATTAAAATTTAATAAATCTTAGATTTTTTCAAATTTATTGGTAGAAAACATTAAGTAAAATGAAAAAAAATTGCTTGCAAAAAGCAATTTCTTCATTTCATCCATTCTTTTCTAAATTGTTTTCCTTAACCCATTCCCACTCATTTAGACTGATCCAAACTGAAAGGAGTTGCAGACGACAATTTAAAGTTTATGAAATTTTAGACTTTTTCAACTTTCTGGGTAGAAAACATTGTGTAAAATGAAGAAATTGCTTGTGACAAGCAATTTCTTCATTTCCCACAATGTTTTCCAAAGCTATTTTACTTGGAGGCGTCTAAAAGCATCACTGAGTGGAAATGGGTTAGGCAGTCAATCAGTTAAGAGGGTTTCAATGATTTACAAGCCTTTTTCTTCTGAGGTAAACATTATCAAATAAGAGGGAAACCAAAACAGAAGTATTCAATTATAACTAAATCAGTTTGATTCTTCCTTTATCACCATAATTTGGATAGCTGTTTTTCTTGCATATACGAAAATGTGTGAATGAGTGGTAATGGATTTAACCCATTACCAGACAACAAAATTTTAGACTGGTCCAAATTGAAAGAAGTTGCAGTTGTAGAAGGTAATCTTTTACCCTACTACCAGACAGCAAAATGATAATCTGGTCTAGATTCAAAGAAGTTACAGAACTCATTTTAAATTGTGCTAAAATTGGAAAATAAGTACCTAATAGGGTAGTAAACTTTGTTAGAAAAGGAGGAACTGTGTGTAAGGAGCAATTACTTATCATATATCTTTGAGCATCAGAGTTGATAAAATGTAAAATTTCACAAATTTTGGATTGTCATCTGAAACGTCTTTCAATTTGGATCAGTCTTAAATTTTGCCATCTGGTAATGGGTTAAAAGTCAGTTATTCTTTATGTAAACGAAACATTTTTTCCTTAATGTGAGGAAATAATAGAGGAAAGCATAAATTGTAAGAATTCAATTAATGAAATTAAACTTCCAAACACACAAAATTCTAATTCAATTTCAACACTAGGTGTCAAATATTCTCATGTACTGCCTTGAAACATTCTGAAACTGCCTGGGAAAATTTATAAATGCACTTTTAACCTATTACAAGACTACAAAATTGTAGACTGGTCCAAATTCAAAGAAGTTACAGATGACAATTTTCAGGTAATGAAATTATAAAATTCTTTATTGTTTGGGGAATAAAACATTGTGGATTATGAAGAAATTACTTGTGACAAGCAATTTCTACATTTTCTACAATGTTTTCTAAAGCCTTTTTACGTACGGGTTGTCCAAAACCATCATTGTGTTGGGAATGGGTTAACCCTTTCCTATTTTGCAAAAATTTAGACCTGTCCAAATTTAAATGTTTTGCAGACGGAAATTTATAGTGTATTGAAAAATTACTATTCAGTAAGATAAATTTATAGTGTGTTGAAAAATAACCATTTAGTAAGGTAGAAAATATTGTTGAAAAAGAAGAAATTGCTTGTCACATGCAATTTCTTCTTTTTCTACAATGTTTTCCTCGTTATGAAATCACAGGGACACAAAAACCAGTGATTGAACAGGAGAGAGTTAAGAGATTACAAGAAGACAGAATTTTAGAATAGAAGAAACTCAATTCAAAAGAAGTCGATACAGTTTTTATGCCGATCAAGAGAAAAACTGTAGAAAACATTATGGAAAATAAAAAAAAAAGCTTGTTACAAGCTATTAAAAAGTGCTTGTTACAAGCTATTTCTTCATTATCAACAGTATTTTCTACCCAGGTAGGCAAAGATTTTTGAAATTTCTTCAACTGAAAATTGTCTGCCACTTCTTCAAATTTGGACTGGTCTAAAATTTTGTTTCTGAGGAAATGGGTTAAGCTGATTTTCTTTTCCTCATTGTCCTCTTTTGAATGATTGCAGACAAACCAGCAATTAAGCACATCTGGAAAGACATTTTTTTAATACAAAAATAAAATTTTAATCAGAGTCCTTAAAGCATATTTAGCCTTGTGAAGCGCAAAATTTTTCACTTCATAAAATATTAACTCTTCAAAATATTCCCTGTCGACAATGAAAGAATCGTAAAATTTTTCATTTATAGAAATAACTTGGAAAATTTCAAACAAAATCTTTTTAACACAATGTTGGGAATAATGTGTGTATTTCAGCAAATTATTCTATCAAGCCTAATTAGGTGCTATTATTACCACTGAAACCAACAGATATTTCGCCCTCAGCCCTTTTCTTGCCCCCTAAAAAGAGGAATGTGCGTTCAAAGAAACACAGTAAGGGATTCAGACATTGTGCAAATAAAATGCTTGAAGGCTTAAAGGGGACAAAGTTCACAAATATAGAAAAACTGAGATCCTCGCCTCTGAGTGGATTTAAGATCATAAATCGCAGATGTTTACAAAGCCTTTCAATATGCTTTCAACAAAACACCCATAATTCATCATTATCTTCGATAATTATCCCAATGTTGAAGGGAGAAGAAAGGATCTTTGGATTTTAACCATCCTAAACTCCAGTAATGCCTGCTGGCTAAAGAAGCCACAAAATCCCTTCTGTAAACTGGACCCCTGACTTGACCAATGGTGATCTGGATGGACTGAAAGAAGGCCATATAGCCTCTTGACCTGCTGGTGAATTTAATATTCATCCATTACTGAATAAAATTGGATCTCACATTTTGTGTGGTATTTTTTTTATTTTGTTTTCACTTGTTTTATTTTTAATGAGATTAGCAAAATACCGCACCAGAAAATTTAAGACATACCCAAATTGAAAAAAAAAGTTAGATGTCATTTCAAAATAAATAAGAACTTAAATTTTCCCATTGAGTGCAAAATTGGTTGGAAACTATTGTTAAAAAAGAGGTATTTTTCTCATTGTGACAAAGATTCCTTCTAATACATGCGACTCCAAACAAACCACCACTGAGCTGATCAGAAAGAGGGCAAGTTAAATATATCACCAATGTTGCTATAAAACTAATTCTTTTACTGGTCCAAATTGAAAGGAGTTGAAGATGACAATTTAAAGTTTATAAAAATTGGAATTTTCAACTTTCTGGATGAGAAACATTGCGGTAAATGAAGAAATTGCTTATCACAAGCAATTTCTTCATTTTCCACAATGTTTTCTCACTTGTTTTTTTCTTGAGGGGGGTCCAAATTGTGATAATGTGTAGGAATGGGTTTCATAGCTCTGACTTATAGGGGAAAAACAGGAGGTGTAGACAAAAATCAGACTGCGCCTATGTTTGTAACTTTCTGGGTAGAAACATTATGTAAAATAAGAAATTGCTTCTTACAAGCAATCTTCTGACCTGTCCAAATTCAAAGGTGGTCCAGACGACAGGTTACAGTTGACAAACTTTTAGATTTTTCTAACTTTCTGGGTAGAAAACTTTGTGTAAAATGAGAAATTGCTTGTTACAAGCAATTTCTTCATTTTATACAATGTTTTCCCAATTGTTTTCTCAAGGGCATCGAAAAGTGTCACTGTGTTATAAATGGGTTAAACATTACATTAGGAAAAGCATATTGGCTTTTCAGATGTGATGTAACAATCCACATTATGGATTCAACAACCATTTAGATTCGAATCTGATTATCATTTAATGTGGTTATATCAGACAAGACAACTTGTCAAATTAAATTTGTTACCCTGGTAATCAAATTTCTTCAAGTTAACAAATTGTTTCACTCAAAGATGGACCTCAGTCTATTTTGAGCAATTATATGTTTTGCAAATATTATTGTTCAATTAGGTTTCAATTATGGAGCTCCATGATCTAGTAGTAGGACGCAGAACTTGGGATTGGAGAATACTGGGTTTGAATCCTGCCTTGACCGTCAGAATTTTTCGGAGCAAAAAATACACTTACTCCACATTACTCCTCCACCCAGATGTATTAATGGGTATATCTATGAGGGTTGTAAGCCAATGTGCTGTGGCTGCCATGTGTGTCGTATGACAACAGCCAACTTGCAATTCAATGATCGGGGGTTAAAGTGTAAACTGAAAAGTAGTTTGAAAACACAAGGCATAGAAAAAGACTATAAACCCAAACTTTAACCCATTCCCACACAGTGAAATTTTAAGCTGGTCCAAATTGAAAGAAGCTGCAGCCGAAAATTTTATGTGGATGGGCGTTAAAAGGAGGGCTGGTGTGAGAATGGGTTAAACTTAAACATTATGTTACCTTGTATACATGTAGGAAAAACAATTCTTAATAACATGTATGTGTTCTTTTAGAGCAGCACTGCAGTAAGTGCATATATTCATATAGACACTAATGACAGTGTTACAACCCAATAACATTACATTGCTGAAAACTTACTTAAACTTTTGCATGGACTCAATCTAGACCAACCTCAATAATATCAAATGATTGGATTGTGCAGTTGCTAAACCCATTACCAGACAACATTTTAATTTTGGACTGGTCTTAATTGAAAATAGTTGCGGATGACAATTTAAAGTTTATGAAATTTTAGATTTTTAAAACTTTCTAATAAGAAAACATTGTGAAAATGATGAAATTGCTTGTTTAAAGCAATTTCTTCATTTTACAAAATGTTTTCCAAAGTGTTTTTCTCTAGGGGCGTCCAAAAGTGTTACTGTGTTGGAACGGATTAATGATCTTTGTCTTTAAATTGACTACACATCAGTAAGCTTCATGATCTCTGTCAAATGAAGGAGTTGTACAAGTGCCTGGTGGTCAAATAGTTTGATTTGTTTGTTACAATTTTTTGACAGTATTTCAGTCATAACCCAGTGAATTTAAACACTTAACCATTGATGCCTTTTATTCCGCACACCAATACTACCACTACATCCTTTCCAAGCCTCCAGCTGCTGATCCCACTTAGGTTTACGATTATACATCCATTAGTGTGAGACGAATGTCGGAAAGTATATTTGTTGCGAACAGGGATGGAACCCTGGACCTCCTGATTTAGAGTCCAGTGCGCTACCGATTATATGACTGTTCAGGTATTTGATAATGCAAGCTATTAAATGATAGAGTTGTTTCATCTTCAATGTTACCAATGACATGATTGCTCAGTTATTTGATGATTTATTCTATCAAGCAGGTATGTGCATTTTGCTTCGTGATCCATACTAGTGACATAATTTGTATTGTCACTTGATGATCAATGCTATCAAGTATAGATGCTGTACAGCTGCTTGATGATCCCTACTTTAATATTACTGTTAGATGCTGCATGATTTCAAATTTAATTAAAGAGACTTGATGATCCCCGCCCACTATAAAATGAAGAGGTTGTACAGGTAGTAAGATTTATCCATGGTCCAAAATGAATGGTTGCATGGTACAGTTGATTGGTGCATCCAATTTTTATTGTCGTCTGCAAACTCTTTCAATTTTTAACAGACGATTGATGATCCAAGTTACCAAATGATAGGGTTCTCCAACTGCTTGTCAACCCAATGCTATCAAATGTTTAGGTTGTACAGCTACTTGATGATCCATGCTATCATGTGATCCATGCTATCATGTGATGGTGTTATACATTTGCTTGATTATCCATGCCCACCGAAAAATTGCTTGATTAGCAATGCTATCAAATGAAAGCATTGTACAGTTGCTTGTTGATTCATGTTATGAGATGAGTTGTACAGTACATTGTTTTTGCTTGATAATATATGCCATCAAGTGACACACCACAAACGCCATATTATTCAGGTGCAGCAGATATGCTATGTCCATAATAACTATACAGTCGTAATTTCTATTCCAGTCATATTTGCTAGAATGGAGAATATCAATTTGCAGAACCAAGCAACAGTAACTGTGGTTTTGAATATTAGTTTTCATACACAAATTAGAATCCCAGCAGTGTATTGTTTTAACTGATTATATTTTACAACAATGCTTTACCCTTTTACTTGAATCTCTTTAACCTATTACCACACAACAAAATTTTAAACTGGTCATAATTCACAGAGGTTGCAGACAATAAATCTTAACCGTTGGTCTTGAAATAATCTCTGCCTTTTGTGGTAGAAAACGTTGTGGATAATGAAGAAATTGCCTGTAACAAGCAATTTCTTCATTATCCACAATGTTTTCCAAAGCTATTTTCTTCAAGGGGCGTCAGAAAGCCTCATTGAGTAGGATTGGGTTAAAAACAATGCAATATTACATAGCCTGAAATAAAATATATCCACTTCAAGTCATAATTGCAAAACAAGTTTGAAAGTTGAACAAGTTACATCTATTGACCAGGAAATATTATGGGGAAAAACACACAGACACATAAACTGTCGGTAAAAATACTGATCCAAGCCAGCTTAAATTGAATTTTTTTAAATTGACCAGTCTGAAATTTTGTCATGTAGTAATGGGTTATAGTAAATAGCCATCAATATTTTAGTTTAACCCTTTCCTGTTTTTGGAAATTTCAGACTTGTCCAAATTGAAAGAGGTTGCAGACGACTATGAAAGTTGGGTGCAATTTGAAATAAATCCTTTGTGGTAGAAAATATTGTGGGAAAAGGAGAAATTGCTTGTTGAAAGCAATTTCTCCTTTTTCCACAATGTTTTCTCAAGTATAAATCACAGCAACGTAAAATCCCGGGTTTGTACAGGAAAGGGATAAATAAGACAGAATGCTGAATTCTGAAAAGCTATTAATTTAGTGAAGGGTTAGATTCTACAGAAAGTGGAAAAATGCAGTCAGTTTTCAATTCATTTGTTTAATCTGATTGAGCATCAAGTCTGAAAAATCAGAAATGACAATACATGGGTATTACCATGGAAATCAGATTTAAAATCAAATCCCTTTAGAGTTCCACAAAACACAACATTTTAACCTTTAACTTTTTGAAATTACCATTTACAACTGGGAGTTTATGTGTGAGAGGAAAAAGGAAAAAAATATGCTTGAAAAATATAGAACTTAATCCATTCCAACACAATGATGCTTTAAACGCCCCTCAAGAAAAAAATCTTTGGAAAACATTGTGGAAAATGAAGAAATTGCTTGTGACAATCAATTTCTTCATTACCACAATGTTTACTACTCAAAAAGAAAAAGATTTAAAGAATTCATCAACTTAAGAATGTCTTCTGCTACTTCTCTGAATTTGGACCAGTCATAATTTTTTTGTGTGGGAATGGGTTAAGTCCATTATAAATACATACTGGTATTCATTACTATGCATACTAGGCTTTAGGCTTTAATAATTTCATTTTGATTGTAAGGACTAGTCCTTTCATGATGAGGGTAAAATAGTCTCCCCATAAAATAAAACAAAGATTGTTGATGAACTATTCATGAATTATTAATGAACAGTTGTTGCCCACATGTTCATGATAAGTTCTTAACTTAAGATCCAGAAATGCATGTAACTGTCATCTAGGGTGTTCTTGAAAGAAATTTCATGAACTTGACTTCACTTCCATGATTTTTCGCCAGTAAATGGTTTACAAATTTTTCAATAGTGTTTCAATAATGAGTCTTTGACACACAAATTTGAATTCTTTACAGTTGTTAGACAGCTCATGAACTTAAAAATTCATAAAACATTTACAACATAATTCTCTTTTCTCGCATAGACTTCATGTTTTTGACATAAACTAGTCATGGTAGTTCTTTTTGACAATTCAATTACGGCATTTCATGAACTGTTGAAGAATTTTCTTTCATTTTGTATCATGAATTTAGAATCATTCAAAGACATTGGGTTGTTTCCGGTTCTTGGGCATTTCATACATTTCTACATTTACAAATTGTTCAGGAATCATTTTCAATATAGCTTTCTATTGTGAGATCTTAAACAGCACAAAATTGTTTATCAGATATTTGTTGCCTTTATTTTTTAGGTTAAGTGATAGACCCTTGGTTAAAGATCAGTTGAATATGTTTGTACTATTACCTCAGAACTTTAACTTTCCATTTTAGGAATAAAATTGTCTATGTGGGTGGAGTAGCATGAAATTGAACTTTGAAAATACTCACATAAAATACTGTGTGCATGTAAACAACACCACAGTTAGATTTACTTATTCTTAAAGGGTTCTAGAAGAGTTTATAAAATATTTAAGATCAGATAAATGTCAAACATAAAGCTACTCATCTAAAATAAAAACACAGTTCCAATGCGTGGGGGTTCATCAGTAATTGAGACAAGTATACTTGAGGATTAATTGACAATGAATACTTCAAAAACTTTATTCTTGGATCCTTATGATTTCTAACTGATTCAACAATGTTTAATGCATTTATGTGGGTTCAGTAAAGACGTCTAAAAGTGGTGCAAAATTTCTCTGTGACAC
Source organism: Fragum fragum (assembly GCA_946902895.1). Taxonomy (NCBI): domain Eukaryota; kingdom Metazoa; phylum Mollusca; class Bivalvia; order Cardiida; family Cardiidae; genus Fragum; species Fragum fragum. Next base: position 19,930,774 of record OX336375.1, read on the forward strand.
TTCATTTACGCGTGGAAGGGCTCCCCTGTCACCTAGATTCGGGGACCACGATTGATCCCTATTGTTCTCAGCTACTTCTCGTGAAAAGATCATTTTCTGAAACCCTTTAAAAGGGGCTAGAATCCCCTGCTTCCCTAATGATCAAAGTAAAGAAGAAAAAGACCAATTTTCTAAGATGAGATTAAGTTACATGCCGTTGTATGAATTGTATGTTGCACACGAAGAGGCTTTTCAATTACCAAACAACAAAATTTTAGACTGATCCAAATTGAAGGAAGTTGCAGATGACAATTTTTAGCGGATAGAATTTTAAAAATCTTTATCTTTTAGGGTAGAAAACATTGTGCATAATGGAGACATTGCTTTAACAAACAATTTCTTCATTTTCCAATGTTTCCAAATACTTTCTTTAAATTGGGCATCAATAAAAAAAATTGTTTGGGAATGCGTTTAAGGCACATAACCATTACTAACAAAACAAACTAGTCTTTACCTCCTGCTTGTACTTTTCCTGCCAGAGTTGCTAATGAAGTTGATTTCTAAAAAAATATTGAATTTTAACAAGTTCTATCAGTGCTTTCAGCCCTTTGATTTGACAGCAATTCAGTAAAGTAATTTATACAGCATGACAAGGGTTAAAATTATCACTTCTCTTTAGTAACTACAAGTTTCACAACTATCTTGAGTTTGAAAAGTGAAAAAAAAAGTCATTTAAAGATAAGATCAAGTCAATGAATAATGCATCCTTTCCTTTGTGAAACCCTTTAACCCATTACCACACAACAGAATTTTAGACTGGTCCAAATTGAAAGGAGTTGCAGACAAACAGTTTAAAGTTTAAGAAATATTAGATTTTTTCAACTTGGTAGAAAACATTGCGTAAAATGAAGAAATTGCTTGGCACAAGCTATTTCTTCATTTTACACAATGTTTGCTCAATTACTTTTCTTGGCGGGCCTCAAATGGCATCATCGTGTGGGAATGGGTTAAGCAGCATACTCTGGATCATGAATTGAATGTTGACAACAGACGACATACATGACAGAGTGATTCTAAAAGCTCTCTTTGAGCGCATTGTGCTCATGTGAGCTAATAAAGAAACAAGTTAACACATTATCAGATGACAAATTTTATACTGGTCCAAGTTGGAAGACATTGCAATTTTGCAGATGACAATATTTAAAGGATGGAATTTAAAAAAAATTGTCTTTTGGGGTAGAAAACATTGTTGATTATGATGAAATCGCTTGTTTCAATCAATTTCTTCATATTCCACAATGATTTCAAAAAAAAATGTTTCTTACCAGCATCAAAAATGAGTGTTATTGTGGGAATGAGTTAATAGGCAGGGTACATGTATTCATTTTCATTTTGATAGTTTGCTGAGAACATTCGGCTTAAGCTAGTTATATTACTTAGTCAAGAGAAACCAAAAAATCCTCAGGTTAAAAGTTGGTTTAGAGATTCAACATCAAATGATCCAGGAAAAAAATGTACAAATCAATGTCTCAGGTTTATATTTTGGTTACAAAGAACACTACAAACAACTGGGTTAAGTTTGGGAGAAACACAATCAATGACTCAGTTTTGTATTTGGTTGAAATACTCTCAGGCTAATACTTGGTTGAAAAAAACAAGAAAACATCTCAGGCTTGATATCTGGTTGAGATACACCACAAATTACTCAGGGTAATAGTTACAAAAATGTTTCAGGTTTCTATCTGATTTAGAGAAACACAACAAATGATTCAGGCTAATACTTGGTTGAGAGAAACACTGAAACTAAAGTAAGGTTGAGAGAAACACAACAAATGATTCAGGCTAATACTTGGTTGAGAGAAACACTGAAACTAAAGTAAGGTTGAGAGAAACACAACAAATGATTCAGGCTAATACTTGGTTGAGAGAAACACTGAAACTAAAGTAAGGTTGAGAGAAACACAACAAATGATTCAGGCTAATACTTGGTTGAGAGAAACACTGAAACTAAAGTAAGGTTGAGAGAAACACAACAAATGATTCAGGCTAATACTTGGTTAAACAAAAATGCCTTAGGCTTGATATCTGCATGATTGAGAAAAACACAACCAAATGACTCCAGCTATCATAAGATAGTTGAGAGAAACACAGTCTTAAATCTGGTTGAGAAAAACACAACAAATGACTAAGGGTAATGGTTGAAGAGCAAAAATGTCTTAGGCTTGACATCTGCATGTCTGAGACTTATATCTGAGAAATGCAACAAATGATTCAGGCTAATAGTTGGTCTAGAGAAAAACAAAATGTCTGAGGCTTATATCTGGTTGAGAAAATAACAAACAAATTAATGACTCGGGCTTATACATGTAGTTGGCTGAGAAAATTTACAAAAATGTCTCAGCCTAATACATAGTTTGTTGAGAGTCTGCATTAACCAACTAATTTTTCATATACAAAAAGGTGGTTCATAGAAACACAACCTAAATAATCTAGTCTAGGCTAAAAGTTGATCAAGGGAAATCCAACAAGTGTTGTCTACTAATAGATGGTCAATAGAAAAATTGAACAATCAAGCCTTAGCTAGAATAGAAGGGTCAAATGATCGAATACAATTTTGGTCAGAGGAAACACAACAAATGTTCCCTGGCTAATAGAATTGTCTGTGTGCCAATCTCAATTTTGTTATGTAACTATTCAAATCATATGGTGACATGACAGTGTTACAGTTAAGTTCTGCATTGAACAATGTTTAGAGGTTTTTTTGCTTATTAATAGCTTAACCCATTCCATAATGACAAAATTTTAGACAGGTCCAAATGAAAGAGGTTGCAGACGACAATTTAACTCAATCCAACATAATGACGCTTTTTGATACCAATCAAGAAAAAAGCTTTGGAAAACATTGTGGAAAATTAAGAAATTGCTTGTGAAAACAATTTCATTACTGCCCACAACGTTTTCTACTAAAGGGCAAAATATTGTTGTCTGCAACTTTTTTCAATTTGGACCTGCCTTAAACTTTGTTGTCTGGTAAATTGGGTAACAGTTGATGAAATTTATTCTTTTCTCTTTTCTATTTTTTTTTTTTTTTTTGTCTTAAAAGGTTGAAAAAAAAACGAAGAAATTGCCACAATTGTCTAAATATTTTCCAAAAAATTTTTTCTTGGTGGTCGTCAAACAAGTGTGATTGTGTGGGTTAAATGTGGGAGAAATTATTAATAAAACATTGTGAAAAATGAAGAAATTGCTTGTAACAAACACTTTCTTCATTTTACCAAAAACATTGAAAAATCTAAAATTTCATAAAGTTAAGATATTGCTGAAACCCCTTTCAATTGGGACCAGTCTAAAATTTTGCCATCTGGTAATGGGTTATTATCTTTTTAACAAGAATGATTTAAACAATTTATTTAAGAGATGAAGAGAATATTTTTTGTTTTCTTGGAGGTATGAACCGAAAAACCTAATCACACTGTATGAATACGCAAAGCGGATTCATACATTGTGTGATTAGGTTTTTCGGTTCATACCTCTATGAAAACAAAAAATATTATCTTCATTTCTTATAATTTAATAGCATCGAGCGAAAAATGCTACAACTTAACAAATTTTGATACCTTTTTGTTGTGAACTATTTTGTGCGGAAGCATTCAAAATGGCTGCGTACTCAAAAATTTTGTTCATGGAGGTATGAATTAAATTTTTCGACCAATCAGATCGCTCGTTTTTGATAGACGAAACTAACAATCAAATTATGAAATAATGTAAATTAGTTTACATGAATGTTCTATTTCCAACATGGTTACTCACTAATTCAAAACAATGTGACTTGATCAAGTCTGTGAATTTTTCATTCTAGAAATAACATCGAAGCAAATTGCTGAAAACTAATTTAGGCTGTATATTACAGAATTATATCCAAAACATATGAAATACGATTCTATGAATTGGTTCTAACATTATAAACTGGCTGTCTGGGATGTAGGTCTTTATTTAATTGTGATGTATGCCCATTTAATGTGGAAGATATAAAATTTGATTCTGTAAAACAACCATTATCCCATTCCCAAACAATCCCACTTTTTTACCCCCCCCCCCCCCCCTTCAAGAAAAGTCTTAAGATAAACAAGGTTGAAAATGAAGAAATTGCTTGTTACAAGCAATTTCTTCGTTTTCCAACTTGATTTTTTAGTAACACAAAAAATCAAAGATTCCCAAAATTATCAACTCAAATTTGTCTTCTATAACTTTGTCGAATTTGGACCAGTCTAACATTTTGTTATCTGGTAATATGGGTTAGAATAAGCACAGAGCTACAGATTGAGGGGCTATTTGGGTTTCAGACAGAGGTCTTAATAACAGCAGGTAATGCCAATCTATAATTGTAATTTCTAAACAAAACCCTATGCTGTGGGAACTCATAGAAATAATCTTGATGAGACGATTCCAATGAGTACCAGCAACACAATGAGTACATACCACATAGGGTTTCAGTAAAATAATCGATTCTAAAATACATTGTCTATCTATACCTCATGTTGCCCATGTGCTTTACAGCTCTCTTTAAAACATTATATTGCATTACATGAGCTACTGCAATACTGTAAATACATTGATTAAATACTTAGCACAGTCTTGCCTATTAGCTGCCATTTGTACAGTGTTATACATGTGAATCATGACTGCAGCTATTTTTTATTTTCAACTTGTCTAAATTCTTTTTGTCTGGTAATGGATTGAAATTCAGAACGATCTAAAATTGTCATCTGAAAAAGTGTTAAGCTCCTTACATTGAATTCATTCTAGCTTTGGTGTCTGTCGATCAGCCAATATAATCACATTACAAGAAAATTGTCACCATGCCACAAATTTTAATCTTCAAAATGCTGTACAAAATGGGGTACGCAACATCTGTGGTTGATTATATTTTTACGAGAAAATCGTCGAAAAAATCCTGTCTGCTACCAAACTTTTTTGTTCAAAATGGCAAGATTTTCGTCATTTCCCACCGGATATTTGTCCGAAATAATTGACTTGAATAATTTATTGACTTGGTTCGTCTTGTATTGTCGGGGACAATTTTCCTTTCAGTTGTCATCAGACAAGAGGGAAAAAATGAATGCAGAAGACATAAATATTTGAAGTAAAGGACAATTACTACTGAAAAATGTTTTTTAACGTCATTTTTGGAACAGAGGAAATCAGACTGATTGTCTCTTTGTGAACCTCCTTGTCATTTGCTATTGAAATACTAAATGTTCATGTTGTCTACAGAATGTTGTTTTTGATTTTTTTAAGCAATGAAATCTGTAAATGGGTTAACCAATTCCAACACAAGATGACAAATTTTAGGTTATGAACTGTTGGATTTTTTTTTACTTTTCGGGTAGAAAACCATGATAAGTAACAAATTTCAAAGTTCTTTCTTGAGGGCTATTTAACCCATTCCCACATGATAAAATTTTAGACCAGTCCAAATTCTAAGAAATTGTAGACTACAATTTCAAGAAATTGCTTGTAACAACTTTTTCCACAACCTTTTCCAAAGTTTTTATGTTGAGGGGCATTTAAAAGCAATGTTTTGTGGGACTGGGTTAAAAGCATCATTGTGGGAATGGGTTGAATGGCCTGTTTTGTGCTATTTTAACTCATCACCAGACAACAAATTCTTTACCTCAGCCCAAGTAGAAAAAAGGCTGCAAAAACTGAACAAATTGTCATTAAGTATAAAAGTAATGCAATTAATGGAATAAAACATTGTAAAAAAAGGAGAAACCCTTAGAAACAAGAACCCTTTCAATAAAATTTTCTATCTTTTTAAATGTGTCAAAAAGCAGAATTTAGTGACAATGAATCATATTCAGTTCCTTCATACTGCCAATAAAATCAAACTTTTAGACTGATCCAAATTGATTGAATTTACCCTTTCCCACATTGCAAACTTTTAAGTCTGGTCAAAATTAACAGAAGTCATAGACCACAATTTTAAGTTGATGGAATTTAGAAAATCATAGCCATTTTGAGTAGGAGCATTAGTGGACATTGATGAAATAGCTTGTCACAAGCAATTTAAGCTTGTCCACAATTTTTTCCATACCATTTTTCACACAGGGGGAGGTGTCAAAAAGCTAGATTTACATTAGTTTTAACCTACATTTTGTTGTTGTTCATTGGAAGAAAACATTGTGGAAAATGGAGCAATTGGCTTCATACAAACAATTTCCACATTTTCCACAATGTTTTCCACATTTTTTTTCTTGTGGGTCATCAAAAGGCAGGATTATCTTGGAACGGGTCAAAGGATATACCTATACAATAACTAGTATAGAAACATTTCAGGTAAAGGAGTAAAAACTAGTTTTCACTTTCATAATTTTTTGAAACCTGAATAATTTTTCTCATGGAATCGTTGGTAACAATTAACCCATTCCAACACAGCAAAATTTTAGACTGGTCCAAATTGAAAGAAGTGGCAGACAACAATTTCAAATTGATAGAATTTTGAATTTTTCGTCTTTTTGGATAGAAAACATTGTGGATAATGAAGAAATTGCTTGATACAATTGCTTGATACAAGCACTTTCTTCATTTTCCACAATTTTTTCCAAAGCTTTTTTCTCGAGGGATTGAGTTGGAATGGGTTAACCTAATTACCAGACGGAAAATTTAAGACAGGTCCAAATTGAAAGGAGCTGCAGACCACAATTAAGATTATGAAATCTTAACATTTCTAACTTTCTGGGTAGAAAACATTGTGGAAAATGAAGAAATAGCTTGTTAAAAGCAATTTCTTTATTTCTTAAGAGCGTCTAAATGCATCATTGTGTGGGAAAGGGTTAACCCTTGTCATGTTGAGCCTGTAAAATTCCTGTATGAGCTGAAGGAACAGACAAAGATCGGCCTGCACATTTATGCAGTCTGATAATAGTCCTCATCTAAAATATAAAATCATTTCTTAAAAGACATGTTCATATTCAAAGGTTTTGCAGACGAAAATTTAAAGTGGATTTAATTTGCAAAAAACAACAACAAAATGTGCAGTAGGGTAGAAAATTTTGTGGAAAAAGAAGAAATTGCTTGTCGCATGCAATTTCTTCTTTTTCTACAATGTTTTCTAAGTGATAAAGTCACTTTGTCGTAAAAACCACAGATTGAACAGAGAAGGGTTAAGTCAGATCTAAAAGCTGGGATTTCATTATCCCAGGCCCGAGGTTTTGAAAAAATTGTGGAAAATGAAGAAATTATAAAAAAGCTATTTCTTCATTTCCCGTAATGTCTTCTTCACCAAATGAGAAAGAATTTTAAAATTTCATCAGCTTTACATTGTTGTCTGCAACTTCTCTAAATTTCGACCAGTCTAAAATTTTGTCTTCTAGGTTAATTCAGCATGACAAAGGTTAAGTAGATAAATTAATAAGTGCAAATCAAACATTTTTTACTCAGGAATAAAGCCCATCTCAAATGTCTCTATATTACACCTCTGTATCCCGGAATTAGCCTCTTTTAACCCTTGTCATGCTGAATAAAAATCTTTGTCTTAATTTGCATAAAATCAAAGGCCTGAAAGCACTGGAAGCACTATTGAAGGGTCAAAAATCATATTGAAATTAATTTGAAAAACTGCTCTGGGTTGAAGGAGACAAACAGGAGGTGTAGACTAAGATCAGCCTGCACATATGTGCACATATGTGCAGGCTGATTTTTGTCCACACCTCCTGCCAAAATAGGAATATTCCGGGTCCAGCAAGTGAGGGTTAACTATCTAAAATCCAAATCATCTGATGAAAGATTGGACCTTTTTTTCTTAATCAGAAAAAGAGTTTTACAAAATGATAGCGTGATAACCCCAGGATTATACTGCTATTCCCCGAAGACCATTAATTTCCATTTCCTATGCGCTATGTACACTTCATTACTTTTATTTTTCTTCTTCTTTTTTACTTTCAGCGGATAATTACCACGGGTTTCTCTTTGTTAAAGATGGGAATACGAAAGCCATGCCGATTTATGATTTGGATGGAAACCTAGCCGGTATACAATGTGCGGTAAGTCCTTGATCCAAAAATATACATATACATGTACCAGCAAAACAGCAGAAAATGGGGCTAAATAATAAATTAATCTATACATGGGGCACTCAGGCTCCCTTGTTCATGAAATATAATTTTAGGGAGGTTATGTCTCCCTCAACATCTGCCAACGTATAAACAGGGCTTTTGTAAACACTGGAGAAGTGAGAGATCCAATTGTTAAAAGTCAAGTAAATATCTTCCATATAAAACATACAGAACAATTATAGGCTTAAAAAACTTTTTTGGAAAAGGAGAAATTTTCCACTATCATTTCTTCTCCTTTTTTTGTGAGCAACTTCATCATTTATTATTCATCAAAATTAAAAAGCACCTTACAACAAGTTTTAGACAAAAGTTTTCAGTCAATTTTCAACTAATTTCTAACTTGTTTCACCAAAAGCATCTTAGAAGAATGACAATGGTTTGAGTTGAAAAACCTTATTGATCATTGATTGAATTGGGTTTAATGCCACTTTTAACAGTATTTCAGTCATATCGCAGGTGCTGGAGCACCTAACCGTAGATTCCTGGTATTTCTTACACCAGTACTACCACTACATCCTTTCTGAGCCTCCAACTGCTCACCCCACTTAGGTTAACGATTATCCATCCATTAGTCAGAGATTACTGTTGGACAGAATATTTGCAGTGTCTGGAGATTGAACCCTGAACCCCTTGACCAGGGGTCCTACGTGCATCCAATGGACTATGGCCGAGGCCTTTATAATAAAAGATTGCTTTAGAACAGAAGGGGGTAATCATACACTATCCCATTGTTTAACCCTTTCCTGTTTTTTTTTAAATTTTAGACTGGTCCAAATTAAAAGAGGTTGCAGACGACAATGAATATTGGATACAGTTTGAAACGAAACCATCCTATTTGGTAGAAAATATTGTGGAAAAAGGAGAAAATTGCTTGTTACAAGCAATTTCTTCTTTTTCCACAATGTTTTCTCAAGTATAAAATTATAGCAATGTAAAATCCTGTGTTTGTCCAGGAAAGGGTTAAGTATTAAATCACAGGATTTTTGTCATTTAACCCATTCCCACACAGTGACGTCTTTTGAAGCCCCTAAAGAAAAACAGCTCTGGAAAACATTGCAGAAAATGAAGAAATTGCTTGCAACAAGCAATTTCTTAATTTTTCACAATGTGACAGAATCTAGAATTTCATAAACTTTAAATTGTCGTCTGCAACTACTTTGAATTTGGACCAGGCTAAAATTTTGCTGTGTGGTAATGGGTTAAAAACATTTCTAATTTCTATAATCAAAAGTGCATGATTATACAGTAAAAAGGCAAACATGCACTGCTATAAAAATCAAAAATATTATTTTACATTCTAATTCAAAGCTACTTGAAAAGCTCTAGATATACGCAAGTCTACAATTAATTGGGAATAGTCAAGGGTCTTATTGACAAGAAAATAAAATTTGCCTTAAAGCTCCATTCTGGCTGGAGTCTTTTGTGTTGAAGAAAAAAGCACTGTAATATACAGATATTAAATCTTTTCTCAGTATGGATAATTTACCTGGTTACCATGGTAACCAAACCAGATGAAAGCTCCCTGCAAGTCATTAATTTCCCTCAATAATTCAACACTTTTTCATATTTCAAAATAGCCGTCAATTTGTTGCTTCAAGCAAACCATCTTTAATGTCAATGCCTCCTGGAAGGATGAACAAACTTTGAGAGTTCCATTATAATTACGCTAGGTATGTTAAATTATCATGCTCGAAGCTTTTAGAGTTCCATTTCAGTAAGACAGAATATATAATACCATATTGTTGGTGTCATTCTAAAGCCTTGTAACTACAGCTTGATTAACCCATTCAAACTCAATGACACTTATAAGTTTATTTAGGTAAAAGTGTACAGAACATGGCATAATAAAACATCGTAACACACAATTTTACATTGAAAAAAATATTAAGTGAAAAAAAGCACCACTACCAAGGATAACACAAAAAAGAGGAAAGCTAAAACCTCGTATTTCCATTGTGGTCCTGGAGATGCCTTTAAAATGCCTTTGAGAAAAAGTTACAAGCAATTTTTCATTATCCACAATTTTTTCTACCTCAAATCACAAAGAATTATTGCCTCAATTTCTTTGAATATGGAAGTCTAAATTTGGTTGTGTGGGAATTGGTTGACCTATTGCTAGATGACAAAATTTTTGACTGGCATGTTCCAAATGCAAAGAAGGTGACAGTTTGAAGCTAATGAAATTTAAAAACGAAAACAAGATGTGTTTGTGAAACACCATGCCCCTGAAACAGGAATTCTTTAGAAACTGCTGATTTTTATTTTTTTTTCTTTGTTTTAGGGAAAAGGCTTAAAATTTTGACCTTGACCTTGATGAAATTATCTTTCCCAGTTGCGCATTGTTGAGACCTTATAATCTACATACCAAATATTAGCATTGTACCTTAATCAGGGTTGAAGTTATAGGAAAATGTTTAGTTGGTAGGTTAAGTTTTGCATACAAACAGTCCTATGGACAGACAGACGGACTCCGGTAAAACAAAATGCCCCTTATCTATCGATGCGGGGGCATAAAAATTCAAGGAAGAAATAAAAGCAATTTCTTTATTTTGATTATATTTTCAAAATTTTTTTTCTTAAGGCTTGAAAAAAGCTAGACTGTATTGTAATGAGGTTATCAACAAATTGTCTGATAAATGCTATACTGTTCTAAGTATAATACAATACATACAGTCTTGGAACACTATTACATTCACTAGTCAAAATGAAGCTATTACATACATTGGCTCATATTTACGATTGGCCACAGTGAAATCCTAGACAGTAACCCATCTCCTAAAAGCATGTAACTGAGAAAATGCATAACAATAAATTAGAAGTGATTATCTGCTACATTAACTTCCCTATGTTACTTTATTTCCAGCTAGCTCATCGTCAATTAGACTTAGCCAATTCTATAAACTCTTGTCTTGCTGAGGTTAGAATAATCTTATTTCGTCAGGAGGTAGATTATTAGACAACAGACCAGCCTGTACATAATTGTCTGCAAGGGATATAAGCAGGTAATGTAAACAAAGATCAGACTGCGCTTATGTTGTCTATACCTCCTGCCTGAGAGGGAAAATTCTGGGTTCAGCATGACAAGGCTTAATTATTCAGCATAAATTATGTCACTGGTCTCTTTGGAATATCAGGGAATTATGATCCAGTAAAGTGTTGAAGAAAAGTTGACCTAAGTTGCTAAAATAATTTTGTTGACTCTGTTATCTTAGACCTATTTACAGACAAATTTACGTCTCTGTAGCCCTCCGATGACCGAATAGTCAAAGAAACCAATAGAGAAAAAACAATTTCGCTGATGAATTGAAATTCGCCAATTGTGCCTTTTGGTCACTGTTGGGCTAATCCAGTTTTCATCTTTAGACATGCAAATCTATATTGATTTAGCGAGCATTTTTTCTTCAGAGAATTCCCACAGTTAGACTCTACACCCATTCAGCAATGGATTTTCCCCTTAACCCATTATCACACAACAAAGCTTGGTCCTAACTTAAAGAAGTTGCATCCCACATTCAAAATAACGCTAAAATTGGAAAATAAGTGCCAAACAAAGATAGAAAACATTGTGAGAAAAGGAGAAATTGCTTGTAACAAACTATTTCTCCATTTCCGACAGAGTTTGACATGACAATACTTCCTCAGGATGTATATATGTATCAAAGTCTGGTAATTGGTTTAACACAATTATGTTTTCCGTATGAAACCTTCATTGTTATGTCCTGCAAAAATATTAGTTTGTTACAAAGAATTTATTCATTTTTTAAAGATTTTTTTTTTTTATTTCAATAATCAGCCGAACATAAAAGCCATAACTTTAAAAAAGACACATGAATTAAAAGATGACAAAGAAACAGGAAGCTATCTTCAACCATAGAACAAGAGGGTCGTTGGTCCTGGGGCGCTCATTTGAGATAAAGGCTCTTTTTCTTTCAACATTCTAATTTCATGTTAAGGTTAGGATTATGATACAAGTGGGCAAATTTAAAAGAAGGAGAAAACTTTTTCCCCTCTCTGGATCCATGGGTTATAATTTCAGAAATAAGAAAGAAGTCAGTGAACTGATGCTTCATGCCTATACACCCCTCCCCCGGGGCACTGCCCCTGGGGACCGGAGGATCATGACTTTAACTATTTGAAAGAAGTCAATATACTGATGCTTCAAGCAAAATATCAAGGCTCTACACCTTCTGGGTCAGGAGGAGAAGATTTTAAAAGATTATTTTAAAATTTCTCTTTTGTTGCCATTTCAACCAGAGTTTTTTAACGGATTTCAATTCTTTTAGCTACTTTTAAAGGAACATTTCTGCAAATTTGGTTCAAATTGGCTTAGTGGTTTGGGAGATGTTGTTTAAAAATCTTTCTTTCTTTCTATATAAACTCCACCCCTTGGAGCTCCTCACCTGGGGACCAGAAGATCATGCTTTTCACTATTTTGAAAGAGGTCAATTTATACTGATGCTTCATTGAAAATATCAAGGCTCTACACATTCTGGGTCAGGAGGAGAATTTTAAAGAATACAGTGTTTTTTAAAATTTCACTTTTGTTGCCATGGCAACCAGTTTTAAACGGATTTCAATTCTTTAAGCAAATTTCAAAGGGGACCATCTAAGAAATATTTCTGCCAAATAAGGTTTAACCCTTTCCTGTTTTTCAAAATTTTATACCTGTCCAAATTCAAAGGTTTTGCAGACAACAATTTAACGTGGATTTCATTCGAAAAATAACCATACAGTAGAGTAGTAAATATTCACAGTTGTTTTTCCTGAGGGGCATTCAAAAGCGTCACTATGTGGGACTGGGTTAATAGGAGAAATATGAAAAATCTATCCAAGTCTATTATGATCTTGTTTTTTGGCAGACAATATAGACCATGATCAGCCTTTTCATACGTGTGACTCATCCAGCAAAAAGAAACTGGAGGAATCACAAAATATATCAACTCCACTCAGACTATGCAGTCTGACTAGAGTCGACACTTTTCTCTCTTTGACCATTTACTGAATCTAAAAGAGAACATTTTACCTCGGCTGAATCCAATCTCTTTTACAAATTACATGTAACAGACAACATTTTAGACTAGTGCAAATTGAAGGAACTTCAAGATGTCATTTCAGATTGTGATAAAACTGGAATATAAGAGCCAAATAGGGCAGAAATTAATATTGTGCGAACATGATAAGTTAGCAGTTACAATCAATTTCTCCTTTTCCCACAAAATTTTCTATGATAGTATTTTTGGTACATCAGAAATCGTCATTGTGTGGTATTGAGTTGACAAATTTTGTGTTACAGATGCCAAAATTCTAGACTGGTCCAAATTGAAAGAAGTTGTAGACAATAGTTTTCTGTTTATGAAATCATAAAAATCTTCTTTTTTTCTTGGTGGGAAAAATTGTCCTTTGGCACATCATCATTTGAAATTTGGACCAATCTGAAATCTGGATATCTGGTAATGGGCTAATTTGGCAAGAAAGGGATAAACATCTAAAACTGAAAAATCTACCAAAAGCAATCTAAATTGTACGAATCCTTGAGGCGATGTATCTTTTCATGTTCATTGTGTTATGTCAGTAACACAAAGCCTTACATTGATGTTTGGAATTCTCTGAAAAGTAATAACAAAATCAATTACTGGTAAGCATTCTTATTACAGGCAGATCATATGAACAAAATGAAATTCCAATAAATAATCAGAAATGCATTCTCAAAAAATTCATTTTGTGAAAGGTGAAATACAGCTGTCAATCAAAAAATCAATATACCAATCAAATCATTCATTTAGACAGGAAGTGATTTTGAACTCTGACATTGGTCACATTCATGTGAAGTATTTGTGTTGTTTTGGTGACTACAAGCCAATTTACGACACTTTGGTCACCAACAAAACATTTTATTTCTTCAGCATGTTACTGCCTATATATTTGTAAAATAAGGCAGTTTGTTATCCAAGATGAACTTCATGGGCATGTTTGTATGATGGCATTTAACCCATTTTTAACAGTATTTCAGTCATATTGCTGCAGCAGGAGCACCCAACCACAACTGGGGATAGAACCCGGGACCACATGATCAGGAGTCTGATATGCTACCAACTGCGCTAGAATGCCCGCAGCAAGTCAGAAAGGGCATAGCCAGGGATCCATCAATCATTATAACTCACAAAGACCAGTCTTTAATGATCTATTGCTTTCTCATTAACCCATTACCAGAAGGCAAAATTTTAGACTTTCAACATTGAAAGGAGATGTAGAAGACAATTAAAAGTTATCATGATTTTAGATTTATTCAAATTTCTGGGTAGAAAACATTGTGGGAAATAAAGAAATTGCTTATTATAAGCAATTCCTTCATTTTATACAATGTTTTCCCAATCATTTTCCTTTAGGGGACTCAAAAAGCATCATTGTGTGGGAATGCATTATTTCAGTCTAGCTAAATAATGTACATATCCCATTTTAGAGATTCAATCCTAAAAGTAACTTAACTTGAGATGGTTTTTAATTACTTCTACATTGTTGTTCAGAAAATTGTTTTGACAGTTCTGTCTACACATAGAACAAGCTGCCTGAGAAATAAAATGCTTCCCAAATCAATTCATACTCTGATTGAGGCACGTCCAATGACGATATATGAAAAATCTTTGCCCATGAACATTTATTACAAAAGATACATATTGTCAAAAAGCCTAACAAGAGCACCATCTACGGGTGCCTACGCTCAGCTGTTGGGTGCTGGACAGTGGACAAAATGCATCTAGAGTTATCCCCCTTGATAGTATAGGTTGCTCTTTTGATATTGAACAAGTGTGCCAAGGTTTCAAGTAGAACCAGAGATATCACAAAATGTCTAAGTTTTTGAATGACGAGGACAACGACATCAAGGCAATCACAATACCTTGGGTTTTCTCCGAAAACAGCCTAGCTAAAAATGGGCATGATCTAAAGTTTAGTCCAGGTTTTGATATGAAGGCATAATCAGATGACAAAATTTTTGACTGGTACAAAGCAAAATCTGTTGCAGACGACTGAATTTCAAGTTGGGAATGGGATATATGTAGGACACAAGACGCTCTTTTAATTATGTATATTGTATACCATGACCAGGGTTTCAGTCTACATCAAAACATTGAGGTCTAAAGGACTCAAAAGCTGTGATCATATGGTTCCTTACCTAACGTTTTTGAGTAGTCTGATTTATAAGATGGCTGGTTTATAAGCTAATATCTTTCTATTGAAGTTATAGCATGAAGCAGTAAACTTCATTGAGTTCTTTATTTTCTTTTCTGTAGTATATTTTCTGAAACTGAACCCCCAGAGGCTCAGTGAGACTCCTGAGAGCCCTGGATACTAGCTGACTTCAACTTGTGATTCTTATTAGCTATTTAAGACTTGCAAGACCACGGTCACTTAAAACCATGGAAACAATTTATTTTTAGAGGTTCCAGAGGGTTAGAAAATGCAGACTCTTTATAAAATGGCAAAATATAAGCTGATATACATACGTTTGGACTAAAACACCATATCATATACACATATATTACTTAAGATTTTCTCAAAAATAGCAGCTCAGTGTACCTTTATATCTTTCTGAAATTTCTTGTTTACAAATATTACAAAAGCAATGTTTACACATGTCTAGTGCTTGCTAGTGAATACAACAAAGGCACCGAAAGATAATGCAAGGCTCAGCTATTGGTGAGTGCTTAATTATGGGTTTAGAGTAGGAGCACGAGATTCAATAAATGATTTCAAATGCAGTAAGCATTGTCTATGAGCAATACCCTCCTCCTAGGTTATAACTCCTTGTGGAGCAATAGCTGTTAAAAACACTAAACAGACGCCTGGGCAGAGAGAAATTAAAGTAAGCAAACACCAGAAACCTATTCCAAACTTGAAACATTCCGGGATTATAAAATCTTACACTCTCAACCTATTTTATAAACAAAATTACAGATTCGTTAACATGTTTACAGAATTGCACAAGTGTTATACAAACACATCCCTAAGTCTGATCTCCTGCAACTCGAAGGTAATGTGACTGGTTGTGACCTGTGGTAGGGGCATATTAACCCATTCTAACACACTGACACTTTTTGACGCCCCTAATGAATAAAGCTTCAAAAACATTGTGGAAAACAAAAAAATTGCTTGTAACAAGCAATTTCTCAATTATCCATAATGTTTTCTACCCCCAAAAGGTAAATGTTTTTTTTTTTTTTAAATTCAATCAATCAAGAATGCAACGTCTTTCTATTGCAGATAACAAATCTAATTAACAACTTTTTTTTATTTTTTTTTTATTTTTCGTTGGAAAACATAGTGGGCAATGAAGAAATTGCTTTTGACAAGTAATTTCTTCATTTTCCACATTTTTTTCCCTAAAGTTTTATTTCATTGGGGCATCCAAAAGCATCATAAATGTGTGGAAATGAAGTTCTGAAATGATTATATGTGAACATCATGTAGGAAGCACTTAGTTGTGGTATAACTGAAATATAGTTACATTGAAATAGTTGTATCATAGCCCTTGTTACATTAAAATAGTTGTATCGTAGCCCTTGTTACATTGGAATTCTTATTTCAAAGCCATTGTTACCTTTGGAATTCTTATTTCATAGCCATTGTTACCTTAGGAATTCTTATTTCATAGCCCTTGTTACCGTTGGAATTCTCACACTAATATATCTAGTCACATTGGAATTCTTGTTCGTATACCTTGTCAAATTGTAATTTTCAATCGTTTCATATACCTTCTAACATAGCAATTCTTGTTTGATATACCTTGTAACATGGATCTTCTTATGTATACCTTCTTGTCCTTTTGTTCCATATTCAAGTCTAAACTTCTTTCTTCATATACCATTTTACATTTGAATTCTTGTCTTCTTGTTCCATATATCTTGTTATATTTTAATTCTTGTCTTCATGATTCATATACTTTGTTACATCTGAATTCTTGTCTTCTTGTTTCAGATACCTTGTTACATCTAAATTCTTGTCTTCTTGTTTCATATACCTTGTTACATCTAAAATCTTGTCTTCTTGTTTCTTATATCTTGTTACATCTAAAATCTTGTCTTCTTGTTTCATATACCTTGTTACATCTTAAATATTGTCTTCTTGTTTCATATACCTTGTTACATCTTAGTTCTTGTCTTCTTGTTTCATATGCCTCAAATACATTGGAATTCTTGCCATCATGTTCATATACCGTGTTATACATAGGAATTCTTGTTTACTTAAAATTAGAATTTATCTTCTCATTTCAGATACCAAGTAATATGAAAGGCTTCAATTCTTTAAATGCTACAATAGACCTGCCACCTGTTGAAATAATGCCTCCTGTATTAAAGGGACTGCGAGATGAAAAAGGAATGTTACAATATACTGTTACAGGTAATCATGAAATCAACATTTTCTCTATCAAAATCACAACAACCATGACCTTAACTCACAATAAAATGAAAGAAATTGCAGATGACAATTTAAGTCTGTGAAATTTTAAAAATCTTTGTCTTATGGGATAGAAAACATTGTGGATGGTGAAGACTTTGCTTGTAACACGTAATTTCTTCATTTTACACAATGTTTTTCACAGTCTTTTTCTTGGGGGTGTTAAAAAGCAGGATTGTATTGGCATTGGTTAACTACCAAAGATTTCATTTCAATCGATTGAAAAAAAATCAGCTCTGGTTGGTCAGAAATGAAAACATGATGGCTCCATACAATACATACTTAAATCTCAAATTTTATGCTGGAGAGGGAATCTTACATACAACCATACAATTGCCCACTTGCAGATGTCATCAAGGAATCAATCGCCCCATCATTTCATTAGTTTAGACCAGAAATGAACTTTAAACTCTGACATTGGCCATCAATTAAGTGAAGCATTTTTGTTGTTTCAGCAACTTTGACATTGTATCAACAGCTTATTCAGTCTGCAGTTATGATGTTTAAACTACCAACAAACAATTTTACTATTTTGTTAAAAAATTTGCAAAACAAGGTCGATTGATACGAAAGTGGAACTTCTTGTCAGAGTCAGTGGGCATAGCCAGAGTATTCAGTGGGCAGGGCCAGCAAGGCATCACTTGATCTAACTAATAATCCTCTTCATGCTTAATAGAATCCTTAATACACCTGCATTTAAATCAAAGGGCTAAAGGCACTAGAAGCACTAAAGCACAAATCTGGCTTTAAAAAGAACAAGCAAGTGCAAGCTGATTTTTGTCAATACCTCTTTGTCAAATTAGGAATATTCCAGGTTCTGCTTGGCAAAAGGTGCAATTTGCAAAAAGGCAATCTAGTAAATGTGAACAAGATCAGAACACGTTGATCTGATAATGTCAGTTGGATCCTATAACCATTAATAATGTCATCTTTTCAAGCTTCATTCATCAACTTGTTATTCTTAGGTTATTCTATTTGTAGGATGCATGCTCCCTATCTCAAGTCATTCCCATAAAATCCTGCTTCAATAGGATCCTAAAGAAAGAAGTCCTACAAGGAAATGATTCTGAAAATGCAAAGTATTGCTTGTCAAAATTTCATCTGCTGAACCCGGAATATTTCTGTTTTAGCAGTAGGTATAGACTAAGATCAGCCTGATCTTAGTCTATACCTACTGTTTGTCTCCTTTAACCAGTCGTTAATAGAATTAATATTTCTTTATCCTTATCTTGTGCTCCCTGTGCTTTCAGGCCTGTGATTTTAATGCAAATTCAGATAAGAATTTCATTCAGCATGCCAAGGGTTGAAATGTTGTCTGCAACATCTTTTAATTTAGACCAGTCTAAAATTTTAGTCTGTGAATGGGTTAAGGCAAGTTAGTTCACTAAAGGTCTTAGAATAGATATAACATTGACCTTTAACCCATTACTAATGACACTTTCTCATGCCCTGAAACACTATGATCATAGAAAATTTTGAGGGAAAAGGAGAAATCGCTTTTCTCACAATGATTTCTAGCCCCAAAATGGCACTTATTTTCCAATTGTAAAACAATTTGAAATGCCGTCTGCAACTACATGAACATTCAATTTGACCAGTCTAAAACTTTGTCATCTGGTAATGGGTTAACCCATTCCAACTCTAGCCCTCCTTTTTACGCCCCGCAATTAAAGAGCTTTGAAAAACATTTTGGAAAATGAAGAAATTGCTTGTATCAAGCAATTTCTTCATTATCCACAATGTTTTCTACCCCAAAAGATGGAAAAAATTAAAATTACATCAACTTGAAATTGTCGTCTGCAGCTCCTTTCAATTTCGACCAGTCTAAAATTTTGTTGTGTGGGAATGGGTTAAACAACTGGCTTCTCACATGTTAGACAAATCAAGACAACCAGTTTCAGTCATGCAATGCACCAATATTACCAACATTGTGTGTGAGCAGGGGATAAATTCAGCCAATAGAAAACTTAATCAGGCATCTTTAAAAGGTCTCCTACAGTAATAGAAAAGGGCATTCTATTTCATCCCAACTCATGTATTATATGTCTTGAAATGTTTTACAGGACAATTAACTATTGTCATGCCATACCGAAAGACCTCCATTTTATCATTTCCATCATAATCCATGAATAGATATTGAGAATATGTCCTGAGATTTTCTTAGAGACCAGGTGATCATGATACAGTCTAGCTAGGACAGTAAAAGTTACGGATATACAAGATCACCACATTCAGAATGCCAACATTCAGCTGTTTAGGTGCTTAAGCCATTTCCACACAGTGACACTTCTTGATGCCCCTCAAGAAAAACAATCAGGAAAATATTGTGTAAAAAGAAAAAATTGCTTGTAATAAGCAATTTCTTCATTTTACACAACACTTTCCACCCAGAAAATTTAAAAATTCTAAAATTTCAAAAACTTTCTATTGTTATCTGCAAATTCTTTCAATTTGGAGTTTTCTATAAATTTCTGGTAATGGGTTAATAGTGGAAAAAAAATTAAGTCGAAAAAGGAGCATATTTTATCAAAAAAATATAGACTCCTCTTTTGCTTATGTTATTCTGAGTTTTAAGTGTCAATGTATTCAGAAATAACAGAGATATTACAAAATGTCAAAGTTTTTGGATGCTGAATAAAATCTTCTACAAACTTTTGTTAAAATCAAAAATGGGTTAGTAATAATTAAGAGAACTAATTCATTCTCACACAATGAGGCTTTTAGACGCCCCAAAGAAAAAAAGCTTTTGAAAACATTGTGGAAAATGAAGAAATTGCTTGGTACAAGCAATTTTCTTAATCAAGTACAATGTTTTCTACCCAACAAGTAAAAAAAACCCAAAATTACAAAGGCTTTGAAATGTCTGCAACTCCTTTCAATTGGGACCTGTCTAAAATTTTGCAAAATGGTAATGGGTTTAATGGTAAAAGAAATGCTGGTTGTAAAGTAACTAGCAGGAGATCTAGACAAAGATCAGACTGCACATATTATGTGCAGCCTGATCTTTGTCTAGATCTCCTAGCAAAACAGGAATATTCCATGTTCAGCATGACAAGGGTTAATATGATTAATAAGGGGGTTGTTAAGGGCATTTACAGTTCACAATGTTGGGTATGAATTTATAAATAATGAATTTAATATTGAAATCTATTTGAGTCTATATACGGTAATGAGATTAAAAGTGTTCATAATATTGCATGAGTATAGATTAATGAAAGAATAAGTTGATTGATTGACTGAATGGGGTTTTTGCCGGTTTTAACAGTATTTCAGCCATATCCCGGCAGCTGGAGCACCTAATGATGGATTCCGGGTATTTCTCACACCAGTACTACCACGACATCCTTACCTAGCCTCCAACTTCTATCCCACTTAGGCTTACGATTATCCACCAATTGGTGAGAGACAAATGTCAGAAAGAATATGTGCTGCTGCCAGCAATCAAACCCATGACATCCCATGATCGAAGATTAGGAGGCTGACGCGCTAGCGACTGTGCTATGACAGCGGCAATGAAATGAAAGAATAAGTTCTACTAGCAATTAGACACTGTGTGGGGAGTTTTGATGCAAGAGTGTAAAATCAGAGTATAAATAATGGCAATAATAGTGTTCATAATGTTGAGTATTCAGATTTATAAAACAATGAATTGAATACAGTTAGTGGGTTTGGGATGTTTTGATGCATGCATGATGGAACCTTAACATTTTTTTCCTGTACATTGAAATGACCCACTCTGTGTGTACTTGATAAGTGACCAATTGCTGGCCCCTCCAAATAACTACAACTGGAAGTTCCATTTGGATTTTAAAGTCCATAATCTGCAAAATTTATGGCCAGTAGCATGCAACAGAATAGTAGAATAGTCAGTTGGTGATCTAAACAAATAATGCTTGCATACTTTTAACCATTGGTCATTAAATATCACTGAAACAATGGTATTTGCAGCATTATTTTGACATGGGTTTGTTTACAAATACATAGGCCTCTTTGAGAGTTTCACTCTCCAAGTCTCCAAGATGAAGAAAATATCTGCAAGTTATTTTGTAATTTTTGCCATCATACATTGAGGTTCGAAATTAAACCAAACCAAGCATTAACCCATTTCCACACAATGACACTTTTGGACGCCTTTCCCCCCCCCTAAAGAAAAACAATTAGGAAAACATCATGTAAAATGAAGACATTGCTTGTAACAGGCAGTTTATTCATTTGACACAATGTTTTCAACCAAGAGTGGTGAAAAAATCTAAAATTTCATCAATTTGGACGAGTCCAAAATTTTGCTGTTAGGTAATGGGTTAATAGCCATACCAACTTATGAGATTGAACCATGATTGCAGTCAAGCTAAACACACAATTTAAACCAAATTGAATGGCCAAAGATTCATCTTCAAGGAAAAGATTTGATACCAAGAAACATGCCCCTTCCCTGGTGTATATGTATTAGATCTACCAGAGTGGAAAACCCAGGCTTC
The DNA here is from genome assembly GCA_946902895.1 of Fragum fragum. Classification (NCBI taxonomy): domain Eukaryota; kingdom Metazoa; phylum Mollusca; class Bivalvia; order Cardiida; family Cardiidae; genus Fragum; species Fragum fragum. The sequence continues at coordinate 19,952,801 of OX336375.1, forward strand.
TCAAGTCTCAGACATTTAATACACTGGAATCAATAAAATGTAAAAGATACATTGCACATCAATAGACAAAAAACGACAGAAAGACATTAAATCCCGACATGGCCAGCTTCCTGGGAAAAATCACCTCTTTTTTCATGGTTCGGAAGACGAGTGTCTTGCAAGTTTTATGGAACAATTATACCAGGCTGAAAGTCAATTAACGGTAGATTCAAAAGAAGTGAATACATTCTATTGTAGTTCCCGACAGGGTTATTTGCCATTGAGATTGATCGAAAGGCGAATTTCCATGATTGTCGTTTCGGTCTATTGTGTGATGTAGATAAAGACGAGGGATTAGGACTCATCAATGTGGCAAATGTCCTCACTTATACAGCTTCTGACGCAATCTCAGATGAAAATTATCTATTGTCCACTTAATGGGAAGTTAAACATCATCATAATCATTTGGGATTTCATAATTAAGCACTTTAAAAGTTTAATAATATTTGATGACATTTTGAATTAATCCAAATAGCTAATTAAAAAAATATGAAATTTATAAGACAAATTTATAATAAAGAGGTCATTCCCCTACCCTCCAGCAACTAAAAATTTAGATTTTTTCAACTCTCTTGCTAGAAAATGCTTGTGGAAAATGAAGGAACTGCTTGGGCTTCAAGTAATATTTTCCAAATTGTTTTTATAAAGGGGCATTAAAAAAAGAGACATGTGTGGGAATGTATAATCCCTGATTTTAACATCCCTTTGATATCTCACTTGAAAAAAGCATTGTGGAAAAAGAAGAAATTGCTTGTGACCAGCAATTTCTTCTTTTTGCACAATTTTTTTCTACCATAAAGCATGGCTACTTTTTGAAATCTTCTAAGTTTATAATGTTGTCTGCTAGCCCTTTGAATTTGGACAGGACTGATTATAATTTTTTAAAAAGACCCTAAAGCGTTAAATGAAGAAACAACTCAAATTTTGTCAATAACAAATTGAAAGTACTTTCAAACATCAATTCATGGTGTAAACTACTTAATATCATACAAAGGGATTAACCCATTCCCAGACAGCAAAATTTTAGACTGGTCCTAATTGAAAGAGTTGCAGACGACAATTTAAAGTTTATGGAATTTCAGACTTTTTCCATTTACTTAGTAGAAAACATTGTGGAAATGAAGAAATTGCTTGTAACAAGCAATTTCTTCATTTTTCACAATGTTTTTCCAATTGCTTTTCTTGTGGGGCGTCAAAAAGCGTCACTGTGTGGGAATGGGTTAATAGAATACTTTGAAAGTAGAAAATTGTTTCCTAAAAAACTAAAACTAATAGTAGCCCTTTGCGTCCAGAATAAAATCCTTTTTCCAAACAACGTCATGTTTTGACAACTGAATAAAACATGCTCAGAAAAGTATGATGAAAGGAAACATTTCTTATAAAAGACAATTTCTCTTTTGACAACAATATTTTCTACTCTCAAATGCTTTAATTTCAATGCACTCTAAATGTTTTAAGCCTACAACCAACTTGAGTTTGGACCAGTATAAAGTTTTGCCATCTGCATGCTAATAAGTTAATTAGTGCATCAAAGTCAAAGGACTAAAAGGACTAGAAGGCCAACTTAATTATGGGTCAATATTTTATTAGGAAATCAAATTTGTTTGTTTGTTTGAATGGGGTTTTAAGCCGCTTTCAACAATCTTTCAGTTATATCGCGGCAGCTGGAGCACCTAACAATGGACTCCTGTTATTTCTCACACCAGTACTACCTTTACATCCTTTCCTAGCCTCCAGCTGCTATCCTACATAGGTCTACAATTCTCGATCCATTGGTGAGAGACAAATAGTCGGAAAGGATGAGTGCCGCCGTCGGGAATCGAACTTGGGACCTATAGATTGACAGTCCGATTGCGCTACCAACTGCGCTATGACAGCGGCTATCAAATTTGTAACCACATCTCTTTGTTAGAATAGGTGGTGTAGACTGGGATTAGTCTGCATATATGTGCAGGCTGATCTTTCTCTCTATCTTCTGCCAAAACAGGAATATTTTTGGTTCAGTTTGATCAAATGGGGTTTATTGCCACTTTTAACAGTATTTCAGTCATATCATGGCGGCTGGAGCTTCTAACAATGAATTCCTGGTATTTCTCACACCAGTATTACCACTACATCCTTTCCTAGCCCCAAGCTGTTCACCACACTTAGGTTTTCGATAATCCACCCTTAGGTGAGAGACAAATGTCAGAAAGAATATGTGTGGCTGGGGATCAAACCCATGACATCCCATGATTGAAAATTGGGAGTCTGCTTCTGGATTCAGCAAAAGATTAATACATTACCACACAAGATATTTTTTAATTGGTCCAAATTGAAAGAAGTTGCAGACAAAATTTTTTAAGACGATGGCATTTCAAAAACGGTATCTTTCTTTTTGTGGGGTAGAAAACTTTGTGGATAAGGAAGAAATTTCTTGTTACAAGCAAATTCTTCATTGCCAGCAATGTTTTCAAAAGCTCTTTCAAGGGGGCGTAAAAAAGGGTCATAATGTGTGGGAATGGGTTAGACTATGACAATAGGGGCATTGTTAGGCAAATCAGTTTCTCAAGTCAACCTTAAGCTGTAGATGAAGTAACAAACTATGGGAAAGTGCCATAACCCAAACTACAATAGTTTTATATCGAAATAATGACTGAATACTCAACTTGCTAATTGACAAATTACAAGGCAAAAAGTAGAAGCCTGAGAGTTAATCAAATTGAAACTTGGGCTATAATAAGGCACACATGCTTGTAATTGGGCCAATAACTCAGCATAGCCGGTTACCAGACCCGCCGCCGGAACCCAGAACAGCCCGAGTGTTTGGTTTTGGGAGTTGTTTCATCCTTGACACGTGTGTTCACCGGCATTCATCAATCTTAAAGAATTGAAAACCTTTTCTCCATTTATGGGGATCTCTTTTTTAATTGATTCTAATGTTTGACAGTGCTGGCAATAATAACCTTCAGATGACCTACGTTGTGATCTAGTAAGTCAGCTCGATTAGCTTAATTGGTAGGGCACTTGACTTTAAACCTCACTATCACGGGTTTGAGCTCTAGGCTGACTACTTGTCTTTCAGATGAGATGTAAAACTGAGGCCCATTGTAATGGTGCAAGAGCACCTGAGGCGGGGCTCTCAGAAGTTTTGTCCTGTATCCTTGCACTACCCCCCATAACAACTAGCAGTCTTCTGGAGGTGTAGCTCATAGGGGCAAGTGCTATGGTACCGATGATAAATGAAAATACACACACTCTATACAGACATTACCATGACAACATTGAATAATGAACTTCGGCTCTTTCAAACTTAACAAATTTCAATTCTTCAGTTTAAAATCCATCTTACTTGGCCTATTCCATTACTAAATAAAAAAACTTTAGAAAACATTCAGGAACACAAAGAAATTACATGTCAAAAGTTCTATTTGAATTTATTTTCAACAAAGTTTTCAAAAGCTTTTTTTCATGAGGGTTTTTGTCTGGGAAGAGGATAAGCAATTTAAGGACTGTTTGACAAATATAATCTTAAACCAATTCCCACCAAATCTCATCTTTTTACGCCTCTCGAGAAAAGAGTTTGAGAAAACAATGTGTAAAATGAAGAAATTGCTTTTCAAAAGAAATTTTATCATTCTTCACATTTTTTCCTACCGTAGAAGGCAAAGATATTTCAGTTTTATCAACTTGAAACCGTCATCAACAACTTCTTTCATTTTGGACCAGTCTAAGATTTTGTCATTTGATAATGGGTTAAAGACTGACAGTGCTTGCTTCAACAACTTTGATTTGCAGTCATTAAGGAGAAAGTGACAACAAAATAGGCAATATATGACAAGTCACACCCTAATAATGACCCCTAATTTAAGGGTCGAAATCCCTAGTGAGGTGAGGGTACAAGCCTTTAATTTAATTGAACAGTCACAGTAAAACTGACATCAACTTGACCTTTCCAGTCATTAGACTTAACTTGGATAGTTCCTTTATTATGAACCTTGAGGCTTTAGAATTGTTCATGTTTACTGTTATTATTAACCCTTGTCTTGCTGAATAAAATCCCTAATGAGAATTGCATCATAATTAAAGGACTGAAAGGCACCGTAAGGCTCTTATTTAACAACTGAATTTGTAAGCAATTCTAGCTTGAAAGTTAATGACAGGTGGTGTATACAAAGATCAGACTGCACATTATGTGCAGTCTGATCTTTTATATATACCTCCTGCCAAAACAGGAATATTCTGGGTACAACATGACAAGGGTTAAGTAATAATCAGTCTTTAACACTTTTTCTTTAATTATTGAGAATTGTTCAGTGGATTATAACCTAATGATTTCAACATAGAGCATTGAAATAGGCAAAATCATAAACTCAAGGTTTTGAAATATATTACCCAGCTTTCATTTAATGCGACATAACGTCAGCTGGGGGAGGGGGGGACACAATTTAATCCATTCCTACACAATCCTGCTTTTGGATGCCGCCCTAGAAAAATCTGTTACAAGCAATTTCTCCATCATCCAATGTTTTCTACTTGATCCAGAACACAGAGACTGAGAATTTCATGAACTTCATATTGTCATCTGTTATTTCTTTCAATTTGGACCAGTCTAAAATTTTGTTGTCTAGAATTGTGTTTAAGACATACTGGTCCTAATTCAAATAATTTGCAGACATATTAATTTCAAATCAATTGAATTTGTAATTCCTCTGCCTTTCTAGGCAAAAATTAATGTGGAAAATGAAGAAATTGCGTGTTACAAGCAACTCTTTTTTTCACATTCTATCTCAAAATATTTCCTTGGGAGGCGTTAAAAAACAAAATTGTGTGGGAATGTGTAATATGTAAACTCTTGTCATGCTGATCCAGGAAAATTCCTGTTTATGCAGGAGGTATAGACAAAGATCAGCCATTACATAAAAGCAGTACACCATCTCCCTGTAAGTTTTGAGTGACATTTATTTGACAAGAAAAGAAATACTAGTCCTCTACAATGACTTCCAGTGCTTACAGTGCTTTGATTTGAAGGCAATTTTGAAAACTGTTCTATTTATTCAGTTTGACAAGGGTTAATAGAGATGCAGCTTGGATATTCAGAAAATAGAACTCAAAGCAAAAAGTTTCAGTCTTTGTAAGCCTGTACAGTCTGGTGCTTGTTGTATGACCAAGATGGTTTATATAATTGCTATGAGTAAATCGCCAAATAAATGTTTCTTATCGTTTCAGCATACTTCAAGCATCCAAAGCTAATTTGCAGTCCCTTGGTTACTGAAGGTGTCAGTCCTGGTAGGGGTCTATACATACAGATGGGATTCAAGCTTGAAGAAGACTTCTTACATATACCAAAAGATAGTAAACACCTTACATCATTATGGCGTAAAGGACCTTGTCTAGCTCAGATGGGTATGTCATCGTATTAATGTTCAAATAAGTACATTTTTCAACAGCACTTCACAATATTGCAAGTACAGTATTTATTGTAATAATCATTCATTAGAATAAGCAAGATTGACAAAGAAGGGGTTGGGTAATTGTAAGAGGTATTCTCAGAATTCCTATATAGGGCAAAATAATGTCCCTAGAAAGACAATCTGATCCGTATGTGGTAAATGTGAAATAATTTTCTATGAAAGTGATAGGCCGCTCTTGATGACATCCCTATATCGCCTAGTTGTGTTTAATTGAACCCCAACGCTCACCAGCAGTATATCAGAAAGAGGGGTACGCTAATGGCAAGTATATACCACCCAGACATTTGCTTAATTGGTTAGGGTGTGAACAATTATTAGTCATTTATTTGATCAAAAATTGGCAAGGAAATTGCTGATTTTGTTTGCACAGTGTTTTGGGGATGGGCGTTTATTAGAATATGGGCATTTATTAGAATAACTATAGTAACTATCTGGCAAAATCTTGGAATGGAACAAAAAAAGATGTCATTTAAGATAACTTGTTAGATATTGGAAAAATTATTATATCATATTAATTGGTAGAAAATATTGCAGTTAATGAAGAAAACAGAGTTTTCTAGAATATAACAACTTTGGGGTGTAAAAAGCATGATTGTGTGGAAACAGGTTATTATCTAGGCCTCTGATGTGATGGATAATGGACATATTAATTTTACCCATTACCACACAATAGAATTTTGGACAAGTCCAAATTCAAAGAAGTTGCAGAGGACAATTTGAAGTTGATGAAATTTTCAAAACCTTTGTCTTTTAGGGTAGAAAACATTGTGGATAATGAAGAAATTGCTTGTAACAAGCAATTTCTTCATTCACCACAATGTTTTCCAAAGCTTTCATATTGAGGGGTGTTTAAATGCATCATTGTGTGGGAATGGGTTAAAATTAATAATTTACTATATTGACCTAATTTCAAAGAAATTGTCGTCTTCGAATTCTATGAAATTTAACCAGGCTAAAATTTTGTCATCTGGTAATGAATTAAAAGTCCCTTAGAATGTCACTGAAAAATTGACAGAAAGATGTAATTGCTTGTGACAGCTATTCCAGTGTTTGCTTTTTTCAAAAACATTTTCAACCTTACCAGACTTTTCTTATATTAAAAAGTAATTATGCTCTTGAAATTGTTAATAGCATCTTCTAGAACTTCATTTCAGGTTCAGACTTTAAAACCTATGGCAAGGAAGCAAATTAGTTTAGCTTTGTTGCAGCGCCCATATGTTTCAAATTAGACTGATCACCTGTACCTGGTCAATTAAAGCCAGTCTCACCTGAGAAAATACTAATTAGATATAATTAAAGGGTATCTTTAAGGTAGAAACTTTCAAGTTTCCATCTCAGACAAATTAGTTTTGATAGACACAGCTTGCAAGAATAACAAAGGTTCAAATGATTTAGTTTATTAGATTGCTTCTTGAAGGAACTGCATTTCCGACAAAAAGACAGTAACAAAATCATAGTAGCCCTAAATAATTTGTCTGCAGTAATCATCTTTCAGTTGTGAATGATTGAGTTTCCCACACAAATTTTAGACTGGTCTAATTTGAAAGAAGCTACAGATGACAATTTTAAGTTGGTGGATTTTTTTTTTTTTTTGGGGGGGGGGGGGGGAGGGTCTTTTTGGATAGAAAACATTGTGGACAATGAAGTAATTTTGTCACAAGCAATTCATTCATTTTCCGCAATGTTTTCCACAGCTTTTTTTTCTTAGGGGCATCTAAAGGTGCCATTGAGTGGGAAAAAGTTAAAATGATATTCCTGAATATGCATATAGTTGCCTTTCTTTTTTCATTCTTAGCCCATTACCAGACATCAAATTTTCAGACGGGCCCAAATAAAAAGAAGTTGCAGACAACAATTTTTAAGCATGAAAATTTAAAAACAATTATTTATGTTTTGGTGTAGAAACAACATAATGGATAATGAAGAAATTGCTCTTAACAAGCCATTTCTTCCTTTTCCACAATTTGCCAAAGCTTATTTCTTGGTGAGGCATCAAAAAGTGTTATTGTGTGGGAATTATGAGTTAGTTTAAGCTTGTAGCTGATCTAATGATAAAATTTAGTTGAAATTTGTCAGGACTGTATCAAAAGTACTTAATTGATTAACTTTACCCATTACCAGACGACAAAATTTTAGACCATACTGAGAGGAGTTACAGACAACAATTTAAAGTTAATGAAATTTTATTTAATTTTTTCAACTTTCTGGATAGAAAACATTTTGTATAAAAATGAAGAATTGCTTGATACATGCAATTTCTTCATTTCCACAATGTTTTCAAGATTGTTTTTCTTGCGGGACACCCAAAAGCGTCATAGTGTGGGAATGAGTTAATCGACTCTTAGAAAGTTATCCAACAAGATATTTGTGTTGCGTTTATAGTAACCTCAAAATTGCATTGCTGTGTTTGTTGCAACCTAAAAATTCAAACAACTTTGAGCTTCAGAAATGTTGTCTGTAAGAAAAAGTTAAAATGAAATAAGATATCTTTATTTATATAACATGTCACCATAAACAACTTGCAAGAAAATTCTGTTCTTCATGGAGCAATTGTGATGGCTGAATTATAATCCCTTAGGATTATGTCTTGCAGCAAACTTAGCACTAAAATCACCGATAGTACAAGAAAACTATACAAGCAATTTCTTCATTTTACACAATGTTTTCTGGATTGTTTTTTCTTAAGGGGCTTACAAAAGCTTGATTGTGTGGGAAAGGATCAAACAATGAGAATAATGCTTTTGCCATGTGGGTTTTACATCATAGTGTGAGATAAACATTGTAAAGCCTACAGTTGCAAAATAAATCAAAAATTGTTTAGACTTCTACTCACAATTAAATGTCCTTTCATCCCTTTGGCATATCTGATATACACCAGACTCTCTAAATAACTCCGAACAGGCTTATCAAATAAATAAGGAATATTATTTTTTAGTTGAAATTGAAAGTTAAGAAAATTTGGAAATTTCAGGAAACCTAAAGGTCAAGTGAAATATCAAATTTTCTAACGTATCCAGAATCCAATACAAGATTTTGTATCACTACTACATCATCTAAGTATTCCATTTATGCCACTGCTAGTCACAAGCAATTTCTTCTTTATCCACGTTTTCTATCCCAAAAGACAGAAATTATTCAAATTTCATTAACAAAAAAGTCTTCAGCAACTCTTTCAATTAGGACAAGTCTAAAATTTTGCCTTCTGGTAATAGGTTAACCCGTTCCCACATAAAAGAATTTTTAAACTGGTCTAAATTAAAAGGAGTTGCAGACGACAATTAAAAGTTGATGAATTTTTAGATTTTTTAAACTTTCAGGGTAGAAAACATTGTGTAAAATGAAGAAATTGCTTGTAACAAGCAATTTCTTCATTTTACACAATGTTTTCCCAACTGTTTTGCTTGAGGGGCGTCCAAAAGCGTCACTGTGTGGGAATGGGTTAAAGAACCCTCTTTTTTTTCATTTGTTTGGATTTCAGAAAAAATTACTGTTCTTTTACAGGAACGCATTACTTCATGAATATGTCGGAGCACCTGCCATGCGAGAAAATATATCCGTTATTCTTGATGTACGACTCTGACGGAAAACTTGGTGCCTTTGGATGGGTATTTCAAGGAAAGCCTCACAATATTTACTCAGAAGACAGTATGGGCTGGTTTCGTTTAACTCCAACTACATATCCTGTGAGTTGAAATTTGTTCGATTGATTGAATGGGGTTTAATGCCACTTTTAACAGTATTTCAGTCATATTTCTGCGGCTGGAGCACCTACCAATGGATTCCAGTACTACCACTACATTCTTTCCTAGCCTCCAGCTGCTATCCTAGGTTTAGGATTATCCACCCATTGGTGAGAGACACATGTCGGAAAGAATATGTGCCGCCACCGGGGATAGAACCCATGACATACCATGATTTAAAATCGTTTGAGTTGGTCTGGTTTGAACCCTTGTCATGCTGAACCTGGAATATCCAGTTTTGGCAGAAGATGTAGACTAAGATCAGACTGCACTTATGTGCAGGCTGATCTTAGTCTATACCTCCTGCTTGTACTTTTCCTGCCACAGTGGTTTATGAAGTTGATTTCTGATAGAATTTGATTTTTTAACAAAAAATTCTATCAGTGCTTTCAGCCCTTTGATTTGACAGCAATTTAGTAATGTGATTTATGTGGTAGATATTATTGTGGAAAAAAAGAAATTGCTTGTTACAAGTTATCATCTTTTTCCACAATGTTTAAAATTACAGTGACCTAAAATCCTGGATTTGTACAGGAAAGGTTTAAGTAGTCAATCAAATTTGAGCAGAATATTAAATAAAACACACATTGTATACTAAGATATACCATATAATACAATTATGAACATTTGATTTGAATTTGGATTAACGCCATTTTTAACAGTATTTAAGTCATATCACAGTAGCTAGGGCACCTAACCATGGATTCCTGGTATTTCTCACATTTTTATCTGCAACTTCTTTCAATTTGGATGAATCTAACATTTTGTTTGAGTAGGGAAGGTTAATATTCAAGTGGAACGACCTATCAGACCTCAGTGGGCATGGCCAGCAAACCATCAATTATACTGTAATACTAAACAACAAGAGTATATCCCTTCAGCATTCAAAGCTTCAGTATGCAGATAAGTTAATCCATTACAAGACAACAAAAGTTTAGACTGGTCCTAATTGACAGGAGTAACAGACGACAATTTAACTTTCTTGAAATCTTAGATTTTTTCACTATCTAACCTGAAAACTTTCTAGATCATGAAGAAATTGCTGGTAAAAAGTAACGTTGATTTCTCAATTTTCCACAATGTTTTCTAAATAAATCCTGTTTCTTGAGGAGTGTCAAAAAGTGTCACTGTGAGGGAATGGGTTAACCCATTCCCATACAACAAAATTTTAGACCAGTCCAAATTGGAAGGAGCTGCAGACTACAATTTCAAGTTGATGGAATTTTATTTTTTTCGTCTCTTTGGGTAGAAAACATTGTGGATAATGAAGAAATTGCTTGATACAAGCAATTTCTTCATTTTCCACAATGTTTTCAAAAGCTCTATAATTGAGGGCGTAAAAAGGAGGGCTTGAGTTGGAATGGGTTAACTTCCTGAACATTCAAACTTACACTGCCATGTTTTACACTATTTTTTCTATTTCTATTTCAGTTCTTATACGACAAAAAGATGTTACCCCCTTGTATGTTTTCAAGAAATTTCCATGTATTTGGCATTCGAATCTATCTCAAACGGAGTACAGAACTTGTGTGTACAACAAAACAAATGAATTTTAAACAAACAACAACGGGACGGCCGAACCCACTTTCACCTTTTATGACTTCAATAGACAGTGACAAAAATAATTTGGACAACTATGCGATAGATGCATATAATACTAAATCAACAGCATCGATAACGACTTCTTGTGATTCCATGTGTTTAATTGTGTTGTTGTTACATTTACACAGTGTGCTATTTGTGAAAAGAAATTTCCATTGATGATTCCACATTCCACAGTTGTTTGATTCCGTTTTAAAAAGATGAATGTTCTGCTTCTCAGAGAGATTTAATTCAAATGATCCTCATCGTGATAAAAATAATAAGATAATCGTCTTTTTCCAACATTTTTGTGTCTTGGTGAAAAAGCTCATTTGAATTTTTTTGGTGCATTCACAAAAATAATCATGATGTGAAATCCTAAGAGATTTAACAGAAAGTGTAACATTATCAAATATTGAAGTTCCCATGGAATATTAGTTTGGAGAGAGCCATTTGGTGTATGCAGGGAATAAGTCCAGGGTCAGTCATTTCCCCACAATCATGCTTATTTATGCCCATCAAGAAAAAAGCTAGGGAAAACATTGTATAACAAGCAATTTCTGTATTATTTACAATGTTTTTTACAATACAAGATAAAGATTTTTAAAATTTCACCAAACTTAAAATTGTCGTCTACAACTTCTTTGAATATGGGTTAGTCTAAAATTGTGCTTTGTGGGTATTAGGTTGAACAGTGAAGTGGATTTTGCATGATTTATGAATAACCAGATCAGACTGGTTCTTTCAAATGATAAAAACATGATTTACAAAACAAAAGATTTTAAAAGCAATATCTGAGTTTCTCTAAAAAGTTGATATCTCTCACAAAACTCAAAATGTGGAATTGAACTCGTGTTGATTAAGGTGAATAAAAAAACAGCTTTCATTTGTCTCTCACTTAAAATTGAATTCTTTTACCCCATTACCAGTTGACAAATTTTCATGATTCAATTTTATAACTGTTTTGTCTTTTTAAGGTAGAAAACATTGTGGAAAATGAAGAAATTGCATGTAACATTTCATTTCCCACAGTATTTTCAAAGGCTTTTTTCATAGGGACACCAAAAAGCATCATTGTGTGGGAATGGGTTAAAGGCAAAACACAGTTTTAGAACAAAATTAATAATCTTCTATAAAACTCAAAACTGTGGAATTAGAATGCCTTTATCAAGGTCAATTTTCTGGCCGAAGATTGAATTCTTTTGAAGAAAGTACTTTATTTTCAATTATGGAATCACAGTTGCCATGAAGTGTCGAAAGATGAGGAAAAAGTTGATTAACCCTTTCCCGTTTATTGAAATTTTAGACTGGTCCAAATTGAAAGAGGTTGCAGACGACAATGAAAAATGCTTGCAATTTGAAATCTGACCATCCTTTGTGCTAGAAAATATTGTGGAAAAAGGAGAAATTGCTTGTATCAAGCAATTTCTCCTTTTTCCACAATGTTTTCTCAAGTATGAAATCACAGCAACGTAAAATCCCGTGTTTGAACAGGAAAGGGTTAAAGAATGTTGAAAGCTATGAAGTATTACAATATTACACAATTACCAGATGACAAGTTTTAGACTAGTCCAATGGAGAGAAGTGGTATACAGCAAGGTCGAGTTGATAGAATTAAGAAAATTTTGTCTTTCTTGGAAGGAAAATGTGAGAAAGGTAGAATTTGCTTGTTACAAGCAATTTCTTCATTTTCCATAATGTACTCTAAACCTTTTTTCTGGAGGGGCAAAAAATCAAGATTGCTAGGGAATGGGTTAAGTTAAAGGTAGATTATTTCTATTTTGATATTTTTTAAATAATATTTTCAGATGACCTATCTTATTAACCCTTGTCATGCTGATCACGGAATATTCCTGTTTTGGCAGGAAGTATAGAAAAAGATCACCCTGCACATATGTGCAGTCTGATCTTAGTCTACACCACCTGCTTGCACCTTTCAAGCCAGAATTGTTTATAAAATCAATTTTCAAAGAATAATGACCTGCAACTTGTTTCTCTAAAGATTATGGTTGTTTTATTTTAGTGCAATTCTAAACATGATTATATTCAGCATGATGATGGTTAAAAAGGTTTCTCCTTTTTGCTAGAATAATAGTACGTCACAGCAACAAGTCACTTTCACAACAACATCCCTTAACTAGAGCACTAAACCCATTACCAGACAGCAAAACTTTAGACTTGTCCAAATTGAAAGGAGTTGCATACAACAAATCAAAGTTGGTGAAATTTTTTACTTTTTAAACTTTCTAGAAATAAACATTGTGTATAATGAGAGATTTACATGTTCAAAGCAATTTCTTCATTTTATACAATATTTTCCCAAATGTTTTTCTTGAGGGGCGTCCAAAAGCATTGTTGTGTGGGAATGGGATTGGCTTTGGTTAACATTAGAAATCAAATGTGACATAGTTATTCCCCTTTCATTCACTAGTTGTCAATAATTATTTATGAAGTCTCCAAAGATTGCAAAATGAAGATAAAGCTTTAAATAGTTGTAATGCTTTTGAGTCCAAGTGGACTATGCCATACTTGAATCGCCTATTACATATAACAAATGCAAAACATTAGACTGGTCCAAATTGGAAGGAGTCACTGACAACAATTTAAAGTTATTAAAATTTCTTCAACTTTCTTGACAGGATACATTGTAGAAAATAAAGAAAATACTTGTTACAAGTAATTTCTTCATTTTCCACAATGTTGTCAAAATTGTTTTTCTTGAGGGGCGTCAATGTATCATTGCTTGGAATTGTGCAAACACTTGTCACGCTGATTTGAATTCTTTACAGAAATAAATGAAAATCAAAGGGCTGAAGGCACTAGGAACACTTACAGTAGGTTATCTTGGAAATTTATCATACAAACAACTTTAGTTAAGTGGGGCAAGTAGGTGGTAAAGATTTAGATGAGACTGAACATACATGCAGGCTGATCTCTGTCTATACCTCCTGCCAAAGCTGGAATAAATTGGGTTTAGCTTATCAAGGGCTGATAAATCTAAGAACTAAAACGAAGGAGAATGAATTTTAAGCATACATAGAAGGTTCAAATCTTAAAACTGTCAACAAGACACAGATCAGACAGTCAACAAAGCACAGATTGCTTACAGTGCTAGTATCAAAGGGAGAGCACTATGGAACACTTTAACCAGGCATTTTGTCTGAGTTACCCGACAAAAATCAGTGTAACTGAATTAAGGATGGGTAATTTGAACTTTAGATTTAAAAATTACAACAACACTACCCTAAAGTCTGAGTAATTAGTCAAAATAAAGGGTTTAGTTCAGAAATAATAGCTTCTACAATGGAGTTTCCCCCCCCCCCTTATCAAGACCACTGACATTAGTGTAAAATAATAAGCTATCATAAGTTATGACACTTAACCAATTCCCACTCAGTGACGCCTTTAGACACCCCCAAGGAAAAAAGCTTTGGAAAACAATGTGGAAATTGAAGAAATTGCTTGTTACAAGCAATTTCTTCATTTTCCACATTGTTTTCTACCCAGGAACTTGAAAAATCAAAAAAATCTTTAACTTAGAAATTGTTGTCTGCAACTTCTTTCAATTTGGGATAGTCTAAAACTTGGCCGTCTGGTAATGGGTTAAGTTGCCACAATAACAAAGATGCCTCACATTTAAATTGGCCAATGCTGTAGATCAAAGTTCACTTCTAATCGAAATGAATGTCTTGATTGTTGAGTTGATTCTTTTATTGAAAATTGCAATCCATCAATATTTTTCCAAAAGAAAAACAAGAAGCAGCTCTTTGATTGGTTACACCTCATATCATTCCCATAGATGAAGGCTAGACTGCACTAAAAATATATTATGTATTGTATTGAAACTTAGTACAGTCTGGTACTCATCTGGTAAAATTTCATTCTGAGATGATAGATAACCATGTATGAGCACTTTTATGTGTGTGACCCACAATTCACCTTACCTCATCATTGTAATTATCATTATGTTTAAAACAGACAAGAATTTTACCCTTTTCTGTTTTTCAAAGTTTTAGCCCTGTCCCAATTCAAAGACTTTGCAGTCAAAAATATCAAGTCGTTCTAATTAAAAAAAAACATTCAGTAGGGCAAAACTATATAGGAAAAAGAAGGAATTGCTTATCACAACCAATTTCTTCTTTATCTACAATGTTTTCTCAATGATAAAATCACAGACACGTAAAAACCAGGGATTAGACAGGAATGGGTTAAACTATTATTGCGGACAACAAAATTTGGTCTAAAGTGAAATAAGATGTATATGACATTTTAAATCGAGTAAAAAATGGAAAAATAAGGTGTTTCAAACAATACCTATGTTTTTTTTTTTGTAAAAAGTTTCATGCAGAAACTATAACTGAATTAATTTCTTGCAGACACACTTTATTGCTGCATCAGGAATTGTGCAAACACACTTTATTGCTGTAACATGATAGTGCTGTGGCAAAGTTCAGGGTAGTGATATTGTACTTAAACAAGTTTCCAACAACGACAAAAAGACTAGTCCATACTGTAAAAAGTTGCAGACTACAATTTTCAGTTTATGAAATTTTAGATTTCTCCAGCTTTCTGGGTAGAAAGTATTGTATGAAAAAAAGAAACTGCTTGTTGTAAGCGATTTCTTCATTTAACACAATGCTTTCCTAATTGTTTTCCTTGAGGGGCATCCAAAAGTATCATTGTGTGGGAATGGCTATATATAAGTTGTTAGAGATAAATTGTCAAATTAAATTTCAACACATCACCTTACGATAAAATTTTAGACTCATCCAAATTCAAAGATTATGCAGTAGACAACTTCAAAATAGTAAAATTTTAGATATCTCTGTATTACACATTCCCTCCTTCTTACGCCCCCAAGAAAAAGGCTTTGGAAGACATTTTGGAAAATGAAGCAATTTCTTCATTATTCAATATGTTTTCTATCTAGAAAGACAAAAAATTTAAAAATTTCATCAAGTTGAAATTGTCATCTTCAGCTTCTTTCAATTTAGACCAGTCTAAATTTCATTGCGTGGGAATAGGTTAAATAAAGATTATCTAATAAAATTAATAATCTGCTTGTACTATTGCCACAACATTAGAATAAAGTGTTTCTGCTGGGATAGTTACAGTTAACCTATTACCAGACAAAAAAATTTTAGACTTGTCTAAATTCAAAGAAGCTGCAGATGACACTTTGAAGTAGAGGGAATTTTGAGTATCTCTGTCATTTTGGGTAGAAAACAAGGTTGAAAATGAAGAAGCAATTTCTTCATTTTCAACCTTGTTAACCTCAAGTCTTTTTTCAAGGGCGCAAAAATGCAGGATTGTTTTTGAATGTGAATTAAATCCACCCTGGCCAAACACAAGTGTTTTATTTCTGCAGGGACCTAACTTCATTCTGTAACTCATTACCAGACGGCAAAATTTTAGACTGGTTGAAATTGACAGGAGTTGCAGACGACAATTTAAAGTTTATGAAATTTTAGATTTTTTCATCTTTCTGGATAGAAAACATTGTGTGAAATGAAGAAATTTCTTGTTTTAAAGCTTTACATAAAGAGACATCAAAAAGCGTCAATATGTGTGAATAGGTTAAGATAGAAATTGTGACCAATAATTGCACAAAAAGTTTCCATCTGGAACAATGAAATATTTTGACTCTGGCCAGTTTCTGCATGGACCTGATTTCATTCTTTAAAGGCTCAATCTATGAAAACTTGCCATATAAGTAGCTTTAAAACTGTGTTACACTATATGCCCAATGTTGTTTTGTATGTTATATCTTGTATGGTTAAAATGTTTGTTGCTGTTTTGTGAATCTGGTGAACCCATCACATCTTCCCATATTCACAAAAAATCCTTTGTAATTTGTTCACTTGAGATACTGAGGCAAGACAAATAATTTTGAAGGTAAAGATTTGAAAATCCAAGGCCTTTCTATCATGAGAAAAAACGTCTGTTGCCCGTTAACCCATTACCACAATGGAAAAAATAGAATGGTCCAAATTCAAAGATGTTGCAGATGATGGACTGATATGTGCATAAAAATGAGCACTTGCAAGAGTTTTGTGTGAATATATATATCAAAATATTTAACCTCTTAACCCATCCCCACACAATCCCTCCATTTAAGAAAAGAATTTGGAAATTAATGTGAAAAATAAAGAGAATGCTTTTCACAAGCAATTTCTTTATTTTCACAATATTTTCTACCCAGAAAGACAGAAATACTTAAAATTCTAGCAAACTGAATTTTGTCTGAAATTTCTTTGAGTTTGGACCAGCATAATATTTTGTAGTCTGATATTGGGTTTAATCATTAATGAAAGGAAAATTCTAGTTATATTGACTCAAAACCATCATGGAAAATTTCCATTCAAAATTGTCTTATCTCTAAAAGTCTAATTTGATGTATATAAGTATGATTTATTACTAAAGAAAATATGTATAGATAAATCTTTATTTTTGTTAATGCACATGTGCACTTGAGTATTGCTGTATATGTGATCAGAGTAGATGCGAACCCAGCTTTTTAATGATTATCTAATAATGTATCAAATAGACCTATGTAATTCTGAATCTGGAATACTGCAAAAACAGGAGGTAGACAGATATTCGAATTTTAACCCTTGTCATGCTGAACCCGGAATATTCCGGTTTTGGCAGGATATGTAGATCAAGATCAGCCTGCACACAAGTGCAGTCTAATCTTGGTCAACACCTCCTGCTTGTACTTCTCCTGTCAGAGTATTGTATTAAATTGATTTTTAAAAGAGATATTGATTATTGAACAACAAGTACTATCCGTGCTCTCAGCCCTTTAATTTTAATGCAATTCCATAAGGGATTTTATACAGCATGACAAGGGTTAATATATCTCAAATTTTGTCATGCAGTAATGGGTTATTAGGCATTTTATACAGTTTTACAATAACCCTAAAAATATCTTTGGCTGTATACTTAGCCCATTACCAAATGACAAGATTGTAGATAGATTTAAACAATTAAGTCTTCTAATGACATTTCAAAACGAAACTTCAAATTGGCTGATAATTGGAAATGTGGTGTCATATACATTTGAAAACATTGATAAAAAAGGACAAATTGCTTAACACAAGCAATTTTTACTTTTATCACAATGTCTTCCAAACATAATTCCTTGACCCATTCCCACACAATGATACTTTTTGATGCCTTCAAGAAAACAATTTGGAAACACTGTGGAAAAATTATTAAATTTCTTGTCACAAGCCATCTCTTCATCTTCAATTTCCACGATTTTTTCTACCCGAAAAAATGAAAAAATCTAAAATTTTATGAAATATATAATTGCTGTCTGCAACTCCTGTCAATTTGGACCAGTCTCTAATTTGTTGCCTCAGAGATTAGGTCATAATGGCTAATTGAACTAAGTTTTCAATTTCATATTAACCCATTCCCACACAGCGAAATTTTAGACCGGTCCAAATTGAAACAAGTTGCAGACGACAACCAAAGCTTTCACATTAAGGGGCGTTTAAAAGCACCAATGTGTGGGAATGGGTTATAGGTGAATGAAGACATTGTGTATATGTAAGAATTGAACCCATTACCAGTTGGCAAAATTTTAAACTGGTCAAAAAATTGACTGGAGGTGAAGATATTGATTTAAAGTTCATGAAGTTTTAGATTTTTTCCGCTTTTCTGGATAGAAAACATTGAGGAAATTGCTTGTTACAATCAATTTCTTCATTTTTTCCAATCTTTTCCCAGTTCTTTTTCTTGAGGGGCGTCCAAAAGTGTGGGAATGGGTTAATGTTTAGTTTCTCTAAACATAAGGAATACTTAATGGAGAACATTAAAAAAGCTTGACTATATGCATTGCTTACATTTAATAATTTTCTCCCTAAAATATTTTCTACTCAAAACTTATTTTCCAATCTTGATTCTCTTTTGCCAGTTTTTTTATTATGTCAGCATAATTTTATCTTCTCATACTGGAGTGGATAATAGTTCTACGATACTATTCTTAGTGAATATTCTATGATAAAGTTAAAGAATATTTACTAAGAAGATATGAATTTTTACAGATTTGACTGTGTATATGTGAATATGAGTTCTAATCACTAATTGTGTGTAAATGTATGTCTGATTTAATTGGTGCATTATTGCATTGTGATATTTTTTATGTGAACACAAGCACATTAAACCTTACCCATTGTACATAGGAAAAGCAGAGTTTGAGAAAGAGGCTGTGATTTTCATCTGATCAAGGCCTGTTTATGAAATACTTGATTAAACAGTATTAAAGCGAATTTTTGGATGGAGTCCATTGACAGACGAACCAGACCCTGACAGATGACCTTAACCCTCGCAGATGACACTGACCCTCACCGGTGACTTTGACCCTTGCAGATGACCCTGACCCTCACAGGTGACTTTGACCCACAAGGATGACCTTGATCCTCATAGATGATCTTTATTAGAAGTTGGTATCAACAAGAAGCTATGAGTGGTAATCATGAAGAATAAAAATATCAGTCTTTTTCAGGGGTGTAAAAACTAGAGTTTGAACAGGAAAGTGTTTAATTTCGTAGTGACAGACAGGTCACTAAGACAGACAGACACATGACACAGTTAACCCATTCCAACTCAATCCCTCCTTTTTACGCCCTTCAAGAAAAAGCTTTGGAAAACATTGTGGAAAATGAAGAAATTGCTTGTATCAAGCAATTTCTTCATTATCCAAAATGTTTTCTATCCAAAAAGGTGAAAAAAATAAAATTCCATCAACTTGAATTTGTCGTCTGCATCTTCCTTCAATTTGGACCAGTCTAAATTTTTGTCAAGTGGGAATGGGTTAATTGTTATAGTTACAATAGCATGACCTACATCTTTATCTCTCTTTCTACAATATTTTAAAAACTCATTAACTTACAATCTCGCTATTTTTGGTCCAGTAAAAAAAATGAGGAAAATGAAGAAATTGCTTGTTACAAACAATTTCTGCATTTCCACATATTTTTCTGCCCAAATTATCAAATCGATATAGTTATCTTTAACCTTTTCACTGTGGCTCAGTCTAAAATGTTGTCATTTGATTATAATGGGTTAAACAATATCTTGGGATCATGAAGGATGATGACTAGTTCGGAAATGATGAAATTCGCCCCCACATTTCTCAAACTCTGAAACAGCACATACATGTGTCTATGTGTGTAATAATGTCAAACAAAGAAAAAAAAATAAAATCTATTCACCAACAACCCTTGTGTTATTTTTCTTTTATTTCATAATTGTTGCCTGCCAATTAAATTAATCTCTAAAGCTTCATTATGAAAAATTAGCCAAAGGTTTTTCTCCTTGATACAAGCAATTTCTTCATTTTCCTGATCATCAGATGGGCGTAAAAAATGTGATTGTTTGGGAATGGGTAAAATCAAGTTAAATATTGTCATGCTATCAAAGAGAAGCTACTACTCCTTCAATCAACTGAGAACCTTAAGTGTAGTAAATGCCCCTGAATATAAAATCCAATATTGGGATTCCCCTACCATGACAAATATAAACTTGAAGATCTTGTTTTATCCCTTTATTATCAGGGCTAATGTTTGACTCAGGGTTTTGACCCTCAAAAATCTGACCCCCTTTAGAGAAATTCCTAAGGGTCAAACTGGGATTTATCCCTCAATTTTTCAATATCTTATAAGCATTTTCAAATTTTACAATTTTAATTCCTTACAATAACAGGACAATTTTCACTTAATCCTTCAAATTTCTACTCATTATTTGCTCTATTGTTATTTTGACCCCTGCCAAATAAGTTTTGTCCCTAGAATTTCATGATTAAGGAGTCAATGACTTCTCAATTTCAAAGGCTAGCACGGGCCCCAATTATTCTGTCATGCTTAAAAACTCATCTTTCAGAATACCTTATGTAGATTTTTTTAAATCATCATTATGCAAAATATTGTGGCAGGAAACCGGGAAACTTAACCTATTACTGGATGACAAAATTTTGGACTGGTTCAAACTGAAAGGGTGCAAATTGAAAATTGAGAAGTAAGAGCTGTAAAGGGGGAAAACTGTGAGAAACAGTAAAATTGCTTGTTATAACCCATTTCTTGTTTCCTCAGAATACTTTTCTTAAAGTCTACAGATGCAGGATTGTTCAGAAATGATATAGTCAACCATAAAAACACCACCATCAAGCATGATGAAATGCTCAAGAGAAATTGTTGATGAAGGAAGACAGAAGCAATTTCTCATTTTTCTACATTGATTTTAATGGAATATCATAATGTTCCTACGAGTCAGGATTGCTCAGGCAACGGTAAAACCCTTCCAGAATGCAGCGTAAGAGAAGCAACTAAAGCCAATATTGACAATAAACCTTCAATGTGGTTACAGCCCCTTTGTTGGCCCAGAAAAAGTACCAATACTGACATATAGTTTGATTGATGTGTTGGTTATTGGCTGAAATAAGCATTTGAAGCTTAAGCCTTGTCGTGCTGTATGAATCACCTTACTGAATTGCTGTAAAAAGCACTGATAGGACTTGTTGTTCAATAATAAATATTTCTTTTAGAAATCAATTTCACAAACATCTCTGGCAGGGCAAGTACAAGCAGGAGGTGTAGCCTAAGATCAGACTGTACTTATGTGCAGGCTGATCTTGGTCTACACCTCCTGCCAAAAACGGAATATTCCGGCTTCAGCATGACAGGGGTTAAAAGCAAACCCCTTCCAGGTTCTTTTAACATTGTACAGTCAACACTCATTATCTGTTAATCAGAAATCTAAAATTTCAAGTTTATATTTATCTGTAAGCATACAGTATGACTTACAAAAACAGTTTAACAAGGTAATCAAAATTCTGATTAACAAGCTATTAAAACTTTTTGCAAATCTTGATCATCAGTATTTATTTAGGATGTGAAAAAAACTGAAATTATGACATACCACTGCCATACTTTAGGTGATCCCCCCTATGTTTGCACCATTTAATCTCAAGCTTTTTGCCATAATAGGCTAGCAAAAATTAAGATACATGCATCCAGAGCCAATTGTAGTTATTTTTCCGAGTTAGGACCAGATCTGTCTTTCCAATTCTTCCAAATATTTCCACAAATTTATCCATTACAAAATGGCAATCTATTAGACTAGTCAAATTTGAAAGAAGTTGGAGACGACAATTTTTAGTTCATGAAATTTCAACAATCTGTCTTTTGGGGGTAGAATTTAACATTGAGGATAATGAAGAAATTGCCTTTAAAAGCTTTTACAAAATTCCAAACATTTTCTATTACCATAAGCCCTAACACACAAGGTCTAGGATTACTTGACCCCCTTAAAGAGTATGCTAAACATAAGACCTATCAAACTATGTCCAGAGGGTTAATGGCCATAAAGTGCTCATCTGAGTTGATGACTGAAGAAATAACACTAGTGCTGTTATTTTGGCCTAAAGTAACCAAATACCCAAATCCGGGGCTCTGGAAATCCAATAAATTGCCCTTCTGGACCAGATATTGAAGTGCCAGACTAATTGGAATCACTAAAATAACACCTAAAATCATTCCCAAATCTTCTTTAAATTGCATGTTGAAACATCGATATACTCACCCACCATTTATCAAAATTGACTTGAAGCCCAAAGAATTCAAAGGCTTCACACATTACCTGCAAATTAAAGCCATAAAAAAAACCATACTTTAGGCTCAGAAGCATAAATAGATATGATGATTGAAATTAAAAGATCAACATAATTCTACGCAGTAAGCGTACAATTCATAAAAGAAATTACAATATTTTAAAATGTGACCCACCACATTTTAAGGTTTGTTTACATCAAATTATGACGTCGGTAATGACATTTTTAATTTCACTATCGTCCGTAAAGTTTAGTCATCAGCATCTGTGCATGTAAAAATTTCCGGTGAAGAATAGGGTGCATTCATCTGATTTCAAAATGTAAACAAACACGAATTGGAATCGACAAGAAAAACAAAAAATACTCTTTCTAGAGAATACCAGTCATACCCTGCTTTTGCATATCGGTATTAAGAAGGCCATTGTTTGCATTATTGACCAAATAAGCAATTTATTATAACTATTTTTTCTTCCTCGAAGGGCAAATATGGGACTTCAGATTAACGAAAGGGCCAAAAATCAACAATTAGTTTACCCCCGGCCTAAGTCAGGCTGCCATCTGCACATGGACTTCACGCTTGACCAAGCTTGGGGAATCAAGTTTGACTAACACTCACAATTTTTACGTATTTGAATTTCTTAACAGAATGGACATGTAATACTGCGACAATTTAAATTGACGTTACTCGTGAAACGAATTTCTTTTACTCTAATATTGGATGCGTATTTAAATTGAGACATGAACAGGCTTCAGTTGCCGTTCTTATAAAATCCTAGTGGCTCAACACACTGTGATTTTTTCATTATTGGCGCCTACGCTCGGATATTTGGTGCTGGATAGTGGATAAAAGCACAAAATGCATCTAGAGTTATCCCCATGATAGTATAGGTTTGTCTTTTGATAGAGAACAAACTCGCCAAGTTTCAAGAGAATGCCTTAAGTAGAACCAGAGATATGGCAAAATGTCAAAGTTTTCGCACGACGACAACCGTGGCAATGACACCAAGGCTATAGCAATACCTCAGGTTTTCTCTGAAAACAGCGGAGCTAAAATTGATACATTGAATTGGATTAACACCAATTTCAACAGTATTTCAGACATATCCCAGTGACTGGAGACTAACAATGGATTCCTGGTATTTCTCACAACTGTACTACTACATCCTTTTCTAGCCTCCAGCTTCTTTCCCACTTTGGTTAACAATTATCCACCCATTGGTGAGAGACAAATGTCAGAAAGGATATGTGCCAAGTCGTTAATACATGTATGCTATTTTCTTATATTTTTTCAGTAAACGCAACCGATAGAATTTGAATTATAAGTGGAAGTCTGCAGAATGCAGATAATTTGAATATAAACGAAAAAGAGTCAGGGCCTTCTCTGGTGATTGCTTTTGTCGCAAAATGCAAAAAAGAGTCTGAGGAAGCCATATTGATTTCCCTATGAAACACCACCTGTGCGCCAAAATTGATATCATATCAGACTGTCGTAGTCTAGGTTTTAAAATAGTTTCTAATTTTAATAGACATGAGGGTCAGTCAAAAAACGAAGTCTGACAAACAATATACCAAAGGAAATTAAATGACCTACTATACAAGTGAAAGTTTCTAAAAATTAATGATTGTAAAGACTTCTTAAATACTTTACTTCAAATAAATTCATCAAATTGAATTCTGAAAATCTTAGGTCTGTGGTTTTCTATAAATCCAGAATATATTTTCAACAAAAAAACGTAAATTGACAAAGATATACATATGACAGATTTTCATGCACAATCTGTGTCTAACTGCTACTTGGGAAACTCTCTCAAGTCTTTCTTGTCGGTCTCTTTGATGTACATCACAACCTTAATCTCCAGTAGGGTAGAATGGTCAGACCTGACATTTTTGTGATGTCACTTGTGTTTTCCTATCAACAGAGAAATATTGGAGGGTAAATTGTTGAAAGAAAAACACAATGAGTTTGATTTCTGTTTAAGTAAATCACCAGTCTTAAAAAACACAAATTTGGAAAAAAGTTTTGAAAAAGAAATTTACAGGCAGAATTAATGTCATTTAATCCATTCGGCTATTTGATAAGGTTCAGAACTCAAACAGACAAATTTGTTTGTGATTCTCTGTGGTGGGTGGGGTACTCGTGGGGGGATACGAAATTTTAGTCGAATATATCCAGAAATTGCTTGAAAAATTGCGGCTTCTATGATTGAAATCATATGAACACGATGGATCACACATAAAGTAATTAAAGTTTTTTCAGGGAGGATCTTTTTGCAGTCAAAGTCTCCTAGCTCAGTGGCGTAAATCTGGGAAAAAATTTGGCTTCTCATTTGGCTTCTTGGCTCCAGTTTTTTCAATTTGGCAAAAGTGTTGGCAAAAAGAAAATAAACCCAGGGAAGGCCCTAAAACTGCTTCCTCAGATGACTCTTTGTCAGTTTCCATAATGTAATTTTGATCAGTTGAAAAACATGGCTTTTATGGTTGTGGTTTATATATGGTACACAGTGAAAATTTTGTTAATAACTTTTATCTGACAAAAATGAATTTTACATAACTTGACTTTTGTATGAAAATGAAAATTTAAAATGCTTCTCTATGAAAAATATATAATAAACTATTTGAAAGAAATCAGTAACAATATTTATTTACCAGACATGTGGAATATGATCCAGTTTGAATTATTTTGAATTCCTGAAAACGGCATTTTCTTAATTAGTACATTCAGGACTGTAGAGCGATACCGGCCCTCAAGCACCTCTAGTTTACTCTATGTGACCCACTATAAAACATGACAAACATTCTGACCAAATATCAAGATATATGGCAATTAGAGTGCATACAAGGTTTTTGTAAGAACTAACCTAGTGCCTATGCAGTGCTCCCCCTGGGAAATTTTATTCTTGCGCCAATGAAATCGCCAATGGCAAAAATTTGGGGCCACTTGGTGCCAATTGGGGACAAAAGTGGAGCCAGTATGAATAAGTGAATGAAAGAAAACTACTATATGGAAAACAAATAACCTGTTCTCTATGATCTATTAATAGGTACAAAATGAGAGGATTGTCATTTGATAATAAAATTTCAAGAACACCTAGAGTTATGCTGGACGACAGGTCAAATTTTTGTAACCCACAGTACTTTGATTACTAATGTCCGCAGTACTTTGATTATTAATGTCCGATATTTCTCATTTCTCGGAAATTCAGTTGACTTTGATACTAAAATCATCAATATATAAGCAAAATGTTGTCTTTGGTTTTTATTCGTCACTCTAATGAATCTCAAAAAGTGATCGAGGAATAAATATCGTCATTTTTTTAGCCCAAGCGATGTGAATTTCCGCCATCTTGGTTTACATGATGGTTCCCGGCGGGCTTCGGAAAATCCCAATTACTCGACTAATGTTAGAATCAATTAAGTCAGCAATGCGTAACTAATCTGTCTTGATTGACACAGATATGCAATGGATATTGATGGTCGCTTGTCTCCCAAACAAATTAGCGGATGTGTGAATGATAAAGTTGCGCGTCGGAAAACGTTTAAATGGACTCAACATCCCTTTGCCTTATTTTGAAAGTTGTCGCCAGTAAAATCGCCAATTCGCCGATTTTGGGGCCAAAATTTTTATTTTGTCGCATTTGGCCCCATTGGCGATCGGCAGCGGGAGCCCTGAGCCTATGTGACCTTTAGTGAGGTTTCATAAAGTAAACATTGTGACCTAATATAAAGACAGTTTTGTAAAAAAAAAATGGGTTTCTATGACAATCATTCTGACCCAGTTTTATCAAGATTGGGTTAGAATTGGGTCAGAAGAGTGCAAACAAAGAGATTGTCACTAAGGCCCTTTTTCTCGTATGTTCTGTTGGAACCTTCTCATTTTCAAAAGAGTTTGTTCTTATGACCTAACAAGCATTCTGACTTAGTTTTAATAAGATTGGGTCAAGGATGTTGCCGTTTTAATGTAAACAAAGAGTTTGTCATTAAAGCCCTGTTTCTCATGTTTTTCTGTGAACCTTCCCATTTTCCATATGGTTCATCCTTACAACGAAACAGTCATTTTGACCAAGTTTCATCAAAAATAGGATAAAGCTTGAGACTCTAGACTTTAAATAAAGAAGTTGTTAATGTTAGATGATGGACTATGAACATACGCGTGTTGGACATTCAAGGATCACAAAAGCTCACCATGAGCATGTTGTACTAAAGTGAGCTAATAAAAATAACAACAAAGCTAAAAAGTCAGCAAGCACAGAGTTTTAGTCTAACATCATCGAAGTGGAGTCTTGGGGATTTGACAGTTAATGTCATAAAGGTCTTTGCCTAAGGTTTAGGAGTTCCTGTTTTTTACAATGACTGTTTGTCTTAACTATGGCCATGTTTTTTATATAAATATTGCAAGTTGTATCATAGTTATAGGACTTTTTAGGTAGGGCTGGCTATTGGCTTAGAAAATCACTATCGCAATTGGTTTTACTATCGCAGTACTGATATTGTGGTACTATCACTATTGTCAGAAATCAATTGCGATATATCACGATTCAATCAGTATATTTAACTTTGTTTAAGTTCTATGTTAATCTCTATAGATTTTCTCCAATACTGAATCATTTTTAATGTCAGGTGTTTACATCTCAGGTGGTCTTGCAAATTTGACTTGTTCTCACTATGTTTGAGCATTGTATAGTAAGGTCTACAGACAACTCTCTTTTAATCAATGTTTTTGCCTTTCTTTATGAAGCCGAAATGGTCCCAAACACGGGCCTTTGCAGCTATGTCAGACGCCAAAAATACGTAAAACAAAATAACTCGATTAGTGTGCTCGAAGTAAGTAATTAATTATCATTATTAATCGAATATCATTTATGATTGTCTTATTTTTATTATTTCGACAATTCTAGCTTTTAGAATTCATAAACATCGCTAACAAGTCTTAACTAAACGTGCTTTTTTTAACCTAAGAGACCAAAAAAAACATTGAATTTCTGTGTAAGTAAGCTTTGAATATTTACTATTGAAACTATCAATATTTGAACAAACCATCACGATAGTTATCGATGTCAGGGAATTGCAATCGATACATCAATATTGTGACTGTCACTATCACAATACATTGACCTATCTATCTATCGTTACACTCCCTAGTTAAAGGTAAACAAGATTTTGGACAACTCTGACTTACTAGGGCTAAACTTAAGTACAGACAAAACAGTCTTAAATTATTTACTTAAGTTGAGCCGAGGTCAATGAACACACTAGAACAGTTTGAAAATCCTTGATACTTATATTTGCAAATCTAAGACTCACAAAACATTCTGCAGATAAAACCCTGCAAGAATAACACAAGTAAGTAATATTTTAGTCTAATCTTTTCAAATGTTTGGTTTGTCATTAATAGATAAGATTGTTTGTAAGGATCCATAAACTATCTTTCCTCTGGCAAAGCATTTCCCACACCTACCTTTTGTCGCGTTAAGCTGTTATATAGCTTCAGTTGAGGAACTTCTTTCTGCGGCTGTGGTGGACTCCACTTTGGTTGTGTCCTTTTAGTTTTTCCTTAAAAGGAAGTATAACATCTTTTCATGATAAAATACAATACATTAACCCATTACCAGACAGCAAATTTTCATACTTGTCCAAATTCAAAGGAGTTGCAGACGACATTTTCAAGGTAAATAAATTTCAATTTTTTATCTTTCTAGGAAGTAAACATAAGTTATACAAAGACAGTGCTTGTCACAAGCACTGTCTTCATTTTACACAATGTTTTTCCATTTGTCTTTCTTGGGAGGCATCCAAAAGCATCAATGTGTGGTAATGGGTTACATACATTACATGACTAGATTTAAATAAGAAATAATTTGACAGTTTGACTTACAATTTCAACATGAGCTTTTGAAAAGATTTATATACTGCTGCAATGGTAAGTCCTCTTGTCTATCAAGTTGAATTTAAAAAGTAGCTCAAGTCTATTTATATCTGGGTATAATTTGTACTACACAGCAATACAAAGCAAAGCAGGTAGCTTCAAATTACCTTCGACCAGCAACCCCAATTTTGGAACTCAAGTAAACATAACAAATAAAATCTTAGCTTTTCCTTACTAATATAGCTAGGTAGCCTTTTGTGAGAAAAGGAGGAATAGCTTTTACAAGCATTTCATGTGGTATATCATGTTTTCTGTTCATTTTCATTTTTTAGTACATGTTTTCGACTCGAATCTTTTACATTTTGCTGCCTGAATCTTTTCTTATCTGAACCAGACTTAAAGTAGTGTTGTCTGGTGAATGACAACAGCTTACTGTTCAGATTAAGCCGAGCATTAAAAGCGATAACGTTGCTACACGTATGCACATTTAGACGTCTTTCTGGCTTCGATTTCACAAAAAGAAAGCGTTACCAACCTGTACTCTCTGCCATTCCTAGAACTTCAGAACACTGGCACTTTATCTGAATGTGAAGTAATCCACTCAAATATTGGGAAAGCAAGTAAAACAACCGATATATATATGCACTTGATGATGAAATTTCGTACAACTAGCGTGACTTCCCTTACCGGAAGTTCAAAGTGAAGCGGTGTAAAATATTTACATTATCGTACATGATACAAATCTCGCCCCCTTCCCGACCACTTGACGACCAATCTGATAAAGAAGTTTTTGAAACGAAAATTTCCCGAAACGATCAATCGAACAATTACCAAACAATACGTTTATGTGATAGACTCATAATTTTTTAATCAAGACCACATAATTACCTTTGTTTACGATTTGTTCAGTAATTGCAGCGATCATATCCGAGGCCTCATGGAATGCACGTACTGTGTCCATGTAATGCCGACTTTACTGCCTGTTTTTTACGTTATCCCGATTTAACCGATTACCAGACGGCATATTTCAAAATGGTCCATATTGAAAGAAGATGCAGGCGACAATTTTTAGTTGATGGAATTTTGCAAATCAATGTCTTTTCACTGTGGTAGAAAACGTTGTAGATGATGAAGAAATCGCTTTAGACAAGTAATTTCTTCTTTATCCACACTATTTTTCTTGAGGGTGTCAAAAAGCGTCATTATATGGGAATAGGTTAACGAATATCCCAATTTCTTAACTTTATAGCATTTCTAGTAAGACAAAAGGACACAGGTAAGACAAATAACTTAGTTAGGGTTGAATACACCATTCAGGCTGTTCAGCCCGCGTTCATACCGGCTCATTTGCATAACCGTAGGAAGCATTTCAAGATTGGTAGGTTTATCTTTGAAGCTTTTCTAGATGGGGAGTGTGGCTAACTTAGGAATTTGGAAATATCTAATTCAATCAGTATACCGCGTGATATTGTGTCATCTTCAGTTCTTATCAAAATACGGGGTGGGTTGGGGGCACGGGGGCTACGGTATATCAGCCCCTCGCTCTTCCCCTAGCCCCGACACCATTCATACTTAAATGGCGAGCCTGTTCTCATCCTAATATACAAGTCAGTCCCTATTAATGGCAGCCTAGATGGAAAAGGTTCACCAGTCTACTGTTCATACGAGCCAGTTTGGCACAGTTAATGCTGTTTCGTAGTTTCGTAAATTTGCTTTTCGAATGTTGACAAAATCACGTATGCGCCGTGGTGCAGGTGTCCGAGGATCCAAGAAAATCGGAAGTGATCCAAGCAAGTTCAGTCGAGGGATTCCGTAAGGATCCTCAAATATTTCTCGATTACAGCATATCTTGATGTATCAACTAATACTCCTGATTCGCCGAAGGCGTTTCAGTAAATTTCAATTTGTTCTTTCTTTGACATTTAACTTATTTCCAGACGAAAAATTTTCTGACTAGTCCAATTTCAAAGAAGTGACAGACGACAATTTAGGTTCCGGAATTCTAAAAAGGTTTGCCTTCTTTGGTAGAAAGAATAACGTTATTGATAAACAAGCAGTTTATTTATTTTTACAATGTTTTCGAAAACCCCTTTTTTAAAGTGGGATTTAAAAAGTCAGTATTATGTGGGAATGAGTAAATGTATATTAAGGAAGGAAACTTGTTTATCTGTAGGAGACCTTGATGCAATAAGTAATGGTTCATGTGGGACCAAATTGAAGCAAAGTTAGAGTCGAACCCTGTGTGATGTATGTGGTCCCCACCTCACTCCACATTTTAGCCTAGACTAGCTTAATTAAAATTTTCATAATTCTCCTTTTCGTATTGTGTTTTCGAGTCTTGGCAAAAGCTAGAAGTCTAAATTCATGATCTGTGAAATGACACACCACTGCTGCATTGCATTCATAATCCATTATTGTTTAGTGCTGAGGCTTGAAATGCCCCCCCCCCCCTCCCTCCCTGGAGTCAAGTAGGGCAATCCCGAATTTAGACTGGTATCGTTAGATTAGGACAGGCTCGCCAGTCAAACTTCGACTTAACTTACAAGTAAATAGTGGTACCGGTCTTTCAAGGATTAAAGCATTTCGATGGTTGCTGTGTGTTGAATAGTTTATCGCTAATTGTATCTTTTTCCTAGCATGAACGTCAAGGCAAATGGACGCACGTTAAGATGAACCCACGTTTACATGCGAAAAGTTCCATACACTGACACAAATGAGCTTCTTTTTATCCTAATTTTATTTCGCGAAAACGGACAGAAGTATAAGCATGCATGGACCATCGTTTTTCTAAAGTCGTTACCGATTTCGCAAATGAGTGGCGCCCCCCGAATATATTTTGTTTGAATATTTGGATAGAGCATTGAAAAGGGACTCTTAAATATACAGTACCGTCACATGGGACCCCGGCTTAGCGTCTTATCCGAAAGACAAGCAGTATGTAAGTTTGGTCAGTCCGGTAAGTGAACTAGTGCCCCGAGGATCAAAGTGAAGTGATCCACCAACTTGCCTATGCGCAGACTTGCAGCATTCTGCTACGCATACCATAAAACTGTAGTGTAGGTAAATTACCGGATAATACATCTGTCGAGTAATAGTCGCCTGTCAAAAGTGACAGTTTTATTCCAGGCGTTGGGTCATATCGTGACGGATTGCGTCTCATAATCAAAGAATAAATCAAAATAAGCTCTTGAAAATCATTTTTCTTGCAAAGTTTTTTACTCTTAATGTTTCAAAATTCAAGCACTTTAAACTGCCATTTTCAACATCTTTGATTTTTTACCAGTTTAAACTATTCTCGTCTGGTTTGGGGGCACAACATATATTTTTACATATGACATAAGCCGTTGGAGTGAAAAAAAAGTTTATTTTTTTCATATTGCACGGGGGAATTATACTAGTGTAATAACTTTGCAAGTGCACTAAAGCCCATGGTAACGCCCGTTCGTTATTGTGAAAATGATGACATGTAAGAATGTAAAGACGCCATCATCAAAAGGGTTAAATATGTTTCCGCGGAATCTGTTGAAAATCAACAAATCTCAAGAATTTCATCGATTAGATAAAAAAGTAATACCATATTATAAATAGAATATCGAATTCGGGACCATGAAAAACCGAATTTATTAACCTCGTCATATAAAACAGATAAAAAAAAAAAAAACTCGTCAAAGCCTCGTTTTTATCTGTTTATAAATGACCCCTTTAATTGATTAGGTATTTTGTGATAACTTATTGAATACCCCCCATATTTGATTGTAAATTGTCCTTTTATAAGAAGTAAATGGTTGGTTCGCATCAATTACTTTGTCATAAACTATATACAGCCGAGCGATACAAAAAACAATTATAATGAGAAAAGAACGTTTAACAGGATTTATTGATTGAATGGGTTTCATCGCCACTTTTAACAGTATATCAGTCATATCGCGGCGACTGGGGCACCTAACAATGGATTCCTGGTATTTCTCACACCAGCACTACCACCATATCCTTTTTAAGCCTCCAGCTGCTCATCCAACTTAGGGTTTACGATTATCCACTCATTTTTGGGAGACGTTCAACATGATGATTATGGTGACGACATCTCTTATCAAACAATATCTCATTTTGTTTCACTTAAAATATAGAGCATTGGTAATATCCTATGACAATGTGAAATTACAATACTTTCTGACTTATTTGACACATTTTTTCAAAATGATTCTAATTTGAATTGTCGACTTCTTTGAATTTGGATCATTTCCATCCATTAAACATGTGGGCGGAGCACGGACACCGAGCAGCCTGGACAGCCACTTAGGATATTTAGAATATTCACTATTGGCTAAAGAAGCTTTCGGTCAGTATCTTCATATACAACACGCAATGGAAAGTCTGATTAGAATTTATCGATGCAAAACCTGATCTAAGACATAACTTTGCACACGTGCGTTGGCTGGGCATGGTTGGAAATGTCAAACATGTTCGATTGAAGTCAGACAATCGCAGGAATAAAAGAGTCAGTTCGTGAGATTTCCAACCATTTCACATGAACGCCTAGTAAAACTGTGTGGCTGTCTAGTTTTCTTAATGTGTGCGATTTACACACACACTTTAGTGACTTACGCCAGGCTAGAAATGGGGCCTACCCTATCAAAATGATGCATGAAGTATCAATTACCCCCAGAGATCATAAAATGCCCATTATCACTCAGTTATGGTGCCTGGTCAGATTTTGGTCAGCAGTGTAGAATACAGATGGTTGAAATTTCATATCAAAGACACCTTCATACTCTGTAGACAGAATTCAGTTTCTCTTCAACTAGTTAAGCACTTTAATAAGAGTTATTTGTAGCAGAAAACATGCTGATATGCTTAAAATGTGTTTTTTGTGTTAACCCATTACCAGACAAAATGTAAAAAGACTTGTTCATAGTCCAAGACATTGCAAACACCAATTTCTAGTTAATGAAATTTTAGATATCTTTTAGGATTTTTGGTTACAAAAAATATGGATAATGAAGAATTTGACAATAAAAAGAAATTTCTTCATTTTCCACAATGTGTTCCAATGTTTTATTCCGGATGGGCATCAAAAAGAGGGATTGAATGGGGATAGATTAATAAAGCCTAATATATAATTGAACCAGTGCACAGCATTTCATAAACAATTTCACAAGTATGTGATCAGATATTGAGAAGTATGGGCAGTTACAGTGTAAAAGAATATTTACTTACCAGCTGAAGAAGCTAAGAGTCTATATCTATCTATCGAGAGCATGGTGAAAACTCTGATCAGACTGTAAACATGTATGGTCTGGTCTAAGATTTAACTTGGTGCACATTTGAAATCATTTGAAATGTAATGCACTTGACCAATTACGATCCATTGAAAGTTGTTTTTAGCTCACCTGAGCACGAAGTGGGGAGGGCTATTGTGGTCAGTCATCGTTCGACGTCTGTCAAGAAAAGGGCTAATTCTCAGAATGCAGTAATTCATTGAACTTTTATGGTAGAGGGTCAATAGACATTGACTCATACAAAATATCAAAGCTCTAGGCCTTATGGTTTGTAAGTAGTAGATTTTCAAAGATTTCCTTCTTTGATCCTTTGTAAAATCGGATCGCACAGAAAAGGCTAATTTTCAGAATACAACAATTCTTTGAAGGATTTTGGTAGGAGGCCAATGAACATTGATACCTACCAAATATCAAATCTTCATGACTAATGGTTTGGGAGAAGAAGAATTTCAAATAGTTAATTCCTTATTGTTTGTAAAATCAGGGATCGCACTGTAAAGGGCTAATTTTCATGGCATGGTAATTTTTTAAAGTATTTTGGCAGAGGATCATAAGGTGATGATACATACCAAAATATCAAAGCTCTAGGCCTAATGGTATTTTCAAAGAGTTCCTTCTTCATTCCTTTGTAAAATCAGGGATGGCACAGAAAAGTTTTGTTTTTTTTTGTTTTTTGAATGGGGTTTATGGGGTTTAACGCTGTTTTAACAGTATTTCAGTCATATCGCGACGGCTGGGGCAACTAACAATGGATTCCTGGTATTTCTCACACCAGTACTACCACTACATCCTTTCCCTAGCCTCCAGCTGCTATCCCACTTAGGTTTACGATTATCCACCCATTGGTGAGAGACGAATGTCGGAATGGATATGTGCCGCCACTGGGGTTCAAACCCACGACATCCCATGATTGATGATTAGGAGTCTGACGCGCTACAGACTGCACTATAATTTTCTGAGTTTAGTAATTCTTTGAAGTATTTTGGTAAAGGGTAAATAGGTGATAAAATGTACCAAATATTAAAGCTCTAGGCCTATGGTTTAGGAGGAGAAAATTTTCTGATAATTGTTTACGGACGGACAGACGGACGTCTGACATTTACTGATCAAATAGCTCATCTCCAGCACGTTGTGCACAGGTGAGCTAAAAAAGCCTTCTTAAAAGGATTGTGTAAGATATCCCATCACTTACCATTCAAAGTTATTAACCATTTTAAAGTTTTTGATATAAATTTAGTTTTTTATTTTATATTTAAGTTTGACATTGCAAGGTGTTCTTTAGAATACCAGTAATTTGTAAATAGAGACTTTCAAATGTTTAGAGAGTTGATGAATTTAAAGTTGAAAGAAACTAATCGAAAAATATCGATGTATTATTTGTCAAAGCAAGTGTGTAACAGATTTCCAAAGTAAACAACAAAACACCCAGGTTCAATGTAACAGCAACAAAGTCTTTTATTTCAGTAAAAGAGAACACAACAGTATTATAAATTTAGTGAATAAGTTAAGCAGACGAGTGTCTGGAGTGTATTTACGAAGCCAAACAGTTAAGACGAATGTGAGTTGTACACTAACTTGGTTAAAAAATCATCTGCTTTATATACCGACAACTGAAGGAAGTTCTGTAGGAAAACTATCCCGCAATTGACAGGTGTATAACGCTTTAAGCAATAAAGTTCAATAATAAGCGCGACCTGATTAAATAAGACTGGGAAGTACTTAATCTAAATTAAGTTAACTGGAGAATATAGAAATACGGCTAACCCTTAATAATCAATATTGTTACAATCAATATTGTTACATTCCTTCCATTGTTATTTTTTTTTTTTTTTTTTTTTTTTTTTTAACAATTAAAGTTAAAAGCATTAATTTACACAATAAGAATAATGAACAGTTACTTTAAACAATATCATCATTTAACAAATATAGATCAAGAGAAATAATGAAAACACATTAAACAATAATTGTCATATATACAAATAAATGATAGTGTCTCTTGAAAAAGAAATCATCTTCCGTCGAAGTCGAATTTTGCAGTGTACAGCGTGGCCAGTGCTGTCAATCTCGTTTGTTTTTCTTCAGGAGTCTGTTGTCTCCTCCCACGACTGGAGTCGGGTAACTGGTAGTTTATTTAAGAAAAACACACTCAATTGTCCACAATATTATTATAGTATTCTCAACGTATTCTGGAACGTAATCTGGAACAAATCGTCCATATATGATAAGTTTCAACCATGATTGATATTTCTCGTCATGCCACTGAATAGTAAAATAACAGCAAATAATGTCCAGTAGACGAACTTATGTAGTTTTGGCAGACACAAGTTCAAGTTTAGGATAAAGTGTCTCTAGAGGTTTGTCTTCTTTTGTAACAAAAGGTGCTGAAGGTAAGGTGGGTTCTGTAGTTTGAGCCTCCTCGTATTGGTTCTGCTCTCCCGATCGTGGTTTAGTGAATCTGGCCCATTTTCTGCTTCGTGCATTGGAATTCCTATTGCTACTACTAAATTTGGCCAATACATACTGACTGATTGATTTATATTTGCAAAGAATTATAAGAAGAATTATTGTCAAACCAATAAGTATCAGAATATAGCCCCAAAATGGAAAAGAGAATGAGTTATGGGAAGTGATTACATCAAAAGAGTCAAGTTCGTGTAAGAAATGATCAATTGGAATTGTGTCTATAGATTTTAAGTGATTTGGTAACCCACTAATATTAAAGCTGGGTCTTTCAATTAAAAGTGGTTTCCACAGATTAATATATGAAAGGTTAAATGAAGAATCTAGATCGTTAAATGGATCATTAACTTCAAATGTAGATTCATTGCGGAAATATGCCGGTAAATAAAGATGATCATTGGAAGCAGTACAGGATATGCCCAGCTTAAGAAGACCAATTGGTGGTTTGATGCTGTAAGTGGAATCTCTTAAGTTTGAATCTTGACAAACAACGGTGAATTTTATAAGTTTAGTTGTTGTTATCGCCCAAATTCCATTGAATAAATAATTTGCCATAGGTAACATGTTGGATGGTTTGACAACGGTTTTACAGCATTTATCGACTCTGCTTGATTTATTCAGAAATAATGCCACTAAGCAACTTTGACTAAGATTAATTGGATAAATTGGACTGGGAAGTTTGCAAAAAGGTCGAAAAGGGTTAGAACATTGAATAAGTTCAGTTTGTTGTAAAAATGCGAACTTTGTATTGTCACCATTTATTGCTAGTGCTTGAGATTCTAAATCGTATTGAGCTGTCATGTCATTATTTTCATTTTTATTTGAAATACCTAATGGAAATGGTAGATTATGTGCGACGAAAATTTCAAATTTTGAATTTGAATCAAGTAATGGTACTGTAACAATTGCGTAAATATGATTTCCATCCAGAATAGTTCTACAAGTAAGCATATTATAAAATTCCCAAATATCATTTTCTGGATTTCCAGGCAATGTTAAATAAAAAGGTAAATGTGATTTAATTTCCAGAAGAATGTTTCGGAACTCATCCGGTTGAATTGTGCTAGGACTTAAATGCCCTAAAGATAACATGTTTAATTGAAGTTGCAATTTCTCCAAATCGGTAACTGCTTTGTGCATAAAATCTGTTAACTCCTTACATAGCCGATCTATTTTCATATAAGCTTGATTGAACAAAGCTAACTTCATAACTCTTTGTAGTACTAGATCATTAGCCTGTTTCATTTTAGTTTCGACTTGTCTTAACTGATCCATAAGTGTTTATTGCGACCCTATTTTCCGAGACTGCTGCTCGTGTTGTATTCATTATTGTTAGACTTTCTCTGACAACATGTGAAAGCTGCTTTTGATTACTGGTTAGAGCCTGAACATTACGTTTAATTGAGCTTAGGTCAGCATCTGAGACCGTACCGAATAGATAGCTTGATGCTGAACCAACAAAAGGAAGTAAAGATCTTTTATTTCGGATTTGTAATCCTTTAAGTGTTGAAAAGGTATTATAGATATGCCTATAAGCCATAAACATTGCATTTATTTCTAGTTTTAAATCGTTAATTATTCCAGTGAAGAAAACTTTGGAATCTAAAAGACCCTGATTATTATTTTGCTTATGAAGTAATTCAATAGCCCTGATAGAATCTTTAGCAAGTTTGAAATCACCTGCTATTTTGGAGATGAAATCATCATATGGTTTTAAATCTATCAAGAAAGTTATTGTCCATTTGGACCTAGTAGTCGTTATTTCATTTACTTTTTGAAAAATAACGTTTTGTTGAATTAGAAGGGAATTTGTGAGAAAGCCAAAAGATAGTAGCAGAAGGATTATAGAAACAGCCATAGTCTGAAAAGTAAGAAAAGAAATGAAGGAAGAATGATAGTAGATTAAGAGAAAGATAACAAATAATATGTTCATTCTTTTTCTACGGGATCGATAGGAATTAGTTCTATATCGCACCATGTGCATTCAACGGTGAAGCCCTCATCATCATCAAAGAACCCTTCATCGGGTACAGGACAGTTATGTTTCTGGCCAAGATGATCTAGGACAGTCCAGCATTTGCCACATTCGACAATGCACCTTTGTCGGCATATGGGACATCTCACCATTTTTCTACAGGAGGGAAAGAAAGAAAAGAAGAATGGAAAAGAATTATTAACTGTTTTATGAGCTTTAAATATAGGGGATTTAAGAATCAATTATTCCTGCGATTGCAATCAATAAGTTTTTCAACTTGTCACCTTGTTGTTGAGTATTATTTTCCAAGGTAACTGCCGATACTTTATTTTCCGTGCTTTCATTTGACATTGACTTATGACTTTTATGTTGAATAGCATCAACTGACATGGCGTCTTCTTTATTGTCATTATCACTGTCATTGTCTTCGTCTGACTTGATGGATGATGGTTCATCAGAAACATCATCAGACAAGTCATTGGCCAACTCTTCGTCATGTCGTTCCTTCAGTCTCTTTGATAATTCCATCAATGGAATATCATCCTCTTCGTCTGAAAAGTCTCTCTCATTTCTTTTCATCTTTATTATTTTGTTCAAAGGCTCATTCGAATCACCCTCAGATTTTTCTGAGTCGGAGCTTTCGTCTGGTGAATCAACGAGTACAGTCTGTCTGGTCAAATTCTTTCGTAAATCTTTAGGTATCTCCCATTCGTCAATAGGGGCTAACCTAATTTGCTCGGCATGAGCCTTAACTGTCCTTCCTGTTAATTGGTCCTTTATGATAAAGCTTACTGGTCCCTTTTGTTCGATTATTCGAAAATACGGACGCCAGTTATTTTGTAGCTTGGTTGACTTTCTAAAGTTCTTATAGAACACTGCGTCACCAACTTTAAAATCTGTCTGTTTGCTATTCTTATCAGCATATTTAGCTTGTCTGCGTTTAGCACGCTTGAGTAACTTATGGACTGTCATAAATGTTTTATGTTGCTGCTCAAGAGCAATTTGATGAGTATCTTCACCATGGTATTTACGTCGAGGTCTCAGTAAATTGTCAATTGGTAAAACAACGTCCCTGTTATACAGTAAGAAAAACGGGGAAAAACGTGATGATTCACTTATATTAAAACTAATAGCTGCCAGAGCCTGGTTAAGAAAAAGATCCCATTTATAAATCTGATCATCAATGAGTTTTGCCAAAACATCATGTAATGTACGATGAAATCGCTCAACTTTGGCATTGCTTTGAGGATGATAAAAGGTTGTAGTTACATGATCTATGTTAAGACCTTCTAGGGTTTCTTGCACAGTTTTATTGACAAATTCAGTACCGTTATCCGTAACTATTTGCAAGCAAGACCCATATCTAGGAAATATTTCCTCAATAAGCAAATGCGCAATGGTTTCACCTTTTTTGTCTGGAATTGGAAATGCTTCCGGCCATCCTGAATACCAGTCGACAAAAGTTGCAATGTACTTATTTCCCGACATAGTAATAGGATAAGGTCCAGAAAGATCCAATCCAATTTTTGCAAAAGGGTATGGGGGAATATCTGTTTCTTGCATTTGAGCTTTTTGTGACTTAAGGCCTCGTTTTTGACAAGTAATGCATTTTGAAAGGTAATTTGTTACTTCTTTGTACATATTTGGCCAGTAACATTTAATTTTGATAGAGTCAAAAGTTTTATCTATACCCATATGACCATTGTTGTCATGGAACTGGAGCAAGACCTGTTGTTTTATATGACTGGGTATATACAAACGAAGTGTAGGCTCATCATCTGGACTGCTGATGTAATATAAAAGATCATTTAGAATGACATGTTTCTTATCTAATGTCTTTGAAGCTTTACCCTCAAGTAATTCTCTTCTGATAGTTGTTATAAGTTCATCTTTATTTTGTTCTTGAAACATATTGAAATTCAGAAATTCTTTTACTGGGTCTTGTAAATCCTCAGCCTCTTTATTATAACTTGCAAATGCTTTAGGATCAAATTCATTTGAGTTTATTGCTCCTATTTCTAGTGAATTCTTGTTAATATCTGGCTCAATTATTGCATCTTCTATAGGATTACTTTTAGAATTAGCTTGAATTACGGGACGCGATAAAAGATCAGCACAAGTGTTAGATTTCCCTTCAATGTATTCTATTTTGCAATTGTATCCCGCTATACCAAGAGCCCAAAGTTGGATCTTCTTGTTCTGAATAGGTCCATCAAGAAGGTACTTTAATGGTTTATGGTCTGTTCTGATTACAAATTCAGCATTATGTAGGTAGTGATCTAATTTCTGCAATGCATAATGTATCGCAAAAGCTTCCTTTTCTATAGTGGACCACCTAGTTTGGGTATCATTCAATTTGTGTGATAGGAAGTGAATAGGTACTTCTGTTGTTACGCCAGGAATAAAGCTTTCAGATTCATTACATGGCTGAGTGAGACAAGCACCAATAGCTTTGTCACTCGCATCCGTGTAAAGAACATACGGTTTGTTCAAATCAGGGTATGACAACAAAGGAATGCTTGTTAAATGTTGCTTTAACTCATCGAAAGCATTTTGACAGGACTGAGTCCACTTGAACTTTGCATTTTTCTTAGTAAGGTTGATCAAAGGAGAAGCAATTTCAGAGAAATTTGGCAAGAATCTTCGGTAGTAGCTGCACATGCCAATAAAGCTTCTTACTTGTTTAACCGATATAGGATTTTGCATATTTCGGATTGCTTCTACTTTGTTAATGTCTGGTTTGATGCCATTTTCATTTATCACAAATCCTAAGTAATTGGTTTCCTTTTGAACGAAATGACATTTCTTTAATTTCAATTTTAAGCCATGTTGTCTTAGTCTTTCGAAGACCTTCTGAATATGAACTTGGTGTTCTTCAAAAGAAGAAGAATAGATTAGAATATCATCAATGTATGCCACACAGAAATCAAGACCTTCCAGCACATTTGACATAAGCTCTTGGAATACCGATGGAGCATTAGCTAATCCGAAAGGCATAACATTGAACTCATATAATCCAGCATGACATGTAAATGCAGTCTTCTCACGATCATCTGGGTCCATGGCAACTTGCCAATAACCGGACTTTAGGTCAAGGGTGCTGAAGTACTTTGCTTTACCAAACAAAGCTAAAATTTCGTCAATAACAGGAAGTGGATAAGAGTTTTTCTTGGTAACCTTATTCAATTTCCTAAAATCAACACAGAATCTTTTTGATTGGTCTTTTTTGTCAACAATCACTACCGGAAATGACCATGGGGACTGGGATTTGCGTATTACATTAGCCTCAAGCATTTCATGCACTGCTTTTTCAACAACTTTCCTATTATTGAGTGGCGTTTTGT
The DNA here is from genome assembly GCA_946902895.1 of Fragum fragum. Taxonomy (NCBI): domain Eukaryota; kingdom Metazoa; phylum Mollusca; class Bivalvia; order Cardiida; family Cardiidae; genus Fragum; species Fragum fragum. The sequence goes on from OX336375.1 coordinate 19,994,152, forward strand.
ATGCTTTAAGTTTTATTGGTGAACTGTCTCCTGTGTCTATTTTCATTTTTACAGTTTCTGTTCTACCCAAGTCTGAATCTTTAACTGCAAACAAGTCTTTGTTTTCTAGAATTAGATTAGTTATTTCATTTTTATGTTCTATTGGAACGTTTATGTTGGATTCGAAATCGAAATCTATAAATTTTGTACTCTCTTTTGTGTTTTTTGTAACAGATGATATTTCGAATAGTTTTGAGCTTGCACTTACATCCTTGTTTTGAGTAATTGATGAAATTTCTGATGATGAAATACAACTTAGCTTTCCAATAACACTGCCTCTCTTTAATGAAAATGACTTATTTGTATTATTTACTAGAAGAGTAGGTATTTTTCTTATTTTATTTAATTTTCCAATGGAATTTGCAACCATAAGTCCTGGTTCGTCAAAGATATAGCCTTGATCTATTGCTGAAATTTGATACGTTTTTGATGTGTCGAAGGATGGATTAGACCTAGCTTTAGCCCATACGATTTTTGATGTTTGAGGTTCGATTTTGACTTTAGAATTAAGTCTTAAAACAGATGAGATGTGGATATCTTCTTCCAAAGGTGCATAAGTGCTGTTTTCTATACGTAAGCAAGCCAAGTCGAAATAAAGTCTAACTTGATTGTCAATCATCCAATCCCTACCTAAGATAAGGTTACGATTCATGTCCTTAACTATGAAAAAGGTATGCTTAAGTTTTTTTCCCTTAATTTCAAATTCTACGTTTGCGCATCCCCTAACTGTTAAATTCCCTCCATTAACTGATTGCAAATTTACTGTCTTTTTTATGAGTTTTGGAGCCTGCTTTAAAGATTCAAATACCCGATTATGCATAAGACATACTTCTGCGCCACTGTCAATAAGTGCTCTAAATTTATTCTTGCCGAAATGTAAAAGACATGTACTGGGATTTCCTGCCAAAGAGATTTTAAAGGTGGGTATTTGTTTATCATTTAGATCCTTTTTGTCGGCCCTATCACAAAAAGGATGACCTAGTTTTCCGAATTATTTTTGAACAGACGGCCTATCTTGCAAAAACGTTGAATGTGGCCCTTTTTGCCGCACTTGAAACACACATAATTATCATAATTTCTTTGTTCAGTGCTTACTGCATGGACATACCTTCTTTGTGAATCAATTGGGTGAGGATTTCTTCGAAATCTTTGAGCATGCTCCCCTTGAGAATGGGGTATACCATGAGGGTTTCTTCTACCTCGAGGGCGAATATGGTCAATTTCCATTGGGGTCCCCCTTTGATCAAAAGAAGACGGCAAAGAGTTGTGTGATGTGTGTGAACTACCTGTTCTTAAATTGAACCTACGTCTCAAATTTTGCTCCTGCAGAGCAGTATTTACAGCTATTTGAAAGGATGTAGGGTTATCTCGCATTAATTTTATTTTAAGTGAGTCCTCCCTAAGCCCATCTATGAAAAAGCCCACCAATTGACGCTCTATAGTCTGCGCATCTGTACCTGCAGGGAAGCTATCCCTTCCTAATGATAATAATCTTTCCGCATAGATTTGGACGTTTTCGCCATGATTTTGTTTAACTGACCTTAATAAAGTGAATGCATGCATCTGGTCTGTGACCTCTGCAAATCTAGCGGTAAGTTCTTGCTTTAGCCTATTCCAGTTTTCGTTAGGGTGCTCACTCAGAAATCTTTGAATGAAATCTGAGACAGCGTCACGGCTTGAGCGAAACGATAAAGATTTTATGCCTTCATCATTAAGACGTTCTAAAATTGCCTGTTTTTCTATGGACTTGATCCAATTTTGAAAATGTTTGGAATCCCCTGCAAAAGTAGGAACAATTAGTGCAGAATTTAGCGTGCCTAATGCTCCTGAAAGTTGATTAGTAAGCCCACTTATTTGGTTTGACAATATTTGAAAAACATTATTTACTTCATCCATATTGGCCATTCTTAATAGTAGGCAAAAATAGGAATTCAAAAATGCACTCACCAAGCTGGATTCTGCTAGTTCTTGAAGCCTCTCTTCTAATCTATCAGGATGATAGATCACTGGTCACTGCACCAAAACGAGTATGTAACAGATTTCCAAAGTAAACAACAAAACACCCAGGTTCAATGTAACAGCAACAAAGTCTTTTATTTCAGTAAAAGAGAACACAACAGTATTATAAATTTAGTGAATAAGTTAAGCAGACGAGTGTCTGGAGTGTATTTACGAAGCCAAACAGTTAAGACGAATGTGAGTTGTACACTAACTTGGTTAAAAAATCATCTGCTTTATATACCGACAACTGAAGGAAGTTCTGTAGGAAAACTATCCCGCAATTGACAGGTGTATAACGCTTTAAGCAATAAAGTTCAATAATAAGCGCGACCTGATTAAATAAGACTGGGAAGTACTTAATCTAAATTAAGTTAACTGGAGAATATAGAAATACGGCTAACCCTTAATAATCAATATTGTTACAATCAATATTGTTACAAGTGACCGAGTTTCTTTTTGATCATTATCAACTAGGTTATTACATAATTCTTATGATCTTTAAAAAAATAACCCTTTCTTGTACAAACTCGGGATTTAAGTTGCTGTGATTTTACACTTGACTAAACATTGTGGAAAAAGAAGAAATTGCTTGTAACTGACAATTTCTATTCTTCCCACAATAGTTTGTACCACATAGGATGATTTAATTTCAAATTGAATCCAATTTATATTGTCCTTTGAAACCTCATTTAATATGGAACTAAAATTACCAAAAAAAATGAGAAATGGTCAAAACAAGTACAATGTAGTTCAAAGTGAAAGTTACTTGAAAAATAACATTGGAAACAGGGCTGGTAAAGAAGACATTTATTTTTGAAAAAAAAATTGATTTAATATTCACCTTTTTAACACGAAATATATATTTGAATATATCTCAATTTTTTCAAAGAGTAATTATATGGAAACAGTTAAAGAATTATGTTACATGGACAACAATTTAGGATTCAAGTTACCAAAAAGATGGGCTGTTCTGCTAGGGAATGACAGTAATAGGCTTATCAGTTCCACTGGAGAATTTATTGCACATGTCCTGTTTTATAGTGTGATAATTAGGGTCAAGCTGTCTTCTGCTGTCAAGTTAATTTGTTCTGCATTCCTGTAGCTCAAATCTGAGCAGATTGCATACGAAAGTCGCTAAACTGCACAGGTGAAATAGTACAAAATGTCACGTTAAAGGCTTCAAAGAAATTCTAACAGGGAAAGAAGAGAAAAGAAATTGTGGTAGTGCTTTCCTTCCCCTTATTTTACATCTCGTTGGGACAAACTATTTCACAAACTTATCCAAACCAATATTTCTAATGTTTTCCTTGTTTTACATGCGTGTTTGTGTGCGTGTGTTTTTAAATACCATATGTGGTATTATTTTGTAATTGACGAGGAACTGAAAAAGGAAAGCAACAAGAACGTTAAGTCAGCATTTTCATGACGATAAGTTCTAGTGGTGAGTTGTCTGCCTTTGACCTCTCGACAAAATTCCGTAGATCCACAGAATTTCTATCAATATATATGTCGTTTTGTACAAAAGGCTCTACACATCTTGATTTAGATATCATGACCCAGATAATCTTCTAAAATTTGTTTGCTTTTTATCACAATTTTGTATGCTAAATATATTTCACGCTTACTTGTTGAGACTAGAATCTCTCTTGGGTCAAAGAACAAGATGACTAAATATTAAAAGATCATAAGGCTGGACGCAATTTATCACGATCACTTTTGGACAGTACAACATGTCTCAGGCGGCCTCTGTCATAAGTGATACTAAACATACTTAACATAGTTGATATTAAAAAATAAACAACTTTAACCCATTTAACACAAGCCCCCATTTTAATACACTTCAAGACACCAACTACTGAAAACACTTCGAGGAAAGAAGAAATGGCGCTAAACAAACAATTTCTCTCTTTTTTTCTCACTATATTTTCTTCACTTTGCGATTCTTATCTTTCAATTTTTGAGCATCATTTTCGAAGCGCCAATCCATTGTTCTTTTCAAATGGTATCACTTCCTCTTTCCATAATTTGTATGTTTTAATGATTTGTAAATACCATAAACCTCACAAAATCATGCGTTTGCTAACAACTTAAGTTGAGTTCTTTAGTACTTTATGTCTTATGCAACTTCTTTCTATTTCGACAAGCCTAAAATTTAGTCGTCTGGTAATAGGTTCAATCTTGATATAATTGGTGTTAGTATCATTTAGCAGAATATTCTTATTATATGAAAATTTTACAGTTCCTTTATTAATGCAACCGGACAGAGGGTCGAAATTAACCCTTTCCTGTTTTGCAATATTTTAGACCCGTCCAAATTCAACGGTTTTGCAGACGAAAATTTAAAGTGGCTACTGTTCAGTATGGCAGAAAATATTGTGGAAAAAGAAGAAATTGCTTGTTACAAGCAATTTCTTCTTTTCCCACATTTTTTTCTCAATTATAAGATCAAAGGTAGTAATAACCAGTGATTGTACGGGAAAGGGTTAAAGAGAATGAATTGCCAAAAGCAGGTATCAAAATTACATATTTAGCTGTCCACGAAATCGACGAATCTCGGCTGTCAATCTGTCAACCAAAAGATTGATTGGCAAATCAAAGCGTTCATTTATACTGGAAGTGAACTCTGAACTCCGACATTTATGTCAAGCATTTTGTTGGTTTGGCGACTTAAACGTCGTAAGTACATTTTATTCAAGCTGTATTTACGACGTTTAAGTCGCCAACCAATGATCTGCCTGTTATCTTATGCCCAAGACATTATATTTCACTGATCATGTATTACCTTAGTCGATCTGTAATGTAGTAGTGCAGTAGGAGTGGCCAGCGATCCAAAAAATGGGAGGAGTCTATTTTTACCCCTAAAGTCATGGCAGATGACTGAGTGTATGAATTAATTACGGCCACTTACTGAAATAGATCACGACTTCAATGAAAAAAACAAAGTACTGAAAGTACTGTAAGCTCGCAAAGCATGGTTTTGTTAAGTATTCTTCTTTGTCAAAGTATATCATGAAAAATAAAAGAGATTAAAGTAACTCTGGAGTTACATTAAATCAGGACAAAATCTTAGACTGGTTCAAATTGAAAGAAGTTGTAGACGAGTCGGTTGAATTTAGAAAATATTTGACAAATTTTACAAACAATTTCTTCATGGTCCACAATGTTTTCCTTGATTTTTCTCTTGAGATGCTCAAAAGGTGGGACTGAGTGGAAATGGGTTAAATAGCAAGCTCTCTACAATTTGGATGAATTTAATTCACGTGGCCATAGAAAGCAGTACGCGAAGTGAAGACGCTGATCAGACTAATTTTGAATACGATGTGTGCAAGGGGGCTAAAATACCAAAGGCGATGAAATTGCAAGCAGAGTTTGCAATATTCCTGAAATAACTACTTTTAAAATACCAAGGCGATGAAATTGCAAGCAGAGTTTGCAATATTCCTGAAATAACTACTTTTTATAGTGTAAACATTCAACGGATTTAGTGGTTAAGCCTCCAGCGGCAGTTTGCACTCACTGAACTCGGAGAAGCATGTCTGTTAACTTAAGCTATCAAAGATGACGCTCTGCTAACTAATAATACAGGGTTCATGAAATAAGTCGCATCTTTAATTAAAAACTTCCCTATATTTTTTAGCATGACTCCTATGGATCATGAAATCATTTAACCCCTTAAGTACTAGTACTAGCATTGGTTCCGGAACTTGGCCAAGAGGATAAAGTCACTGCTGTGGAAACAAACAGCAATAATGTCTAGAACACAAGCTTTTAAGGTAAATGTACATGTATTCTTCTTATATGACACCTAGTTATACACAATTTCATGAAAGTAAAAGCACAAACCATTCTTGTTTCAGAAGCGATGAACAAAAACAAAGTGTAGGCATCGAAAATGACAAGGTCACAAAAAACTGAAGAGTTTAGTTCATACTTTTCGTGTTCTATCGTGGATGAAGGTACTAAAGTATAACTTCCTACTTCGTTTTGAGTACAAAAAGGTAAAACATTTCTAAGCGTATGTTTTAGGAAATTCATTCTACTAAAGAGTATCGTCTAAACAAAACAATTTGCCCTGCACGGACGGATCCGATATTTCAAAATTGTGTATAAGCTGTGAGTAAATGTAGCTTTCTCAAGAGTATGGTATACCGCTGCTAAGGAAATGACCAAACACGGCTATCTATCAAGGAATATATCGACAAATCATTCATACAGCCCGGAATTGAGACATTAGCCGCCTTTTTGCTAGCCCTTTTTGTTGGTTGGGCGACTTGAATAACCTGTAGTTACGACGTTTGAGTCGACAACCACCTATACTACTTTTTTATTACATACTACTAGCCGTAATCTTTTCAAATTAACGTCGTTTAAAATCGATGCGGGGCTTCTTGTAAGAGCCAGTTGACGGGGGCTAACAAAGTAAATTGGCGGAGCCAGTGAATGGTCAATTAAACATATATAGGCCCGATCGCTGAAATGTTCCGTAATCACTATTTCTTCCATACCCAAGTCTTACTATCATCTTTTCCATCGGCTTAGATTTAGTCAATCCATATTCATAATTCTACTTCTACACGAGTAAGGTATCCTTAGTGTTAATCTGTATCTACACAGTAGATTTATAATTGACCAATTGAAGCTGCTAATCAAATAACCAGTCTACCAATGAAATTTATTTAGATAGATCAGAAAGGAGTTTTGAACTCCGACGTTGGCCGCCACTTTTGTCAATCGCTTTTGTTGGTTTGATGACGTAAACGTCGTAACTACAGCTTATTCAAGCTGAAGTAACGAATTTGAGGTCGCCAACTAACAATCTACCCATGATGCTATTGGCCGTAAATGTTGCAAAATAACGCAGTTTAAAATCGTAGCTGGACTTTCTGTTGGAGTCGGTGGCCGTGATTGACGCAGTAAGTGGGCGGAACCACTAATTGGTCAAGTAACGGTGCCTACATAGTAGCCACCCCCTTTTGAGACATATATATGTCAACCTGCCAGGTGTAGGTTGGATATATAACAGTTTGGTCTCATAGTATTTTATAGAATATTTGCTATATTTGGTGCATAAAAGATAAAGAATAGAAATGGTGTCGGGTCTGTGATTCAATTTCGTTTTGCGTAAATAACCAAACTTTATCAGTCGAATCTTAACAATACTGATAAAACTAATCGAATACAATGGTAAAATGATAATTTCGCTCCTTCATCAGATTGATGGAATTTCATTTATTTATTTTTTCTCGTCGTTTTGGATAGAAACATTGTGGATAGTGAAGAAATTGCTTGATACAAGCAATTCTGTTCATTTTCCACAATATTTTCAAAAGCTTTATTCTTGAGGGGCGTAAAAAGAAAGGATTGTATTGGAATGGGTTAAACGTTCTACACTTAATACTACAACCAGAGCTAAATCTTTCTGCGCGATATCCGATATAAACCCATTCACACACAGCAAAATGTTAGACCTGTCCAAATTGAAAAGAGTTGCAGACGACAGAATAAAGTTTATTACGTTTTAGATTTTTCAACTTTCTGGGTAGAAAGCATTGTGTAAAATGAAGAAATTGCTTGTTACAATATTTATTTTTTTCTTTTTTCTTATAGGGCGTTTTAAAGCGTCATTGTGTCGGAATGGATTAAGACTATGCGGATAGCGACGGTCATTGATCCACGAATTCTCTCTTGCATAATCCGTAGTTTCCGCAACCCTGATTTTTTTCAGCTTTGAAACGTGGCATTTCCAATAATCCAATTAACATGTCTGTGAAGCGCATACACCAAAAAGCCTTTGTTCTAATTTCTATACTACTCACTGATCGCCTTTTAGAAATATCAGTCATGAGAGAGAGAGAGAGTGAGAGTGAGAGAGAGAGAGAGAGAGAGAGAGAGAGAGAGAGAGAGAGAGAGAGAGAGAGTGAGAGAGACAGAGAGAGAGGGGGGGGGAGAGAGAGGAAAGAGAGAGAGAGAGAAAGAAAGAGAGACAGAGAGATAGAGAGAGAGAGAGAGAGAGAGAGAGAGAGAAAGAAAGAAAGAGAGAGATATTGTAGGTTCTGATCAGACGATATGGACTCACGCACAATAAATTTCAATTTCTTTTTAGCCATGGTGAAAGGTTTACACATAGGACTTAAGGACTAAGAATTATTTCTACAGTCAATCTTGTTCAAGCGACCACCTCTATTAAGCGACAACTTTCAAAATTCCCTTTCCAAAAAGAAAGGATATTCATAACTAATCCTTTGTTGTTTGATCTCATTAGAATCGCCTCAACGAGACAATTCTAATTAGGTCCATCAACACAGGATTAAGAGAGTATCCTGCATCTTAAATTATGTACGTAGTCGAACCATCCGTAATATGTCACAAAATAGTGTATAAAGCGACCATTCTTTTAAACGACTGCATTTTGGCTATCCCTTGAGTGGTCGCTGAACACAAGTTTAACGGTTTATTCAAAATATTTCATAGACGTTTCCTCTGATGTTGAGTATATTCCTTTTCAAACATGCTTAAGTTATTATGCCCCTCATATTGTTCTTTGTGTATACATGTTGTACCTTCTGTGTCTAATTGTAGAATTAAATAAACACGCATTTTACAGATAATTATTAGTAGATAGAATTAAAAACTCTTAATATTTTGCAATAGAAAACTTTGTGGATAATGAAGCAACTGAGTGTCGCAAACTTTTTCGTGAAGGGCGCATAAACGATGGATAATATGGGAATGGGTTAAAGACATAATAATTTAAACCCGTCCTTATTGGCCCAGCAGACCGCTATCATTTTTACGAAAATGGCAATGTGCATATTGATCGTATTTATAACGCAAAGGAATGCGACCAAGATTTGTTTTCTTGCCAATAATCACAATAAACAAATAACGATACTGAAGTGAAACAATATCTAATACAATCCTGCATTAAGAAGTTGGCATGTTTGTATATTATAACGCATGAGCGTGTCTGGGTCAGCCATAGAATTAGAGGTCGACAGATGGCGCAACGTCACGTGATAAATCTAGTAACGTTTATTGGGTATCGCGATGGGGAATGTTGGCATGTCTCTTTTAAAACATAAAGTGGGTGTCTTCCAAAATATCATAACTTCAGCTTCTTTAAGCTTAATAAACGACAATTTGGCAGTCTTTCGACGATAATAGATCGCCTGGATTAGTTCTTTGGGTCAGTGACTTGACTTTCGTTCGGACAACAGGTCTGTGACTTGACCTTCGTTCGGACAACAGGCTATGAATTAGAAATGAAGTGCATTTTAAAACAATGTGTTTTTTGCAGTTGTATATGTATTCACAATGACATGTTACACCGGTTTGTTAAAAAGATTCGTTAGTATGAATGACTCAATATAGGTCAACGTACAATTCACTTGAACTAAGAATAACCTTTTTAGCGTGTCAAGTACACAGGCATTAACAATAAAAGAATTTGGGTTCGGATTGGCCCTCTTTTTGACAGTTCTTACATTCCCTTGAATGTTGTCCTTTTTATCCCTCTAGTTACCTCTTTCCATCCATTTGCATACACCTGGTGAAGTATCGAACCCCGCTTGATAACGTAGCTACGATAAGATCCAGATAAAGATAGATGATTTTTATATCAAAATGTATTTATTTTTATTTTGATCACCAAACCCTATGCTGTGGGTATTCATTGCAATCGTCTCTTCAAGATGATTACAATAATACCCACAACATAGGATTCGGAAGACATATAAAAGATTTATAACGTCACCACTTGCCCTTACCTTGAGATACGGTAGCGCACCGGTGTTATTGATCCACAGTCGAAATGAGTAGGCCGATAACATTATAACTGTATACAGTCCATATCGTTAATGTTATACTGACAAGACGTCATTTTGTCAGGCCGGGCATTATTCGGTTAATGTATGTGTTAATTTACTGAAAGAACGGAATGCTTTAGTTGTTTATTTCATGCTAATCAAAGTGTAAGTTATTTGTAAATAAATCCCGTTATCTGGTGAAGGTTTCCAAATAAATATGGTGAAAGAGGAATCCCTTTTTGTTTGGTTGTTTTTATTTCATCTACCACTTTTCTCGTTTACTACCTGAACGTTGCACAATATAGTAACTTATTTCTACAGGCTCCAAATTGGGCCGAAATTTAAAGAAACAGGGGGCTTAAACGTCCTCACACTTTGTTTCTGCTCTATCGAATAGCAAACAACCACATGCTTACATTATATTAATATCATTTTAGGTCTTAAATAATTACCAAAGAGAGAAAACCAGACTGACCAATCAAATAATTCATTTAGAATTTTTAACTCCAACATTTTTTTTATGGTTTGTTAGCGAAAACGTCGAAGCTACATCTTATTAAAGCTGTAGACATTTAGGTCAAACAACAGCGATTTGCCTTTTATTTTATGTCCAGAACCATGTGTTTAACGAAAAAATAACGTTTTATTACCTTGGTCGAACTGCTAGGACGTAGGTTGGAGAGGGCGTGGCCTGAAACCCTTCATTTACAATGAAAGGTTTTCAATTGTTTAAAATATAAAAACGCCAATCACCATCGTATACAGTAAATGTAATGAACTACTTCTTGGTGACTTTTTCGGGACTGCTTTTACCGGATCTAACTGCATGCGTCTTTTACCTCAGCGATATCCATAACTAAAAAAACAAAACAACAACAACAACAACACACACACAAAAAAAAAACACACAAAAAAAAAAAAAAAAAAAAAAAAAATACACAAAAAAACATACAAACAAAAACCAACCAGACCCCTCTTAGAAAACAATGCAGAAACTGATCATAAGAACTGATATGTATCATATATAAATTAATAGACGTCAATGGCAAAGAAAATAATTCGTCTCTTTAAATGCATTACTGAAATTTCACCCGATAAAAAACATAATCTGATCCACCAATTTGTTTCTTTAAACAAATCCTACTACTTAAGTCAGAAAATGAAACTTTATCAGAATAATTAGCTAAAACACCACCACCTCCACAACAACAACAACAGCAGCACCCCCAAACAAAACAATAATGGTAGGGTACCCATTATCAGATAAAATATACATGTACATGTATTTTCATTTAAACGTCTCTAAAGAAAGTTATATGAAAGTAAACCGGAAATGCTGTTATGGACGGGAACATTACCGTGATCGAAACAATAAAACCATTTCTTACGCAATCATGCTACTGAGAATGATATGTTGGGAAAAATGTTAACAGACTTTTAGAAATGATAAAAATGAAATCTCGTTTGTAACAGCTCGCTTTTTTATGGTGTTTCTATAACTATGTTCTTAATGTCTTTCGACTGACCGATCACTCACATTGGCAATGCTACTAATCCAAATTGAATTTCTATCTGGATATTTTAGGTCAAAAATGGGAAAATATAACACCAAATAAAAAATGGCTTAAGAGTAACGAATAAGGGCATATTTGACCAATTTATTCAATGAAATTCTAAAGCGTTGTTTCATAATTCTTTAATCATACAAGTATTGTTTCTCTTTGTATTGTAATAAAAAAAATCACCAAACGATTAATTATCGTAAATCATTGATAATCGTTTTTAATAAAAATAAATCTTTTTTTTTGTCAAAGATCTTGAAAACCTACATTTGCAAATATTAAGTTTAAACTTCATGGATGGTATGATCTTACAGGCAAGATGTTTAGCGATCAAGAACCATATCTATGTGCCTTGCATAGTTTGGTGATTTATCTTTGTTGAACTCTTTTTGATTAACCTATTCCCACACACGCTCTCCGTTTTACCCCCCTCAAGAAAAAAAGCTTTGGGAAAAATATGGAAAATTAAGAAACTTGATACAAGAGTTTTTTTTTCGTTATCCACAATGTTTTCTACCCAAAAAAAAAAAAAAAAAAAATATATCCATCAACTTGAAATTGTCGTCTGCATTTTTCTTCAATTTGGACCAGTTTAAAATTGTGTTGTGCGGCTTAAATTTGTTTTTGGGTGAAAGTGAAGTAGCTACCAACTTAAAAATTTATTGATGCATAGATCTCATTAAATTAAAAGTATACTGTAGAAAAACCATAACTGTGGATTGCTTTTTTTTGATTCCTGTTCGTTTACTTATCTTTATTTGAAATTTGACAGGAGTGTATTTCGCGAAGTATAGTTGCAATCAACTTAATGATAGATGGATCTAAAGTTGCTGTGCTCCTAGACTGGTGAACCTGTCCTATCTATGCTGCTCTCCGATATTGTATCGTCAGATTAGGACAGGCTCGCCAGTCAAATTTGCTCCATACTCCTTGCTGGATTGAATGGAGTAATTCCCCTTTCAAAGGGAAATTACTCCAAATATAAGCGAGCCAGGAATCAATTAAAGTTTGTTGTTTTGTTGATATGAATTTAGGCCTGAAAATTACCCCGAACCAGCGTGTAACCAGCGTGTAACTTTTTAAATAGACAGGCCTCTTTAACCGTTTCTCGTTTTTCAAATTTTTAGACGGGTCCAATTTAAAAGAAGTTGCAGACGCCAATTAAAAGTTGGTGCGTTTTGAAAAACAACCAACCTACAGTTTAGAAAAAAAATGTGGGATATGAAGAAATTGCTTGTTACAAGCAATGTCTTCTTTTCCTACAATGTTTTCTTATGTATAAAATCACAGGGACTTTAAAACAAGGGATTGTACGGGAGAGGGTTAAAGAGATATGCAGTTTACGAGGACCATAATTCTAGTTTGATTAAATCTCGAGTTATTTCCTCATGGGTTTTTTTCGGCTGAAACTTTGTCCTGGACACATCCCCCTAAAGATAGTAACTATCAACTTGAAAATGATTATATCTAGATAAGGAAGAGTGTACTGTTTAAGAACATTAGTCATAGAAATTTTGAATAATTCTCTTTTGTATTTTTTATGTTGGTTTTCTGTATCGTATCTCAGAATGTATAATAGGTATCCCATCGAAACTCTAAATGCCGTCATAGCGCATTTGGTAGCGCGTCGGACTGTCAATTCTAGAGGTCCCCGGTTCGAACCCCGACGGCGGCACTCATCCTTTCCGACTATTTGTCTCTCACCAATGGGTCGATAATCGTAGACCTATGTGAGATAGCAGCTGGAGGCTATGAAGGGATGTAATGGTAGTACTGGTTAGAGAAATACCAGGGTTCCATTGTTAGGTGCTCCAGCCGCCGCGATATAACTAAAAGATTGTTGAAAACGGCGTAAAACCCCATTCAAACAAACAAACTAAATATATATTTCTATTAAGGAGTGCGATGCACGAGAATAATGGCCCTTTCCTGCTTCAACTATGAGTTATTTTGCTTTACTATTATCTTTATTTTTTTTTTATTTTTTGGCCAAAATTAGTCTGGAGCGAATCTCTGAGGTATTACGTCATGGCTTGGGAAATCGTACTAAAGAGAGCGGCAGAGCGTAAGAACTTTCGTTTAATCTTGTAGAGTTTTTGTGTTTATCGTTACACGGATAGCGAGTAAACGGACTAATTAAATCATACAGTTAGTCCGGAAGTGAGCTTTGAACTCAGTCAATAGTCGACATTAAAGTGAAGTTTTTTGTTGGTTTGGCGACTTAGACGTCGTAACTACTTCTTGAACCTGTAGTTATGATGTTTAAGTCGCAAACCAACCATTTCAATTTTTGTAACATTTAATATGGCCAGCGGTCATTCAATCATGGTATTTAAAATCAGGTTTCTCCTGCAAGTTTTATTTTCAGGCATTTTCGGCGGAGAATTTCTTAGTTTGAACTTCTCTCGTTATAAAGAGATTGGTTTTGTTAATACTCACCGAGATCTTTTAATGCTACATATCTACATACTAAATTAATATAAAACATCGTGGCTAAGAAAACAAGAGCCGTCAGAAACGGATTATGCTCACCGAAAATAACCCTGTCACAAAAAGTGTAAAACAAAAAGGGAAAAAGTTTGGACGGGCAGAGAGATTTAGATGCTGGTATATGCTTGCTATATTCCAGATATCCTAAATTTTAAATTACATCTTTGAGATATTACCTTGGCCTTGGAGCTATCTGATAATTTGTTTCAAATGGCACACAAAATCACGACAGAGAACAATTGTGAAAAGATATTTCGAAATCAATCTAGGATTTTAGAGGTTATGCACAAGACATGCTTAATTTTAATGATTGACCTTAAGCTGTTACTTTGACCTTTGAGCTAACTGATTTGGTTTTCAAATTGCACCTCTACTCATGACTGAGAACAATTGTGACAAGTTATATTGAGATCCAACGATTTTTGAAGGAGCTATGCTCTGGACATTCTTAATATTAATGTTCGACCATGAGCTGTGACCTTGACCTTGGAACTATTTGAATGATTTTTTTCAAATGGCACATCTACTCATGATAGACAGCAATTCTGTTAATTCATTTTGAAATCCATCCATAATTGAAGGATCTTTGTTCTGGAAATGCTAAAATTTCACGCTCAACCTTGAACTGTGTCCTTGACCTTAATCTGAAGATTTGTTTCAAATTGCGCATCTACTGATGACAGATGACAATTGTGTGGTTATTTTGATTAAATCGATAATTCTAGAAGCTATGCTCCAGAGATGGCTGGAGATTTGATTCAAACTGCACACCAACTCATGCTAGAGAATAATTTTGTAAAGGTATTTCGAAATCCATCCATAATAGAATGAGCTATACTAAGGAAATGCTTTATTTCAACGTTTGACCTTGGTCTGTGACCTTGCCGCTATCTGATTTTTTCTGAATAGTACATCTATTCATGATAGAGAACAATTGTACCAACTTATTTTGAAATCCATCCATAATTGAAGGTGCTATGCTGTAGATAAGTTCAATTTTCACCTTTGACCTTAAACCGTGACCTTGACCTTGGAGCTATCCGAAAATCGGGGAAAGAGCCTCGGCGCAAAACCATAAGGAATTCACGTGTGAAGTTTCATCCAATTTTGCTCAAGAGTTGTGGAGATATCGGGCGGAGGGACGGACAGACGGACGTACAGACGAAGCGGCGGCTGTATGCATGCCCTTCGGGGAGCATGAAAATCCATCATTTCATTAATGGAATAATGATTTATCTAATAAAGGAGAAGTCAAATGTTCTCACTTTTTAGCAAAATAACGTTGGTTTTCAAAGAACCTTAATAAAAATATCTAGAACCAAGCATTTCAATAAAGTACCTTGACAAATAAAAATGTTCACATATATTACGATCTTTTTCACAATACCATATCGTCAGTATGCGAAGAAAAATGTCGTAACTGCAGCTTTATCAATGGTGTAGTTAAGACATTTTGCTCGCGCACCGACGTTAAAGTCTTGTTTTTGATCACTTTATGAAATCTCAAACATCTTTTCAAGAGAAAATACTTCAGTCAAATTTGTTAAGGTTCTGCTTAGTATGTTTATGAGAATACGAAAGAAAGACAGTTGCGTGATACCCTGGCAACAACCCCGAATCATTTCGACCAAATGAAGTTTTTAACCAGTTCCCACACAACCCTGTTTTTGCGCCACCAAGAAAGGAAAAAGGAAACGTTGGAAAAAGCAATTTCTTGATTATCCACACTGTCGTCTATCCCAAAAGAAAACCTTTTTGAAGTCCAATCCCCTTTAAATTGTAGTCTGCAACTTCTTTGAATTTAGACTACTCTTGGTTTTTTGTTTATTGGGAATGGATTACAAAGAAAATTTTAAAATGAAAATATACAGATACCATCATCCATTATAACAGCATAATCTCTTACTTTGACGCTAAACAAATAATAACTGTGTATTGAATTTGACAAGCAACATTTCCTTTAATATGTTGACTACAACAAACAGATTATCGTCTTTTTCCGAAATAGTAGCCTACGTTAAATTATTTTCCACCAATTTGCATTCTCTTTGAAACGTTGTCTTCATTAATCTTTTGTGTTGATTCATGCTAAAGTATTGTTCCCTGGTAAATATTTAACCCTTTACTGTATAATCGATTACATTTTGTACATGCATTTCAGATAAGTGTGGCAGGAGCAATTCTACCATTCAATGCGCACCGATCTTGTATGACTTCCATGGAAAGTTGAAAAGAATGCACCAAAACCATTTCTGTATACCATATGTGCTCTAAAAGTGATTTTATGTTCTATTGTAAACAGTCCATAGCCCAGAGCTGATACAAATACTAATTGAAGTCTTTGAAGATGTAGAGAATATTATATTACGATAGAGATACAACACCTTGTATTTGCTTTGAGCTGCGGAGGAAAATTTAAATATTTCACGAGACCGAATAAATTCGATGAAATAATAAGAAAACTGTATTTACAGTTATTTCCCTTCTCCATTACCTATCCGATTACGTTTATTTGCATTATGACGTCATCTACAGAACTAAAATGACGTCATCTTAGACTACATTATATAGCACTATCAGATACGGATTTTTTCTGGCGTAGACGTGTTTGTCTGTGTGGAATGTATTTATTTTACCAGAAATATTTATAGGTGTAAAAAAAAAAAAAAGGGATTATGACCGCTTTGTAATGGCAGTAGATTTTTCTCTCTCTGTTCTTTGACAGAATTTGATTATCAAACCTACACACTAAGAGTAATTTTAAAGAAATGGATCATGCTGGTCATCGAGCGAAATCGGTCGCTGATTTAACCCATTACCAGACGGGACAATCTTAGACTGGTCCAAATTGAAAGAAGGTGCAGACAACAATTTAAGTTTATTAAATTCTAAACTTTTTCATCATGATCGACCAGCAATTTCTTCATTTTACGCAATGTGTTTTCTTGGTGCACAAAAATTGTCATTGTGTGGGAATGGGTAAAAACGCGTTTGAGGGAATCTTGAAGATGACCGACTGTCACATCAGGAAACACCATCAGTTAAAAGCTATGTATAATTTTGGCAGTTCGGCGGTTTTTAAAGCGGTATAATGCTACACAGTAATGCATCTTACAGGAACGAGTCCATGCAATTATCTATAATTGTTTGCAAATGGCATAGGTTTTTGCTAGAGGGGTCCAAAAGGTTCCGAGGGTTGACCGGAAACGAGCTTGGTTCAACATGTCCAAGAAAACCTCGCCATATTTCAGCAAGATCCGCAGAAATTTTTCAAGTAGTTTGCATCTGTTAATTAAAGACATGTTTCACCACCAAAACAACAGTGAAAACACACAAGATCACTGTCCAGAATTAGTCCAAGTCCACGTGACCTTCACCCAGGTTCGTTCGCGATATTTCACTGCAGATTTAGTCTCTTGGTGGGGTTGGGGTTGTACTTTCCACTAGGAAAGCATACAATCCTAATTATACTCGTACATATACATTATATATAAGTATCTTTCTACAGAACCCAAATAGTTTTATAGAAAAATATAATCGCGTCTTAAAACCTTATCATTAATCACTTCCTTAACCCTTTCGTATTCAATCCCTGGGTTTTACGTCCCTATGATTTTATGACTAAGAAAACATTTTAGAAAAAGAAGAAATTTTTTGTAATTTCTCCTTTTTCCCCAATATTTTCTACCGTACAGAATGGTTATTTCCAGAGTAAATCCACTTTAAATTTCGTCTTCAAAATCTTTGAATTTGGACAAATCTGAATTTTGCAAAACAAGAAAGGCTTAACTGATTTTCTGTTTTACGAACGGTTTGTGAAATGACAGATCGCTGGTCATGCAATCTGATTAAAACCAGATCCGCCATAATAGCCTATTGCTATACGTCCCTGCGTAACTGAGAGATAGCGTAGTGGTTTCGTAGAGATGTTTTTAATGAGATTGGCCGGTCAAGTCTATTTTTCTCCGACATAGAAGTGGTAATAAACGTCTATATTTACTAAAACCCATTCGACCAATCAATTCATGGACGTGGTTGGACCAGAACTTTGAACTCCGACATATATGTTAAACACTTTTGTTGGTTTGGCGACTTCTTTAAGATGTCGTCAACCAAAGTTCTCTAAAGTTCCGACTTCTTTTGCGATAATCACTATCTAGTAGCCCTTTCTGTAAGCAGCCAGGGTATGATATCCCAGAAAAACCGCTTGACAGAGAATGTTTTACCTGTATAGCTATATCAAATTAACGTTTTCGCATATCAATCGTCTCATAAAAACAACAGAATTTAATGCAATAATAGAAAACAAAAATGATGTAGAAAACATTCTCTAAAGTGAACCATTTCAAAATGACTAAAATCTATTGTAATTATTACATGTTTCATCTAATACGAAAATAAATCTAGAGATACATCGTCTTTTCAACAGAAAACGGAAGCATATTTGAAAATAAATAATAAAATTACAAAATATGTTTTAATTTTAGACTTCCTAAGCTATCATCTCAGGGCGACACTCACGAGTAATGAGCTTCAAGTGTACCACCAGTACAATTGATCAATCGCGGCTGTCAATCAAGGAATCAACCGACCTGTCAAATCATTTATTCAGCTTTCAACTCCAACATGGGCCACCTTTTTTGTTCATATTTTTGTTGGTTTGACGACTTAAACCTCGCAACAACAGCCTGTAGATGATATTCTGAAGTAAACATTCTTTGGTTAATTTAGCATTCAATATTGAGCATACATACAATATATTTCAATTTGAAGCAAATATCGTCTTCGGACGCCAAACTTTTAAAAATACAGCTTTATTAAAGCTATATTTACAGTATTTAGGTAGCTCAATGATTATATATATAATCGTTTCTGATTCTTTTCATTTACAGGATGTAAACAAAAAGTATCTCATAACCACAACAAACTGATACATGGACCGGCATATCATTTTTGATGACCTTCAACCATCCTCAAATGCAGTGTTGTTGTTTAGACCCGAATGTAAGTGACCGCTTATCAAAAATACAACTGTAGCAGGTGAAATGGATAAAGATCCTTCGGCTTCTACGTTGTTTCTGGCGTGTGATTTAGACGGTTCTGGTTATATAGATGAGGCGGAACTCGCAAAGATCTGTCCTGAACTCAGTAAGGAAGAGCTGATAGAAGTGTTTCGAGCATTGGATAAAGATGGGGATGGGCGCATCGGTAAAGATGAATTTTCTCGGGGATTTAAAGAGATTGGGGAGGCGTTAAAGGAGAGAAGAAAATCACGATTAGAGAGTGGGAACTCACTTGATGATGTGTCCCTAGAAGAATTCATGGGTGACTTGGATGATGGTCTCAAAACTCTTACATGGTAAGATGTCCTTATTCACATCGGTGGAGTGTATGATAAAATATTTTAGGATTGTATTAACCCATTACCAAACGACAAAATTTAAGACTGTTGCAAAATTGAAAGAATTCGCAGACTTGTGTTTAAAGTTGATAAACTTTTAAAAACATCTTTGTCTTTAAGGGTAGAAAATGTTGTGAATATTGAAGAAACATTTTTCACAAGTTTTTCTAACGCTTCAAAAAGCAGTTTTATGTGGGAATGGGTTAAGTGTCCTTATGATAGACAAGTTGCTATGAAACGGTTTGCAAAAATAAAAAAACAAATTTGAAAAATTAATTGTCAGGTACATGGACCTAAATAAAAATCTTAACGTAGTAACAACAGTTTGAATAAGCTGTAATTGAAGCCCGTTCTAAATTCATGATTTGATTGGTCAATCGAGTTTTTCATTTACTACAACTGTCCATCAATTTATAGATAATTAGAAAAGTCTTCCAGTCACACACTGAATGCCATGTCTATTTTGTGTGATCAAGCCGATGGACTCAAAACTGTAAGAGTATAAGAATCTGTTCACATAATTTGATAACTTGAGTATAGAAATTGTTCTCTCCACTTATTGCGAGAATAAGTGAAGGTAACAGTTTATTTATACAGCTCACTTGTTCAAGTTATCATAAGCTTGGTTTTTCATTCGTATTTTTGCTGATATCAATGCAGTAAAAGTAATCGGACTCTAAGAATTAGAATAAGATGTTGCAATTCTAATATAATTTAATATTTTTGTTTCGTCTATCAGAAACCCGATTGGAAAGAAATGTTCATACTTCCATGGACAAAATAGAACGAAGCCATTTTTGTATGTTTGCGCACGAAATAGTTCCATAAAAAAGCATCAGAATTTGTGAAATATTTGATTTTTTTCGCTTGTTGTCATCAAATTATAAGAAATGAAGAAAACAATTTTTTGTTTCATGGAGGTGTGAAACGAAAAAAATAATCATACTTATGTCTGAATCCGCTTCGTGTATTCATACAGTGTGAATAGTTTTTTTTCTTTCATACCCCCATGAAAAAAATATTCTTCAGCTCTGAAAATAAAATGTTGAAAATAAGTTAATGAAACTGCTCGTGCGAGTAACTTCTTTTTCTCTCAATGTTTTCATTTGTCTCTTCTTTGGCCGAAATAATAAATCTTAACAATAAAAAAGGAAGAAATAAAGGACTATTTATTGTGGAGAAGATAAACTCGGGTTGGTAAATAATAGAATCCTTAGATTAGGGTATAAACAGGAAAACGAAACCAATAATATTCAGTTACTTTTTATTTAAGAGTAACTTGTTTGAAAGGAATTCGACAATAAAGACATTTTATATTGTGGCACTAAAACGAGAAATGATTTGAACGTGATAAATTAAATAATTAATACAATACATCGTTATGTCGCAAGAAATGACCACAGTGCTGTGATCAAAAGAAAGCTTATAAATGATCGTAAGATTTTAGATGATAAATAAAACAATGTCAATCAAAGTACTGAAAGTACTGTTGGAAAGCAAATTTGATTGTTATGCTTTCAAGCTGTATAAACATTTGTTCGAAGAAGTGTATCAATTGTTTTTCCTTTTAATATATACAACGCTGACTAAGAAATTTGCAAGTTTTTGTTCTACCGAGACAAAAAAGGGTTTTAAAATTTTCATGAACCTGATGTCAGCATTTGCTTTGAGACAATTTTTATAATCCAACTCTGTGTGAAAGTTTCAATAGTATTTCAGAGTTTATACTGCTATACCTTTTCCCCAAACTATCCTCCTGATGAAAAAAGCTCTGAAAACATTGTGGAAAAATGTAGAATTTGCTAAGGAAAAAACAGTTCATTCCTCACATTTTTTACGGTAATTGAAAGATTATAAAATTATATAAACTTAAAAAATGACTTTAATTGGTATTAATCTAAACTTAAGTCATCAGGAAAATTGCTACATCGTATTCTTTTATTGTTTTAAGATTTGGTTGATTAAACTAAATATCGGACGAACATGCAAATGCATTCTGTATAACGATAAATTTGAACAGAGTGAATATTCGATTGTTGTTCGTCTTAATTCCCTATTTTCCCCCTTACTATTTTCTGAGGGTAGTTTAGAAATTATTTGTCCCACGCCAATTTGCATACGAGTAATGCCAAAGAAGAACTGTTTGCTCTCAAAAAACGCTGTAGCTTTCGCTGAAACCAGTGATTTGGTCCGTCGTATTGTCAAACCATTCGATGACCAAATCTAGGAACCAGGTTTTTATTGTTTTAAGTTGTAAAAATTGAAGAAGGGTGCATCAGTTGAAAATAATGCATATGGATATGATCGGTTCTGTCTCGTGTTGTTGCCTTTTATCGGCTTAAATATTTCTGATCAAACCATTCCAACACAATCCCGTTTAAGACGTCCCTCAAAAATTAAACTTAGAAAGACATTGTGAACAAAGTAGAAATTGCTGCATATATGCAAATTCTTCATTATCGACTGTGTTTTCCATCCAAATGGACGAAGAAATTCCATCAGTTTAAAATGTAAGTTCAATTTCTCTCAATTTGAATCAGTCTGAAATTTCGTCCTCTGGTAATGGGTTAATGGTCATTTATATCATCATCGATGCTGTTGCTACTTTTCAATGAAATAATTCTACCTCATTTTTCTTTGAAAATATTCATTTATTCAATACGGCCTTGTCAAGAAATAAATCACGACATCTGTACAGCAGGGCGACATTCCAGCGCCCACACAATCTATAGTGTGGTTTGATGAAACATTTATACATGAAAACTTTCTTATTGTGTAACGCTAAAATACTGCCGATGTAATAGAAATGTTACTTATAATCTGAAAGGAATTGTATCAAGTGATCTCGTATACAAAAGCTTAGATATTGCACATAGCTTATAACTATTCTTTACGCTGAAAAATCGGTACCTTCTTTTTCAGGAATTAGTGAATTGATTAACATTGTAAGGGTAGAATGAAATGTTCGTTGCTAGAACTTGTTTTTAACTTTAAATGTTTTCTTTTTCATTCTATAATCTCGATCGAAGACAAAGAAACATAGTATTATTTTCACATTTGAAAAGACCTTTAGTATTAATCCTTACATATGTTAGATAATTACCAATAATCCTAAACTTCAACACTTTTGTCCGTTAACTAGATTCAAAAAATTAAAAGAAGAGAAACAACTTGTCTCGCCATTCACAGTGAGAGTCGATACTTCCCTACAGCACCGGGCAATCCAAACCCAGTTTTCACAAAGAAGTTGCCCCGGGAGTGTGTTAACCCATTCCAACTCAATCCCTCCTTTTTACGCCCCTCAAGAAAAAAGCTTTGGAAAACATTGTGGAAAATCAAGAAATTGCTTGTATCAAGCAATTTCTTCATTATCCACAACTTTTTCTATCCAAAAAGACGAAAAAATTCAAAATTCCATCAACTTGAAATTGTCGTCTGCAGCTTCTTTCAATTTGGACCAGTCTAAAATTTTGCTGTGTTGGAATGGGTTAAGGCAGAAATGCATCTTTTCATAGAGTAAGCACGCTAGAGAGCAGATGCCCTATCAATCTAATGTTGTCATTGTTCATCAAGGATTGCAAATATGTCTTCAGTATCGGCTACAGTAGATGTACATTGACCAATCGCTGACCCGCCAACAAACTCCATAGTCCCACCCCATTGACTCCGACAGTAAAATCCGCCTTGTCTTTAAACTGCGTTACTTTGCAAAATTTATGGCTAGTAGCATGTAACAAAACAATAAATTGGTTGGTTTGCGACCTAAACGTTGTAACTACAGCTTAAATAAGCTGTAGTTACGACATTTAAGTCACCAAACCAACAAAAATGCTTCATGAAATGGCGGCCAATTTTGGAGTTCAAACCTCATTTACCGACTTAATGAATAATTTGATTGGTCGATTGATTCCTTGATTGATTGGTCAATTTAGCTAGTTTGATAAAAACCTGTCTTTAAGGTTACTCTCCGGTCGGTCATGCCTTTTCCTGTTATTGTTATTTCTTTCGAATGTCGTTAAGTAACGGGTTCATTCCCCGGGCATTATCGAGCAACATGGAAAATGGGTTAATCTACTATTATATATATTATGTATGTGTTTTATGAATCATCACACGAGAATGTTGTTATGCATGATCAATACTAGCCGTGCACTGACACCTTAGTTTACTTTGTGTTGTTCTCTTTCATATAGCGAGAAAGGTTGTGACAATTTTCGTACAGGCTTTGAACTACTTGCTATTCTGTGAGAAATGGGGGGTACTTAACCCAAAGCCAAACAATAGAATTCTAGACTGGTCCAAACGCAAAAACGTTTTTAGATGATGATTTAAGTTGATCAAACTGTAAAAACTTGGTCCATGGCAAGAAAGATAATTACGGCTATTGTACGCTGAGCTTATTTTTAATGTGTGGCAACACATGAGGTTTGATTTAAGGTGTAAGAGAGACAACTTTTAATTTGGTTAAATTGTCATTCAAATGGATAATTTCCCTTATACGTAAGATCAAAGTTGTTGTTCATATTACATACACGGTTAGTTGATCACAGATGATGACAATATAATGATAAAAAAGGGGACATTTGGTCCATAGAAGAAATAGGTGTAACCTTATATACCCCATTAACAGAAAAAAGTGTATAATTGAAATTTTGAAGTTTGAAGATGCTGCAGTTGGAAGTGTCACGTTTGTGAAATTTGAAGATCTTTGTCTTAATGGGTAATGGAAAATGAATTATATTCCGTGGGTGGACATATTTCAGCCAGTGTAACAACACAAGCCTTCTTTGGACTCTTGTTGACAAGGCTTACTTTTGCACACTGTTTCATTTATGAACGATCTGCATATTTCACGTTTTTTTGTCTAAAAGAAAGAAGCTGCAAAAAACAAGTCTCAAGTGGATGTAGTTTCAAATATTTCTGACTTTCCGGGTAGAAAACAATGTGTAAAATGGAATTGTTACCAGCAATTTCTACATTTTCCACATTGAACCTTTGGATTGAGGGGCGTCGAAAAAGCGGGTTGTGTAGTAATAACTACTATTTATTGTGCGGAAATGCTTTTGCTGACACAAATAGTTATATTAACCCTTGTCATGCTGAACTCGGAATATTCCGGATTTAGCAGGAGGTATAGACTAAGATCAGACTGCACATACAGTCTGATCTTAGTCTACACTTCCTGTCTGTCCTTTTGAAACCAGAGTTGTTTATGAAATAAATCTTCAAAAGAAGAACTGACAACCGAACAACAAGTACCACCAGTGCTTTCAGCCCTTTGACTTTTATACAGTTCTAATAGGATTTTATTCAGCATGACAATGGTAAAGGTAGACTCGCATCCTCACTCTATTCACTCTATTTTCTATTTTTCTTAAAATGGTTGCTCTGGATCTGCAGCTTATTCAGTATAAATTCGTTTATTCTTTCATACCCGATTGATAAAAAAAACTCTCATCTCTTACAAATTGTATTAATATATTAGTAAATTCTACAAAAATACCACAACATCATTATAAAATATGACCCGTCGGTCGGAAAAGGACCTCATTCGGAAATGCGAAAAAAATCGACCCGAGCCAAACTGCGCAGACTGACTACCTAGGGTCGAAAATATTGGCGTTAATACGATATTCTGAATCTATAATAACCATTCTACCTTACTATTAAATGATTTTCTGACAGTAACCCAGTATCTGGGTTCTTTCAAATCTATTTGCAAACACTTATGTTTGTATGATACAATTAGCTAAGGTGCCAGTGGAATGCACACGCTTACATGTCGGTGAAAGAATGGCTATTAAAAATTGTAATATTTTGTACTGTTTCACGAATTAATTGACATTTCTAGCCTTAATTAGGTTCAATTTTCGCGTAGGCCATTTTATATGCAGATAAATTACAATATAGATTTCTTCATGTGATATATGAACATCTGTCACCAGGTGAATATATTGTAAAAATATTTTCGATATATAAAACCTATGGTCCGTACTTTTTAGAGTTAACCCATTACCATTCGACAGAATTTTAGACTGGTCCAAATTCAAAGGAGCTGCAGATGACAATCTAAAGTTTATGATTTTTTTTTCAACTTTCTGAGTAGAAAATATTTCTACACAATGTTTTCCCAGTGGCTTTCTCTGGGGGGCATCAAAAAGCGTCACTATGTGGGAATGGGTTAATGGTAAGACGGATTGAAAACATTCAAATTGACATTTCTCTCCCAAAAACTCTTTGTTGAAGTTGGTCATTGATCGTCGTAATTGTCTTGACAAGGCAATCTCAATAAACGGATTGCTGACTGCGCCGTCTGACCTCCAACAATATGGTTTGTGTAAAGTTTTAAGGGGTTTTATATGTAGTTTAAAATAAACGACCAGGGCGGCATAAAAATATCCTTGGTTGGCGACCTAAACGTCGTAAATTCAGTTTGAATCTTGAAAAAGCTGAAGTTATCTCTTTAAAGTCGCCAAAGAAGAAGAAGAAGAAAAATGCTTTACTTTACATAAAAGTCGGGGGTCACCATTCACTTCTGGTCTATAACAACGATTTGATTGGTCAATCGATTTTTGTGGACAACGTTTATCTATCAAATAGTGCCCATCAAATAAAATTTGGTTGACAAGCCAGATTGTTTTTGGAGGACGTCTCAATGTCTTTCAGTGTTACCACGTTTTGAAAATGAAGTTATGTAGGAAAAGTAATACCCATAAAACTCAATTCATCAAGTTTCAGCTGTTAACTTTCGAAGAGCGTTTTGTCAGAATATAAGTCAATCAAAGGGCTGAAAGTACAGTAATCTAGCAAAGCACGGATTTGTTAAAGTAATCTTCCTTTCCCATATTCACAATCCCTCCTTTTAACGCCCTTTATGAAAATAGTTCTGGAAAACAATGTGGAAAATGAAGAAATTGCTTCTTACCCAGAGAGACAAATATTTTAGAATATTCAACAATTTGAAATCGTAGTCTGCAACTTTTTGCAAGACTCTGATCATAGTCATTTTGAAAACGATGTGCTCAAGTGAGCTAAGAATACCTTGCAGGCAGAGTTTGCAATATTTCTGAAATATATAAGAACTACTTTTTATGGCGTAGGTATTCAATGGATTTGGTGGTCAATCCCACAATGGCAGTTTTCACTTGTTGAACTCTAAGAAGACCTCAAAATTTTGTCTGTTAACTTAAGCTATCAAAGCTGACGCTTTGCTAGTTAAACATTGCGTAAAAACATACACGCTACATCCAGGTTCGTGCTTGTATTCAATATCAATTGAATAAATTATCGGGGGTTCGGAACGCTACAGCTCACTTGTTTCGCATATTTGATCCAAGGCATTTTGATTCGCTTCGCATACCAGTTGT
Organism: Fragum fragum; assembly: GCA_946902895.1. Lineage (NCBI taxonomy): Eukaryota > Metazoa > Mollusca > Bivalvia > Cardiida > Cardiidae > Fragum > Fragum fragum. Next base: position 20,020,817 of record OX336375.1, read on the forward strand.
GGGGTTCCAAATTCCATTTTTAGAAATACCATACTAGCTTTATTCGGAGGTATACCATACTATACTACACAACATGTGTAGAAATGTATGGATTAGCGGACACAATCCGCGGATATTTTTTGTATTTTTGATTAGCTTTCTTTTAAACTTTTTTGGGTAGGAAAAGGTTTACAAGATATGATTTTCATGTAATTAATAATTCTAAATGAACTACTAATCTAATATTGTCCAAGTTTCTTAAACGGTATTCTAATTATGTGTAGACTTTGATGAGAAAAGGATCAAAGCGGAAAAGTCAAACGTCTAAATTCGTTGTTGGCTGTAATTTCAAGTTGGTAAAATTTTGGAAATCTCAGTAATTTTTGAAGTGGAAAACAATGTTGGAAATGAAGAAATTGCTTGTAACAAGCAATTTCTTCCTTTTCAACATCGCTTACTCAAACTCTTTCCTTGAGTACCATTATCAAACTGGATTGTTTGGGAATGGGTTCAAAAGGATTGCACAACTATTGTTGCTAGTTATTCACAATCCTCATGTCACACTTAGCGACTATAGAAGTTATGAAATATAGGCGAGCCATCTTATGAGAGAGCGGCCATTATATTACGAGAATAAAGGACTCGTTGAAAAAATTCGATCCATTTTCTTACATATATACTTCGCAACGAATTCGCTGGTTGATGTCAAGATCTTTGGTTGATCTTGAGTTCGATCGGATTCAAAATTATACAAATATTTAACATATAAAATTTTAGGGTTAACTAACCCATATCCACAAAATCCCATTTTTCACGCCCCTCAAAGCCGCCGTCATATCGCATTCGGTAGCGCACCAGACTACCAATCTTCAATCACGGGATGTCACGGGATCGATTCCCGGCGGAACATATCCTTCAACATTTTCCCCTAACCAATGGGTGTATAATCGTAAACCTACGTGGGGTAGCAGCTGGAGGCTAAAAAAGGATGTAGTGGAAGTACTAGTGTGAGAAATACAAGGAATCCATTGTTAGGTGCTCCAGCCGCCGCGATATGACTGAAATACTGTTAAAAGAGGCGTTAGACCCCAATCAATCTGTTAATCAATCATTCACATCCCTCAAAAAAAAGCTGTGGAAATCATTGTGGAAAGTGATGAAATTACTTTATCAAGCAGTTTCTTCATTAGACACAATTGTTTTCTGTCCATAAAGACGAAAAATTGAATTTCCATCCAATAAAATTGTCGTCTGCAGCTTCCTTCGATTTGAACCAGTCTAAAATGTTATTGTGAGGGAATGGGATAAACGAAATCATTTAATGAAAACCGTATATAAACGATTTGAAACAGTATGTTTTGTAAAACATATACGTGGCCGATGTAGATGATTCATACCACATGTTGCTTTATCGTTAAAATTCTGATAACAAAAAAGTTCAATGTTAATGTATTTTAATCGATGCTAGATCTACACGCAACACCAGAAAATTTTCATAAATCCATCACCACACAACAAAATTATTCTAGACTATACTCCGAATCGAAAGACGTTGAAAACGCCAGTTTAAAGTTGATGAAATTAAAGAAATCCTTGCCTTTTTGGGTAGAAAACTTTGTTTACATTAAAGAAATTGCTTGTTGCAATCGATTTAATTTCTTCAGAGTCCAGAATTTTTTCAAACCTGATTTTTAAGGGGTGTAAAAAGCGATATTGTGGGGGAGTTGGTTAACAATAACTCTTCTGAAGTACAAGATGAAAGTCTGAACAAGAACTGGTCCGCTATTAGGACTGAGACTCTGGAGTAAAAAGTCCATCTGCAGACTGTATGAAAGTAACACAGCCTTTTTGGTCAAACAGGCGGTTTAAAAGTTGTAAATCGTGTAAGTCATTTGCAAACGATCATCCTTGAAGCTGAAACTACATGGTTTTGAACAGTTTTCAATTTCTTTGAAATCATTTGAGAGCTAAAACAAAGTTGTTAGACTTGTACCAAACCACTGAGTGACGTTGACGGAGTCACAAATTGACAGTTGTCAATCGGAAGATAAATTGACCAATCAAATTATCCGTTCTGACAGTTAGTGAAATTTGACCTCCGAAGATATTTGTTGATCTGTATTTTTCACGAATTTGTGTCTACAGGGCTTATAAACTGTTGACATTGCATCGGGTACAGATCAACAAAACGCAGTGAGATAGCTACAGAGGCAAAATGTATCTTTTTCATTTATTGTCAGTTGTAGATCTCTGTATTTCATTTTTGTTAATACTTATAAATCATAAGACAGTATGTCAAATCGTTCAACATTTCATAAACAAGAGTCTTACGGTATTAACATATAATAACATATTCATGAGTTTCTGCAATACATGTGACATCAGAGACACGTGTTGTCTGAGTTCAAGTTCAGTGTAAGCGATATGTAATTTTGTTCGACCAGGGAGATTTTGTTTATAACCTTTGTGGGTATGAATGATCTTCCGTGAGCTTTTCGTTGAGAAAGGCTGGTGGTAACCGAGTCTAGAATTGACCAATCGCGGCTGTCAATCAAGAAATATATAGAGCGATCAAAGCAATCATTCAGTCCGGGATAAAAAATTCCGACATTGGTCGCCATTTTTGATAACATTTGTGTTGGTTTGGCGACATAAACGTCGTAACTACAGCTTACTCAAGGTCAATATGTACATGTGCTTAGGTCGCCAACCAACCATTTTATTTTCTGTTACATGTTACATTCATTGTAGACGATATTAAGATCTTTTTAACCGATTCACCCCCCCCCCGCCAAGGAAAAGCTTTTTGAAGTTATTGTGATAAATGAAAAAATTGCTTGTTCAAGAATTTCTTCATGATCCATATTTTTTTTGTAAGACTAAGATTTTAAAAATTTCATCAACAACAAATTGTCATCTACAACTTCTTTAATTTTCGGCTGGTTTAAATGTCCTCTCGTTTAGTATTGCGTTAAACCCGTTCTTTGAATCCCAGGATGAAAGAAATATCACAAAATCGCGTGCTTAAATGACGTTTTGATGACGTAATTATACACATGCGTATGTTTGCCGGTAATTCGGTGGGTCTTAAATTTTAGAATCAGAAATTGACGGTGACTATCCTGGTTTTCGCCTGCTTTTGATAATTGACAATATGTATTCCGTTTCTAACTATGTAGGACTAGAAATCAAAGTACTGAAAGTAATGTAAGCTAGCAAAGCATAGTCTTGACTGGCGAGCCTGTCTTAATCTGACGATACCAATATCGGAGAGCAACGTAGATGGGACAGGTTCACCAGTCTAAGTATAGTCTTATTGATTAATCTTCTTTGCCTTCTTTGTCTTTTGTAGAGTAGAAAACATTGTGGACACTGAAAAAATTGCTTGTTGCAAGCAGTTTCTTCATTGCCCAAAAATGTTTTCCAAAGCATTTTCTTTATATTCTTACATAGCGGGTTTTAGTGGGAATAGGCTGTATAACATGATTTTGAAGGAGTTCTCTACAATTTGAATAAAGTTAATTCATGCGACCAGTCATTTTGAACACAATATGCTTAAGTGAGCATAAATTATTTAGGAGATAACTTGAAGTAAGAGTTTACGATATTCCTGAAATGCACAAGAACTACTTTTTTGGCTTAGACATCCAATGAAGTAAATGGTTAAGCCTCTAGTGGCCGTTTGCACTCATTGAATTTTGAAAAGACTTCAAAATTTTGTCTGTTAACTAAAGCTATCAAAACTGACGCTTTGCTAGCTAAAAATAGTCTATTGAACCGTATTTATGCAACGTCCTGAAGTTTATAGATGTGAACAAATAAGAAAAGTAAAAGAAAGCACAGGCAGTTTAACTGATTACCAGAAGGCTAAATTGTATGCTGGTCCCAGTCGAAAGGATTTGCAGACGACAATCTAAAATTTATCAAATTATAGATTTTTTAAAAAACATTCTGGGTTGTTTTTCTAAGGGGGAGGTTGTAAAAAAGCCCAATTGTGTGCATGAAATTGGTTAAAAAAAAAACACATCATTTTCAAGTTTTCACGTAATAAATAGAGAATAGTATGTTACGATGGAGATACATATTGTATTTGCTTTTAGCTGCGGAGGAAAAGTTTGATATTTCACGGGACCGAAGTCCAATTTTGTCTGAGTGGAATGTATATGAACGCATGCGTGACATTTCCAACCATTACACATGTGCCAAGTAAAGACTCAGATCAGCCTGTGCATCCGCACAGTCTGATCAGAGTCTTCACTCTGCGCTCTGTAGATAGATACTGACCTAAAACTTCTTTAAACAATCAGCGAATATTCTAATTTCCCCGAATGGCTGTCCAGGGTGCTCAATGTGTGCGAGTCACGCACATGCGAAATCGTTGGAAATGTCACGCATAGGCTCAATTATATTTTACTAGAAATATTTATAGGTATATAATAAAGTGAGTTATCTTGTATTATATGGATGCATGCATTATACTAGAGTACAGCGCATTTATTTTGTAAAAGTTGCTTGCAAAATACAACTCTATAGTTTTCCTATAACAGTCAATATTGCTCAAGCGACCACCTCTTTTAAGCGACAACTTTCATTAAGAGGCCATCATCAAATCCTCTTATTAAAAACAAAAGATATTCAAAAGTGGGCGTGTTTACTGATAAACAATATCAAAATTAAATCCTATATTGTTGAAACTTATTAGAATCGTCACAATGAGACGATTCTATCAGTACCATTAATCTATGATCCTGTAATAATTATTGTATGCAGTCGAATCGATCATTCATTCATGTCACAAAAAGTGTATTAAGCGACCATTCTCTAAAACGACCACATTTTGGCTTCTCCTTTAGTGTTCGATTAATACAAGTTTAGCTGTAAACAAACCGTTTCGAACGAACAAACTTAGTAAGCTTTAGAGGAAGACATATATGAACTAGAGAAAGCTGAGAAAAAAATCCTCAAGTGAACTTCAAAGTGATCATTCTTAAAGGTTGTTTAAGCGGCGTTAGATTCACCAAAAAAACGTTTGGTTTCAGAAAAACCCCTTATTCGCACATCCGCATTTCGTCAAAAACCAATGGACTTGAACGGAAGTCAGATTAAAAATTTAGAATGCACACGGCTAGATAGCTTCAATATGTACATGTGTTTAGAACAGAAAACGAGTTAGGATTTCACGCCCGCACTTTTCGACAAAACCGACAGACCGGAAAGTAACTCGATGTGATCTATAACTCATGACTAATGCCGAACACACCATAAATCAGAACACTACCTATTAAAAAGCCCAGGAAACTGGTTAACACACGCCCACATAACAACGCCTTTAGACGCTCCTCAAGAAAAACGATCGAAAAAACATTATGTCAAATGAATAAATTGCTTGTAACAAGCACTTTTTTCATTTTGCACAATGTTCTCTATCCAGATATTTGAAGAAGAAAAAAAACTAAAAAATTCATTTACTTTGAAAATTCGTCTGCAACTCCTTTTAATTTGGACTAGTCTAAAATTTGCCATCTGGTAATCAATTAACTAAATAGACGGACTCAGTGACGAACCTATGGACAGTCTTGGACTGCGAATCTGAAGTCCTAATGTCCCTTTCGGCTTACCCGGTATAGTGGACTCACAAACCAGAACCCACAAAGAGATTCAAATGCACAGCTGTTGTATGATTAACGACAAACAACAAGAACATGCGTGTATTTTGTTGCACTCACTTGACAATCACATATGTTACAAATTATTGTGCGAAAACTCATTTATACTTATATGCAGACGTCATATATGAGGTAAGTATGCACCATCATAGGATAAATCGAGAAACGGAAAAAGTCAGTGATACTAGTTTTAAAGCGGCTCTTGCACAGATTATGTAAGAAAAGTTTTTGTTCTCAATTTTCAAATTTGTAATTGTAATGCTTTCAGACACCTGTATGGATGAATTCCTTACATACGTTAATATTATGGACAAATTCAATTAAAATAATAAGAATATCGATTGTGTCAATCGTTTAATCCCGGTTTCTTTTGAGTTTATAAAATATTTCCTAAGTTTTGCGGCCATGACATTTGATTGGTCATGTGATCTATTATTACGTCACATTGTTTACTATTGTCATGCTGTCAAAACAGGTGCTCGTAAAAAATCATAGTATCCGTTTTTACCAACCATTGATAAAATTTCATTTTCAAAGATACCGAATATTCAATATCTTTATTTGATCTATCAAATTCAGCTAACTCTTGAATTATTTTCATACAACTTTTGTCTTATTTTCTATCAGAACTGTCCTGTTTTCAAAAATACTATGTGTTCCAAATATGGTGACCTAAATTCTCATTTGCTGTCATTTTGGCGGGAAACCCGAGATCTTAAGAGATCTCGCTGTCAAACAGCAAAAATGGCGGACATTCGATTCAAAATGGCAGAAAAACTTAGAGTTTTCTATGGTGCAGCAAAATGAGACTTAAATGCATAAAAAATCCGACTTTTTTTTAGATTAACATTTATTTAAATGGATAGATAAATTGTTGAGGTCAATTTTGGTATTAAACCTGTGTTTGTACTATTTACACAACTTACAATAATCGATCCCAAATGGCCCCGGAGTGAAAGAGCGAAGAAGGGGGGTGTCGTAGCCCTCGCCAGCAGATTATCAGAAAGACGCTTACGATATCGCAGCTATAAAGTGACCAATAATTGAACACGTCAACACATACACAGAGAGTGCTAGAGAGAGATAGAAATAGATAGATAGATAGATAGATAGATAGATAGATAGATAGATAGATAGATAGATAGATAGATAAATAGATAGATAGATAGATAGATGGATAGAAAGAGGGAGAGAGAAAGAGAGAGAGAGAGAGAGAGAGAGAGAGAGAATTTTCTCGTCCTCACATCCGAGACAAAACCGACACATTTGTTGTATCGCATCTCGGCCGTAAAAAGGAACTTCAGGGCAAAATAAGTGGGGTAAATCGTGAAATGTTTGTCATACGTTAAATGTAGCCCATATACATTAACGAGAAACCCTAGCCTTTAGCTTAATTAACCGACACGGTCGGGTTACGCTGTTTTGTACAGTCCGTAGCGCATTTATACATTAACTCATTACCTCATCACAAATCTTATACTAGTCTAGTTGCAGAGTTGGCCAAATTGTCCACGATATTTTCCAAAACTTTTTTTCTTGAAGTGCGTAAAAATGGGATTAAATGGCAATGGATTAAGACATGTAACTAGAATACAGCGATTCCAACATATTTGTATACACAACACAGGTCGTAATATCGAGATATATCTATACAGATAGACGATAATTGGTTTAACCCATTCCCACTCAGTGGCGCTTTTAGACGCCCCCAAGAAAAAAAAAAAGCCCCAGAAAACATTGTGAAAATGAAGAAATTGTTTGTAACAAGCAATTTCTTCATTTTCCACAATGTTTTCTACCCAGAAAGTTAAAACAATCCAAAGGTTCATTAACGTTAAATTGTCGTCTGCAATTTCTTTTAATTTGGGCTAGTCTAAAATTTTGCCGTCTGGTAATTGGTTAAAAAAGGCATAGTCGAAGATGTTATGATTTGAAGGGCGGTATTTTATCCCCTGGTAAAGTATGTAATCCAAAGGCGAGAAAGTGTCACGTGAGGAAGACCGAATTGTGTCTACGTCCAAATAATGTATATTAAAAATTAAAAGTTGTATAGCTTACATACCGCAAACACTCAATTGGTAAGCGAAAGACGCTTATTTGATAAACAACACAGTCGACAAAGGTTTTTTTAACAATTGAAATTTTATTCCCGGTGAAGTATACGACGGATTCTTATTTTGATAAACCAAATTACATGCCAGACAAAATAACGAGATTTTCTTTACTTGAGCTCCTTGCAAAACAAAGCAAATGCTCTCAATGCACATTATTTTATTATGGCTATATTTTAGGATTCGATAAAAAAAACAGCTGTAGATCAGTAGAAACCGATCACAAATGTTAATGGGTATTTTTGTTTCGATTTGGATTTCCGATCACTGGTGAAAAACAAAGTGGGGACGTTACGACTGACATGTGAGTCCATTACAAGACGGCAAAATGTCAGACTGGAGTGGAACATATTCATTGAAGTTGCACATGACAATTTAGTTCGTGATATCTTAATTTCCTTTTTCTCTTGAGGTTGGAAACATTGGGGATAATGAAGAAATTGCTTGTAACAAGAAATTTCTTAATTGTCCACAATGTTTTCAAAAGCCTTTTTCACTTGAAGGCATCAAAAAGCGTTATTGTTTTGGAATGGGTTAAAGAATTAAATACCTGCCTCTAACCTTCCACTATAGATCACACTTTCATAAACACATATCGCATAAACATGTTATAAAAAGACGAGTTAGTGATCAAGCTAAATCGAAAGAATTCCAAAGAAAGGGCGATTTAAAGAGTATTCAAAAATATGTATATGATTTTTAGAACAATTGAAATTTGGGTTGAACTCCGGTAGAATTAAAGAAAACTTTTAACGGAGGGCATTTACAATTTCTATCGAATGTATTTGACGCTAGGCGTTAAACTATTTCTCCATAGTTTATTTACACAATTAATTTAAATTGAGATGTAATCACGTGATTTATAACCGGTGATATGGCAAGTATTTGGGGTAATAAAAAACCCGGATTAAGAAAATTACATAATAGCTTATTTGAACGAGTGATTCACGTTCAAATAGATAACCCTTTTAACCATTCCTAGACGATAAAATTGTAGACTGGTCCAAATACAAAGAAGTTGCAGATAACCATTTCTATTTGATGAAACCTTACTTTTTGCCTATTGTGTTTGAAAAAAAAGGTGGATAATGAAGAAATTGCTTGTAACAAGTAATTTCTTCTTTGTCCACAATGTTTTCAACAGCGTTGTTCTTCTTTGGGAATTGAAAAAAATGTTATACAGTGGGAATGGGTTAAAACATATTTTTAAAATCGTAAGAGATGATTTCTTTCGGTATAAAGTGATATCACTGATGCTCCTGAAAATGCCACTAACCGGGTGTTACTACTTTTTACGCCTTGTGCTGAATACGAAATATTTCTGTTTTTGGCAAGAAGCATAGATAAATATCTGTCTGCACACATGGGCTGTCTGATCTTGGTCTTTACCAGCTGTTTGTCTCTCTTAAGCATGAGTTGGTAAATAGATTTTCAAAAACAAACAAACAAGCAAACAAACAAACAATAAACTGGACTGTAATCATGCACCCCGGTGCTCTCAGCTCTTTGATTAAGATACAAGTCTACAGAAAGTATTTTACTCAGCATGTAAAGCGTTAACCCATTCCCACACAACAAAATTTTAAACTGGTCCAATTTGAAAGAAGTTGCAGAGGAAGATTTCAAGTCGATGGAATTTTTATTTATTTATTTCGTCTTTTAGGACAGAAAACATTGTGGATAATGAAGAAATTGCTTGTAACAAGCAACTTCTTCATTTTCCACAATGTTTTTCAAAGCTTTTTCTTGGAGGGCATAAAAAGGGTGGATTTTTCTGGGAATGGGTAACAACACTAAATAAGGAGAATGTCGATTTTAGACTATACTAGGGACAGTAATTCGTGTCTGTCCTTGTAACACAGAGTCACTTTACTTCGCGAAATCACCAATCAAAACATCCATTAGACTGGAATTAAATGTTGACCTCTGACTCCAAGATGAAACATTTCTTCATTGTCTGTAATTGTAACACAGAGCTACAATACCTCGCGGCATCACCAATCAAAAAATCATTATACTGCAACTTATTGTGGACCTCCGACTCTTAGATTAAAAATTTATTCAATTTCCATACTTTTTCTATCCTGAAAAGCACAGATTTATTTATATATTTCACCAACTTGCAACATCTTCCGATTTAGTTCGAAAGTCATATGGTAATGGGTTAATCATTTTTTTTAAAAAGGGGAAAATATAGCGCACTCGGTTAAAATCTAAAGAGATTCTTGCAGCCCCAATAAAATACATGTAACATGATTTTAAGTCCCCTTCCGTTTTCATACCAAATTATTTCGACACAACGATTTCTGTCTGGCTTTATTGATATAGAGCGCGTGCGTGAAATTTCCAACCATTACTCATGTGCGACAAGTAAAGACTAAGATCAGCCTGTGCATCCGCACAGTCTGATCAGAGTCTACACTCTGCGCTCTGTAGATAGATACTGACCCAAAGCGTCTTTAAACAATCAGCGAATATTCTTATTGCCCCGAAATGGCTGTCTAGGGTGCTCAATGTGTGCGAGCCACGCTCCTGCGAAATTGTTGGACATGTCACGCACAGGCTCACATATAATTTATTTTAACCCATTATCACAGGATTAATTTCAAGACTGGTCCAATTTGAAAGATATTGCAAAGGACAATTTCAAGTTTATGAAATTTCAGAAGCTAATTTCTTTCTGTGTAGAAAGCATTGTAGGAATTGAAAGAATTACTTGTTACAAGCAATTTCTTTATTTTCCATGATATTTTTCCAAACTCTTTCCTTGAACAGGGTTAGAAATTGGGGATTTAGATGGAAAGGTTTCAAGGGGAAGGGGAGAGCATTCCACATGTCTGGATTTTAACCTATGCCCACACGATCGCTCCTTATGTGGGAAAACGTTTCGGAAAATTAGGAACTTGCTTGAATCAAGCTATTTCTTTATAATCCACAATGTTTTCTATCAAAGCAACAACAATAATAACAAAATAAATGAATAAATTCCATCACTTTATAAATGTCGTCTGCAACTTCTCTCAATTTTGGCCAATCTAAAGTTTGTATGTATGGGAATGGGTTAAGGTTGGTGATAATATTTACGTAACATGACTTAATGTTGTGTATCATACCATTTCATCTTTTAGGATTGTGTAAGATTGTGTTTAGACCTACAAACTTTTGCCTCGAGGCATTTATGGTATCTTCAATCTACCATTTACCGTGACCCCCAAAGTTAGACAAAAACGGGTCTCTAGACGTCTATAACGAATTGCAAAAAGGGCGGTTTCATTTCAAATTGCATCCAATTTTCATTATCGTCTGCAACCTCTTTCAATTTTGGCCAGTCTAAAATATCAAAAAACGGGAAAGTGTTAAGTATTCGACCCTTTCAATCTTTTCTTACCCTATTCCGACACAAACCCCGAATATTAAAAAAAAAAAAAAAAAACCTCGGAAAACATTATGGTAAATAAAGAAATTGCTTGTTACAAGCAATTTCTCTATTATCCATAATGATTTCTACCCGAAAAGACAAAGGTTTTTGAAGTTTCATCAACTTTAAATTGTGGTCTGAACTTCTTTGAATTTGGACCTGCATAAAATCCTTTCTTTTTTTCGTTATAGTTTAACGCCGGTTTTACACTTTTCTGTCACATCGCGGCGGCTGGAGCACCTAACAATGGGTTCCTGGTATATCAGGCGCAATTACCACCATAACCTCCAGCTGCTATCCCACTCAGGTTTACGAACATCCACCTATTGGTGAGAGACAAATGTCGGAAAGGATATGTGCCGCCGCCAGGGATAGAACCCATGACAGCCCATGGTTTGAGTTCGATGCTCGGCGGTGGCACATATACTTTCCGACATTTCATCTAGTAATGGGTTAATATAAAAAGCTTCTTTTTAACAAAAATAAGTTGTATTAACACACAATCTTAAGTATCCAAACATGTTCGACGTGCTATGTGCATTTAATGATTAAACGTTTTAGCACTTTTATTGTTGGATTACTCCTTAAGTGCCTTCTCTTTCAATCTTCTCTTAAGGTACATTTTCTCTTACTTACTATTTATAAAATTAAAAAGAAAATACAATGAAATTTTATTTCTATTGCTAATAATCTCCCTTCATCCTTTTGACAATAAGTTGTGTATAATCTCTATTCATTTTATGACAACTATTGCAAAAAGTCAGGTAATTCTTCCACGATATCGACGGATTAGTGCAAAAATATCGCAAGTATGAAAACAATGTACCGACACTTACGATATTTTTGTACTATCCCGTCGATATAAGTTGGTTTGACAGGTGTTTTAGCTTAGCTGTCCTGAAATCTCTTGACATCTTCTGTTCAAGTATTTAGAATTTTTAATACATTCACAATATTTATGCTTGTTATTTTAAAGTTCATTTGAATCCGTCCCTAAAAATATAAGCATGTATGTGTGACCCTTCTGTCAAACAAGGGACTTCAATGGTGTTCATTAACCCATTACCAGACGGCAACATTTTGGACTGGTCCAAATTGAAAGAAGTTCCGGACAACAATCAAAGTTTATTATATTTTAGGTATTTACATCTTTCTTGGTAGTAAACATTGTGAAAAACAAAGAAATTGCTTGTTACAAGCAATTTCTTCATTTTCCATAATGTTTTCCCAATTGTTTTTCTTCAGGGCGTCCAAAGGCGCCATTGTGTGGAAATTGGGTAAAACTTATACTTTAAACAGAGGTTAGCTCAAGCAGAGGTCAACTAGATTTCGATGATAAGATATGGTAAGATAAACTAACCATTCTCGAAACAGAAATACCACCAAGAGCGTAAAGTTTCGACCCTGGTGGGAATGTAGGAACTATGCAGTCTGCTCAGAATCGATATTTTACGCATTTCCTATAAGGTACCTTTTCGCTTGACAGGTAACACATACATTGAAGAAAATTGACGGATCGCTAGCCCCGCCCAATGACAGGACTTACCACTCCCATCGACTCCGATAGAAAGTTGCACTTCGATATTAAACGGCGTTGTTTAGCACAATTTTAACAAACAAGTAAATGGTTGGTTGGCTACCTAAACATCGTAACTACAGCTTGGATTAGCTATAGTTATGACGTTTAAGAAGCCGAACCAACAAAAATACTTCACATAAATGACGACCAATGTCGATGTTCAAAGTTCATTTCCAGTGTAAATGAATGATTTGATTAGTTGATTGATTCTTTGATAGAAAACGCGATCGATCAGTTATATTCATAACCGCTTCTATTACCCTGGGGGTCATCGCGATGTCTGCTTTTAAAGCGGGAATCGAAAGTTCGAACTCTCAGTAACATAGGACAAGAACTAGCGTGTCTTGTCGGTGAATAATGAACTTACTACATGTGGTTATTTGAAAGTTTTTGTGTGCCTTTCTGTGTCAATCAGAAATGAACGTTAGGGTGAGGTTATTGCGCCTAACGTATTCCGTTTACTTTATCATTGACTTTCCCATAATTGAAGATTAGAAGTACGGTGCTCTACCGACTGCGCTATGGCAGCGGCAGATGGTTTGGTGGAATGGGATTTAAAGCCATTTTAGCATTATTTCAGTCATATAGTGATGGCTAGAGTACTTAACAATAGATTGATTCTTGTTTTTTTCCCAAACCAGTACTACCACTACATCCTTTCGAGCCTCCAGCTGCCCATTCAAGTTAGGTTTACGATTATCCACCTTTTTGTGGAAGACAAATGTCGGAAGATATATTTGCCTCGACCGGGGATCGATTTGTTTGAATGGGGTTTTTAGGCCGCTTTCAACAATCTTTCAGTTATATCGCGGCGGCTGGAGCACTTAACAATGGAATCCTAGTATTCTCAAACCAATTACTACCATTACATCCATTCCTAGCCTCCAATTGATATCTCACATAGGTCTACGATTATCGACCCATTGGTGAGAGACAAATAGTCGGATAGGATGAGTGCCGCCGTCGGGGATCGAACCCTGGACCTCTAGATTGATAGTCCGACGCGCTACCAACTGCGCTATGACGGCGGCTCTCAACCGGGGATCGAACCCTGCTCCTTATGATTAAGAGTCCGATGCGCCACTAAATGCGCTATGGACGCGGTCGTCTAGGATATTTGTATTAAAATGAGTAAATGGCACAAAGCTGAAAAAGGCGTTTGCTTTATGAAATTACTTTCAATTATTTTTTGCGCTAGCAATGCTTGATTTTCTTGCGGGGTTTCAAAAAATTCTTCTGTAAAGGAGTTAAACGTCGGGTAAAGCCAAAAATCTATTTATATAATTACATCAAGTAAATACGATTTTTAACAAACATTTGCCTTTTCATCGCGTCTAGGGTATTTACAACAAAAAGTTTATGTCGCGGACACATATTGTTGGAGTTTTCAATACTGTTTTCTATATATGGATATATCTTTATTCAGCGAGTACATTTTGAAGTTTTCAAATTAGTGAGGAAGTTTGAAAATTGGTTTGTGTACAGTTAATCTGAATTTATTGGATATTTTTAAATCTCGTTTCCAATTTCAATTTTTAATGCTACTTCACTTAAAAAGATAATAAGGAAAAAACAAGACCTCTTCTTGTGTGCGAAAAGTATCGATTCTGATCAGATTTTGTACAGTGCGCAGGCTGGCTAGTATCGGAACTTATTATTTTTTAACCTTTTCGGAATCTAAAAGGATAATTTTTAAATTACGGTGTATTCGATTTCGAAATCGTCTAGTTGACCTTTACTCAATCCAATTCATTTTTTCAAATATTTGTTTTAACCCTTGTCGTGCTGTATAAATTACCTTACTGAATTGCTGTCAAATCAAAGTACTGAAAGCACTGATAGAACTTGTTGTTCAAAAATCAATATTTCTTTTAGAAAATCAACCTCATAAACAATTTGGGACGGAAAAGTATAAGCAGGAGGTGTAGACTAAGATCAGCCTGCACATAAGTGCAGTCTGATCTTAGTTTACACCTCCTGCCAAAACCGGAATATTCCGGGTTCAGCATGACAAAGGTTAAGACGTCACCATGAGTTGACTTTCTCTTGTCGGATAAAAAATACATTTGTATTACGTAAACGTAATTACAGGTCTCTATTTTTAGCGTAAGTTTTGTTTTGAAAGGCGGTAATTAACGCATCACCACACAAGACCGATTATAGACGTTATGAAGAAAGTTGATCATGGAAAACTCTGTGGGAAAGAAGACATTGCTTGTATCAAGCAATTTCTTTTCTTCTCACAATGTTTCTATCTTATAAGGCACAAATTTCTAATTTTAGGGCAATTTGAAATGTCATGCGTATATCCTTTCAGTCGACCAGTCTCAAATTTTGCAGTCTGGTAATGGGTTTAAGTAACACAGATCACGCACACCACGGTTGAATTGTGAAGAGAAGTAATATGATACAGGTTTTTGTATTTTATTCCTTCCCGGATATTTATGTTTGTCATGGCGTTTATGAAGTAAAATTTTCAAGAGAATTATCAGTTTTACAATGTGGAACACCTGGATTAACGTAACAGTGCCAAATATTATGGATGATATCAAAATATGCACTTGGACTAAAGTCTTCAATGAGCATCCCCTTGGGCAAGAAAAATTACAAGAAGCTACAGTTATACACATATCTACACTGGAAGAATAAATAAATAAATAAATAAATAAATGAATAAATAAATAAACAAATAAATAAATAAAATAACGTTTACCATTCTAGTTTAATGTTGTTTAAATTTTGGTACGTATAGAAGCACGTTCACCGTCCTTGGTACGACAAGATGTTTTAATGAGATTCATGTCCAATGTAGGTAGAGAGTCCACTCTTTCAGTTGCACTCTTGGTGTGTTGGATGAAGGTAGACTGGTACCGCCACCAACTTCAACAAAAGCTCAAGTCGACACCAGTACCAGCCTATTGGAGGGGGTGCACCTTCTCATTTCCTTCACTTTATACGATAAGATGTAATTGTAATAATAACGAATCTTAACATTTAAGGGATAAGGGAATGTGGAAGTGAAGTGTGTAATTCGGTGTCATATTTATGGTACATTGAACACAGCCTATATATGATACCCCTCGATTTAATACACATTAATGGGAGAAACTTGTGTTACTAGTTTTTTAACCGATTACAATAAATTACACTTTTTAACGTATTGGAGAAATATAGTTATTGAAAACTTTGTGGGAAAATGAGAAATTGCTTGTAACAAGCAATTTCTTCTTTTCCAACAATGTTTTCTACATTCTTGGTCGATTTTCTTTTCAGTTTCAGAGCACAATGAAACTTCTTTCGGTTTCGGACAGTCTTAAAAGTTCTCGTATAGTAATGGTTTAACAAAATTTACCGATTACAATGATAAAAAGCTGTAGCTTGATAAAATCTTTATAAGTCTAGTTCTTGCTGTAGTATAGACTGGTGAACCTGTCCTATCTACGCTGCCCTCCGACATCTCTAGAATTGGCTCGCCAGTCAACATGTAGTATTGAAGTAGTATTTTCATGAAACTTTTCCATCACCTAAATCCATAACACAGGTTACAAATTCAAGACTGTTTATGTTGAAAGAAGTTGCAGACGACATTTCGAATTCGCTATAATTTGAAAAATAAGTACCGAAAATGGTAAAAAACGGCGTGAGAAAATGCTTCCATAATCGTAATTCTTCAGGGCGCCAGAAAGCTTCATTGTGTGGTAAAAGCTTTGGAAAACATTGTTGAAAATGAAGTAATTGCTTGTATCAAGCAATTTCTTCATTGACCAAAGTGATTTCTATCCAAAAAGAAGAAAAATCCTTAATTCAATCCTCTTGAAATTGTCGTCTGCAGATTCTTTCAATTTGAACCAGCCTAAAATTTTGTTGTGTTTGGAATGGGTTAAGCTATCTATTGACAAACTCTTAATTTATCTTCATTTCTTTTTCATGTATACCCTTGGGTGTATCACACCATACCAACAGGCAAGCTGGCAATTATCGTAGTGTTCCATATACAGGCATTTGATTTCCCGCATTGAATACATCTTACAAAAATGGTAAAAAAACTGAACTGATTTCCATCACAACCCATGTTTGGCGTACAGTTATAAAGCTTGAAAGGAAAAAGGTCTACCGATAAGAAAAATAGTAATTTATGGCCATAGCCTCAGTACACAGACTTGTAAAATTTTAATTTTGTAAATCGATTAGGACAGACCCTTTTATTTTCTCTTTTTGAATTTAACAAAAAAAGTGCATTTGCATTTATATTAGAAAAAATAAATCGTTGTAAGTTGTAATGGCACTCTTCCTATGAAATTATGTACGAAAACCCAACATGTTCGAAAATTTTGGCCAGGCTAAAATTAATACTTTTAGCGCATAAAACTCATCTTTAATCCTCGTCCTGCCAAATATTTATCCTTTCTTCACAACATTTTACTTTTTTTGTCAAATGCTATTCTGTACTGTGTTCAAATATTTCCTCAAGACTATAATCATAAGCAGGTGATGTAGACTAAGATCAGACTGCACATAAGTGCAGGCTGATCTAAGTCTATACACCTGTCACAGATATCATCGAAAGCGGAATATCCTTGGATTAGCACAACAAGGGTTGACATGCTGAAAAACTTAATATATTCAAGGATATTTTTGAATTTACCCGTATTTATTTAAACTGTGAACATACTCTGCTGACTTTGATATGGAACGCTACCAAACAAATGTTTCAATGAAGATAATGCTTGTAACAAGCAGTTTTTTCATTTTCAACACTGTTTTCGAAAGCTTTTTCTTTAGGGGCGTAGTAATATTCATACAAATGTGACGTCATCAAAACAAAGGAATTTTACAAATGTCATGAAGTAAAGTCATTTATGAAAGATTTTTTTGTATTTGGTCTATCTCCAAAACTAGTACTGGGTGTAAAGGTTTAATTCACATCAGGATATAAAAGATAGCATGAAAATTTATGTTCAATGATATCAGTAAAGATGAATTTATGCAGTTTGTCCACTGGGTATAACTGAGTGATTGTCAAGTGTATTTTGCAAGTTTTTCGTGAGTTAAATGAACTCCTTCCTACGTGATGGAGTTCTATACTAGTCCAAAGAAGTTACAGACAACCTTAGATTTTATTGTTTTCGGGGGTAGGAAATATCGTGAATAATGAAGGACTTTATTGAAACCTGCATTATTTTAATTGTTTTCCAAAGCTTTTATCGTGAGGGGCGTAAAAGAGCGGGATTGTGTGGGGAATGGGTTAGTTAAACAAAAATCTATTAAACCGACTGATTTGACTTTTGACGCTTTCATACATTCGAAAGATAAAAAAAAAAAAAAAACTCCTCTTATGATCGATAACAAATATTACGTTTAACAGGGTTGATGTCTCATGGTTCAACCTGCGTTAATTTGGAGAGCATTGCTTTGCGATCAGTTTTTACTAAGATTGCATTGCAACTTTCGATCCTTATCTAATTCTGGACAGACATTCCTGTGATTTCTTTGTAAATTCGTCATCAAGGGTCGTTAAAAATTTCACGATGACACCGTGTTAAATCCATTACCAGACGACAGTATTTTAGACTGGTTCAAAGTGAAAGAAGTTTCAGACGAAAATGTGAAGTTGTTGAAATTAAAATATATGTAATAATAATAACAACAATAATGGTCTTCCTGGGTAGAAAACAGTAAGGAAACTTTTTTAAAATCTTTACCGAAATATGATTCTTGAGATGCGTTATAAGAGGGATTGTGCGGGAATTGGTTAATAAATCTCGTGTTTCAAATAAAAGAATAACGATGATTAAATGTTAAGAAAGCCGATAACAAGCAATTTCGCATTTAAATGCGCATCAGAAAAATTGCCTTGAAAAAAATGTATGTGAGAGAGAAAAAAAGTTTCTACGCAATTCGGTTTATCATTTTCGATTGAAAAGTCATTTGAACTTTCTTCTGTGCTTTCTTCCAATATAGATATGTGTATCTTTGTAGCGTCTTGTAATGGGTTAAATAAAAAACACAATACCTTCCATTTCTAAATAAATAAGAAATTTCGGCAGTTCGCGCTGATGAAAACAGACTGCGAAATGGGAATTGTTGACAGTATACGCCCGAAATTTGGACAAATTATATGTGAATGAAAAAAGTCAAGTTGATAGTGCTAAGCATGTGGAGTGGAAAGGGAGTTTATAACCGTCGTGAGAAATACGTACCACCATGCAGTCCTCAGTTAAACAGCCATTACGCAAGAAAATCAGCCTAAAATCTCAGAGTTCCGTAGAATTAGACGCAACAAAGTTCCTAGAACTTCTAACATCGGACGATCGAAGGCATGAAAATGACAACGACGTGAAAATCACTCGGAAATCCTTATCCACAATTAAGCACGATCTGAATCTGAGTGAAGAAGAGCTTGATATAATCTTTGAGGCGCTTGATATAGACGGTGATGGTGTAATCACCGTGAGTGAACTTAGGGAGAGAAGTCTTTCTGAGAACTTTATGGTGTTTGAAAAGTGCCCGGATGAAGTGGAGATACTCCCGCAATTATCGGAGGATTTGACATTATTAGATACAGAAAGGTCGGTATTATTGGAAATGTTTATCTTGTATATGCCCTTTCACCAAGATTCCCCAGGCATTTTGACAAAACATATGGTTTTAAGATTCGGAAATCTGGAAATAAGTGTATCCTATTGTCAGTTGACAAATAAATGTGGTAGCTACTTATTTGTTCAAGATTTAGTTACGTCATTTCGTTTACTAACTGACGAATATTATAAACGAGTACATTTAAATTGGACCCCCCCCCTCTGGGAGATTAAAATTTCGGTTCCGAACATGGTTTTTGCACGGTTTAAATTTTCCACTCAGTCATTCTACTAATGTAATTGTACATCTATAACTCTACTAATGTACTTGTATCTATGATTCTACCAATGTAATTGTAGATCTATATTCTGCTAATGTAATTGTACATCTATAGTTCAATTAATGTAAATTTACATCTAAAGTTCTACTAAAGATATTGTACAAATATAATTCTACTAATGTAATTGTACATCTATAATTATACCAATTTAATTGTAGATCTATATTCTGCTAATGGAATTGTACTTCTATAGTTCAATTACTGTAATTGTACATCTAAAGTTCTACTAATTTAATTGTACATCTACAATTCTACTAATGTAATTGTACAATTGCACATCTATACTTTTACTAACGTAATAGTACATCTATAATTCTACTAACGTAATTGTACATCTACGTGTACGTGATATGTGTAAGATAAAAAGCATTGTGTTAACCCATTCCTACATAATTACGCTTCTCATACCAAACATACAAATGTACTAGAAACATTGATTAAAATTGCGTGTGACAAGCGTTTTCTTTTATTGTTCATGATGTTTTCTACCCAGCAGGGCAAAGATTTTTAAATCTCAAAAACTTTGAATTGTCGTCCGCGAATTCTTCGAATTTAGACCAGTCTAACTTGTTTCGTCTAGTAACGCGTTAAACAATGTAATTCTCTTTGTGGCTAGACTACGCTTTAGCGCGGTAGTAGAGCTTAGGACTCCTAATCATGAGGTCCCGAGTTCGATCCCCGGTCGCGGCAAATATTTGACTCCCACCAATGGGTAGATAATCGTAAACCTAAGTGGGATTAGCAGCTGGGGGCTCGGAAAGGTTGTAGTGGTTGTGGTTCTTGACAGAATTTGATGAAGCCCTTGTAACCTGTTTTCTTACTACTTTGATTCTTGTTAGAATAATGCCCTATGGGTCCCATAGGGCTCCCCCTGATCATGTTAATTTCATAAAAAAAAAAGCTGAAGATATTTTTAAAATATCCTCTTCTGAGAACCAGAGGTTGAGTGTTTTGCGTCACCTGATGATCCTTTTCATAAGCTGTTAACATAATTCTCCGTTGTTTCAATTTTGATATGCCATGGTGCTGCATTTTAGCAAACAAATCTTGGCTTGAGTACTATGTTTTGAAGAAATTTGCTTTTATTCACAAGGAAACTCAGATGAGTGATTGGTTTTTTTTTAAACAAATTGTCCGTTTCGCAGGCTCTTTATCTTCGCTCTGCTCGTACAGGCAATCCTTCAACAAAAATGAACAGATAGAATACCGTAAATCGAAATTAAGTTGCTTATTAGTCCCCAACCAGTTATCGGTTGGGTGATAATAGGCTTGCTCGATTCCGTCTATCCTCTCATCTGTCCGTCTGTCCGTCACACTAGTCCGGACCATATGTCCTAAACCATAAGTGCTGGCAACTTCAAACTTGATACATTTATAGATCACAATATGGAGAAGTGTCATTACAAGAACCGTTACTATATCACGACCTTTTTTAAGTTATTGCCCTTTGTTGTTATCACCTCTACATTTTTGTCCGGAATAAATATGCACTCAACTTCAAAGTTTATACACTTACAGATCACAATGTTGAGATGTACCATGTACAAGAACTGTTACTTTGCTATGCCCACTTGTTGAAATATCGCCCTTTGCTGTTTTTAGCTACACATTTTTGTCCGGAACATGTCTTCTAAACCATAAGTGCTATCAACTTCAAATATGATACAGTTATAGATCACAATGTGGAGAAGTGTTATGTACAAGAACCGTAACTCCATCCCAACGGCTTTTTAGTTATTGCCTTTTGTTGTTTTACTTTAGATTTTTTTGCCCGCAATACATCTCCTATACTATAAGTGCTAGCAATTTCAAACTTTATAAATTCATATATTACAATATGGAAAAGTGTCATGTACAAGAATCCGTTACTCTACCACGCCCATTGTTTGGGATATTGCCCTTTCTTTTTTACCTTTACATTTTTGTCCGGACCATAAGTGCTAGCAACTTCAAACTTTTTGCACTTAAAGATCATTATGTTGAGAAGTGTCATGTACATGAACTGTGTGTGTGCATTTCCGTTTATTTATCGTCGCTACCGTAGCCCATGCCCATATGAGCGACGCCCCCAGAAGACGGTTAGTTGTTACGGGGGATAGTGCAAGGATACAGGACGAAACTGCTGAGAGCTCCGTCTGGTTCTTTAACGTGCTCGGTGGATAGCACCGTCACACGGGGCCTCGGTCTTATGTCTCATTCGAAAGACAATTAGTTTGTTAGTTGTTATGGTCAGCCCAGGGCTCGAACCCGTGATCTTGAGGTTGAAGTCAAGTGCTCTACCAACATGAACCGTCACATTCTTGTCTACCTTTATATGTCCAAATTTGGTTAACCCTTTCCCAATTTGCAAACATTTAGACTAGGCCAATTTTAAAGCTGCTGAAGACGACAAAATGAATGTTATTTGATAAAGAAATAATGAACATTAAAGTATAGAAAATATTGAAGAAATAAGAGAAAATGTTAATTATCAACATTTTCTTCTTTTCTCTCAATGTTTCCATAAGTTTACTCTTAGGGCGGTCAAAACCAGGTCTCGTTTGGGAAAAGAATTAACAACAAAAAAATATTTTTTTAATCCGGTTAGGGACTGCTGTATTGCATCGCAATATTGTGAATAAAATATTACTTAAAACACAAAGAAATTTAAATGAATTTAGTAAACTGATGAATTAAATTAGAAAGAGAACAAATGCAAATGCACCATGCATTCATGACTCGAACCTCGGAATTATTATATGAATACCAAACCACGTCCCTGTTCTAACCATTGTCATGCTGATTAAAATCTTTTTCGGAATTGCAAAGTATCAAAGGGATGGGGGTACTGAAAGAAATAGGACAATATGTCTTCGAAAATTAATTTTATATACAATATGGCTCTAACGGGACAAACAAGTAGTGAAGACTCAGACCAGATTGCACTTATATACAGGCTGATATTTTTCTGTACCTTCTGCTTAACTCATATCAACACAATCCCTCTTTTTACGCACCTCAAGTAAACAATTTTTTCTATGCTAAATGGCAGTTATTCTTTTTTAATTTCATCAACTTGAAATTGTCGTCTGCAACCTCTTTAGTGGACTAGTCTCAAATTCTGCAGTGTGGGAATGGGTTAAATCGGGTGTAATCCGGATTTTTAATAAAACTTACGCTGCCACGCTAGGTGAACTAACGAAACTTAAAGGAATTCTTGAATTCCTTATAAATCAACCCATCTTCAAATTCTAGGAATTGGGATCATTCCCCTTTAGACCCCGCAAGATCCGACCTTGAAATCCTTCTGAAGCACATCGTGGTTAAGCATTCGTTTATCATTGAAGAGAAAGTTGAATGGACATTTCCGAGTAAACGATCCTTTTTTTCGAGTCCGCTTGCTGTGAGCGAGAGATAGTTGTCACTATGACAAGTCGGTGTGAATGCGTGAGTGCGTTAGTCCGTCCGTCCGTCCGACTTTGTCCGGACAATTACATCTACATTTATGGATGGATTTAAAAATAACTTGGCATAATTATTCTCCATCATGAGTAGATGTGGCATTTGAAAGAATTTTTGGGGTAGTTCTAATGTCATGGTCACAGCTCTAGGTCAATCACTAAAATTGTGATTGTCAAGAGCATTTCTCCTACAATTATGAATGGATTTCAAATTAAATTAGCACAATTATTCTCCACCATGAGTAGATGTGCCATCTGAAAGAACTTTTGAGATAGTTCTAATGTCAAGGTCACAGCTCAAGGTCAAACGCTAAAATTGGGTTTAGTCCCATTTGGTCTTCTCCCATTTCGTCTCCTCCCATTTCGTCTACAAATTTGCGCACTAGTCCTATTTTGTCTACCCCTGGTTTGCGCAGGAGTCCCATTTCGTCTACATTTTAGATTTTATTCTTTTT
Source organism: Fragum fragum (assembly GCA_946902895.1). Classification (NCBI taxonomy): domain Eukaryota; kingdom Metazoa; phylum Mollusca; class Bivalvia; order Cardiida; family Cardiidae; genus Fragum; species Fragum fragum. The sequence continues at coordinate 20,044,384 of OX336375.1, forward strand.
TATGGTTTTGAAATTTTTTTTATGCTTTTTTCTTACCTAAAAATTTGCATTCTACATTTTTACCAATATTTGTATCAAATATTGGTATTTGTTGCCGATATATTTCACACATTTCAGACAGGGTGTTGAGAAGATGGATTACCTGTATGGCATTTGTTAATTTGCCTTTTCACACCTGTATCAGCTATTGGATTTAAATCTTATTTATAATGGCATTATTCATTAAGATAGAAATATAATGACAAATGGAGGTCTACAATCACTAGAATAATATTTACATTTTAAGTTATTCTGAAAATGTAAAGAAATTTGGCAATACAGTAAATTTCTTTTCTTTTTTATAATACTTCAATATTAAATATTAACTACTTGTTAAAACGAAAATAAGTCTTTTTGTCAGATTAAATTATTTATATTTTTCATTAACACAGATTTATTCTATAATATCAATATTACATTTAAGAATTTATTTTACAAAAAGCTGAAAATATTTTGTAATTATCCTTAATATAAGAAACCATTGTAGACAAATTAAAACAGTAGACTAATGGGACAGTAGACGAAATGGGACTCCTGGCAAAAAAATACAGTAGACGAAATGGGAGTAGACCAAATGGGATGTTACCTAAAATTGATGGTCAAAGTCAAGTTGATGGTCAAAACTTTGCGGGCTCGACAGCAGTTGTCCTGGGACAACCATCTTGTTTTCTGATTTGAAAATTCATTCAAATTTAGATATATCGGTTTTAAGGATTTTTTAAAGGCAAAACCTTACTTTTAATATTGTAAACTATACGAAAAAAGTGAAAATAAAAAGGGAATTAAGGTCGAAGCAACTCATGTCGTCAGTTTGTGACCAGAATATCGTATTTAAAGCTCGAATAAAGCTGTAATAACGACATTTTGGACGCCAACCGAAGATTTGATCTTCTTTTCTCTTCTTTTTCCCCGAGTATAATTCATATTTGTAATTTACATTATAATTATAGCCTTTGGAATATAGGAAATGAAGAAATAGGTGCTTTTGACATTTAGACGCCAGGTTGATTGTATAATTATTTGATTATCACCGAAAGGCTTCGATTTGTTAGCATTTAAATTGTTTAATTGAATCACAAAAGAAGGTGCGAGAATGATCTCCCGGGACTCGGCAGGTTCGTGCGAATGACAGTTATTGAAATGTACAGTTAATTGTTTGCGATGTCGCAATCTAATTGTTCACCGATCAAAGGGACTTGATAACATGATTATAACCCGCAGATGTTACATTAAATAAAGTCTAATATAATGGACAGACATTTAGAATTAAATTTAGACATTTGATAAAGTCGAGCTTGTGGTACATGAGCAAAGTCTGAATTTAAGGCTGTATTTACACACCCTTTGATGTTGTGTAAATTGTGATTTATTTGTATACTATGGATATATGTTCGCCTAACACGGAACCGTTCAAACCTATGGAATCTTTATTTGATGGCGATGATGAGTGGGTGGTTATTCCAAATACAGTAAATTGTTGTTGTGGACGTGTTAAACGGTAGGGTTGTTAAACGATCATGAAGATTTTGCGAATTGAATTACACAAGGTCAGGGGAAGATAAATAAAATGGTTAAATGAATAAAGGAGACAGTAACAAACAAATAATTAATGAGATTGAGAATAACGAAGAAGAAAGAAAGATAGAAAGAAAGATAGATACAAAGAAAGAAAAAAAGACACTGTGATTATTTGATTGTTGATTAATGGATGGGTGGATGGATTGATAGATTGATAATTTGACAGATGGATAATTTGACAAATTGATAAATCGATTGATAGATACAGAGAGAAAAAGAAAGAAAGAGGCATTAGTATCAATATGCCTATACTACTTTGGTGCGATTTTCTTAGTGGCAACTTCGTTGCCTAGCATGGCTCAAGCAGGGCGACAAAAAAGGGTCAAAAGCAGAATTTCGTCCTCGGATCGACGAATGTTTTACAAGTAACTTTTGTGTGAAATGGCGGATCGACGATGCCAAAAAAGATATCCATTGGCCAAGTAATTTGTTCATTTCGACCGTAAGTGAGTAATGTTGACCTCTGACATATATGTCGAGTGTAGTTACGACATTTAGATCGCCAACCAACGACTTACCGTTTATTTGTAAGCAGCTGTCTTATATTTAACAAAAAATATCGTTTCACATCTCAGTTGAACTTAGAAGTCAGTGGGAGAAATATCTAGATATGTTTTACGTATTTGTGTGCCTTTTCTTAAAAAACTCATTTCTAAATTTCAGCCAAGAACAAGTATGCGAGCTCTATCAACAGTTACATCACTCTGGCGGACCAGAACAACTGGAACTTTTTGAAAGTGTTATACTTGGAGTGCTGAAAGATCTTCGACAACACCAGGTGGAAAATGAACGGCTCGAAAAGTCATATAAACGGTAGGCAACAACATCATCATCATCAGCATCATCATCAACAACAACAAAAACAACAACAACAAAACCCCACCATCTCAGCCACCACAAAAGCAACAACAACAATTATACTTATAGGAATGGTGAATATATAGCCTGCATCTGGAATAAATTCTACCGACCAAAATTATTTTTTCTCCATACCATTGTCACATAATAAACAGGCATTGCAACATTTATCGTGTAGGAACAAAATTAAATCGAATGAACAGATCCTTTCATGATATCTTTTAGAACTGCAAATACATAAATAAATGAAGGCGTAAACGTTTCGTTTTTACATATCGCCGCTGAGCGTGCAAATCGTCATAAATACAGCTTTACTCATGCTGTATTTACGACATTCTGTACGTCGAACGACTATATGATCCCGTTTTTACATTTCGGCGTTGAACGTGTAAACCCTCGTAAATACAGCTTAATTAAGCTGTATTTACGAAATTTTGTACGCCCAAAAACTATATAAACTCATTTTTCCAGAGACAAAGAGCAGCACGAGCGTCACATGCGACAGATGGAAGACGAGATGGAAGTACAGATGCAGAGAGTGGAGGAACGGGTCAGAAAACGGGTAACTTCTCTACTTATAGATGGTTCTTTGCTTGTGCAGTGTGCCGCGGCCATAGTGCAGTTTGTAGAGCGTCGGATTCTCAATCATGAGGTCCAGTGTACTACCCCCGGTCTCGGCAAATATCTTTTCCGACCTTCGTCGCCCACCAATTGGTGAATAATCGGAAGCCTAAGTGGAACGAGCAGCTGGATGCTCGGAAAGGAAATAGTGGTAGTGCTAGTGTGAGAAATACCAGGACTCCCTTGTTAGGTGCTCCAGCCGCTGTGATATGACTGAAATACTGTAATGAAGTGGTGTTAAACCCCATTCAATCAATCAATCAATTGCTTGTGCAGTGAGTCGGAGATGTTGAAAATATATACAAACGAAACCCGTTAAAATCACTCACAACAATGACGACTGTGTTTTTTCTGTCAATCAGCGGAATTTATTAAGTGTTCTCATTTTAATGAGTACAAAGTAAAACATTTAGCCAAAATATATATTAGACTCTCTTCCCATGATTTAGACATCGAATGCGGTCGACATGTAATAATTGAATATGTAAATAATGTAATAAAAAATATCGAAAACGAGTTTCACTTTGCAGAAACTAACTTGCCCTAAGTATACAGAAATAAGAACTAAATATCTAGAAAAAATACTATTTTACCTGGCAAACTCTACAAAAGTTTACAAATTTGTTGTAAAAAAAATCGAAAACAAACGTTGAAAATTTGTCTAAAAATATATGTTATGCATCTCAACTTAGAAAATGAAATGCTTCACGTAATATCATGTTTCACGTAATATCATTTTCTTCTGTTAATCCATGTAATCTCCTCTGTTCTTTTTAAAATTGTTTGCTATAAACATTTTAAACATGTTAAATGCAATAAACTTATTGTATTGTATTGTAAAGATGCAAGATGGTCTCTGTCAGGTGGCACACTATCGCTGTCTGATCGTCGTCCCTTCTCTGTGATTGCCTCCAAAATATATTTATTGTTATCTTATAAGTCGATCATACGCATGGTATAACTCGAATATTAAATCTTGACCGGTGGTTTAACCCGTTCCCACACGATAAAATTTAGATCAGTCCAGATTCAAAGAAGTAACGACAACTTTAAGTTGATGAAATCTTCAAAATCTTTGTGATTTGAGTTAGAAACATTGTGAAAAATGAAGAAATTGCTTGTAACAAGCAATTTCTTCATTTTCCTCAATGTTCTCCCAAGCCTTAATTTTGACGAGTGTTTGAAAGCGTCATTATGTGGGAATGGGTTAAAATCTTTGTTTACACAAGTCAACACTGGTCACAGTGTCGAATTCTTCGTACATTTCGTACATATACAAATGTGCAAAAAATGCTTAGCATGACTCTAATATGGGTGCCTTTTATAAATAGCGTAGACTCGGATAGAACTGTTCACTTTAATCTCAGAGATACACATAAGAAACAATTGATTAATCACTTGGTTGAAATTTCAAAACTGTAACAATGTGAATATTTCAATAAGATTCAGGCCCTCGCCCACAAAAATATTGCGATATAAAGTACGACTCTAAATCAACTTCATACAAATTAAACGCAAAAAAAAGCTTCAAAGGTTTTAAACAATACTTCATGAGTATGTCGAAAAGCATAATATAATAAAGGAAACCTTTGTTGAAAAAAAACATTGCTTGTTGATGTTGCTTAATACCATATCACCAAACACTTTGAAATGTCAGCAGCAACTTCTTTAAATTAAGCCTTAGTCTGGTAATATAGTAATTTTGATTGTGATACTGGTTCTGTTTAAGGAACAGGAAAAGACGGAGAACGAGAAGGCAGAAATGAGAGACAAAGTCCAAGAAGAAATAAACATGCTGACACAGAATCTGAAACGGTTACAGCAGGTATGTACCAGTTTAACCAGTTCCTCAACACCCCCCCCCTTTTACGCCCAGCATGAAAAAAAGCCATGAAAAACATTGTGGGCATAGAGAAAATTGCTTGTTTCAAGCAATTTTTTTTAATTGTCAAAACGTTTTTCAACCCCAAATTTTGGAATTTCATTCATCCAACTAAAGTTGTCCTCTGAATCTGCGTTTAATTTGGTCCAGTCTAATGTTTTGTCATGTGGGAATTGACTAAAACCTAAATTATAATTAACTGAACTCGGAAAAGAAGGGAACATCTTTCAATCTTTATGAAAATTGTAATCAACATTCTGACTGATTGTAAAATGACACATGCATTAACAAATCGCTGTTGTTATTTGAAAAAAAATTAATTAACCAATCAGATCACATCTTCGATTTCGCAGGCCACCGTCTCTGTCTTCGACACATATGAACCATTTCGTCGATGGGAGACTTAAGATTCGTAAATACTTTTTATTAAAGCTGTAGTTGCCATTTCTAGGTAAAACAACAACGATTTACCTCTCGTTTTATCCTCAGCGTTTAACAAATTAATGGCATCTGGTATCTCAAACCAACTGTCATGTCGGAGTGTCTGTCGAGGTGGACGTGGCTATAGCTCTCCGTTAAGTTAACAGCCAAACTTTCTACTATCACTGGTTTGCTCTATACAAAATGAATGTGGAAAGGAAAACTACGAGGGTGTGAGACATGCCTCCAGCCATTCCATCCTCCAAAAAATAAAATGGTCCAAATTTAAAGAAGATGCGAATGACAGATTTTAGTCGATGGAATTAAAAAAAGCTTTGTCTTTTCGGTATGAAAGACATTGCAGTTAACGAAGGGATTGCTTGTAACAATCAATTTCTTCATTTGTCTCAATGTTTTCAAGACTTTTTTTCGCGATAGTTGTGAATAAAGGCGGAATTGTTTGGGAATGGGTTAAATGATTACTTCCGTAATATCGTTGTTAGATCTCAAATCTCTTATATTGTGGAGCTCGAACATATTTTTTTTTTATCTTTTTTTAGGAAGGACCTGATGTGAAAAACAAAGAGATCGAAGACCAATTGATCCATCTTAAAGGGAAAGTTGAGGAGATGACCTTCACAAACCGTCAGCTGAAGAGTGAACTGACAGATGCACAAACGAACTTAGCCCTTGTGAAAAGTGACTATGCGACACTCAAACAGCAGTTTAACGAGAAACTGCACGAGTTAGACATGTAAGCCTTTTCTTTATCAATACATTTCCAGACGGCAACATTTTAGACTGGTCCGAATTGAAAGGATTTGTAGACAACGATTCGAAGTTTATGAAATTTTAGATTGTTCAACTTTCTAGGTGGGAAACATTGTCTAAAATGCAGGCATTGCTTGCTGAAAGCAATTACTGCATGTTATACTATGTTTTTCCAATTTTTTTTTTGTTGAGGGGCATTAAAAGTCATTGTTTAAGAATAAGTTAGAAAATCATCTTTGCTTTGCATGCGCATAAATAAACAATTTCATCTGACTTCATATGTAACCCATTCCCCCACAATGTCGATTTTTGACACCCCTTAAGAAAAACTAATCGGAAAACATTGTCTTAAGTGAAGAAATTGGTTGAACCAAGCAATTTTTCTTTATTTTCCACAATGTTTTCAACCCAGAAAGTTGAAAAAAAAATGAAATTATACCATTTAAATTGTCGCCTCTAACTCCTTTGAATTTGGATCAGTGAATTTTTATGCCGCCTGGTAATGTGTGAAATCTGCCTTTTCCGACTTACAAGTCGGTTGTTACCCTTCTGAGTAGCCAATATTAACATTAATCTATTTATATAGCTTAATGACCTTAATTTTTGCTTAGGATGTTCTTAGTTAGTACCGTTTAGTAATCCAGGGCTCTGTAGTGCCAATGTGCCCCTCTAAATACTTGACTGAATACAACTAAACACCTGTCTTATGCAAAGACCATACTGCACTTGCGATTTCTGAGTCTGATCTCTGTTTATTAGACAGCAGCATTTTAGACTGATTCAAACTGAAAGAAGTTGTACATAACAACTTAAAGTTTGTGGAATTTTAGAAATCTCTGTGTTTCGGGGTAGAAAACATTTCTTACAATGAAGTAATTGACGAAGCAAATTCTTCATTTACCACAATGTTTTCCAAAATACTTTTCAGGAATGGCGTAAAAAGTGGGATTCTGTTGGAATGGGTTAAGGTAGTTAACAATACAGGAGTACTACGTGATCCTGCAGCAGGACGTCTTATTGATAAAATATATGTGACTTGGCGAACGTTATGATTTATATTTTTCCTACATTGCATTCTAAGTGTAAGGTCATACATGCATACATGTATTTTGTTCATATTGAAATCATTCGCTACTATAAACAGCAATGATTCTGTCACTTGATGGCAGTAATTAACCCATCCCAGCACAATAGCACCTTTACAGGCTCCTCAGGAACAAGATGTGAAAACATTGTGGAGACTGAAAAATGCTTGTAACAAGCAATTTCTTCATTTTCCCCAATATTTTGTACCCAGAACTCTAAAATATAATAGAGTTGAAATTTTCATCTGCAATTCCCTTGAATTTCGACAGGGCTAAAAGTAGATTAATCACTTACAATAATTTTGTACAAACCCGCCGGTTTGTTGTTATCTTGAATAATGTCTTTTTCCAACATTGTTTTTGTTTCAGGGAAAAAGAAGCTATAACAGATTATCAAAGAGAACAAGAGAATCTTACTAGACAGCTCCATCTTCTGCAGTACGTATTGTACTTTGATATTCTGTGCATCGCATGATATAATTGATTGATCGCTGGCCACGCCCACTGACCTTCGATTTGGCAGTTCGATTGAGATATCAAACGACGTTAGTTTGTTATTTATTTGATTAGGGACAGGAAATAGAAATCGAATCGGCGGCTAGTGACCCAAACCTCGTACCTACAACTTGAATAAACTGTAGTTTCTACGTTGAAGTGGCTAAGCTAACAAAGATGCCTGGCATAGATACTAAAGTTCATAATTCACTTTGCCGCGGCCAAAGCGCGTAGGATCCTAAATCATGGGGTCCCGAGTTCGATCCCTGGTCGAAAGATTGTCAGATGGGTAGATAATAGTGAACCTAACTAATTAAACTTTTATAGAAGTTAGTTTGGATTACCTTTTCCTGAAGAATCCACCCTTTTTAGATCAGTTCCTTCTGCTGAACTGTCTGATCACTTCAACTTTGAATATATGCGACGAATAATTTTGTTGTAAACTATTATGAATTATATGAGCCATGATTGTTTCTATTTATTCAGCGACGCGAACAAACGTCTACACGATACCAATGATGATCTACGAGAGGCCATCGAGACATCTAGGAGAACTTCACCAATGAGGCAACAGTCTGTGGCTGTAAGTCATTTTATACCGTAAATCTTGTACTAAGCGACCACTCAAGGGACGATCTAAAGGCCGTCGCTTAAGACAATGGTCGCCTAAAGCTTATTTTTGTGAAATATATGAAGGACTGGTTCGATTGCATACATAACTTATTGCAGAATTCTCGCTTAATCCTATATTGTTGGGACTCATTAGAATCTTGTCAAGGAGACGTTTCTAATGTTTTCATACAAAATTGGAATTAGGTATGGTATGTTGAAGAAAATACGACCACTTATGTATGAGAGCTTCTGATTTTGAAATTAGGATGTCAGCTAAAACGAAGTGGTCACTAGAGCAAGATCGGCTAAATTCCTTCTATTTACACCTTAAATAATATTGATGATAACAACCACCTTAATTATGCTTCAAACGTTTATGATTCCATGGTTAAGTTTATGGAAGGTCCGAACTAAATAGGCACTAATATTAAAAACAACAACAACTTGCAACAACAATTCTGTAACACAAATGATAAGGCAATGAGCCACAAACAATGTTGTATATCAAAAGAATCGAGGTGTCCTTGCATTTTTAGGTCTATATACATCATCTGTATCCAAAGTATGACTGCTTTGGAAGGTTGTATTTAATCCAAATGTTTTTTTATACATATTTATTTATTAAAGCTCAATTCTAAGAAAAAAAAAACAAAAAAAAAAAAAACACAAAAAAACAAAAACAAAAACAAAACAAAAACAACAACAACAAAAAAGCCCCAAAGATCGACACGCAATAACCTCAAAGTCCTTCTAATTAACATCTTGGTAATATTCCATTTAAGAGTTAGGGGTTGTTTCTAAAGACTCAATATTTCCAGTTTTCTTTTTTTAATGATTTGTTCAAAGATGAAAGCATACATATTATATTTTACCTACAGTCGAATGCCAGTACCATCCGTTCTGTACCCATGGACTACAGGAGGGGTTCGTTGATGAGCGAGTACTTCCAGAGTACACCAATGTAAGTACTACTAATACATGAGACGAATTACCACAGTATGATGCATTTCAAGATTTGGCTTAACTGTTTTTCAAAGATTTTTTCAGCATGAAGTAATTATTAATAACTTTAACTTTGCTATTATTAAATTGTCGAACTAGATCACTTCCATCCTACCATATCTTTCGTAAAATCGGTTGTTAACCAAGTAATTCTGTATTCAACGTTTGAGGCCTCATGCACTGGTTATTTCAGCCCCAATTTACACAACGTGTCACGTTTCAATAGAGTTGCATATTCTACCTATTTATTTGCAAAAGGTTTTCTTTTCAACGTTGCTGTGTTTTAAATTTAGAGATGGATAGAATATTCCTTGTTTTCTGTGAGGTACGAAACTAAAACCTTATCGCTGTATAAGCCTTATCGAAAAAATCAATAGTGTGTTTATATCATTTGGAATGATCAAGGCACGAGTAAAAAAATGACGAATTTCGAGAGAGCTGTTTTCTTGGAACTACTTTGTGCGAAAGCATTCAAATAGCTCCGTATACATTTTTTTCGCATTGATAAAACGTAAAATTGTTTAGTACGATTAACCACACCATTCAAACGAATTAATATATGCAAAGATATTCCACTTTTATTAGAATTTTGCTATTTAGATTATCTAAGCTGTCCGGTCAACTTCTAAAGATTTTCTTATTTCAAAGACGTGTAACCATCGTTACTTCTCTTACGGCAAAGTTTTCTTCCGAGATTATTACTCAATGTTTCTTACTTCTGTAGTATACATATTTACCAAGCGCTAAAAAATCATCAAGGGACTTTGACACCAACACCATTTACACCGATCAAGTATTCTTCTTCTAGGATCCGGTCTCGAATGGGCAGCACTCAGTCTCTGGTAGAAGAACAAGAGCCACACCACGTGTCAGTACAACACCAATCCCAACACCATTCACCTAGAATGATTAACGTGAAACTACCACACCAAGATACCTGTGAATCGGATGGGGGCATTCATGAAGATATTGGTAAATAATATAATTTTAGTTTCGTTTATCAAGAATAAAGCGTTTCGATTGGCCTTTTTTCATGCGTAGATGAAAACAAGTTTGAGCTCGCAACTATTTTGTATGCTTACGCACAAAGTAGATCTACAAGATTTTACCAATAACTAGTAAACCATTTACGTTGTTTTACTTGATGACAATAAATCATAAGAAATGAATGGAATTTTTTTGTTTTCATAGAAGTACGAAACTAAACCTTTAATCACCCTTAAATATGAATTGGCTCGCGTATTGATACAGTGTGATTTTCTGTTGATTTTGCGAAATCATTCATAAAGGCATTTTCTTTTACAACTTCGAATAATTTTTGGAAGACGTAAATGGTGATGAGATATTTTAAAATTCGCTTTTTTTCCAGACAGTGGACATTCAACACTCCGTGAAGGCAATGAAAACGAGCTTGATAATGAAGCTTTTCTTAATGATGCTGAAACCATGCAGAGGTTACTAGCGGGGAAGAAATCTCGGAAATCAAGATTTAGTCACACACCTATAGCAGAGGTCAGTAAACTGGTATTTAAATTCTTACAATTTGTTATGGAGTTTTAGAGTTGGCCTGAAGCACACATGCTTTTAAATCCACCAACAAATACTTTGGAGAACACTCCTGAAAGCAAGTTATTTTTAAGACGATATAATGATTTTTCTACGAATTCAAAAATTAGTTTTCTAGAATTAGTACCAAACGATTTTGACAACCCTTTTGAATTTATTAAAGCCATTTGGCTTCTATACTTGAAACGCTTTTTTCAAATTTCTAATGTATAACTCTTCACCCAAAAAATTTAAACTGCTCGAATTTTAAAGAAGTTGCAGACGACGATCTGTAGTGCATTTAGACTGAAAAGTCCGCGCCAAAACGTGACAAAATGTTGTGGTTAAAGGAGAATATGTTTAAAGAATCTATTTCTCAAATTGTCAAAAACTATCTGTGAGTTATTTTCTTCAAAATGTTGGATCTTACGATGTGTTAATTCAGACATAGAACAATATATATGAATTAAAAGCATGTTTATCGATTCTTTAGGATTTGGTGTTTTAGATATTGTCTCTTTATGGTTTTTTGTGTACACGTGTATTAGATTTTTACCAGCACTAGCAAAAATCTTAATATATTATATTATATGTGTTTTTTGCACTTAAAATTATGTTAGATTAGTAATTGACGGATCGCCGAGAAATATAAAGATTTCGATTGACTAATCAAATCATTCTTGTACTCTAAGTGACTTCAAATTCGAGCATAAATGTTAAGGATTCTTTTGTTGGCTTTGCTGCTTAATCATGTTGTAGTTAGGCCGTTTAGGTTATAAACTAATGATTTACCGTGGTTATGTGTTTTGACCAAACATTATGCAAATTAACGTCGCTTGATATCGAAGTCGAATTACTTTGTTGGAGGTAATTGGGCGGGGCAAGCGATCCGTCAATTGTCGCAGTCGATAGTATTTTCATCACTAGTAAGAATACCACTTTTGTAGATAGAAGAAATTTTAGATCACTTTATTGATATCGACCTATAGAGGTCATCTTGGTCAAATTTTGGTCAGTTTTGTTTGTTGCATATTTGATTGAGACGCATTCTTATAATCAAACCTTGATTTATATGCTTGACACTTAATATACTTTAGGTATATTAAGAATCAATGTAAACAGATAAGAATCAATGTACCCCAAACAAACAACGCATCATAACAAAAACAAAAACAAGACATATCCAAACAGCAACACATATTTAAGAAGCTAAACTACAAACTTTCTCTGTCTCTGAACCCTAGAATAGTTCATATTGAAAGCAGTTAAATATGAAAAATTAAATTTTATTGAATTTAAGGATTTTCCTCTTATTACGAAGAAACATTGTGGAAAATGAAGAAATTGCTTGTTACAAGCAATTCCTTTATTTTACATAATGTTTTCCCAACTGTTTATCAAGGGTCGAAAGGCGGTATTGTGTGGGAATGTGTTTAAGCTAGAAGAGTAACAGAACTGTATATGAGATGATACTATTCTATGAAAAGCAAAAAATGACGTTGCAATGTGCACGTAATTTGCGTCGAGGTCGTAACTACAGCTTGTTCGAGAAAAAGTATGTTTCGACGTCGAATATTTTTTTGGCACTATTGAATGAGGTGTTATTCCAGGTCATGTGTCATATCAAAAGTAAAATGAGAATTGGAACCACTAACTTAGGAATATCGGAAGCTAACGATGTATCCGGAAAACCCTCATAAATTGAAAACAAGCAAAAACAATAGGCAAACAAACAATACAAAACAAAACAAAAAAAATTGCCAAGCGTTTTTAGCAAATCAAAGCAAAAGAATAGACCTTCAATTTCTTAAGACGAACACTAAAACTTGTATTAAGCGACCACTTAAGGGATAGAAATTGTAACAAACTCTTTCTTCATCTTTCACAATGTTTTCCAAAGCTTTATCTTGAGGGGTATCAAAAAGCGTCAATGAGTGGGAATGGATTAAAGTGGATTTACACAAACTGACATTATTGTCTAGGATATAGACTCGCACGATGAGAACGAGACAGAGTCCGAGGCTCCAGGTGACATCATGGAGGTCCGTAGTTTTAGAAATCACCCTGATGCCAGGAGGCTGGGCTCTGTTAGCAGTAGGTCGTCGTCAACTAAAAGTTCAAGGTCGCGAGATGGCTCTCAAGGACGTAGTGTGCGACGACAGAGTACGCTAACACAAGATGTGAGTGTGCCTGCACCCTTATAATGTCCTACAGTAATAGACACATATATTTACCCTGTTCATATTTACACAACTCATTGCATTGGTGTATAAGTATTCGACCTTCTTTGCTTGATAATATACTCATATTTCATTATCATATACATGTATAGTGAAAAGTGCTTTTGTTTTGTTATATTACGGCATAACTTGCATTGTTATTATTTAACTTTGGTCTTAGCATGGTCCTTTAACTATCTTCATAAATGGTGCATGTATTTATCGGGAATGTATTTATCGAGAATGTATGCTTGATTTTAATGAGTTTATACTTGCAATTTTTTTAGTATTGTAACAACCGACTTTTATGATAAGATTTTCTTAAACGTGTATCTTCGACTTATGACTTTTTGTTCTTACTCTACCCTGTGAAGATGATTTTTTAACTGAAAAAATATTTAAGAAACTAAGAGAATATTTTTCGTTTTCATTGAGTAATGGACCTAAAATCATTACCATTTTAACTTCTGTATCGTTTATCTATACAGTGTATTTAAGTTTTTGGATTCATACCTCAGCGAAAAAACAAAAAACAAAAAAAAAAAAAAAAAAAACAAACAAACGAAAAATGTTTCCTTCATTTTTCACAATTAGAGGCAATCAAGCAAATCAAAGCAAATATTTTACTAATTTTGAGTAAAATTCTATTGATCTACTATGTGGGCATGCATAGAGAAGGCAATCAAAGCCCTTCAATTTTGATAGACGAAACGAAAATCAAATTTTATTGCAACGCAATCCGTTATTCTCCTTATCTACATCTCGATGGTTCAGCATGAAACAGTTGTAGCTGCCTATAGACATAGGCAGGTACTATTGTTTCGCCCTGAACCTTCGAATTATATGCTGTTTACAGAGGGAAAATGACATTTATGTCTTTTTTGTCGTTTCTGAGCAGAAAATCATGCGTTATTTATATCCGAGTATTTTCAATAAATGTTTTGACCTAAACTTCATCATGAACTGCAGCGGTGTGCATTTTTTCTAACCGTACTGAGTGTCATAGCACGTATTAAGTGAGTAGGTGCATTTGTTATTGAAAAACCTTTTATTTCGCATTTTTATTCTATGTAACAAACTATTAATGGAACTCAGTCGGTTACCAGAAATAATTTTCTACTCGTTTTCATTTCTGATATGAAATGAAACATTCATACGAGGCCGAACCTTACTGACCAACCGCTAGCCAAGCTCACTGACTAACGCTTCGATATTTACCTGCGTTATTTTGCCTGTAACAAAAAGCAGAATGGCTGATTGGCGACTTAAACGTCGTAACTACAGTTTGAATAAGCTGTAGTTATGGCGTTTAAGTCGCAAAACCAACAAAAATGCTTAACAATAACGGCGACTAATGTTGGAGTTCAAAACTCCTGGTCTAAAAGATTGATTTTATTGGTCTACTGATTGCCTGATTGAAAGCCGCGACTGGTCCATTATCGACATTCACAGCACGATAATTGACCCCCCTTTGTCAGCTTAATGACCCCTGAAGTGTACATTCATATGTTTAATTGTCAATATTAGCATGAGCAGAAAAGTTACTACGCAAATAATATTAGAGTTATAGCTTTTTAAACTTGCGATAATTGTATTGTTCAGGCAGAGATATATCGTCGTTGCGCGAGCAAATGTCGTAAATACAGCTTGAATGAATATGTATTTACGGCATTTTGCTCTCCAAACGGCGATATTCTGTAATTTATTTTTGGATTTATCTTAATCAAGGAGCAAATGTGTGCTCCAGCTCAATTGGATTCATTACCTCTTTTGAAAACGGACTTAAATTTCGTGTCCTTGGGAAAATCATATTTCAACAAGTTAATTGAAATATATGAGTGTAAATATAGCTGTAGTTGTAGTTGTAGTGGTTTCGTTAACATGGCGTTCCATAGATCATTAAGCATTGAATTCGAAACCTTCTGTCTGACAAAGGTATATTTCGAAGGTTTTTTTTTATCTCTTTTATATCATCACATCACAATACTTCCTTTAAAAAAAGTTTGAATCAACATATAGCGACTGTCATTCCAACAATCAATCGACTAATCAAATTATTGATTTAGACTGGAAATGAACTTTGAATTCTAGCATTTTTAGTTGGTTTGGCGACTCAAACTGTAGTTACGACGTTAAGATAGCCAACCAAGTATTTTATTTTTGCAGGCTGATCTTTGCCTTTACTTCCTGCCATAAACAGGAAGATTCCGGGTTAAGCATTAAAATCGTTAATATAGCCATTCCCGCATTTGTAAAGCCCTTGGAAATCTTTCGCGTCAAACCACATTTTGCAGCGATGGAATCTTGTCTATTTTCCAGGCTACTGCTAAGATCAGTAAAGAACCAGAGCGAATGTTCAAGGTTGTTCTAGCTGGAGATGCGGCAGTTGGCAAGTCAAGTCTGATCATGAGACTTTGTAAAGGGAAATTTGTCAGTAACTTGAGCTCTACACTAGGTATGTTAAAACTTGCTTATTTCTAATCTTTGTTTCGTCTAATGAAGTCCCTGCATTCTGATTGGTTGAAAATACCAGTTCCCAACCTCCATGACAAGATTAAGTGTAGAACTATTTTGTATGTTAGCGCCCAAAAGAGTTATACAAAAATATATGGAACTGGATACTATTTGCTTTTTTGATGTAACATTTTTTTAAATTTTCATTGATGATATCAATTTATGAGACAAGAAAAGTATTTTTGATTTCTTTAAGGTATACAACTAAAAACCACCCATACTTCTAGTTGAATTCTCTTCGCGGATTCCTTTAGTGTGATTAGGTTTTTAGATTCATGGCTCTATGAAGACAAAGAAATATTATTTTCATGTCTCGAATCTATTTGCGTCTTTGATGATTTTATGTATTCTCTCTTCTGACGGATCCACAAAAGATCGATTGGACAATCAAAGCATTCATTTATACCGGAAGTGAACTTTGACATTTGCATAATGTATTTTTGCTGCTTTGTTGACTTAAACTTAGTTACTATAACTTGTTCAAGCTGTAATTACAACATCATTTATTTATATTACTGACCATAAACTTTGCAGTTTAACGCTATCTAATATCTAAGACGAACTTCCGTTCAGATGGCGTTCCGTCAATCAGGAGTTGAAGATGTAGCTAAGCATTTTCTTTTGATTATCTCTTTAGACCAGAATGAATAAAAGTCTCCTCAATGATCTCGTTTTCTTGTAGGTGTTGACTTTCAGACCAAGATGATAGAGCTAGACGGGCGAACCATTGCCCTCCAATTGTGGGATACAGCCGGACAAGAGAGGTAACACTTTTTTCTGACCGTATTTGGTTTTGGGGCACAAGAACTTACAATTCTGGCTAGTTTTAGTGAATACACCGACTGATTACTTGGTATCTTAACTCCGACAGTTTTATTCTATTAACACTGCATCTATATCTCAAATGCTTTGAAATGTAATAAAATCTTGAACTTTATTGTTAAAAAACTTGACAAAACATTATTTTTTCACTAGTAAAATATATCCACAATTTTCGATATGCATATTATATATCTATGGCTGTAAACTGTTTATTAAAGCATTACTTTTTATGCGAATACTATCAACCAAAGAAAACGAAGAAGAAGAAAAAGTCCCTAAGTATTGCTGTTTTTTGAACTGTTTATATGTTTTGTTTATTGTTCAGATTCCGGAGTATAGCCAAGTCTTATTTTCGACGAGCGGATGGTGTGTTGCTCCTGTATGATGTGACATACGAGAGGTCCTTTATGAGTATTCGAGAATGGATGGACTCGATTGAGGTAGGGTTTTTTTTAATTGTAAATACAAATTAGTTAACCCTTTCCTGTTTCGCAAAATTTTAGACCTGTCCAAATTCAAAAGTTTTGCAGACGAAAATGTAAAGCAGATTAAATTTGAAAAAAAAAAAAAACCAAAACATTCAGTAGGGTAGAAAATATTGTGGAAACAGAAGAAATTGCCTGTTACAAGCAATTTCTACTTTTTCTACAATGTTTTCTCAATTATAAAATCACAGGGACGATTAAACAAGTAAGGGTTAAAGTAACACTAGAAGCAGCCCGAATAAAAACGGGCAAACCAAAGTTTGAATTGTAGACTTGCACGAATCAATCATCTTTTACATCATGTTAACTATTTCATGCATCATTTTGGTTTGTAAAATATCTAAACACATTGTCACACAATCCTCTCTTTAAAGAACCACAAGAAAAATAACTTGAAAAAAGTGTGGCATATGAAATAAATGCTTGCAAAGGCATGTTTTCATTCCCGATAATGTTTTCTATGTTTAATGACAAGTATCTTTAAATTCTGTTATTGTAAAAATGTCATTTGAATCTACCCCTTTTTGTCATCTTGTAATGGGACAAGATACTAAATTGATTTGAATCATTTCGCCATTTCTTTATCTTATAGGATCTTTAAAACATCTTGGTGCTATACGAATTAACCTATTCCCACATAGTGATATTGTTTGAAGCCCCGCAAGCAAAATAATTGGAAAAAAACATTGTTTAAAGTGAAAAATTGCTTGTAACAAGCAATTTCCTCATTACCGACTATGTTTTCTATACAAAACGTTGACAAACATCTAAAATTTCATAAACTTTTAATTGTCGTCTTCAACCTCTTCAATTTGGACCAGTCTAAAAATTTGGCGTCTTGTGATGGGTTAAACAGAAAGTTTAAAAGCAAATAACAACAACATGAATGATCATTGAAATGTACGACAAAACTGTAATGTTGTATTAAAATGAAACTTCTTATTTGTTTATCTGCTTATTTGTCGACTTATTTGGTTGCAAGTCTTTTGTAATTAAATGAATCAGACGATTTTAATTCGAATTTTGCGGCGAAGTAGTACAATGTGTTTTAAATATCCCTAAACAAGTGTCCACAAATCATAAACTAATACGATAATTCACAATCCAACAAATATAGATAAATTTAATCATTAACCTTTTTCTTTAAACAATCTAGGCAACAGTCTCTTTTCAAAGTTACAAAATCAATTAAAGGATTTTGAAAGAATGACAGACAATGAGTAATAGGCGAATCGTGTGCTGAACCAATTTCCGCACAATCCCGCCTTTTGACGCCCACAAAAGAAAAACAAGCTTCTAAAAAGATTGTGGAAAATGAAGAAATTGCTGTTACAAGCAATTTTTTCATCACTCACTTTGCTTTACAATAACAACAACAACAAAAAAAAAAAAAAAAAAAAAGACGGAAAAGTTCAAAATTTCATCGAGTAAACATTGTCGTGTGCATCTTCTTTGAATTCGGACCAGTCTAAACTTTTATCGTTGGGTGATGGGTTAAGAACAACGGGTCTGTACATGTAATCGTCTGCAGAATTATTTGAGATGAGTCTTACTTTTAAAGTCTTCACAGGACGGCTCTATCAAGAAACTTCCCATCATGCTGTGCGGCAACAAAACGGACATGCGCGATGAGTCGGAACAACAAGGTCGAAAAACCATCACCTATGACGACGGACAGCGGCTAGCTAGGGTAAGGAAATTATTTTTCTAGGTGACCATTGCTCTGTCCTTTTATAAAATAAATAGCGGGTAGCATAGAGGAAGATTAGACTGCATATATATAAGGTATAATAAGGGAATGTCAAAATTCTTCTACCTTGAGACGTTCTAGGACATTTGTGCTTGGCAAAACATTAGAAACAATATCAACGTTTCGTTTTGTGCGCATTATCCCTTTGAAATCGTAGCTATGGCTTGTATAAGCTGAAGCTTCGTCGTTTTAAGTCGAAAAATCAACACAAAGTTTAGAACAAATGTCGCGGTTCAAAGATCACTTCATGTCTAATGAAAGATTTGATTTGTCATTCGATTTTTTTGACAGGCGTAATCAATTAATTGCAGATAGATTTATTTGTACTATGTCAACGAAACAAAAGGATTTTCTTCATTTCTGATAATATGATATCAAAAAATGTAGAACGATGTCATTTGAAAATGTTTTAGAAAACTTTTGTACTCAATTAGCTTCATACCGGACATACCTTTGGGTTTCGACCAGTATAAAATTTTGTCTTCTGGAAATGGGTTAAAGTGTAAAAATAAAATCCGTCAACCAGTGTTTTTTTTCCAACGTTGTTAGACATGACTAATGTACTTATTTATCTCTTTCTGACCAGGAATACGGTGCCTTATTTATAGAAACTAGTGCTAAAGACGGGTCAAACGTGGAGGAATCTGTTTCAGAGTTAACCAGGTATGTGGTTTAACCCGTTCCAACGCAATAAATTTTAGACCAGGCCAAAGTTGCAGACAACAATTTTGAGTTGATGAAATCATTATTTTTTTGTACTTTGGGATAAAATCATTGCGGAAAATGAAGTTTCTTGTAACAAGCAATTTCTTTATTTTACACAATGTTTTCCCAAACTTTTATATTTAGGGGCGTGTTAAAGCGTCATTATGTGGGAATGGGTTAACCTTCCTTACTTTGTGTTTCATTGCGTTTTTGGACAGTTTTAAAACTGCTGTCTTTGTAACTCTATTGAAAGACGTGTTGACTAGAAATATATTTGATTTCAATTCTCTTTTGGGATTAGCACTTGTATAGTTGCCAAGTAAGATATTGAAATTTTCACTAACACATATCAAAATAAATGGTTACTAGAAATAGCCATTATTTTCCTCAAAAGAGGGACGTGTCAAACTAAATAGGACAGATGGGGGATTAACAATCTATGTCTGTAAATTCTTTCAACACTCTATGTTATTGGTACCCTCGTCAGTTCCAAAAACATTGTGTATGGTGGACAATAATGAAAATCTACTATTTGAATTAAAAACCTCTCTCTTGTCGGGAACTCATTCCCACACAATGACGCTTATGGACGCCCCTCAATGAAAGCAACTCGGAAAACAATGTGTAAAATGAAGCAATTGCTTGTATCAAGCAATTTCTTCATTTTACACAATGTTTTCTATCCAAAATATTGAAAAATCTAAAATTTCATAAACTTTAAGATGGCGTCTGCAACTCCTTTCAATTTGGACCAGTCTAAAATTTTGCCGTCTGGTAATGGGTTAAAAGGAGAGTATCTGTACAACTATCCATATTTATATAGATATTTCTAGTATATTTCTGTTATAATATATACATTCAACACACACAAAATCGGACACGGCAGAAAAAAATGGTATCTGATGGTGTCAAATACGGTTCCGTATAATGTAGCCTAAGATGACGCCATTTTCATTTCGTATATCACGTCATAACGCAAGTAAACGTTATCAGAATGGCAAATGAGAAAGGAGATACTTGTACAAATACAGAATTCTTTAGTATTTCATCAAATTCATTTAATTAAAATCGGTATATGATAAATGGAATGTTACGTTACGATCGCGATAGAACATCTTGTATTTGCTTTTCTCTGCGGAGGAAAATTAGATGTTCCACTCGACCTTCGCCCTAGTGAAATATCAAAATATTCCGCCGCAGCTCAAAGCAAATACAAGATGTTGTATCTCTATCGAAATGTTCCATATATATATACATGAATAACGGATAGACTGCCATAACTGAGCTTCTAGAGCTGTGCCACGATACTTCACACATGCTGTGTGTTCTTTCTCAAAGCCAAATATCATTTTAGCGAACCAAACATAAATCGGTCATCGAGATAGCTTCAATTATCGAATATTTTGTATTTCAGACTTATGCGAGCAAATGAGGATATGGAAGTAAAGACCTCGGGACTACAATTACATGATAAATCAGTCGAAAACAAACAAGGCTGCTGCAGCCGGTAGAAAAGAACAATAGTGACATTTAAACAGTTTATTCCTGATATGGATTGTTCAAAAAGAGAGAACATGGGAGTCTAGTGAAAATATTCTTGTGTCTGTATCTACGGAATTCAAATCAACAACAAATTTCTTGCCAACGAATGCTTTTTCGTTTATGACTTCGTCATCGCTTGCATTTTTTTCATTTTAGGCCAATCGCACAAAAACGGAATTCTTTATGAAATTCGAATAGTATCGATTTTGTTCCGATATATCAAATAGTGCAGGACTACAAGAATTGTTTCAATTTAGAACAATATATACATTTGTCATTTCAATTGATATCGGGACATCTTTGGCCACTTCCAATACGACAAAATTTTAGGCTGGTCCAAAATGAAAGAGGTTGCAGACGTCATTTTTCACTTGATGAAATTTTATAAATCTTTAACTTTTTTTGAGTGGGAAAATGTTTATATTGTTTGTAACAAGCAATGTCTTCATTTTCCACGAGGTTTGTAACCTCTTTCAATTTGAACTAGTGTAAACTTTTGTCGTCTGGTACTGGGTCTATAAATATCCAGTATAGGTTGACTATCATCAGTGTAAATAGTGTGTTTATAATGAGGACTGTTATAAGTTAAGTTTACGTTATGTGCAATGAGTTATTAGTATATAGTTTAGTTTTTATTGAACCCTAACAACCAATTTCATTGTTTTTATTATCTGTGCAGAAAAGAAACTTAACCCTCGTCATGCTGAACCCGGAATATTCCTGTTTTTACAGGAGGTATAGACAAAGATCAGCCTACGTGCATGCGTGTAGTCTGATCTAAGTCTACACCTCCTGTTCGCCCCTTTCAGCCGAAGATGTATATAAAATAAATTTGAAAAAAAAAATGAACCACAATCAAGTTTTCCAGTCCTTTGCTTTTAACGCAGTTATAAAGAGATGTTTTTTTACCATGACATGTGTAAAATACGGCATTAAATATATGGATTATCAAATAATCACAACAACTAACGAATAAACAGGAAAGAATTAAATAACGAAATAATAGAGAGGGAAAATTACGATGCTTTATAGTAAGAAGATTGAATTTATTGTTATTTTTGTCTCTTTTCCCATTTTCGTTACATTTTCGATTTCGTCAAAGATAGAGGTTTAGATTTAGATTCAATGTTGTAAAATCATATCAAAGAACTGTTGTGCGATAAACAGAATGTCTTGGCCTTCTTGCACCTACCGTATCTAGCATATAATTTGGACTTTTTGTCGGTTTGTGTGTATGTTTTGTAGAATTTAGCTTGAAGTGTCGGACTACAATTTTAGATACAAACAAGTAATATTGAACTATAGTAAGATGGCGGATCGATGAAATCGACTGAATAACCAAGTCATTGATTTATAATGTAAGTTGAATGTTGATCTTCGATATTCATTTTAGTCATTGTGGTTTGAGATTCACGACGTTTAGGTTCCCAACTAAGGATTCTCTTTATGTTTAATATTCCACGCCATGAATCATTCCAACTAACGTCATTTTATATCTGAGTCGAAACACCATGTCAGAAGTCAAATGGAGTTGCCAGGCTCTACTTGTCTCATTTTTCCACAAATTTATCCATTTTTCGTTGACCGTGAGAGCGTAGAGTCAGTAAGTTGCGAGCATTCCTCCAATTGTTTTGAAATGTTTTTGTTTCAAATATAAGTCAAACATATCTCAATAATCTCTCAGTAAAATGTGTACCTTTTCGCGCGAAAAAGGACTATGCAAGAATACCGGATTTCAAAAAGAAAAAGGTCGGATCAAGCTTGGTAAGTTGACAGATCGCCGATGTCAATCAATGGTATCTATCGACCAATTAAATCATTAATTTATACTCGGTTTGGTGACCCAAACGTCGTAACTACTGTTTATTCGGCCTTTAATTACGGCGCTAGGTCGCAACCTAACCATTTTAGTTTTTTGTAACATGATACAGATCATTTAGTTTTCAAAAAAAGTTGAATAATTAGGACTTCCTGATGGAGGTCAGCGGGCAGCATCGGCGATCCTTCAATTTTAGTAGACATTTCTTTAACTAAAGTTTGGTAAAATTAAATAACTATTCCAAAACCAGAATGTCTGCCGAACGCAAAAAGCATAATCCTGCACAGATAGCGCTGGCTGGTCAGTGTTGATAGTTGTCGCATTCGACCAATCGCTGGCTCTGCCCCCCCCCCCCCATTATGTCCAACAAGAAGTTTCGTTCGATTTTTAACGGTATTATTTTGCAAAATTTATGGTAAGTTTGCGACCTAAATGCCATAACTACAGCTTAAATAAGATGTAGTCACGATGTTTAAGTACATCCAACTGAAAAGGTTAACAAAAATGGCGGCAAATTTTGGAGTTGAAAGCTCAGGTCCGGGCTGAATGAATGATTTGATTGGTCGGTTGATTCCTTGTTTGACAGCCACGATTGGTTAATTTTGAGCTGGACCTTTTTCGGTTGATGGGACACAATTACTTATTCTGGTCGATGATATCGTTAGACTTTTATTGTTTCTTTGACTAAATAAAACATTTTTAAAAACTGTAAGAAACTGTTGTTCATTTTTAACCTCACTTACTTGTATGCATTAGTTCTCACAATCATTCACTTTAAATCGGTTCTTGTTCAGACATAATTCTAAGATTTTGGTTGGAAAGGCGGTCGGTGATTTGGGACTACTTGTTTCTCACGAGATTTACTCCTTAAGGTAGAATTACCTTCCCTTATACGTAAAGATGACTTAAGTAAGGTATTTACGACTGTCTAGAACATATGCGGTCTAGCTTTCCGATAATAATATTAGCTTTTATAATTCCGAAAGGGCAATTCGGAAATCCAAACATGGACTACATTTTGTTCGGCGGACCTGTACATATTTCGGATTTCTCCGAAAGCGAAACCATTGGATGATATTCACGTAGACTCTGAAGGAGCCTATGTTGTGATTGGTCTCTCAATACCTGACAACTTATATGGAAGATGAAGTGTATAGAGGCGCGAGGTTATAAAAAAGAGGGTGCGTTCGTGGAACGGCAGCTTTTCGATCTTGAACTTTGGCAAAACAACAACAAAATCTCCGTAGCTTTAGTTTACCTTCAAATTTCATTTTATCTTTAGTTTTTTACATTTTTTTTTATCTGAGATTAATAAATGAAAACATCAAGACCGGGACAGTCGGACAAGGACTCGGACTAGGAACACAGAGCTACAGGGAAATGTAAATATAGATATAGATACTTACTGACGTTTTCAACAATTTTATATTAAAACGCTCAATTCATTTTCTTTTGACATTTAGTGATTGATCTTTTGGTAATTCATCCGTAATTAAACACAGTTAGTTGTAAGTTACAAAAAAGCCTGTTTATCCTTTAATCCTGAAATCTTTGGCAAACTCCCGTCCGCTCAGAGGGAGGATCTTGGCCCAAAAGAGTCTTGTGACGACCCAATCCGTGTGACTGTTTGCCCTTATGTATACACACATATATATATATATATATATATATATATCGTCATGGCATTGCTGTTCTGACCATTAGAGATTTATATGATCACGACCATTGACCGCTCGCACTCGTGCATCATATCTCAGACAAGGCCTGTGTATCTACATTGCGTGTAGGCATAGTAATCCTGTTACAGTATTTTTATCAGTCTCTGTTTAATCGGTTCTTTCAGTGTTTTTTATCTCTGCAAATCTATCTTACTCTCTGTCTCTGTCTCTTCGTCTTTGTCTCCGTCTCATTCTCTGTGTCGTTCTGTCTGTCTCACCCTCTATTTTCCACTCTCTCTTTCTCTCTCTCTCTCTCTTTTTGTCTCTGTGTGTTTGGCTTTTTCTGTCAAACAGACAGAACGAATGTGAGAGAAAATAACCGAGAGGAAAAAGCCAGTTTGTCATATAATTACACCGATGATAAATGTGCTCGTGTTGTGGTAAACAAGCAAGGGTGAACAGCAACAACATCAATAACAACAACAACGTATAATATAACGTTTATATAATTTATCAAAACATAGTTCATATTCTTTCTCCACAGTTATGTACATTTACGTATGAATATGGAAAAGGCACAAAAATTACACCCAAGCTCACATGCATTTCAGTATACTTTACTCTTGTATTTATAATGAGTAATTACATTTTTCTTTCAAACTTTTTAACACCTTCCCATACAATTACGTATATTTCAGACACGCTATTTATTTCACGATATGTTTTCTACCCAGAAAGACAAAGATTTAAAAAAAATCAACTTGGAATTGAATACTGCAAATACTTTGAAATTCGGACCGGTCTAGAATTTATCTTCTAGTAATGGGTTAATCTAGAATCACGAAATTCCTTGTTTTGATACTATAATATCTCACGATAATTTCAATCGTTTTGGGTGTTTAAGAGACCACTTCTTTCAAATTGGACCAGCTACATGAAGAGATGATTAAGTGAAAATGTTTGATTGCCATTTTGACAGAAACACTGTCATAGAATGAGAAAATTATTGTTAACAATTATTTCTACTTTTCAAAAAAATGTTTTCGGAACTGTTTTTCTTTAGCTTTTCAAAATTCCTGTTTGTGGGGTAATGAGTTATCGGATGTCTCATTTTTACAAAGAATGTAAAGATTGAAACAATGCATTCTTCAAGAATCAAATTTTGTGTCTTCGACCAAGAACAGTAACTCAGAGCTGTTGGCGTAATATCTAATAGATCACTTATTCATTTTAAAAGAATTCGAACCAAACAAACAAACACAAAAAATGTTACTAGAATGCGCTCTACAATAGAGGAAGAAGAAAAAAGTCATTGCTTACTCTAACATTATTGCATCTTTACAATAGTAAACTTTAGACATTTACCATTTCATACAAAACAACGCTTTACAAAAGAAAGTTTGCCATGGAAATTGCTTTTAGGCAAGAATTGCAAACATAGTCACAAAAGTATGGATTGCAGTGGAACAACTAATTGCGAATGGATTGCGAAAAGGGCGGGAAAGTCCTCAAATACCATTACAGAGTTAAAGGGAAAGAATGTCGTCCAAAACTTTAACACCTAATACAAGATTTGTTCCCCTTGGGATCTAATAATTTTCATTTTCGCTCAAGTCTCTAACATATTGCTGTGGTGTCTGTGCCGTATCTATTCTTTTCTACTTAACCAGATGATGACATTAACCCTTTCCTGCTTTTCAAAATTTTG
This sequence comes from Fragum fragum, assembly GCA_946902895.1. Classification (NCBI taxonomy): domain Eukaryota; kingdom Metazoa; phylum Mollusca; class Bivalvia; order Cardiida; family Cardiidae; genus Fragum; species Fragum fragum. The sequence goes on from OX336375.1 coordinate 20,070,514, forward strand.
GACCGTCCCAAATTCAAAGGATTTGCAGACGAAAATTTCAAGTTGATTTTATTTGAAAATAACCATTCAGTAAAGTAGACAATATTGTAGAGAAAGAAGACATTGCTTGTCACAAGCAATTTCTTCTTTTTCAACAATGTTTTCTCTAGTATAAAACCACAGGGACGTAAAACCCAGGAATTAACCAGGAAAGGGTTAAAACGAGTATGTGCAAAATGCAAGAAAAGATCTTCAACCTTACCTTGTCATGCTGAATTAAAACCTTGTCAAACTTGAATTAAAATAAAAAGGCTGAAAGCACAGAAAACACCTGCTGTAGGTTAATATTTCTGTGAAGATAATTTCATTAACAACTCTGGCTTTGATAGGACAAACAGGAGGTGTAGAAAAAGATCAGACTAGACTTGTGTGCAGACTGATCCTTGTATATGCCTCCTGTCAAAATAGGAATATTCCGGGTTCAATATGACAAGGGTTAAATCGAAACAGTTACAAGGGTAAAAAATACACACAGGCGTCAAAGAATACAGAATATAGTTGTCTTGCACGATAAGTGTATACATGTACTCTTTTTTTTTAAATGGTACCATCTTATCCAAAAGCTGAACCATATCTTTGATCTAAATATCGACATATGAAGTCACCAGCCACTTTCAAAAGACTTCTATAACAAATACCAAGTCTAAGAAGGTAAATATTGAGTGGTGAATGCAACAGTATTCTAAATGCTTTTCCAATGTACAGACACTTAACAACGTTTTACATTAACCTATCGAAATGTGTCATTAAATATTGGCAGTAGAATAATATTTCATGCACACAACAGTTTACTAGCTTTCTACATATGCATATATCTTTATAATTATATACATGATCAGATCTTTTTTCCAGCGTTTAAATCCTAATCTATACAAAAATGTAAAAAAAAAATAAAAAAATACAATATAGGAAATACAGCTGATTCACTTCGTTATATTGGATAAAGAATCAAATGCATTACTAGACCCTTGCACTGATTCCATTCAAAGTACATGATGAATCCTTCATAGCCAAAGAGTGATTTGTTTGTGAATCAAGGAGAGCTATTTTCTAGCCAGCTGTGCACTAAATAAGAAGCGATATTAAGTCAGTCTGTTCCTTTCAATACTCAATACTTTTCTATCTCATTACGTGAGATAATTTTCAAGCTTTTTGTTTTTTTCCTCCCTGTAAATCTCATGTTACCAAATAAGCTTATAACGAGATAGGCGCACAAAAGTGACGTCAACTGTCACTTTTTACACTGTCACGATCAGCAAAAGTTTATGCAACTTCTAAATGATTGCACTTTGTATTGCTAGTTGCTGCTACAACGGTACTTTCTTATGGGTAAAATTTTCTTGGCGTTGATTTTATCGAATACCTCTCACAAGTTTTCCCTTGTTCGTAACAATCACAATTTTACAGATAGTCCGTGCCAGCGTTGTTAAACGTGAAACTGCTTCACATGTACTGGTTGGCTTTAACCAGTTCTCACTTGACAAAATTTAGACTGGTCCAAATTGAAAGAAAATATAGACGATAATAGGTTGGTGGAATTCTAGAATTCTGTATCTTTAAGGGTAAAAAACATTATGGACATTAAGAAATTACTCGAAACAAGCAATTTCTTTTAAGTCCACAATGTTTACCAAAGCTTTTTTCTAGAGGGGCGTAAAAACGAGGATTTAATTGGGAATGGGCAAAAAGCGGACGAGTCTATTTGTCTCTCTGCCAATATCTATTTAACAGTAATATACACTGTCTCTTCATTTATATGAACAACGCATTCAGATAATTATCCGCGTTTAACCTACTGAACGCCGAGCATTGTGACTATAAAGCGTTTGCTATTTGGTACAACCAGCCCCTTATCTTCGCTCAATTATGCGACTATTAGTTACATCATATAATGAATTGACATTCCAGCACCAGTCTCTGTGTTTGGCGGAATGAATTCCATCTTTGAATGTGTGGGGGCGTACTCAGCATCTGACAGACCTCCAACTGACTGAGTGGTGTACCTTTTTAAATAAGTAACACTATTTAGACCTCTATCCATACATAACTTTTCCCGCATCAAACACAGTGTTTATTGATGGAAGAGGGCCGGGGTCGGTGAATCCTGCATGTAGGTCGTGTTCTACACTTAACATTCCAGTCATGGCAATATTTAAAATATCATCGGGATTCATGGAATCTGAAAAAATAAGAATATTCATTAACATTTAGCGAAATTTGTGAAATTAACCGGTTAAGTAGAAGGCCATTATCTCAACATGAAATTGCCATACGTTTTTCTTTTATTATCATAACATTAGAATAAGGATTATTTTCAAAATGTTATCTTTTCTGATCATGATAATCCAAGTGAGGATTTTTCAATGTGAGTAAATTTGACAGATCGCGAATGGACTAATCATTTCATTCATTCAGACCGGATTGTTGTTTTTTTTATGTGGGTTATCACTTGATAGTATCACACACATAAAACTAGTGGAATTATCAAAATGAGAAACTCACTATTTTGCTTTCAATGACCAAAGTCACGATGATATCATCAAATTTTTATGCAAGTCATGTGATAAATGGTGTGCTTTGAGAGAGTTTGGCCTAGAAATAATATTTTGTCTTATTTTTCTTGAAATAAATAGAATAAGTGTTATTTTTCGTATAAGACCAACATACATGTAGCTTTCATTTCGTGAACAAGAAAGCTATATTCACATCCGTGGCTCCGCCCCTGGAGGAATATAGCTTTTGTTGATCAGTCAATGTAAGATCATTCGATGTTACTCCGAAACAAACGATTATCCTCTATATATTTTATCGATGTAGGTCTTTGGTCTGGTGTATTTCTGACAATGAATCCATTTTCCTTACCATGTTGTCTGGGACTATGGCAAGTTGCAGGACTAGTGTTATTAAATAAGGTGTCCTTGACCCTTGATGGTTTGTCTAGAATATTGAGGGGGTCATTGTTGGTGTAGTCCTGGAAATGGGCTAGGTGTGGGCGTGGCTGTATGACAGACACATGCTCCACCAACTTCTGGGGTTGAGTAAACGAACTCCCAGCAAAACCGAAGTCGGACACTGAAAGATATAAGACATTAAAATTATATTTATAAATTTAGTAACTTGTATTAAGCCATAGCTCTATAGTGACGGCCAAAATTTGTTCGTTTTGGAGAATTGTTGCTTAATATACTTTTTTGTATATATATATAAAGGTCGACTCGACTGCATATATAAATTATTGAAGGATTTTCACTTCATCCTATGATGACGGAACTCATAAGAATTGTCTCAATGAGGCGATTCTAATGAGATCCACCAGCACAGGATTATGTTTTGATGAATTATTTGCAAAAACGTACAATTATATTTGGAAAGGAATTTTGATGCCAGTAGCTGAATGAAAATGGTCGCTTAATAGAGGTTGTGGCTTGATAATGATTGACTACATATTAATAGCTTGACTGTTTCTTACGACTCTTTATCATGTTTAATCTTGAAAAATTAGAGATCTGAACATTCTATTTAAGAGATGAAGAGAATATTTTTTATTTTCATGGCGGTATGAATCGAAAAACCTAATCACACTGTATGAATACGCGAATTTAATACCATCAAGCGAAAGAAAGCAAAACTTTACAAACTTTGATACTTTTTTGTATGGAACTATTTTGTGCGGAAGCAAACAAAATGGCTGTGTGCTCAAAATTTTGTTTATGGAGGTATGAATTAATTTCTTCAACCAATCAGAACGCTTGTTTTTGATAGACGTAACTAAAAATTAAATTATTTGCGAATGTATTGTAATATCCATCTTAAAAGTATTCATCTTTCATCTACCCAATTCAGTTGATTATGGTACAACAGCTGACAAAAATGTGAACAAGAGCTATAAATTTGTCATTAAGGAGATAATCTGTACTTGATAAAAGACTATTCGAAATCTAACCTACCTGGTGGTTGGAATGCTGATTGCGAATTACTGAATGGTGAATTGCTGTGGACCACGTTGAACGCTGACTGGGTATTATGTACATTGTTGATAGGAAAACTAGATTGTGTTGCCGGAGAGACCCCCGGAAACGAACCGAAACTACTGTAAAATGGGTCCGTGGGCTCGTATTGGTACGGGTCAAAGTCGTGAGTTTTCATTGAATGTAATCCAGGGTTAAAAGGATTTCTAAAAGCACTAGTTGAGCTACCCCATGAATTATAATAACCAGAATTTGATGTGGTAAAATCTTGAGTTCCTATATAAAAAAGAGATATATATTAGGTTTTTAAATGTAAAATTCTAGAAAATGACGAATCGTCGTAGCAGGAGCAAAATGTCGTAGCTACAGCTTATTAAAGCTGTAGTTACGACAGTTTGCTCGCGCAATGACTAGATGTTCTTTTTTACTTATTTCTATAGCAAAAAACTGTTCAACCGGACACATCTGACTGATTGTTACAATTTCAAAAACTCATCATGTATTTCAATGGAATAAATTTCCATTTCTCATTTCTTGTGATAAGACTTTAGTCACTTTACAAACAAATCCTGTATATTATGCTTTTGAAAAAAAAAAAAGAAATTCAACAGTTTAACTTTGAAGAGTTTCGATGTTCGTGCGTGAATTTTAAGTTTGTTTTTGTTTGAATGGGGTTTGACGCCGCTTTTAACAATTTTCCAGTCATATCGCGAAGGTTGGAGCACCTAACAATGGATTTCTAGTATATCTCAAACTAGGACTGCCATTACATCCTTTACTAGCCTCTAGCTGCTATCCCACCTAGGTTTACGATTATTCACTAATTGGTGAGAGACAAACGTCGGAAAGGGTATGTGCCGCCGCCGGAGATCGATCCCAAGGCACCCCATGGTTGAAGATTGTGAGTCTGATGCGCTACCAACTACGCTGTCACGGCGGCGTAAATTTTAAGAACAAATGCCTGTTCAACCATTAAATCGATTCTAACTCAATTATCAAGTACAGCAGTTGAGCACTGTCAAGTCGCAAAGCCAACAAAATGCTTAATATAAATGTCAGAATTCTTCGTCCCTTTCGGTCTAATCTTACCTCATTGGTCAATCGAGTTTTAGTAGACAGCAGTGATCAATCAATATGCTCTTCGTTTATGTGAATGGCGCAACGAAACATGTTATATGTTATACTAGGTGTTATAAAGAAATACTGAAGAATGTGCTCGATGGATAGCATCGTCACACGGGGCCTCGGTTTAATGTCCCATCCGAAAGAAAATTAGTTTGTTAGTTGATATGGTCAGCCCAGGGCTCGAACCCATGATCTTGTTAAAGAACCAGGCGGAGCTCTCAGCAGTTTCGTCCTGTATCCTTGCACTATCCCCCGTGACAACTAACTTCTGGGGGCGTCGCTCATATGGGCATGAGCTTCGGTAGCGACGATAAATAAATGGAAATAAACTGAAGTACTACTGGACCGCGGCCATAGCGCATTGGAGTCTCAATCATGAGGTCTAGGGTTTATCCGCGGTCGCGACAAATATCCTTTCTGACATTTGTCTCCCACCAATGAGTGGATAATCGTAAACCCAAGATTGATGAGCAGATAGAGGCTCGGATAGCACTGGTGTGAGAAATACAAGGAATCCATGGTAAGGTGCTCCACCTCCAGTATGAAATAATGTTAAAAGTGGCGTTAAACCCAATCTAAACAAACTAAAGTCAAACTGATCATTCATGATGAAGATCTTTAATTAATGAATAAAATACTAAAGCCATTTTGTATATGAAACTTTTCATACATGTTCCTATAGTTAATTGTAACAATGCTTATAGCGACAATCTTAATAAACATTGTAATGTTCATTTTGACCCTTTCTTGTTCTATTCCTGTTTTTACGTCCCCGTGATTTTATGATTGAGAAAACATTGTTGAAAAAGGAAGAAATTGCTTGAAACAAGCTTTTTCTTCTTTTTCAACAATATTTTCTACGCTACTTTATCTTTAATCTACATGTATATCCGAGCATTTTCTAAAATGTAATATCAAAACCACCATTTGAATAAAGCAATAAAGAACGAATAAATATGCTTAGTTATAAAGATATCAATACTTGGAATTGAATATTACATAAATAGTCAAGACATAAAAAGAAAAGAAAACGCATAAATCAACAGAATCTAATTGAATATATAACAGACTCACCCATATAAGGAAACGAATGAGATAAAGATGGTTGTGACGTCACAGGATTAAATAAGTGTCCTTGGTTAATAACTGTATTTCTGGTTGGGTTTGGAACTATAGGTGAAATGGGCGGGGTTAACATATGGCTATTTACGGGCTGAAACATAACATACATATATTTAAGAAATGAAGAGAATATTTATTCATTTTTGTCAATGAAAATTACAACAACAACAAAATATTATCTTCATTTCTTATGATTTAACGCCATCAAGCGAAACAACAGAAATAATTTTGAGTAAAATTGTATGGATCTATTTTGTGCGTAAGCATACAAATATTGCGTGTTAAAAAATTGGTCATTGAAGTATGAAAAGAAAAGAAAATTTGAGCCAAATTAGACGAAACTAAAATTAAATTATCTTGGTAGACGAAACCGAAATTTAACCCATTCCCACACAATCCCTCCTTTTTACGCCCCCAAGAAAAAAAGCCTTGGGAAACATTGTAGAAAATGAAGAAATTGCCTGTATCGAGCAATTTCTTCATTATCCACAATGTTTCTATCAATAAGACGGAAAAAAAATGAAATTTCATTAACTTGAAATTGTCGTCTGCAGCTTCTTTCAGTTTGGACCAGTCTAAAAATGTGCCGTGTTGGAATGGGTTAATAATTGCAATACGGAAGCAAATGGTATAATGTATCCTTAAGAAGATTGTGAATGTAAAGCAATACGTATATTTTTTCATACTCTGAAGTCTGTAGATTTTCGTATCTTCTGAATTTCGAAAAATACTCTTGTAACAAGCAATTTCTTCATTTCCATAATGTATTTCCAACCCCCTTTTTAATAAGGGACTTAAAAATGATCGCGTGGGAACGGGTTAAACATACCTGTGACGTGACCATTGCAGTTAGAGGTCCTAATGGACTGACATACGTATCTCTATCATTTATACCCTGGAACTGAGGAAAAGCTCCGTTGTTGTACGATTGAGACAGTATGTCCTCCTTTTTAACACCGGACCCATTCTTGCCCATACGGTTAGCCACAAAACACGTGCTCGGGGTGGTGTCCAATGGTGGGCGATTGCCTCCTTCGTCTAGAAAAATGAGTATAAATACGTGAGAATCATTTAATGAGATGATAATCTTTTTTAGTATTTAAGATTTGACTGTATATTAGTAACTCACAGTTTGATGAAAAAATAAGTTTCGATAAACAGCTAATTGTAATGGTTTAGACGATCATATCTTTGTTTTTTAGTGTACTTGTAAGCCTCGCAATCTTAAGAATGCTTTTATTTCTAATCATAATACAACTTTGGCTTGTATTCTGAATATAGAACCGTTTTATTAATGTTACGATTATTTTGGATCTCCTGTTAATTAATTATTATGAAGATATACCCGGAGATTTTTTTTTTATAGATAAGTTAAATTTTTGAGAATCAAGCGCTAGACTCTGATATCAAATACCGACATGATACCTTTTGTACAACAAGAAAAAGGTTTAATTGTTCAATCGCTGGCCCTGCCCACTAACTCCTTGGGCCAAGCCCTCTGACTCCGTCAGGAAGTCCCGCTTCGAACTTAAACGGCATTATTTTGCAAATTTTATGGACAGTAGTATTTAAAAAGTGATATCGTTGGTTTGCGACTTAAATGTTGTAACTACAGCTTGAATAAGATGTAGTTACGACGTTTAAGTCGCCAAACCGACAAAAATAATTAACGAAAAAGGCTAATAACGGAGTTCAAAACTCATTTCCGATCCGATTGAATTGCTTCATTGGTCGACACATTTTTGAATGACAATACGCGATCGGTCATTTTCAAAGTTTGTCCAAAGCAATGTGTCCGTTGTAAATATACCTGTTTTTGTATGTTTCTCCAACAAAGTCTGTATTTCCATTTCTTTTTCATTATGTAATTGACACTCTACAGCCAGCAATATATACTCGTCAAGTAACATTCGTATAACATGGAATGAGGCTGTATAAAATTGGAAAAAAGACGAGTTATTTTTCGTATCTTGCGCTTTAGTTTTAGAAGGTTGAACGATTCAGAAGTAGACAATGTTTTACTAACAAGTCTAACAAATTCCCTCACAATGACGATAACTGATGCCCATCAAGATAATCAATTTTGAAAACATTGTGGAAAATGAAGAAATTGCTTGTGACAGGCAATTTCTTCATTTTCCGCAATGTTTTCTACCTGCAAAGTTAAAAAAAAATCCAAAAAAAAAAAATCATAGAGTTAAAATTGTCGTCTGCATCTTCATTCAATTCCGACCAGTCTAAAATTTTTCTGTGTGGTAATGAGTTAAAAGAAGACAGATATAACTTAAGGCTTTCACCGAAGCTATGAAGCAATGAATCCATGTAAACTGCCGTTTTCGCCAAACTGTCCTATGAGAAGGAAACAATTACTTGTATTGTCTTACACTCCCTTTAGCAGTTTTTCTTTTTAAACGATTTATGTAGTATTATGTAAGACCGAAATTCGTACATTTCGCTCGCGCACAACCAACGTCTTTATTAACACTTTCCTGTACAATCCCTGGTTTTTACGTCCCTGTCATCTTATACTTGAGAAAACATTGTGGGAAAAGAATAAATTGCTTGTAACAAGCAATATCTTCTTTTTCCAAATTATTTTTTACCCTACTAAATGCTTGCTTTACAAATTAAATCAAGTTTAATTTTTTGTATGCAAAACCTTTGAATTTGGACTGGTCTAAATTTGTGTAAAACAGGAAAGGGTAACACACACTGTTCTTGTAAAATACGGATGCTGCACAAGCTTATACATACTATTATACAGCTACTAAAGTGACTAAACTCTGTTACTATTTTAAATCATTGTAAATTGGAACATGCGGTGAGCATTAATTTCATAAAATTCCTAACCCATTCCCACACAATCCCTCTTTTTAACGCCCGCTCTAAAAAGAAGCCTTGAAAAACATTGTGGAAAATGAAGAAATTGATTGTATCAAGCGATTTCTCATTACCCACAATGATATCTATCCAAAAAGATTGAAAAGATTAAAATTCCACCAACTTTAAATTGTTGCCTGCAGCTTATTTGAATTTGGACCAGCCTAAAAATTTTTGTGTGAAAATCGGTTGACCGTTATAAACCAAGGACTGACAAGTCAGAAAAATTTTAACATCACACTATGATTTTTATAGATGTACAAGTTAAAGTGAGTAATCAAAGGTCGATATTGTGTATACAGGTAAATAATAAATTGACCAGTGGTCACTCAAATTAATACTTACCAAAGCATTGAGCATTATTCAGTGTAAGATTGTGCATAACTCGGGCACCAAAGAACGACCACTTCAATAAAAAATCTTGGGCTCGCTTCTTGAATGATCTCCCGTTTTGTTTACTCGGCTAAAAAGAAAGTAAAACAAAGATGTTATTCCAAACTAAGGAGTATAGACACTTTTAACAAATTATCCTTTAAAAACGATGAACTCTTTTCCAAAATAAGTAACAAACATCAATGCCAAAAACGTTAAAAAATTTGTCGACTAGATTATTGCAATGACTGCAATTCCTTTCAACCAATCTAAAATTTTGCCGTCTAGAAGTAGGTCAAGAAATCAAATACAAGACAATACATATCAGTTTAAATACAAATATCCTTACTTTTATAATTTTCTGTTCTACAACTTGATCTAGCCATTCCGTGAATGCCTCTACAGTGGCTTGCTTCCGTAACAACTCCTTGAACTCTCGTAATACTGAAATAAAAATACATAACCAAGCAATGCAAAAAACGGAATCGCGGCTGTCAATCAAAGAATCAAATCACTCATTTAAACCGGTAGTGAACTTCGAACTCCAACAATGATCGAAATTTTGCGAAGCATTTTTGTTGGTTGGGCGTAAATACGACGTGTAAGTCGCTAACGAATGAATTGCTTTTATGTTTCATGTGACTGGCCATGAACTGTACAAAACACCACAGTTTAATATCGAGATGGAACTTGCTGTCGGAGTCAGTGGGCGTTGCTAGCAGAGTTTGTGGGCGTGGCCAGCGATCTGTCAATTACAGATCTCATTTACTTTGACGGCAAAAAGATCACAATTTCGCTTGTTATGCTATAGATAAAGATAAACGTGAATTGATGAATTAACCCTTTCCCGTTCTTCGACATTTTAGAATTGTTCAATTTGAAAGAAGTCATATACGGCGATTGAAACTGGGTGTAATTTGAGAAGTAACCTATCTACAGATTAGAAAATATTGTGGGAAAATGAATAAATTGCTTGTTACAAGCAATTTCTTCTTCTCCCACAATATTTTCTCATATAAAATGACAGGTTCGTAAAAAAAGGGGATTGTGTGGAAAAGTGTTAAATGAGGTGATGCAGACGAATATCTATGCCTCGAAGTTCACATAGGCAAAAGTTCGTCTTAAAGATTGTTCGACTAGTAGACTGTCGAAGTTTTTTAATCCGTGTCTAAAAAAATATAATGTCTAAATATCGAATGAACAGATTAATATGACTCTTTAACGTACGCACAAGAAATGTTGCGCAAAGGCTCAGATATTAATGGTTATTAATAACAATGATGACAAGATGTGATCATATTACGAAATAATTGAAAAATCTAAGTAATATGAAAGAACTACTTACATTCTGCATTGAGTTCAATATCCTGGTCTCCATCATTGTTAGCATTCAGCGCATGCGTACCAATTGACGTCAGATCTATTCTGTCTACGTCAGCAATCATTTGATTGACTAACTGTGCGTCATACAACACGGGGCGACTAGTCTTCAAGAAAAAATAAAAGAAAAATGATATTATTTCAAAAACAAGATTCTACGTGAAAGTCTACTGGACAATTGAAAAATAAGCCAGCTAGCGATTTCTTCAAAAGGAATTTTGAAGGGTTTTAAAGATATTCTTTGAATCCATAAAATTATGCAGCTATCATCTAACGTTAAAACAAAACAAAATCGATGGCTAAGTGCAAAAACATCGTAAGTATCTAAACAATATATAGACACTAAGATGGTTTTGACACTAAGTCATCGTTCGTTTTTTTTTATTTAGGGATTTAATGAAGACCTATATTCACGGCATTTCGTCCATGAAAAGCTGTTGCACTTCGAAATTTAAATCTCATCCAAGTGGGTCTAATTGACTGATCTCTAGCTACACCTCCTGACCTCCTACAATGTAGTTTGTCTGATATATGACTAATTTTAGTTTCGTCTATCATAATTCAATCGTTTTGATTGGCTGAATTTTTCTTTTCATACCTTCATGAACTGAATTCAGAGCACGCAACTATTTTGTATGCATTCACACAAAGTAGATCTATCAAATTTTCATAAACTAGTAAGATATTTGCTTTTTTTCGCTTGAAAGGTATTGAATAATTATATGTTTAGGATATTTTTTTTGTTTTCAATTAGGTATGCAACAACAACATACACACACACAAAAAAAGAAAAAAAATAATAAAGAATAACCGAAACAACTAATCAAAGTAATGTATGAATCCGCTTAGCGTATTCATACGATGTGATTGAGTTCATACACTGGAAACAAAAACTATTCTCTTCATTCCGTACACCAAACGACGTTATTTTGCAGACTATATGGACACGGAAATAACGCAGACGACCAATCGTTGGTGGATGGTGGGTAGACCGACTGATTTGAAATTGTAACTACACCTCGAAAATTATCGAAACAAATGGCAGCGGATATAATTCACTTCCAGTCTTAATGAATCAGTTGATTGGTCAATCGGATTTCAAAAGAAGCAGCAGCGATCCCCCAAATAGTAAAAAAGGGGAAAGTAACAACATATATACTAATATATATGTTTATTTAACAAACCATTGCTCTCCCATCTCTATGAAGAAAATAATGATTAAATAGAAATATGTATTGTCAATAACGCATTCCCACACATAGACGTTTTTGACACCCCTGAAGAAAAACAGTTAGAAAATCATTGTGTAAAATGGAGAAATTGCTTGTAACAAGCAATTTCTTCATTTTACATAATGTTTTCTACCGAGAAATTTGAAAAAAAATCTATAAACTTAAAATTGTCTGCAACTCCTTTCAATTTGGACAAGTCTGAAAATTTGCCTTTTTGTAATGGGCTAGTATCTGAAGAATAGTCGTACCTGTGCTAAGTGTAAAAATGAGGTTTGTCTCTTCAAGGCCGAAGCAAACCGTCTGGCCACTGGTAACTTTTGTTCTGTTAATTTGTCGGGTAAATTGTCTAACGCTGACACCATCCAGCTGTCCCAATGTCGAGCGAAATTGCGAATATCACACAGTAATCTAGGGGGATAAAACAGACCTATAAGTTCCTCTGGACAGGTGAAGCATTCTAATACATTTAAATCTTTCCTGTTCAATTCCTGGTTTACACGTCCCTGTGTTTTTATACTTGAGAAATATTGTGGAAAAAGAAGAAATTGCTTGCAACAAGCAATTTCTTCTATTTCCACTAATTTTTTCTACCTAGTTGAATTAATATTTTTCAAATAACTCGACTTCTTGTTATCATCTATAAAACCTTTGAATTTTGACTGGTCTAAAATTTTGTAATACAGTGAAATGGCAATACAAACAAGAGAGGACGCACAGAGTCTTATATTTCGAGCATTCATACAGTGTGATTAACTTTATGGTTCATATTTCTATGAAAACAAAAAATATTCTCTTAATCTCTAAAGTGTATTGACAAGGCTAAAAATTCATGTAATGTCCAATGGAATTTAGAGTGCATATTACCCAAAATTTCAACGTCAGTAAAACTTCTTTTTGCAATAAATAGCGATTCGAACTTGTTTAAAATACACACACTCTATAAGGTTTCGTGAGACATTGGCGGTAAATTCTAACAAATCTATTGAACAAAAATCAGGTAAACCATCTGATAAAGAAGTTCGCAATCACATTAGTCCTTGTAATTGACGGAAGCTTACATAAGCTGTAGTTACGAAGTTTGGGTCGCCAACCAAACATTTTACTTTTTTGTTTAATGTAACTGACCATTCAATTTGAAAAATAATAAACGCCGTTCATAGTTAAGTTAAGCTTCCTGTCGGAGGTCAGTGGGCGTGGCAAGCCATCCGTCATTTCAAACTTTAAAAGATAATGAATCAACATCAATATCTAAATCACTCACGTTTCTGGCATTTCTTGCATGGTAGCTGGTATCAAAACCTCTGTCAAAACCTAGGGAAGAAAAGTTCTTGTTAAACATTTTGTAACTTTATTAAGAACCTTTGAATGTTTTTTATTTGTAAATATTGATAAATTAGCTATAAAAATCTAAAAGATAGCCATGAATGCGGAATTAGATTGGTAAAAAGGTGCTATCTATCCTAAAATTCAAACTCACCATGTTTTTTTTTTCATTTTTCTTTTACAAACTACTTCAAATAATGTGTTAATATGCTAAGTAATATTAGAGAAAAAATGTTTTTCCTGTATAACTATAATATATGAATATAAATGAAGACAATCGAAGTCCTTATATAACACAGGGCCTCGGTTTAACCTTCGAAAGACAGCTGACCAGTCGTGGCTGTCAATCAAATAATCAGTCGACGGATGATATCATTCATTTATATAGGCTAGAAATTCAGTTTGTACTCCGACATTGGCACCTACTTTGGTGAATCCTTTTTGTTGGTTTGGCGGCTTAAACGTCGTAACTACACATTATTAAGCTTATTCAAGCTGTAGCTACGAGGTTAAGGTCGCCAACTAACGATTCTACTTATTTGAAGCATGCTATTGGCCATTAATTCTGCAAAAAAACACCGTTAAACTCAAAATGGAACTGCTTGTCTGACTCAATGGGAAGGGCCAAAAAGTCAGTAGGGGTTGCCAACGATTGGTCAATTACAACAATGTAGTTTGAAAGAAAGGTCTGCAAGATCCCAAAGTTTCACCTGGGACTGACTGAAACTGGCAGGAACGAAAGCTCAGAAACTTATGGAAAATGTATGCTCAAATCATTATGTAATTTAAACCGACATATTATTTGACGTCAATTACGATCAGCAACTTTCTTTATCAATCTAAACCCATTTTCTTTTCAGGAATGCACTTTTAACATCACAGAATGTATGATTTAAGATGGATTTTTTATACTGTTGGTAAGCCATACGTACACAAATCGAGGTACAATATTATTTGTGCGACCCCCCCCCCAAAAAAAAAAAACCTTCGCAACTGCAGCTTGAATAAGCTTAAGTTACTAGGGTTTTGCTACCCGAAGATGATATAACCCTGTATTAAATAAAGTGTTAGCCGTAAACTATTGTTAAAATGTAGTATTCTACCCTCTTATTATTCAAATGCACGCAAAACCAAAATTCTCTATTTCCAATACTTTGAATGTTTCCTACCTTATACAATATTGAATCACACACACATATTAGGTCGATGATGAAGTCATATTCTACCAGGGGAAGTAGATGTTCTGGTAAACCTTGCCAGAAATGTAACAGGAAATTCTGAATCTGTGAAGAAAAATATGTAACATTTAAATACTGTCAAACTTGAATTAAGCGACCACTCAAGGGGCGGCTAAAAAGTGGTTGCTGAAGAGAATGGTCGCTTTATACAGTTTTGTGACATGATAATGATTGATCGATTTATTATTGCAGAACTCTCACTTAATACTTTGCTGTTCGAGCTCATTAGAATCGTATCATTGAGACGATTCCTGTGAGTTCAAATAACATAGGCCTTATTATTAGGCTTAATATTTATTGAGAAAATTCTTTAACTTCTCAAAGGCTTATGATTTTTGTAAAGGGGATTGTGATAATGGTCGCTTAATAAAGTGTCGCTTAATAGATGTGGTCGCATGAGCAAGATTGGCCTAGTTATTGTCGAAAGAAACTACAGGAAAGACGATTTCATGTGACGATTTTAGTGAGTTCAAACAACACAAAATTAAGAGAGAGTTTTACAATGAAATAAGAAATGCCATCGAACCAACATTTCACATATACCACAAAAAAATGAAGTAAGCGACCAATTTTTTTAAGCAACCACTTTGCAGCCGCCCCTGTTGTGGTCGCTTAATACAAGTTTTACTACATTTCTAGTGCATGGAGTATGGGTTTGAATGATAATGAGTTAAAACATATACAGTAAGGTATAATGAACAATCTAAGTTTACGTTTATAGTAACTGTCTAAGGCTGTCTTCGGCGAAAAGTTTTCACCAGGGCTCATATTTTAGTACCTCAAGGGCATTTTTTATACACAACAGAGATGACTTCAAACTTTGACCCATTCCCACATAATCCCGTTTTATGGCCCTCTATAGTGAGAAATGAAGAAATTGCTTCTCATGTTCCATGTTTCATGTTTCTTCTATTTATTTCTCTGTAAGGTAAAAACAAGTTTTAAGATTCCATTGACCTCATAGTGTTGTTTGCAACTCTTTTGAATTTCGACCAGTCTTAAATTTTGTTATCTAGTAATGGGTTAAATCGAAATTAATCCATTCTTTCTGTTAAATCAATGTTATTAATGCTACATCAAAGATAGATTATGCTGCTCGAAATATGTAAGCTAAATTTGAAACTATTATCTAGACAAAAATAAACATCTGATCAACATTCGGATTCCGAGTACATTCTTCGTTGAAAGATAGGAAACTTCTTATTTGTTTGACACAGTATATTTCTCGTAAATTTCTCAACGTGTTTCAAACATTTTTTCTCTAGCAAGCATAGCAAACATAAAACCAGATTTAGTCAATTTCATGTTCTATCTATCTTTATATTAACAAACATCGAATATTTCTAATCAATATATATCTATTAAACAAACATATATCAAAGTCGCCAGTTGCTCTCTGTCGTTGTGCAATTAAGATTAATTTCAAATCAATTTCAACATTAGTGCAAAGGCAAACATAATTTAGTTAATTTATTTAGTCGGTAACTCCATAGCAAAGCTAAATTGCTTCTGTAAAAATGTTACTCGCCCCATTCTTTGCCCACATTTCATTTAATACCGAGATAAAACACGATTTGCCAATAAATCATAGGCGAAAGTCACTTAAGACGCTCGTAATCCAAAATTTACCTTAACAAATTGGGATAATCCTTGACTTAATGTTAGTTTTTCCTTGGGTCATATATCAGTGAGATTATTGCTTTAAGAACAGAACTCTTTCTCTTTTCTAGGTCCAGAATTGGTATGGTCTTTGTATAACGTATTTGGCTTTAATTCATTTGCATACGGTGACTCTTTTTGATGCCCCATGAGTAAAAGAAATGGGATAACATTGTGTAAAGTGAAGAAATTGCTTGAAACAAGCAATTTCTTCGTTTACTCAATGTTTCTACCCTGAAAGTTGAAAAATCTTAGATTTCATAAACTTTAAATTGTTTTCTGCAGCTTCCTATAATTTGGAACAGGCTTAAAATTTGCTATCTAGTAATTCGTTAAATTAAAGGACAAGTGGTAAAATTCGCGTAAGTTTATGAAAAACTGCTCTAACATACCCTACCAGAATACACGAAGACTGCTGTTTTTAAAATGTACGCATGTTACGCAGGACAACTTATATACAACCCTCAGATCATTTGACCTTCAAATATGACCTTGGCATTGGACATTAAAATGTTATGAACCAGTTTTCATAGTAGACTCTGTTTTAGTTATGTTGTTTACTTGTTTTGCTGTTGTTGTTAAGCAATGGCCGGATTTAAGGAGAAAGACTGATTTCTTGTAACGCGATATGTCTAAAATGAACGTCTCGTTGGCAATAATATCTGTTCTGTCCATTATAAGCTTATTTAAAACACCCACCTTCCTGGTCCTTTACTATGTGCTGAGGTAGTAGTAATCATCCTTATAAATATATGCCGTAAACGGATTACAGTAATTAATTTGTTTACTGAACTTTACGTTTTTACCCCACACAAGGTCCTCTTATCTTTTATCGAGGCTTCTCTTTGTCAAATGAATGCATGTTTGGGCTGAACTAACCAACAACGGAAGCAAGTTAATCTGCTTTAACAGGAAAACAAAGTTCCCAAATTTAACGAAAATCATTTTCCATTGTAGGATGATAATTCTTAGCAGATTCTGATGTTCATTAAGTTTTTCTTTCTCATTTTCTCTTAAGGTACACGTTGCATTGAAATATTTAAATATGGTGGATGAAACTAGAGTCTATCTCTTTACAACTATCCGTCTTAATAAACGATTTCTGTCCGGTTACCAGACAATCCCGCTTTTTATACCCCGCTTAAAAAAAATAAGTATTTTTTTTTTTCATTTCTAACAAAACTATCTACCCGGAGAGGCAAATATTATTTCCACTTTAAAGTGTCGTCTGCAATTCCTTTGAAATTGAATAAGTCTAAAAACCTCGTCGTCTGGCAATGGTCTATATGAGTAATACCCGGACCAAATTTATCTTTTGAAAGCGGCAATGAAGAAATGAAATAAAAGTCTTTATTTGAAAAGTCTTTGATATGTGTCCTCCCAGTAAGACCACATGAAGTAGTATCCGTCTACTTGTACGCAACAAAAAGATGCCTACGACAAGTTTCTGTATACCACCACATTTTGACAAATTATTTATTACCATGTGTCGGTACGGATTCTCATATTTGTACAATTAGTTTCAGAACACAGATATGCAGTAGTTTCAACCGACCTTAAGACCAAAACCAGTCACCAAAATACAATTAAAGTCTTTTTATAACATGTCAACACATGTCTCTCATGTGGAGACTACTCGTGTTTTCTTTTTGTACTTACATGTTTGGTACACCTTGACTCATCTCATAAACTCGTTTGTATCCATGATATCTCCCGAATTTGGGAGAGCTCATGTAGCTCGACCTATTCAGACCATAAATTTCTCTAACAAACAGTTTTTTGCGATTTTTTTTTTATCCTTGACATTGTTTATTTTATCATACATCCCCACCTGGATTTTACATAAACGCGCAAAATGATCCAATCTGTCGATGCGCCGTAAAAAACCCACTCAATCATAAATGAAGTATTTCAAATAGATTTAAAGATCGTGTGATTTGTATACAAAGGATAATTAACTGGCACACAGAGATAATATTTTTCAAGACAACAGAAGAAAATGACACAATTATTCCGTCATAATGACATCAAACTGTTTGGGTATAGTTGAGGAAAATGTCAGTGGCTTACATTGGTTTAGAATATTTTCTTACATCGGTTTTATCAACAGTTATAGTAGGTGGTCATAGGTCAATTTTATCTATACAGGTACAGACAAAATTGACCTTTGATCACTCACAATAACTTGTACATCTATGTCTTTTTTTATATATCCTTTGTCTATTGATTCCGTAGATATATTTACATATAGCGTTATACCAGCATTTATTATCTATGGTTGGCGTTTTACCCTGTTGTCGAGAATGTTATTGTAATAAAAAATACTAAACAGTTTACTGTAAATTTCATACCTCTTCAAAGTTAGCATTTATTGCAGTATCCAGGACACATTGACAGTGAGTTTTGTACATCATCATGAACGTCTCTACCTACAAAAATATATTATTTTGTTGTTATAAAAACTTTGTTAACGAACGTTGTATGCTTGAAAGCAGCCATTAAGGTCAAATTTGTCTCTGCTTCGCAAAATGTCTCGTTTACACGTATGTGGGTGTAATAAATTGTAATAAAAAGTAAGATATTGTCGCAAACCCAGATATTTAGAATTGGTATTTAACCAAAGATACTCTTCAAAGTGGAGTTTCGGGGTCATGGCGTGACGTAAACAGCGAAGTATACCGTTAAAGATGTGCTAGTTCCAGTACCTACAGTCTATTCGGAACACAATCGTACACTTCTTTCAATAAAATATGAGCCTATGCGTGACATTTCAAACCATTTCGCATGTGCGTGACTCACACATGCGAGCCTGGACAGCCATTCGGGGCAATTAGAATATTCGCTGATAGTTTAGAAAAGCTTTGGGTCAGTATCTATCTACTGAGCGCAGACTGAAGAATCTGATCAGACTGTGCGGATGCACCTGCTGATCTGAGTCTTTGCTTGGCGCATATGTGTAATTGTTGGAAATGTCACGCATGCGCTCATATATCATTGGATATATATTTGGATGGTCTTTTTCCAAGCACGAGAACTGACCTGTCAGTTGATGCAATTTTCTTTGCAAAGTAAGAATTTTCCCATATCTATTAGTTATTCCCTTACCTATAAACTACGTTTTGAAGAGGTACGACCATTGAGCATCCAGAACGGCATGTCCCGAATTCGTTCTGATCGACTGAAAGCCATCAGAATTCAGAAAGAGATATTACTCCTGTTTATTGAATGTAAACAAGGAAATCTGTGTATGACCGAAATTGATTTCTAGAACCGAACGAGTGTGTTTGAAAACGTTGAATAATTAGATAGATAATAAAATTATGCGATATTGAAAGCGGGAGATTAAGAAGACATAAACATTAATTCAAGGTTGTAAATTTTCGGGCGAACCTTCCCTTCAAAACATATAAACAAAGTCGACTATCAGGGATTTGCAATCGTTTGGTACATAAATCTTTATTTTATAAGATAACATTCACATTTTGATCCAAAAAAGTTTGTCCGCAGCGTTTGTTCGAGTAGAGTTAATAAAGAAAAGAAGAGATTATATTTGTTTTCATTGTGGTATGAATCTGTGAATATATACGCGAAGCGGATTCAAACATTCCTTTTGTGATCAGAATGTAATCATAGTATTTTTTTATATAACATGACAAGGTAAGGTAAAGATATTGCCACCAATTGCCCTTTTCAGAAACACCCAAAAACTTCATTTTTCAAAAACTTAGTATCAACCCTCTTATGTTTTTGCAAAACATAAGAGCTATACAAGTTCAAAGTGTTTGCAAGTACCAATTTAAGGTCTAACAAACAACAACAACAACAACAACAAAAAACCCACCCCACATTTAGAAGAAAATATCGTGGGGGAAAAAGAATTGCTTGTTAAAGCAAACTCTTGTTTTCCACAATGTTTGCCCAAGTGTAAAAGCACAGGGACGAAAACAACAACAACAACAAGAAAGAAAAAACAGGAATTGTACAGGAAAGGGAAAAAATAAGTTAAAATGTATTTTTTGTGACCAACTCCCTTGTTTATCCGACGAAAAATCAAATCAAAGGGGTATGGAAAGGTGATTCACTATCGGGAACGGTAAATATTTATATTCAATAAGGAACCACAATGTCGGAAAGGTCGACCAAACTTTTAATCAAGTATTGATGTATGTGAAAATAGTCCTTACAATCTCGAGAATCTATGGTCTGAATTAATACGTTTCTCAATTTGAGTTCTTATTTTTTCATATACCTTATGTGGGTGTCGATCCATACATTTTTACTCAAACTGTAAAATATTTTTTTTGTTTGATGGCATTGAACTATAGGAAATGGAGATAATACTCATACGTGATTAAGATTTTAGGTTCACACCTCAATGAAATAAAATAACAAAAAAAAAAAAAAAAATAGTCTCTTCATGTCTTAATTACGAAAAAAAAACAAAAACAAAAACAAAAAAAAAAAAAAAAAAACCGAAGAGAATATATTTGTTTTTATCGAGACCGAAACTAAAATATTACAAGCAACTTTCTTCATTGTCAAGCCCTTTATAAGGGCGTTACAAAGCTAGATTGTGTGGGTAAGGATTAACGAACAATTTAGTGCTGTATAGGATAACACCCATCTCTGCAAGATAGTTCTGCGGAGTGAGGTGAATACGTACACAGTTATTTAGTTAACCATAACTTTTCCAGGCTAGAAAAGCTTTTCTGCTGAAAGGATCAACTCAGCCTATATGGAAATAGAAAAGAAACTATTAACCGTCCAGTTCGCATTTATCAAAAAGCTTTATCAGGATTTCAATACACTGTCTCGGGTAAACAAACACGGCAGAATATGGAATGAATGTACCGACAGTTTTTCTCGCAACCCATCTTTATCAAACTTCGACAAATTCTTAATAAATTGGCTACGCTGCATAGCTTTCACCAGAATAAATGTGTATTTGATTCTCTGTGTACACATACTGTTCCGAATGGTTATTGAGAAATCTTGATAAATTATCTTTCAAATATACTTTGCATTTTTTTGACAATGCGTGCATAGAGCGGAAACAATTAGATCCAAATCAAGATTTGAGTTATACTATGGCCACAATTCTGCATTCTGCTCATTGAAATCATTTTTGAATCCTAATTTTACTGACATGCAGACGATGGCAGGGTGTTTTATATCACAGTTCGCTTTTGTATTCGATTTTTTAGACACTGTTAGTATTGAGTTTGCATTCAATGAATTTTAGCGCCGCCGTCATAGCGCAGTTGGTAGCGCGTCGGACTGTCAATCTAAAGGTCCCGGGTTCGATCCCCGACGGCGGCACTCATCCTTTCCGACTATTTGTCTCTCACCAATCGGTCGATAATCGTAGACCTATGTGAGATAGCAGCTGGAGGCTAGGAAGGGATGTAATGGTAGTACTGGTGTGAGAAATACCAGGATTCCATTGTTAGGTGCTCCAGCCGCCGCGATATGACTGAAATACTGTTAAAAGCGGCGTTAAACCCCAATCAATCAATCAATGAATTTTATCTTATAATTATTTTCACCTTGTTTATCAAAATGTGTGTTTTTTAGGGGGGTGGGCATAATCTTGTTTAATTTAACCTTCTTATCAAAGAAACAAGATAAGTACAACTAACGTTTGATATTCAATGAAGATAGAACCGGTCTAGCTGGTTTGTCAAAGATTTAAGGCAGAGGGATCAGGTATCACTTATTTGAAATTCGGATAGCATTTTACACGAGATTATATCTGGCTCTTAGACAACATATCAAAACATTGAAAATTTTGACCTTTTTGTAGATTTTTGTATTGATATATTTGATAATAAGAAATGATTGAAGAAATTACAAAATTTAAAAAAAAAATGTAAAGTCGTAGATTCGTCATTGAACATTCCAAAAGTAACTTCCTAGTAGTATCTCTTATAGGCTAAAAGTTTGTTTCAAATGAGTTTTTATTTCAAAATGAGTTCATATCAAATTGAAAAACGATTTGTAAAGTGTTTTGTATAGCCTACTCATTTCGAATTACTGGTTTTTATTCCAAAATGGGTTATAACACACCAACTAACATATGAAATAAAGTATTATTTGGAAATGAATTTTTTTAAAGTATTGAAAATCAGCGACATAAATTAATTTTGGCTTTAGGGAGCTTATTGAAATATTGAATTTGCGAACTTCTTGTATATTTTTACTTTCGATCATAAAAAAAGATTGAAGTTCAAGAAAAAAAATGTTTAGTCGTGGTTTTGTCATTGATCGTTTCAATAGTTACGTCATATCCATCTCTTTTGTAGGCTAAACGTTTATTTCAAAATGAGTTTTCAATTTCAAACGGGGTTATATCGAAATGAAGTACGATATCCAAGGCATTATGTCAACCCCACCTCATTTTGAAATAATTTATTTCAAAACGGATTTTTATTTCAAAACAGGTTGTAACAAAGCTTTTGTTGGATGTAATTAGCATGTAAAAACATATATATACACAGGAGTGAATGCAACATTTAAGTCAATTCCCGAAAGAATGAATTATTTAACGACTCTTAGATATTATATATCTGAAATTTATTTAGGATTTTTTATCCCAAAATAACACCGTTTAATATCTGATTCGAACTTCATGTTGCAGTAAGCGGACATGGACAGCGAAGTCAATGGGCGTGGCAAAAGATTTTTACAAACATTGATTCAATTTTGTTGTTCCTATTAAGATTCTACTTGTCTGATTATTTTGTTTCAAACCTCAATGAAAATAACTGAGTTCACAAAAAATGTGTATGTTTATGTACAAAGTTGTACAATTAAACAACTATCTCAAATTGGTTCACTAAGTTTACCTCTTTTTATGATGTAAGTCTTTACAAGGTATAATTATAAGAGATTGAGAGGTGTTTGTCCTCATTTATCCCTTTTCCGTACATTTTATTCTTTTCACTTTTACAAGATTTTGAACAAGTTAAAACGTTGTCAGAAAAAAAGATATTGCTCATTACAAGTAATTTCTTGTACGATGTTTAGTGTGCTATAAGCTGGTTACTTCTCTGTTTTCACACAGTTTTTGAATAGACGTCTGCAACCTCGTTGGACCGGTCTAAATTTTTGTCGTCTGGGGAAGGGTTGAATGAATTGAAGTATGGAACTAAAAAACCTAGTCACATTTCTGTATTAATCCGTTTGGCAGTTTCATAAAGTGTGGTAAGGATTTAGGTCCCATAGCGTAATGAAAACAGAAAATATTCTTTTCATCTCTCAACTCTTTCCTGCACTATCCTTTCTTTTTACGTCCTAGGGATTTCATACTTGAGAAATTATCGTGAGAAATGCAAACATTCCTGGTAACAAGCAATTACTTCTTTTCCGCAATATTTTCTACTCTATAAGGTTGGTTACTTATCAAATATATAGTCTCTTTTAATTGTCGTCTGCAACTTCTTTCAAGTTGGATAAGATTAAAATTGTGAAAAACAGAGAAGGCTTAAAAGTCTACTATTCTGACAATGATTTTATCGTAAAACAGTGGTTTGTTATTCAATCATGAGGTGTACCTCATTCATATAGTAAATCTTGTATTAACCCTTTCTTGGTTAATCCCTGGTCTTTACGTCCTGTGATTTCATAATTGAGAAAAAAATGTGAAAAAAGAAGAAATTGCTTGTAACAAGCAATTTCTTCTTTTTCCACAATATTTTCTACCCTACTGAATGGTTATTTTTCAAATATAATCAAATTTGAATTTTTGTCTGCAAAACCTTTGAGTTAGGACGGGTCTAAAATTTTGCAAACTAGGAAAGAGTTAAGCGACCACTTAAGGGACGGCTAAAATATGGTCGCTTGGTACACTTTTTTTGCCAGAGATATAAAGGATTGATTCGATTGCAAACATATATTATTACAGAATTTTCGCTTAATCTTATGTTGTCGGGACTCATTAGAATCGTCTCATTGAGGTAACTCTAATGAGTTCCAACAACAAAGGAATTAGTTGTGATTTTAATTTTTAGCAAAATGCCTTCACTTCTAAAGAACTTTTGCTTTAAGAAAAGGGATTTCGATTACGGAAGTTTCATTGACGTTGTCGCTTAAAAGAAGTGGTCTTTCGAGCAAGATTGACTGTATATACAAAGAACTAGTCCGTTTTCGAATTTCTGCAAGCTCTTCCGAATTGGATAAATCGATTAGTCAAATATCTCGTTGTCAGACAATAAGCTAGAATAAAAAGAAACAAATGGCGGCTCACCTTTTCTCGTTGAATGTTTGAAGGTAGAATGAGATATTGAGCATTTGGAAATTCTGGTAAGAGTGTTCCTGTTTTAGAACTGAGTGAGTACTTTCTGGTGAATCCGCCCTGAAATATAATTATGTGAATATTTATCTTTTATTATATTTATCTTTTACCCATTACCAGACGGCAGTATTTTTGACCGGTCCAAATTCAAAGATCTTGCAGATGGGATATCACTGTTGCCTATACTGTCACTGTGTTTCGGGGTAGAAAACACTCTCGACAATAGAGAAAATGCTTGTGAACTTCATTGTCTACGTTGTATTTTCTTGAGGATCATAAAACAGCCGGATCGTGCGTATTGTTTAGAAAGTAAAGCATATATAACGTTAACAGTGCAGACTATTAACACTTTCCCGTATAATCCATGAAATTTACGTCTAAATGAGGTCATACTTGAAAAAACATTTTGGAAATAGAAGAAATTGCTTGCAAAATGAATTTTTTTCTTTTCGAACAATATTTTCTTACCTAAAGGATAGATACTTTTCGAATCGCATTCACTTTATATTGTCTTCTACAATGTCTTTCAAATTGGACCAGTTTAAAATTTTCGTAATACTGGAAAGGGTTAAAAGATTTAAAGTATTATCAATTTTTTAGAATTTGGAATATTCTGTCGGACCGCGTTCGGTCTTGGAATTGATAATTTGATGGTCACGCCCACTTAGCACCGACAGGGAATTATACTTATGTATTAAACGGCGTTACTTTACACACCTTATGGCCAGTTAAACGTAACAATCAAAGTAATGAAAGTACTGTAAGCTAGCATAGCATATTTTTTTGTAAAGTAGTCATCTTTGTCAAAGGTTATCATGATAAATAAACGAAGTTAAAATAACCGAGGATTTAACCATTACAAAATGACAAAAATCTGGTTCAAATTGAAAGAAGTGGCAGGCGACAATTTGGAATTCGGTAAAAAAAACATTGTGGACTTTGAAGAAATTGCTTGTCACAAGCAATTTCTTCAATGTCAACAATGTTTTTCAAAGCATTTTTCTTAAAATGCTTAAAAAGCGGAATTGAGTGGAAATGGGTCGGTCGGTTTTTATTCTATAATTTGTGTTTTTTAAATGATTTTATTTTGGTGGCTTTATTGGACTATTTGTATTATTTCCAGTGTAAAATTTTGCCGTCTGGTAATGGGTTAAACGATAAGAAATTGATAAGTTATTCAAAGACCGGCCTTTAAGAAGGAAGTTGGTATTTTGTTCCGGGGGCGTCCGAAAATCGTCGTGATTAAAAACCGCATCAAAGAAAACGAAAAACCGGCGCTCACTTTTACCTTTTGATAAATGTTAGCGGTTTTAGACGGGTATTATGAAAGGTTTACATTCAGTCTCAATTGACAAAGTACCAGTCTAAGATAACATACACACAAACTCTTCACTAAACAAAAGTAAATTATCTTTTGTTCTTGATAAGGGAATTAAAGATGAGACGTGTGGTCTGGCTTGTGGTGGGATGCTCTAACTGGGTACAGAAATGTTACGAATCGTACACAAACCTGGCGTTTTTATAAGTATAAATCGTCGTTGGGTATGCAAATGTCGTAACTATAGTTACGAGATTTTGCATGCTCAGCGGCGAAATGTCCATGTAGTTTAATTTTAATCCCAATTATCGTTTCTGAAGATTATTCAACTGAGGACCGTTAAAAAGCAAAACATAATTCCGTTTATGGCTGAATGGCAAGTGTGCATGACTTGTGATCTAAGGGTTAAGGGTTCGATTCCAACCGTCACCGGTGAGTGTTCAAGAGCAAGAATTTTAACAGCTAGTCCACAGTCAACCTAGCTGAAAAAATTTGGTAGCAATTGCTTTCAAGGACGCGAAAACATCTGGAGTGTTAGTGTTCGAGAGAGACTCTTATAAGCTTAAAGCGTTCGTCGCAATTTATCCAAAACCCTGGTTGAAAAAAGTAAAAGTAACGATGACGCGTCAGATTCTGGCATTTAAAGATTAAAAACATTTAATCATAGGATTACTTAAAGACCCTTTTAACATTTCGCAGGTTTCAAGTGGGTAGGATGCTATTTGCAGTGTTCAACTTTGGCAAACTCGCAGTCCGTTAATGAGTATTTAATGGCCGTATTGTAACTGACTGCCAATGTTTGGCCTTGTTTACATAGATACGTAAATTAATTTCCAATTAGCATCTTCCTTCCTATTCCGCTTTCAACATTAAAATATGATAGAAAATAAAGAGAGCAGATCAAATTGAAGATAGAACGGTACGGCACATATACTCTTTCAATTTTCTACCTTCCAAAGTAAATACTTGATTACTGAAGGAATTGATGATAAAGTACTGGAATAAAACATAATTCTACAAATATTTCTTTATTTTACCTATTCCTGAAATTACTTTATCGTTTGAGATTTTTAAAAGGGAAATACAGGTTTTTGCGAATAAACAATTGTTATTTCAATTCATCCTGTCGAACCACATTAAATGCTTGAATTAAAGATATATTCTTCTTCCTCGACATTGTGATTTCAAGAAATCTTAGGGTTTCACCGTCTGGTAAAGAGTATACCTTTAAACAGACAGACGACTAAATGGCACAAATGTTTATGTTTAACCAAATAAGGTAATCCTAATCGGATTACATCTGAGTTTTTCCTTTCATCTCTATATACATGATAATATAACGGGAATGAGGCAAAAGAGGCTGTTTGTGAAAGGAACGGTAACCCCGGACAACCGTGTACCAATCTGGTATGTGACTTTCTCTTTTTACTTTGAGATGAAGAGACTACATTTTTTTGTTTTCATGGAGGTATGAAACGAAAAACTTATCACACTGTATGAATACGCGAAGCGGATTCATACAAAAGTGTGATTAGGTTTTTCGTTTCATACCTCCATGAAAACAAAAATATTCTCTACAATCTTATAATTTAATGACATCAAGCGTAAAAAACAAGCAAAATATTTTACAAATTTTGATACATTTTATGGAAGTATTTTGTGTGCAAGCATACAAAAATAGCTGCGTCCTTAAATTTTTGTTGATAGATGTATGAATATTTTTTCTCTAAGTCAGAACGCTCGTTTTTGATAGATTAATTTAAAATTGATTTAAATACATTTGAAATTGGCTCTGATGCTACGCTGTTAAACTAATTTTGGGACAAACTGTGAGCATCCACTTGAACTCTTTCTTAAACCTTTCGCAACTAATACTGCTTATTGCGACACTCTAGTAAAAAAAAGCTTTAAAAAATATTTTTAAAATGAAGAAATAGTAGTAAGCAATTTCCTCTATGGTCCATCATATTTCTTGCAAAATATAAAGACTTTGAAAACGTTATCTATTCGAGATTGTCGTCTGCAACGTCATTTAATTCTGAACAGTCTAAAATTTAGTCATCTTGTATTGGGTTAAAACTCTTTAAGGTGCTACAATTTAAATTTAAGTACAAGAGACATAAATCAAAAAAGCATACTTTTAAGATTCTTATTGCAGGCAGTATTCCACGTACTTATGAAAGTCCTTCTTTTACGTACGTATGACAGCCGTATGTTACGTACGTATGGGAGTCTGCTAATTACAGATTTAAGACAGTCTTATGTTATGTACGTATAGGAGACTACTTATTACAGATTTATGACAGCCAAGAGACGTATCTAACGTACATATGAATGAATTGCTAAATCCGCCCACTTACTCCGTTTGCAACGCCCACTGACTCCGACAGGAAGTCCCGCTTATATTTTTAATGGAGTTATTTGTTTAAGTTTGTGGCCAGTAACATGTAACACAAAATGAGAATGTATGGTTGGCGATCTAAACGTCGTTACAACAGATTGAATAAGCTGAAACCAAGACGTTAAGTTGCAAAACAAACAAAAAAGGTTAACAAAAATGGCTGCGTATGACAGATCTCAAAATTCACTTCTTGTCTAAATGAATAAATTCATTGGTCGACTGGTTATTTGATTGGAAGCCAAGATTGGTCAAGTACTAACTTATGAGAACCCGTATGTTAGGTATGCATAAAGAACTTCGAATTGTTGAGGTCACTTTGAGAGTTTAAAATTGAGAACTTACCTCATTTTTCAATTTGCATCCAGAAAATCTGAAAATGAAAAATGATACAGTCAAACGAGTTAGTATCATTCTTTTTACTGCTGTCATGAAAATGAACTGCCTTGTTTCATTTAGAGAATTGTCCTTTTCTGTGAATATGTTACAATTAGTCACATGTATGTACATGTTTTTTGACGATGAACCGTACGTGTTCAAATCAAATTATTGAATAAAGAATCTGTTCTGCTCTGTTAATACATGTATGTGAAATGAATCATTCAAATAAGTGACGGTAATGTTTAGTTATGTTGTAAAAAAATCATTAATTACATCATAATAACTACCTATCGTTTAATTAACCTATTTCCAGACGACACAATTTAGACTACTTCAAATTCAAAGACATTGCAAACGATAATTTCCCATTCATGATTTTTTTGTCTTTTGTTGTAGGAAATATCGTGGATAATGAAGAAATTACTTGTATCAAGCAATTTCTCCTTTTTTAATGTTTTCCAAAGTTGCTTAGGGGTCAAAAATCGTTATTGTGAGGGAGTAGGCTAATTTGTGAAACGTCTGCTTTGAGTAGTAAATCTTAAGTAAAGCACGTAAAAACAATAGACTTATATCCGAATTGATAAAAGGGCATCTAAACTTCTATCAACATTTCATCGCCACAGTCCACCCAGTTGTTTTTAATATCAAAAGCAAGTCTTTTGCACTATATTTTAACCTTTCGCTACGGAATCCATTTTCTTAAGATGACTTTGTTTTTATTGAGGAAAGTAATGATATTTTGGTTTAAGCTGGTTTGGAAGTGGTTTTATCCTGAGCTGCAGATATAGGGGGTATTTTGAGTGTCAGAAATCATTATTTTAACCCTTGTCACGTTAAATCAAAATCCTACACAGAATTGCTTTGAAATTAAAGGACTGACAGCACTGGAAAATCTTAATGAAGGTCAATGCTAATTTTGAACAAGAAATATTTAAACAACTCTGGCTGAAAGCAGACAACCAGGAGGTGTAAACCAAGATCAGACTGCACTTATGTGCAGGTTGGTCTTGGTCTATACCTCCTGCCAAAATAGGAATATTCCGGATTCAGCATAACAAGGGTTAATAACAAATCTTCTTGTGGGTCGTCATTCGATTCATCTCCAACACGAACCCACAACATAAAATTTTGTTGAGAAATAACAATTGAGAACTGCCCCCCTCCCTGAATCTAGACCTCTGAAGACTAGTAGATTAACTAAGTATTATATGGGAAGAACCTTGTGTAATTTTACTGGTTTTGTTGTTTTTTCAGGTCCGAATTCTTGTGCGAAAAAAGAAACAACACGTGGGAATACGATGTTCCCTATGGTCGCGGTAGATTTTGTTTGAACAGCAGTGATCGTTTAACAGATCTGTTACTAATATTAGAAACAACCTTTACGCATGCGCGCCTCACTTTCCAAAAGGTAGGGTAATCAAACAATGTTCCATCATTTTATTATCATAAAAGATATGCAAACTCAAGTCTAAAAATCTTTTTAAAACCAAATTGAAAAGGGAATCCATTCGCTTCTTTTGATTAAGTCCAAGCTAAAGTTGTTTGCCCTGCCTTTTGATATTTGTGTACTACTTTTAACGCAAAGCAGATATTGCCTATCGCTACTATATAAGCCTTAAAACTGATCCAAATTTAAAGAAGGTCTGAATGTCAATTTTACTCGGTAAAGTTTTGAACCTCTTAATCTTCTCTAGTTGAAAACATTGTTAACGAATGAAGAAATTGCTCGTTACATACAATTATCTCATTTTTACAATGCTTTCCCGGGTTCTTTTCCTTGGGGGGCTTAAAGAGCGAGATTGGGAATGAGTAAAAGGGTAACGCCATGGTATCATTTAAGTCCCACCAGAAGGATTGAAAATACGGCGTCCAAGCCAAGGGTCTCGGACACTCCAATCCAACTTATTAAGCATTCTATCAAATCTGTTTTGTTTTTCTTCTAATACAAATTATTCAAAACAACTTCAGAGCACAAAAAGAGATGTGTACTTCTTTCAGCAATTTGGTAGTTATATCTCTTCTGATATGCAAAAAATGTGTGATTATATTCAAAGCCATAATAAGATATTACGGATATTCAATTTCTATTATTCATGTCAAATACTTTACCGTCAATATGAACAATTCTATTTAAATAATAATTAAATGAGTAACATCTGATTAAAATATGTAACAATATGAAATTAATTTTGTGTTTCTAATGCGTACAATTTACACGACTCAATAAGACAGCAATTTGCGAACACGAATAAATTCTGGACAACGCGAACATACCAGTTTCGCGAATAATCTCTTTAGAGGAATCCAATTTTATACCACAATTATTTCTAATGAAATATATACATTCCACACAAACGAAAATCGAACGAGTCAGAAAAAAATCCGTAACTTATAGTGTCAAATACGTTTCCATTTAAGGCCGTCCAAGATGACATCATTTCATGCTGTAGATGACGTTACAATGTGAATTAATATAATGAGAGGTAAGATAACTGTAGAATTATAGATTTTCCTTATTTTACATCGAATTTGTTTAAGAGATGAAGAGAATATTTTTTGTTTTCATGGAGGTATGAACCGAAAAACCTAATCACACTGTATGATACGCGAAGCGGATTCATACATTGTGTGATTAGGTTTTTCGGTTCATACCCCTAATCACACTGTATGAATTCGCGAAGCGGATTCATACATTGTGTGATTAGGTTTTTTGGTTCATACCTCCATGAAAACAAAAAAAAATTCTCTTCAATTCTTATAATTTAATAGTATCGGGCGAAAAAAGCAAATATTTTCATATTTTGATACTTTTTTGTAGTGGAGTATTTAGTGCGGAAGCATACAAATTCGCTGCGTGCTCAAAATTTTGTTCAAGGAGTTATGAATAATTTTTTCGACCAATCAGAAAGCTCGTTTTTGATAGACGAAACTAACAATTAAATTATATATATACAAAAAACGACAATAGTAAATGGAATATTGTGTTACGATAGAGATATATCTTGTATTTTAGCCGAGGTGGAAAATTTGATATTCCACTCGACCTTCGCAGCTAAAAGCAAATAAAAGTCTCTATCATAACATGAATTCCCTGTTTGTTTTTTTCATCTAAACATTCAGCAGATGTTCTTGGTTCGAATTCTTATATGTATTTTGTTGTTGTTGTTGCTTTGTTGTGATTTTTGTTTGGGCGACGTTTTTGTCGATTTCCCGATTTTGTTTAACCCTGCAGTTGGAATAGAAAAAAATGATTTGTGACTGCTGGTTTTACACTGAATTTCATACATGTATCATGTAACATTGAATTTCATACATGTATACATGTATCATGTAACAATGAATTTCATACATGTAAACATGTATTATGTAACATTGTATTTCATACATGTACACTTGTATCAGGCCAAATAGTAGTTCATGATGTTCCTCTTTCAAATTGAAAGTATTACACAATAAAACAACAACAACAATAGCAGCAACAACATCAACAACAAATATTTTCTCCCTAATACAAAACGATGCATTTCATTTAAATAAAATTAGTTCACAAAGAAAGATACCCGAAGATTCGATACTAATATTTCGCAATTTTAGGCATACCAAAATACTCGAGATGGAATGTAAACGATAGAAATTAGTACAAAATATGACCATTTTTCTTTCGTAATCACGTCAGCTGTTTCAATGATAAGTTTACTTATGTCAGCAATCTTTGTACCACTTGAAGTTCATTGATAGTATACCCACGTGGCGACGAGGTTTTCTTGTTAGAGACGCACATATTTTCCCCGCCACAGACCGGGGTGCCACTGTTGTCTTGCAGCTCTTTCTCACCCAGCATGGTAGCACAAACTTGTTAAAGTGTATACTTATATAAAATGATTGACATTTGATGAACTTTTTCACCGGCTGTCGAAGGCTTGAAACTCTTATCTTATCAGTATTAAAACAATATTTCGTTTTTCTGTATAGACATGATTGGAGTAGAAAGGGGGTCAAAATTTGTCTTAGGTCTTTACAGTGATTTGATTTGCAGAATCATCTGCACTGCTTGACCTGAAAACTTTTTGTCGTATACAATTAATCTTGTATTAATCGACCACTCAAGGGACGATCAAAAACTGGTCGCTTAAAAAATTGTCGCTTAATGCACTTTTCGCTTAAGATATAATGGACTTAGTAGTTTGAATATATAAATTATCAAAGAATTCTCGCGTAATCCAATGTTTTGGGTACTCATTAGAATCGTCTCATGGAGGTATTTCTAATGAGTTCTAACAGCATAGGATTTAGTTTTTATCTTATTTTTTAGCAAGATGCCTTCACATCTTTAGAGCTTTTGTTCCATCTAGGATGTTTTCATTTAACATTGCACCCAATTTTCAGTGTTGCATGCGACCTCCTTAAATTTGGACCATTCTAAATTATCAAAAAACGGTAAAGGGTTTAAAATATGACTTCGATTTTGGTCACTTAATGGCCGTGACTGCTTGAGCAAGATAGACTGAAATTTACTCTAATCACACACAAACTAACCAAATGGTTTCATGAACATTTCATTGTTACTGACTCTACAGTTTCTAAGAATACTATTCGAGGAAGTGAAAAGAGAATCTAACAATTTTGGTTGGATGGTTGAGTAGGAAGCTTGTCGCTTTTGACTTTTCAACAGTGTTCCTTTAAGTTTTAAATCAGTGTTACTTACTGGTCATGGTAGATGTAGAAAAACTTTCTTGGGTGAGAAATTTGAATTGAAGATTTTAACATGAAGTTTAACTACCATTGTTTTTCGTAGCGAAAATCCGGTACGAATATCCTTGTTATGAAGAATCGGTTTTAACCAGCCCCCCCCCCCAATTTTTGCAGTTGCAAATTGAAGGAAATTGCAGACGACTGATTACAGGTGGCGTAATTTTCAAAATATTTGTCTTTCTGGATAGAAAACATAGTGGAAAAGGAAGAAATTGCTTGTCACAATATATGTTTTTATTTTCCAAAATGTTTTCATAAGATTTATTCTTGAGGGGCGTAAAGAAGCGGGATTGGGTGAGGATTGGTTAAGCAAAGTCATCTGAACGCAAAATATTATGCAGTATTAATTATTTCCCCTGGAATATAAAGACTTTTAATTATGAGAAAAAAAAACTGATCTGCCTTTTGATTTTGATTGAGACAAGTTCATCTTAACCTCGTGGTGGTTAACAATCCTCTCTTCTAGACTCGCATAAGACAGGCTTGTCTAAAAAAGAAAACCTCGCGATAGATACAATATGTCTAGATGATGGCTGACGGATCGCTGCTCATGTCCTCTGATCTTCAACAGGAAGTTCGACTCGGATACAAAACGTCGTTATTTTTAAAGGTTTTGGTCAGTAATAAGTATTTAAAAATTATCATGGTTGGTTTGAGACCTAACTTCAGCTTGAATAGTTAGGACGTTTAAGACGCCAAACCATCAAAAAAGCCTCAAGTAATTGTTGATCAGTGTCGAACTTCAAAGATCACTCCAGGCCTTTATGTATAATTTGATTGGTCTATCGATTTTTGATTGACAATCGCGATCCGTCATTTTAACGCCACTTTGAAAATTATCTATATTATGGTTTCTGAAGTTTGATATCGTCAGAGGGCGAGCAAAATGTCGTAAATACAGCTTGAATAAAGCTGTATTTACGACAATTTGGTCGCTCTCTGACGATGCGTAAAGTGGTTGGGCGTAGTTTCTCTTGAAGCTGGACCATCGAGGTGGAGACGTTCTACCTCGGTATTTATCCCAGTGTATCCGCCTCTATTGATTCAGCGCTGACCATTAAATCCCAAAGTCTCCAAGCAAACAGCGTTATCAATTTTAATTGGATATTGCTTCAGACTACATTAATAAACTAATCCCATGGAAAAGATAGCTAGTGTATTAATGTAAAGGCGATTAAAGTAAATCCTTTGACAACATTTTATAGGCCATGAAAGTTAAGATTATATAAAGTGGTTTTAATGTCAATAATTCATTATCGTTTGGCTTTCATCTACCTATTTAAAGATGGGCATTTTAGAGGTAGAAAACAAAAATCTACGGACAACAATTCTTTCTTTTGATTATGCCGAAAGGTCGAGGTACCTAGAAAAAAGGTTTTTTTACTGCGTACTTTATATACTTTTAAAGTAGCAGATGCGCAAAATTCGGACAACGTAGTTTGTTTGCTTGACACGGGGTTTAACACCACTTTTACCAGGCTTGTGTTCAATATCTTTCTGTCCTTTTTATCATACCAGAAGCTGAACAACCACAAAATTCGATCCAAGCCACCAGCTCTTCATCCCGATTGGGCGCACTACTTAGTATTCGCCCAATCGTTAGGGGCCAATGTCGCATTAGTTAACTGTCAGGAAAGAATGTTGATCGAGTCGTGGTTCTAACTGACGACCCCGGGATTGAGAGCACAGCATTTTTCAGACCAAACTAACCGGACTCGACCGAACAATATCATTGGAAAACATGACGACTTTATCATTCTTCAAATAGAAAAAAAAAAGAAATAATAAATTAAATAAAATCATCGATTATATGATATTTGGTCTGAATGACCTAAAATAGTGGTTCCCAAATTGACTTCCCCGTGCCAATTGAACGTAGCTGCCTATAAACTTTTACGGCATTTTAAACCTTTAAGCAGTGTGGCGTCGGAATTAGGTCCCATACCTTTGCTTCGACAACTTGGGTGTAAGTGTAACTGACTAGTAATCTGGGAGTCATTTGTATGGACCGTACCGTCATTTGGATTAATTCTTCGACAAGACTGCAATGCATAAGAACAAAGTTGACTTTTGGTGTGCTGCCTTCATTTACATCAAATACCTTTAGTCTTACGTAGTCGAATTAATCTAGATTTTTCCAGACTTTTGCATTCAAAATATGATTTGAGATAAATCTACGTACCTAGTTAATCCCTTCCCAGTATAAACTGAATGATAATATTGACTGGTTTCTCGGATTCCGATTCCATAATAATGGTACCTGTAAAAAATACATATAAAAAATGAAATAATCGCATTTAAAGCGGCCCTTGAAATGGATTAATGAAAATTGGATAGGAAAAAATCATCTGCTTTTTCGAATAGATATTAATTTCATTTTCACGGTAAATATTCTTTCTCCATGTTAAATCTAAATTAGTCATGAATTAGATATAATGTGAAACATGTTCTGTGCTCTACTTTGAAACATTAGGATTACTCGGATAAAATTGTTATTCTTCGGGTAATGTTAATAACAACCTAATTACTAGCGGAAGCCAATGACGTAATTGATACAAAATAGTAAACAATAATAAGGCAATTTTAGTGCAATCGACAAATAACGTATTAGCCCGGTGAATTCGGATTTCATTCGGGTTGTACTTCGTTGACTTTTTGGCGTCTCGTAAGGCGAACTATTTTGCTTATTTTCTTTCTTATTTAAAAAACATGAACAATTATTTTCATTTCAAAGTGAGATGAATTACCTTTCAAACATCTAAAAGCATTAAAGTACGAAGTTTGAATATTGAGAGCCAAAATGTTTCTTTCATAACCTGTGAAAGAGCCGCTTTAAAGTAATTAGGAGTTAGTGGCAGTGTGTAAATCCATGGTAGAAATTGTTTTAAGAGGACATTTACATTGTGTTTTAGTATTCATTGTGGTGTATGAATCAATTGCAAAAATATTTGAAGGGTCAACAAAGTTACATAGTAATTTAGAGTTTCTTTTGTCCAATGGCAAAAATGTTTGAAGAGGCCATTTACATTTACAATGTACTTTAGATTGCATTGCAGCGTATTGATCAATGACAAAAAATTGTTTGAAGAGTCCATTTACAATGAGTTCCTTCCAGTGTATGAATCTATATCAATTTTTTAAAGAAGCAATTAACATCTACATGGTATTTTACATTTACATCGTACGTTAGAGTTCCTTCCATTATATGTATCAGTGGCAACACTTTTTGAAGAAGTAATCAGATTTACATGGTATTTTAGAGTTCATTACAGTGTATGAATGAATGACAAAAATTGTATGAAGAGTCCAGGCACATGAAATTTTACAATTCCTTTCTGTGTATATAAATCAATATTAAAAATCATTAAAGTGGTCATTTACCTTGTATTTTAGACTATGAATCATTGATAACATTTGTTTGAAGAGTGTGTTGAGTAGTGAAATAATTGAAGGCTCGCTGACCACGCACACCATTGATTTTGTAAATCATCTTCATTGGAACGAATTAATCTCAAACATTGTAAAAATAGTTTATATAACAGTATCCCTTGAAATAGGCAGGTACCCACATATCAATAATAATAAAATTAGGTGGAAACATATTGTTATCAGTAAATATACGTATAAAGCGCTACTTTCTTGCTTGGGGTAATAATGTAAAACAACAAATTAACGATTACGGATTTAGTTACGTGTGGTCTGATCCGTATTGTGTGAACCATAAATATTTTACCAAACATTTAAACAGCATTTAATTGACGAGTTCCAACAAAGTCTTTATAATGATATTCACAGAAGTTCAGTGTTGTGTACATATAAATATCCATGAATGAATCTTTAAGATTGTCTTCACACATAGACCTACAATCAAAAATGTGCAGATTATATGTGTCTAAATTTAGACTGTCCTCTCACTCACCGAGAAAAGAAACTTGAATGTGTGGTTTAAATAGAATTGATAGAAATCAGCGGTTGTGTCTAGCATGTGATATGATGAAACGAAAACATGAATTCCATGTTCTATTAGTATGTCCATTATTAAGTGATATTAGAAAAAAAAAACTTAAAAAAAAAAAAAAAAAACACTATTATACTCGCCGTAACATGACGAAATTTATATCTCCTATGAATACAAATTTCAAAGTCATTCCTTTAAATTTAGCAAAATTCCTAAAAGAAAGTTCTCCAAGAAGATCTGGTATAGTGTTTACTACTTAGTCGCAGTAATATTGATACTGTAACATCTTTCTTTGATTTAGCTCCTCTTCTTAGTTGTACATAGATCCATACTACCAATTGTTTGTTTACATTGTAAATTTTTGTAAATTGTCTTTCATTTGACGAGAAACTGTTAAACTCAATAAACCTACTTGTATCTTTTTCTTATATAGTAATAAGTGAGATATGGATGAGGACAGTAAAGGTTTGTCAAGCTAACGCATAAGTCGTTGCCTGTTTGTGCACTCTGTCGAACTGCCATGTTGGGCGTGGCCAGAGATCCGTAAGTAAACGTTATCTCATTGATCTTATGGATTTTGCTTTTA
Organism: Fragum fragum; assembly: GCA_946902895.1. Lineage (NCBI taxonomy): Eukaryota > Metazoa > Mollusca > Bivalvia > Cardiida > Cardiidae > Fragum > Fragum fragum. Next base: position 20,108,538 of record OX336375.1, read on the forward strand.
GACAAATCTTAACTTCATCGTAAGTAGTCCAAAGGGTAAACAGGACTTGTCCATTGTTGTCTTATATATGTCTTTCTGTCATTTAAAACAACCAAACAGATTCTACAGACCGATATGTCAGGTAGTATAATCTTGCTGAAGCGACCATCTTTTAACGACCACTTTCGTGGAGCGATCATAATCAAAATTACCCTTCCCAAAAGCATACTTTTTTGAGAAGTTTAAGAATGAGCTAAAAACTATCACTATTAAACCGTGTGTTATTTGAACTCATGAGAATGGTCTCAATGAGTTCGAACAACAGAGGATTGAGTGAGAATTCTGCAATATTTCATGCGTACAAGCAAATCGATCCATCATAATCACATCACAAAAATATTTCAAGCGACCACTTAGGCTAAAGACGAGTTTTACCGTACTTACTTAGAATGTCCTCTTGTGCCTAACCGGCGTGTTGTGAGATGTGGAAATTTTTGACGAATTGTCTGGAAATAGAAAAATGGTGAACTTTAATATTGCTATTGGATGATAGAATGGTATGCGTGACATTTACAGTCATTTCACTTGTGCGTGAGGCACAGTCATTTAGCAGCCCGAACAGCCACTCAGGGTATTTGGAATAATTGGCGAACGTCTAAAGAAGCTTCGAATCAGGTTGTACCCAGAGAACGTATAGTGAAGACACTGATCAGACTGTGGATGCACAGGCTGGTCTGAGTCTTCACTTGGCGCACATGTGTAATGGATTGAACTGTCACGAACAGGCTCTTACATTCGATGGGATGACGTATGATTAGGTTTATATAAAAAAAGTATGATTTCAATTTTAAGAATTGGTAAACTAACGTATTAATAATAGAAAGCATAAACAGATAAGACTAAATGGGACTTTCTGTTTTTAAATAAACCTCTTTTTGAGATCAAACCGTTTTTGTCGAATTCAAGGTTTTAAATTTAAAAGCGCGAATCAATTTCTTATCTCATTCCAGCACAATCCAGTTTTTTACCCCCCCCGAATTAAAACAGCTTTCATAAAACACAATATGTCCTCTCCTTATATACAAAGAAATTTTTTGTTAGAACATTTCACAAACTTTAAACTGTCGCCTTTTACTTCTTTCAATTTGGACCAGTCAAAAAAATGTTGTGATATGGTACTTTTATTTGTAGTTTGTTACACCAATTTGAATAGTGCATAAGATCAACTAAATACCACTACGAAAACTAAATTAAATACGTGCTAGTGTCATTATCTTACCTTTCCAAAGGTTGCTGCACACGCTGGTTCGAGACTCTCTCGACGACAAAAGTCCAGATAATGTGCATAAAGAATGCAGCGAGGAAGACAGACACCTTCACAAATACAGTAGTTCTCTTCTAACCTGAAATAATAATTAGATTATGATATCCACCTTTATCAAATTTCACTTTTATTTTGTCATGCATTCCTTTCTTTACTTCTAAATATAAGTGAATATTCATTTTTTACTCCAAAAGGAATATATAATTGCATGAAATTTGAAAGCATTCAAATAAGTGTCAACCAATTACCATACAAGGCCGCTTTTACACTCAAATATAAAGCTTTGGAAAACATTGTATTAATTTTTTCATCCTCCTCTTAGGAGACTGTAACCATATGAGAAAAACAATATTTGAAATGATAGAGAGTAATAATACAAAATGTCAATGTCCGCAACAGTAAAAATGCAGTTGTAAAATAATTTTAGACTGTATCACCATGCACCGGGTCATTTCAACTATTCAAAGAAGCATTCGGCAAAGTGTTGTCATCTGGTAATGGCTTCATTAGAAAAATAACTCAAGCGTCCACTTGATTTAGAAACGTCCATGGTTATATTACCACTTCGACATAATTGCGTGTCCTCCCTCAAATTCAAATAGTATGATCATATCCTCACGGTACGTGCATTTAAAAAAAATATATTACTGCTCTCCGAAGACTACATCTCAGCAACGGAGCATGTCCCGTCGGCAGTATTGTTATTTCAATATTTATATAATTTAATTTTTAGGTTCGTCTATCAAAATCGGCCGTTCTGATTGGTCGAAAACAATTATTCATAACTCCATGAACAAAATTTTGTGAACGAAGCGAGTTTGTATGCTTCCGCACAAGTAGTCCCATACAAAAAGGTATCACAATTTGTCAAGTTTTTGCTTTTTTGCTCGGTGTTATTGAATTATGAAAAATGAAGATAATACTTTTTGTTTTCATGGAGGTATGAACCAAAACACCTAATCATACTTATGTATGACATGTCCGCTTCGCGTATTCATACAGTGTGATAAGTTTTTTCGGTTCATACCTCCATGAAAATAAAAAGTATTCTCTTCATCTCTTAATTTAAAAAAAAACGTTTATTATTCTTTTTTATATGAAGGAACTGTGCATGATTATTGGCGAATAGCAACACTCTCTCGCTGTAACATTCTGTCGGACATAACACTATTGTCCTGGAAAAGTACATGCATAAACTCAATCAGTGGAACAGTATTATAATTTTTCTCTCTACTTTTATCCATATGTGTACATGTTCTAAGCGCACGATATCTAGCAAACTCAACACACATTTGGCTTATGCTTTAGGTCTTTACCAATTTCCCAAACAATTCCGTTTTTATGCTTCTCGAGATTAAAGTTTTGGAAAATATAGTGTAAATTTAAAATATTGCTGGTTACAAGCAACTTCTTCATTATCCATAATGTTTTCTACCAAAAAAGACAACGTTTGTTGTTGTTGTTGTTGTTGTTGTTGTTGTTTTAAATTCCTTTAACAAAAATGTCGCCTGCAACTTCTTTCAATTTGGACCGGTACAAAATCTTGTCGTCGGGTTATGAGTTGAAAGACTATTTTCTACTAAAGGCAAGACATAAATCAGTCATTACATTGACCATTTTCTATCTAACTGTCGACTCCATTACGAGATTTCAAAGCCGCTATTCCGGTAGATAATCTCTACCATGTTTATTCTACGGGTGCTGCGGGACAATATCACATAAAAGTGCCAGTCCGGATTGCCAGCTTTATTAATTGTACCACTATCTCGTAGCCGATAACATTAGAGTAAGCAAACACCGTGATATCAATACCGCCAATGTTCGGCCTATTTTCAAGCAATTGCGATTGTATGAATACACGATTGGAAAGATCGGTCTTTTCGGCTCGGTTTTAATGTAGTTGAAATAGATTGTCTTGGTGTATCTCAAGTGCCCATTATTAGCAGGAGTTAACATTGGCGAGTTACTGATAAACTACTGATAAAAACAGATATAGTGACTTTCAAAATTGAAAACCCTCCTTCGTAAAATTGAAAATAATATTGTTAATTCTGTATGTTCCAAATTTATTCCATGCTTACTCTAGTTTTAAAAAGTCTAAAAAAATGTAATTGGTGGATCCTTGGCCAACCTCTGACTCCGACAAGAAGATCGACTTTAATATTAATCGGCGTTATATCGCAAAATTTATGATCAGTAGCATGTGTCTAAAAATTAAAATAGTTGGTTGGCGACCGTTTTAAGACTCCAAACCAACGAAACATAAAAGCCAACCATTGTCGGAGCTCATATGATTTGATTAATCTACCGATTTTTCGATTGACAGCTGAGATTCGTGAATCAGACTGGATCCATGTCCTTTTATTTACTAAGATCCTAATATGTACGATCGTTACAAGCTCATTTTCATAGACAATACAATTCTTTCTTTAGGATTTCAAGAACTAATACAACTCGATGGCTTAGTGTAAAAATATCGTAAGTGTCTGTATATTGTATAGATTTGCACTAAGCAATCGTTGTATACAGACGAAACAAAGCTAAGGTAAGATCTATGAAAAGTCACTAAAATACTTTATTAGTTGTGACATTTCAAGTTGAAAATCTTTTACAAAATAAATGATTAAATAGAAATAGCCTGGTCTTTTGCATGTAAGCCTTTTTCTTGGACATTTAACTAGAAAACCGGCACTCTAAATGGCTCTCCCCCAAAATATCTGCACAGATTCATTGATTCCATAATACATAGCACATGTGAAAACCAATTCAGAACTTTATTGACCGTCTTTCGATACAGTTTATGTACTTGGTTTTTGTAAATATTCAGTAATGCCAGGTGTTATCCCAAATATGTGTACCGTACTCAAATGACCCACGATATTTCTTATCACACACAGTCGCACAGAAAAATAAATAATAATCAACGACACTGTCCCAGCCACCTTTATGATTTTTTCCCACTTAACCCTTGTCATGCTGTATAAATCACCTTACTGAATTGCCGTCAAATCAAAGGGCTGAAAGCACTGATAGAACTTGTTGTTCAAAAATCAATATTTCTTTTAGAAATCATTTTCATACACAACTCTCGCAAGAACAGTACAAGCAGGAGGTATAGAACAAGATCAGTCTGCACAAAATGACAAGGGTTAAGCCTTTCCTGTTTTGCAAGATTTTAGACATATCCAAATTCAAAGGTTTTGCAGACGTAAATTGAAAGCGGATTAAATTGAATAAACAGCCATTCAGAGGGATGGAAAATATATAGGAAAAAGAGGAAATTGCTTGGTATAAGCAATTTCTTCTTTTTCTACAATGTTTTCTCAATTATAAATTTACAGGAACGTCAAAACCAGGAATTAAACAGGAAAGGATTAACGCTGTTGGGCTTGTTAACAACTCGTTTGCGTTAGTCTGTCCGTGTCCGTGTCCTTTCTATATTTTATTTTTTTAGTTTCGTCTATAAAAAACGGGCGTTTTGATTGGTCGAAAAAAATATTCATAACTCTATGAAAAAAATTGAGCACGCAGCGATTTTATATGCTTCCGCACAAAATAGTCCCACGCAAAAAGATATCGAAATTTGTAAAACTTTATTTTTTTCGCTCGATGTTATCACATTATAAGAAATTAAATGAATATTTTTTGTTTTCATGGAGGTATGAACAGAAAAACCTAATCACACTTATGTATGAATCCGCTTCGCGTATTCAAATAGTGTGATTAGGTTTTTCGGCTCATACCTCCATGAAAACAAAAAAAAAATCGCTTCATCTCTTAATTGATTGAATGGGGTTTAACGCCGCTTTAAACAGTATTTTAGTCATACCGCGGCGGCTGGAGCACCTAACAATGGATTCCTGGTATTTCTCACACCAGTACTACCACTTTATCCTTTCCTAGCCTCCAGCTGCTATCCCACTTAGGTTCACCTTATGTTTTAAGACAAATTACACTACTTTTGCAGGTAAACAAAACATCGTAAATATACATTATATCAACTAAGCTGTAGTTTAAAGGATTTGATCGACGGAAGATAGCTTAGTCATAAAACATTGTTGTCTTTGCATCAATTTCATCCCCTTTATTTTTGTCTGTGTATTAAATAATTCTAATGTATTCTTTGAGAGTTACTTTCTGGAAAATACGTTTCTGACTTCTGATGCGGAAACAAATTTATAAGTTACAAGAAAAACGTAAGCAATATATTGTGGAAATAATAATAGTTAATGATAAGACCAACTTAAGAGATATCGTGGAGAAAGAAAAAACTAATAGATACGAGAACAATACCAGTTATATCGTGTTGAAAGATAGAAATGTTAGTAAGATAAACAATGCAAGTAATCACTTTCCGAAAGAAAAGTTGATAGAAACGAGAACAACACACGTAATATCGAGGGGAGAGAAAACTGTTAATAACGAGAACAACTCATGTAATGTGGTGAACAACTCATGCAATGTGGTGAACAACTCATGCAATGTGTTGCGGGAAAAAAGAAATACTGGTATCAAGAACAGTACAAGAAATACTGTGCGGGAAGAAAATTTGTTAATAACGAGAACAACATAGGCAAAATCTTGTGGAAAGAAAAATATAATAACAAGAACAAGGCAAATATCGCGAGGGAAGAAAAGTTGATAGTAACGAGAACAACACAAGTAATACATCGTGGAAAGAAAAATGAACGAGAACAATACAAGTAATATCGCGCGGAAAGAGGAGTTGTTGGTAACGACAATAATGCTGTCCATCTGTGTTATGTATTATTCCTTGTGTTGTTGAGAGCAGCAGCTAAGAAAAACCCGCTAAGGTCTGAAAACGCGTGTTATAGACTAAAGACAGCTTGACCCATTATCACACAATCCCCCATTTTGAAGCTCTGCAGTAAATTAAATTGTGAGAGATGTAGGAAAAGGAGAAAGTGCTTGTAAGAAGCCGCTTCTCACTATTTTCATACTCAAATTTTAAGCTCTTTTAACATTAAATGCAATTTGAATGTTGTCTGCAACTACCTAAAATTGACCAAACGCTGGTCCCGCCCCCTAACCCCGTTGGCCACGCCCATTAACTCCTACAGGAAGTCCCGCTTCGATTTTAAAGGCAAGTAGTATGTAACAAAAGAGTAGTATAGTTGGTTGGCTTCTTAGACGTCGTAACTACAGCTTGAACAAGCTGTAGTTACGACGTTTAAGTCGCCAAACCAACCAAGGGGATTACAAAAATGGCGGCCAATGTTGGAGATCAAAAACTCATTTCTAGTCTAAATGAATGATTTCATTGGTCGACTGAGAATTCGATTAACTGCTGCGACTGGTCAATTAGGCCTAGTATAAAATATTGTCTTCTGGTGATGGGTAAAGAACCAAGTGAATAGAGTCCTGTCGTTCCATTAAGGCTGACACAAACAGATAATGGAAGACTTGCTGAGATCTGTTTGTCCTTGTTTTTAAACCGTTTTAACCTGCTAATATACCACATTAGCACATGATAACTGCGTCATAATTTCGTTGAGTGTTATTCTCTTTATTTTTTTTTAAAGAGCACAAAAAGCAAGAAAACTTATATCAGATTAGGGAATAAAATAAAAAATAAATTACAAAATAAACGAAATGATGATGAATTTGAGAAGAACAGGCAGAAAAAGAAGATAACTCACTTAGTGAAAAACTGAACAAAATAACCGAACTTGGATAGAAAAGGTTTGAGTGAAAACCCGCGAGGAGAGGAAATGAGGCGATCTAAGTTCTATTCATTTTAACCCATTCCTACACAATCATGACTTAAGAAACAATCGTTTGAAAATATTTTGAGAATGAGTAAATTGCTTGTGTCAACGTTTCTACCCCCCCCCCCCCCCCAAAAAAAAATCAACCTGTTGTCTACATCTTTTTGAATTGGAAAAGTTCAAAATGTTGTCATCTGGTAATATGTTAAAGGATAACCATGTACCAGTCGACAGAGAAATCGCGAATACGTGACAATATCTAAAGGGGGGTTTTCTCTTTAAATAACTCTTCGGTTGTATGACGACAAACTTCACTTTTCAATGCGCTTCCTCGACGTCATTTGTACATGTCTAGAGCCATACCCTATCAGTCAACATACTAACGCGACCAGAAACGCAGAACTCAAGCCCCAGGAAGAAAGTACAGAATATGATTTTCTTTACTGATGCCTCCATATTGATAGATGTGTATAAGGACGCGATGATCCTATTTTTATCAAACTGCTGGAAAGTATTAAGTGAAAATGAATGAATTAAATTCCAAACGCTTCTTTCGTGTGCACAGCACAATGATGTAATTTTAGCTTCGTCTATCAAGCATTTTGATTGGCTGACTTTCTGTAAACTTCCATGAACATAATTTGAGCACTTGATGTCTCTAAATTATAAGCAAGAGGAGAAAATATTTTGCTTTAATATGGGTATTCATACAGTGTAATTAGGTTTTTAGGTTCATACCTCAGTGACATCAAAGTACTGAAAAGTACTGTAAGCTAGCAAAGCATTGTTTTGTACAGTAATCTTCTTTGTCAAATGTTATTATGATAAAGAAACTAGATCAAAGTAGCCAAGGAGTTAACCCATTACAACACAATCCCTCCTTTTTACGCCCCTTAAGAAAAAAGTTGTGGAAAACAATGTGGAAAATGAAGAAATTGCTTGTAACAAGCAATTTCTTCATTTTCCACATTGTTTTCTACATAGAGAGATGAATATTTTAGAATTTTCAATAATTTGAAATTGTCGTCTGCGATTTGTTTGAAGACTTTGATCAGAGTCATTTTAACACGATTTGCTCAAGTGAGCGAAAAAAACAAGGAGATGAATTTGCATTCAGAGTTTGTAATATTCCTGAAATACATAAGAACTACTTTTTTTGGCGTAGGCATTTAACTGATTTAGTGGTTAAGCCTTCAGTGGTAGTTTGTACTCATTGAACTTTGAGACGACCTCAAATTTTGTCTGTTAACTTAAGCTATCAAAGCTGACGCTTTGCTAGCTAAAAACAACAACTATATTTTCTTCATTTTTCAAATAAACTGTTCTCAAACTTTCAAATGTATGGCGCATTAAAATTGATCTAAAGTTAATTTAAAATTAGGCACCTAAAAGCAAAGAACGCGTGTGCGCGTGCATAATACGGGTACATCCATATGATTATGACTTGCGCGCTCGAAAAACGAGCATACACATGTAAAAATATGCTCGAGCGCATATCATTACAAATGCGTGCACAAAATGATGCTGTTTCCTTTTTAAGTGTATGCGATCAAATATTGAACGTGCAAGCGTAAAATTACGTTAGCGCGTTCTATATTTTAAGCAAGTACGTATATTCTTTTTACGCGTGTGCCTGCGTTTTATTCGCATGAGTGCGATCTTTTATGCATGCACAGCTTAAATTAGACTTTTGACCCAAACGGTACACCATACAAATGATAAAGATCGAGATTAGCTTTGTGTCAACGTTCGAGAAAAAATGACATTAAGTACCCTTAGTTGACGGAGTACTTGTAAAATATTGACATGTTCAATGGAGACAAATATTCAAAAAATATTTTCAATTTTGAGTTATCATAGCTAGAAGTAGCTAAATAACCTGCAAGTATTCTGAAGAGTGTTTTCATTTAATTTTTCATACTCGAAGAAACTGAATTTGACTTGAAACACGGCGCTGTGGGTGTCATAAAATGTGTGTTCATAGAGGGCATTGAAAAATGCGTCAGTATACCTTACGAATTGAAATGCCTTTTCTAAATATTTTTGGTTCGATATTGAGACAAAATTTCAGGATTTCACTCATTTTAACTAGTCTATAGGACAATATTTGATGTTCATATTTGGTCCCTAGTCATTCTTTTTTGTTTAAAAGGCTTTTAGTATTTGAATTTTCTCAAAAGTAAAAGAAAGAAAAAAATAATGTAAACGAAAGGGGAAATAAGTGCTAATGCTCATTCGTTACTCTAAACTCAAATACAAAAATGTAACATGAACGTATAGGGAAAATCGCTCAAACTGACGAATAGCGGCTGTCAACCAAAGAATCAATCGACTAATCATATCTTTCATTTAGACCTGAAGTGAACTTTGAAGTTCGGTATTGGCCGCCAATTTTTTGTTAGGTTAGAGACTTAAACGTCGAAACAACAGCTTATTTGAGCTTTAGTTACAGCATTTGTGTATCCGGCCAACCATTGTTTTATATGTTACTGGTCATACATTTCCCGTCTAATATCTATGTAAAACTCACTGTAGGAGGTCAGTGGGCGTGGTCAGCGATCAACCAAATCTATCGTAGGTGACGAATTTTAGACAATTTGCGTAGTCAAAGTTTTTGCAGACGCGAAATGAAAATTTAGTACAAATGTTAAGATCGTCATGTAGATGTATTTCGATATGAGAATTGATATTTTCCAAAGGTTGGACAAGTTCAGTTGGTCAGAAGACAAGGCTGCTTGTTCGGTTTGTTTACCCACAAAAGTATTAAACAAAATAATAACAACTACAACAAACAACTACAACACCCCCTCCCCAAAAAGCAACCGTAGTTTATTTGGAAGAAAGTTCCAAACTAAACTGACTTTGAATTATACTTTGTCTTCTGAAATAGACACGCAGTATTGTTCCTTTCCAGATCCATTATATCAAGATGCAATTGATTTTTTAAACTTTTCGTTTTGAATACCGGTACGGAGCTATCACAATATCACATGCAAAGACAATGCAAAAGGGGGTCAATAACCTGATGACTGCTTTAGACTTTAAGAGAAGCACCTACTAGTATATCTTATAGCAGCCGATTCCGGTATCGGAAAAAGAATCAATATGGAAAAATATGGAAAAATGACAACAACCGACCCCGCAAATAGACCTACAACAGTACTGCCGGGGAGAGGGGGAGATCGCGGGAGTGAATGTAAAGATTACCTGCGAACACCATAGTCACTTGACAAAGGTGAAATGGCTCACGGAACTGAATAGTTAGACAGATCGTTTGTAAATTTGAAATAAAACAACGGGTCTTGAATTAAAAGAGCTCACATGCAGGACGAAATAAAACCTCTTGTTCGTGCGCGTTACAGGTAATAATATATCTTGTTATTTGTAGCACCGATTAGGCACCGATTATGAGATATAAAACTCAAGAGCAATTTTCACTCAAATTTTGCACTTTATGCATTTCTATTTCATATCAACGTTGAAGCGTTTATTGGTAATACTTATTTCAAACGCACGAATTTACAAGTACAGATAAATTTAGATTGATTGGTTTATTGAACAACCTATGCAAGGAGTATGTAAATATGATTTACGGTAGCCTCCCTTTCATGTAGATAATAATTCAATTCCAGCCTAGCTTTAATCAAGCACCAAAGGCGGCTTTGAGCATCTCTGTCGTAAGCGCCGTACGTGAGTGATGCATTAAGCCCTGGAAATGTGCACTTTGCTATTTTTGCCCAAATCTAAAACAGAAAACAATTCATTATAAAAATCGAAATTTTCAAAATGGATAATTCTACTCTATCGATGTAGTGGTAGTACTGGTGTGAGAAATAGCAGGAATCTATGGTGTAGTGCTCCAGCCTTCAGCGATATGACTGAAATACTGTTTGAAATGACGTTAACCCATTCCCAGACGGTAAAATTTTAGACCAGGCCAAATTGAAGGGAGTTGCAGATGACAATTTAAAGTTTGTGGAATTTTAGATTTGTTCACATTTCTTGTTGTATAACATCGTGTAAAATGTAGAAATTGCTTGTAACAAGCGAATTCTTCATTTCACACTATGTTTTCCTTATCATTTTTCTTGGGGGGCTTTAAAAAGCAGGATTGGGTGGGAACGGGTTAAATTCCATTCAATGAATGAAACAATCTACTTTATCGCAATTTGAATTGTCAATCTGTTTTGAATGTGGACAATTCTTAAATTGTGTTGTCTGGTAATGGGTTAAAAGTCCAATTTTCGCTCCAAATTGTAAAGAGTTAGAGAGTGAACATTTTGGATTAAGAACTTGGTACAAGAGCTTAAGAAGTCGATGAGAGTTAATCGTTTTTCACGTTGAGATATTTATGGCCCCTTGTACCGTCACTTGCACTTAAGTTAGCTTATGATTTGAATAGCGTTTGTATAGTAGTTTGTCATGCAAAAAACAGGACTGTATATTTTTAATTTACATATATTTTTCAAAGGTTTATATCGTCGGTACAAATGTATTCAAAACTACAACTACACTTTTACTGTACTTTTGAATTAAGTATTTTGCTATTTTCGACAGTTGACTTTACAATTGTGTATTTGTGAAAATCATACCATTTCGGGCTCTTTACTAGCTTTTTTGACACCTCAGAGATAAAATGCAAAACATTGTGGAAAATGAAGAAATTACTTTTCACAAGTTATAACTTCATTATTGACAATGTTTTCTACCAATAAAGTCAAATTTCCATCAACTCAAAATTGTCGTCTGCAACACCTTTGAATTTGGACCAGTCTAAATTCTTGCCGTCTGGTAATGGATTAAATGGAATCAAGACATACAGCTGTAGATTGGATGAGTTAATCTAATTGCTTGATTTTTAAGTAATTTTTTTACCAGAAAACACTTAAAGGAAAAAATAAGGAATTATGTCTTACACTTGTACATAGACAAGGCAACATTATTGAGCAATATCGATGGGTTCTGATATTTTTTTTTAATTGTTTCAATATTAAAAAGATTCCGATAACATGCATTTAGTCGCTCTAACCGAATACCGGATGTAGAGGAACTTTTCTCTGATGTAGGAATTTATGTGGCTTACCGGCGGATTTACACAGTCGCTGTAAGTCTCTTAAAGAAAACCTCTCTTTGTGTCTCTATCCGAGCGATTGAACGATCGTCTAAACACGACGATATACAGAAATCTCTTAACCCATTACCACACAATGACGATTTTTGACGCCCCAAAGAATAAAAAAAACTTTGGAAAACATGTCGGAAAATGAAGAAATTGCTTGGTACAAGCAATTTCTTCATTATCCACAATGTTTTGTACCACAAAATTAAAAGAAAACAACAACAAAATTTCACCAACTGAAATGTATCGACTACATCATCTTTGAATTTAGGCTAGTCTAAAATTGTGTCATCTGGCTTATGTGTTAAAGGCTCTAAGTCTCTCACAGAGACAAAATACCTCCCCAAAAGGAATCCTGAAATCTTCGATAAACCTGTATCAATAATTTCAGAATAGGCCACAAACCCGCTATTGAAAGCTTTGCCGAAAAAAAAAAACCCGACAACAAATTTCAAAAGTATTTTATGTTGCCATAAAATTTGTTTCTACGAGAGCAGAGCCATAGTATGAAAAGAAGTATCACGATGCATATCATGCACATGTGTATATTTGTTTATAGCTCTCTGCCGATTACTAACTTATTTAAGCAGGGGGCGGACGAACTTCGTCATTTGATCTGAAACTATCTAAAAATGCGTATTACACCAAATAATCATAAATGGGTACCGTTACCAATGAAAGCGCCCAACAACAAAAGTGTAAGTGTGGTGAAACAAATTGACAGACCATTATCCACAGTGTATTCTCCCCAAAAATGTAACAAAAGATTTTAAAATCTCATCAACAAAAAATTGTCGTCTGCAACACCTTTGGATTTGGACCAGTCCAAAATTTTGTCGTTTGACAATGAATTAAATTTTGAGTTGCACTCATAGTTTATAAACGGTCGATTGTTTAACTTTCTACCATGACATACACCCTATCATAATACTGTCTGTAATGGGCGTGGAAAGCGATCTGTCATTTTTACGGTTGCTCATACATCTATATGTGAACTTGCAAGAATTACACGTGCACGTCTATAAATGTTAAAACTGCTCCCGTAAGATATATCAATTAAATTGTATTTTATTAGAATGGTTATATTTTTCATTTATACGTTCGAAAGATACGTATGACTAATTTGAAATAGAATCACTCACCAGTTAAGTGTGAGTGCCGTCTGCTTTTTCTTATCCCGCATAATCTGCGCGACAGTTTTCTTTGGTGCGGGATTAGCATTTCCGTTGACATCAGTATGTCCGTGTTCACTGAGCAACTGTCGTTCCTCCTCGTCCAATCCGCTGTCTTCATCTGTGAACACGTGACCATCATCTATAGAGGACTCTGTAACAAGAAACAAATATGGCGGCTTATTTTCATTTGAATTACGTAAATCTGCTGGGAAAATCCCTGAAAAACTTAGTTATACTGATAAAATCCATAGACCCGGGGTAATTCTTTCCCAACATCGTGTAAGATTAATGACGTCATCTTAGTCTTTCCAGTCTCAGAGATAATCTTTTTATATAAAATACAATTAATCTAACGTTATTTGAGTCTATCAAATTATTTCACATCTTCGCGAAAACAAAAGTATGTACGCTTTTTTTGGGGGTGCAAAATTAAGTCCCCCCCCCCCCAAAAAAAAAAACACAACAACAAAAACAAAAATTTAAATAGACAATATTTCATTGACGTTAACTTTACTTTATCTGGTCATACAAAATAACAGCATGGTAAAACAAGAAAAAGTCACGAGGTGAAATATGTGAAAATAAATCAAATAAGACAAATTACAAAGTGATTGTTTGTCAAGGTATCAGTCGAGCAATCAATGCATTTATTCAGCCTGGAATTTAGCTTTTAATTTCGACATTGGTAGCCATTGTCGTGAAAGATATTTGTTGGTTTGGCAACTTATACGTCGTAAAAACAGCTTGTTACGCGTTTAGGTCGCCAACCAACCATTTTACTTGTTTGTTACATGCTAATGGCCATAAATTTCGCAAAATAAAGCAGTTAAAAATCGAAGCGAAACTTCCCGTCGGAGTCAATGGGCAGGGCCAAGGGAGTCAGTGAGCGGGGCCAGCGATTGGTCAATTGTCTATAGACTTTTAACAGAGCTTGTTCATTTAAGATAAATGTGCTATTCAAGCAAATTGGTAAGGGGGGGGGGAGTTTCAAAAGTATATTAAATGGATTGTTTACTAAATGAAAATATCAGTTAATCCTTTGAATATTGTTAAGCGAATTAGACCTCAATTCTAAAGCTCTCTGAATGATTTGACAATGTCTAACATTTTTTTTCTATTTGAGTTATTGAATAAGAGTATCATATTATACATGTAAAGTTGGTAATGATATTTTCTGCCAAGAATATCTCTCTTTAATGTATGCGTTTCAATGAAAAAGAAAATGATACATATTTTCAATCTTGCGGTTAATGCATATTTCACAAAGACGCGTTTTTGATAAGATTTGTATCCCAATGAAACAAAAAAATGTTTTCGTTATTCCCTAAATGACAGAGTGTTACAGCGTATCTAAATATCGCAAAAGACACAAATTGAGCCGGTCCTTGAGAGACATGATTTTATTCGCCGAAAATTGTCAACAAGAAACCATTGATTTAAGCATTAATCACTTAAGCCAGCTCAAAAAGCGATTTCTGGTCGTTTTTTTTTATTCTACAATTTGTGTATGTTAAACGATTTTATTTTGGTGGCTTTATTGGATTATTTGTATTATTTCTACTCATTTACCACACAATCCCTTATTTTGAAGAAAAATAGCCCATGTAAGAGCGGTAAGAAATCTCATTTTTCATTTCTTACATTGATTTTTATTATTCAAATGAAGCTGCTTTCTGCATCATCTTCAATTTGGTTAAGTATTAAATCTTGTCGTCTGGTAATAAAAAGGTCAGTTATCCATAGCCCCTGTCCACCTCACCGGGCAGAGACTAGAGGTAAGCAATGTTAGATGGGACTCGTCCAAGTAAGAATGTTTTAGAAAAGGTCGTTATATTGATTTCTACTAAGATAAATAATACAATAAAATTTTCTTGCAAACTTTTAGTAAGGATCCTATTCTCATACAATCACGCTATTGTACACGCTAACAGAATGTTATATATATAAGTATTGTGAAAAAAGAAGAAACTGCTATGGTACAAGCGATTTCTTCTATTCTCACCGTGTTTTCTACCCTATCTAGAAAATGTATTTAACTTTACACAAACTTTGAATTGTCGTTTGCAATACTTTTTACTTTCGACAAGGGTAAATTTTAATCGTCTGGGACCGGGTTAGATATGCCAAGCTTATACCTTTAACAAGAATTCTCTATCATTTGCATCCCTATAAAAACAAACCAAAGATATACATAGATAATTAATGACACGTGGGCTATAATCCTGTCAACCGGATTATCCAATATGACGTCATGATTAATCCGCAAGCCACGTGCCGATGATGATACAGGTAAGCCGATCCTACTGATTTATTAATTAACTAGGCTAAAACAACATTTGATTATACAGGTTTTGATTTTCGCAGTATTAAAGAAACAGAACAAACATCTGCTTGGACAAATTTCATTTTCACCTTTGTTTCTTTAACTTGTTCGAAGAAAATATGAGTGAAAAAATCTCGTATTCTATACAATCGTTTGTTTAAGATATTTTTTAATTAATCGTTATACGACAGTGACGGCAAAGCACTCTTTGAAACGAAAATTCAATGACGCCAAATACGTTAACCCATTCCCAATGACGCCTTTCGACGCCTCCAAAAAAACTATAAAGCTTTGGAAAACAGTGAAGAATTGCTTGTGACAACTAGCAATTTCTTCATTATCCACAACGTTTTCTGCTCCAAAAGAAAAAAAATGTCTGCAACATATAAGTATTGGGATCATTCTAAGATGTATTATCTGGTAATGGGTAAACCCAGTCAACGACGTCAGTTCCACCAGTAGTATAGAAAAGAGCCCCCAAAACAAAGCAAAACCAAAAAACCCGAGTGAAATCCGATGATTACGGGTGGAGGAGAATAGTTTTAATTTCAAAAACTAAAACCGCATCATTCATCCACCAAACCCTATATCGTGGGTACTCATTAAAATTGTCTTGAGGAGACAATTCCAAAGAGTACCCACAACAAAGCATTCTGTATCAAAATTAAAGATTGTCGTCACTCATCCTTTCAGACTATTTGTCTCTCACCAATGGGTTGATAATCGTAGGCCTATGTGGGATAGCAGCTGTAGGCTAGGAAAGGGTGTAATGGTAGTACTGGTGTGAGAAATACCAGGATTCCATTGGTAGGTGCTCCAGCCGCCGCAATATAAACTGAAAGATTGTTGAAAGCGGCGTAAAACCCCATTCAAACAAACAAAACACTCCCTTTTTACTAATGCTTTGGAAAACCCTTTTCTTGATGGATTGGCTGATGAAAACGTTCGTCAAAACCTCCAGAATTTTGTTCAATATTTTCTACCCAGGTGACCTAAATCAAAGCGCCTATCTTAATTCATCTATTTATAAAATCAATATCACAAAATCTCTTTCACCAAATTTCGTCTGTTTCAATAAGAAGCGTTTGTCCAGGAATCAATATAACTGATAAAGAATAATTCCACAACCCTTGTCAACCATTTTGATCCTTTTATAATTAACAATACAACTTGCATCATCCGCTTTAGTGGGGGTCTACTGTTCAAGGATTTGCAATATAAGAAAATTGTATAATCAATATAAATGTTTTTTTGACAAAAGCATCGTTAATAATGATACGAAAAAAAAAAGAGGCAAAAACACATTTGTTTAAGGCTTTAAATAATAATAATAAAAATATGAAATATATAGATGACCTTAATATAATTCGTCTATGATATTATCAATCTGTCACATTCACCTTACGCATTGTATTTTAGAGCTAACGACTAAATCGCAGTTAGAGCAAATAGTGATTAAATGAAATAGAACATAGTATCTGGGAGAAAAAAAGTCTTATATGGGGATAAAGGGTGTTAATATGAATTGTGAGCCCTCCAAAGCGTGTGAGTACTCTGTTATTGCTTTACCGGTATGATGAACCGGGGACTAGATTTTACCCTCAAACGCTAAGTTCTAGTATCAATCCCTTCTGAGTGTTCACGTTCAAGACACTCCATTGAACAGAACAGAACAGATTCTTTACTTATCTCATTTCAACACAATCCCGCTTTTTTATGCACCCCGAGAAAAGACTTGAGGAAAACAATGTTATTACAAGCAATTTCTTCATTTCCAACTTTGTTTTCTATCTAAATAGACTGAGATACTGAAAATTATCTCAATGTGACATTGTCGTCTGCAAATTCTTTTAATCTAGACCAGCCTAAAATTTTGCCATCTGGTAATGGGTTAAACATGTAGGGTTCATCGTCAAAAAACACGTACATACAAGATAAATAAATAGCACGCATTGATGGACGAAAATTAACCATGTCATGTAAAAAATGTCGATTGAGGAAATAATGAAGTAAAAAGAGTCTTAATAGAGTATTTAGAATGGAACGTTTGAACAATACTTATGAAATCATATGTAAATTACTAATGAGGTTTAATTCGGGTTTTCTTTTATGAATCGCTTTTGGGTAGAATTTCAAGTTCATCAACCCATTCCCATACGACGGGTCCAAATTCAAAGAAGCTGCAGACGACAATTTCAAGTCGATGGAATTATACATATTTTTTCATCTTTTTGCATAGAAAATATTGTTGATAATGAAAAAATGGCTTGATACAATCAATTTCTTCATTTTCCACAATGTTTTCCAAAGTTGCTTTTCTGGAAAGGAGTAAAAAGGAGAGATGGTGTGGGAACGGGTAAAAGATATTTAAAACGAAGACTTTGTGGAGAAAGTTTAAAATTCTTTTTCTTTTTGGGTAGGAAAGATTGTTGATAATGAAGAAATGACTTGTTACAAACAATTTCTTCGTTTTCCATAATGCTTTTTTTTCTATGCCTTTGTCTCGAAAAGGGGGAAAATGGGGTCAAACATGGCATTTTCAGGTGACAAAAAAATGACAAATCCATGGAAATAATTGTCGATTATCAAGATAAACGGCGATTCTTTTTACAATTTCTACTTTTGTGATGGCGGTGCCCCCATTGAGAAGAAGTTGTATTTTTGCAACTACTTGTCTGCAGTGGCACAAATAAATTGTGTTAAAGAGAGGATACGTACGATTACATGTCAATATTAGTACATCTCAAATGAAGAATAACTATTCGCTAATATAAACAGTTGAAGTGGTTCTTGAAATATTCTCTAGTATTTACATTATATTACCCTTCAATGACGAGACCAAATTCAAAAAGAATGATTTTAGTTTTCATGTTAACCCATTCCAACGCAGTCATGCTTTTGTAGGTTTCCAAGAAAAAAATCAAAAACATTGTGGAAAATGAAAAAATGGTTTGTGACAAGCAATTCCTTCATTATGTAAAATATTTTCTATCATATACAGGCAAATATCTTATTAACTAAAAATTGTCGTCTGCAACTTCTCGGAATTTGAACCAGTCTAGAATCTTGCCGTGTGGTCATGGGCAAAAGCGTGTTATTTATAGGATGTAAGGAATTTATAGCAATAAGTGCACAAAAACCCATGGAAGTGTATTAGTATTGTATTATACTAGCTTCACAATGAAAGTCATGTTTAAAGTAATTACAGTGACAATTTATTCAATTTTCTGTTTAGCAAAGTCGCATCCTATCATTTGTTTCAGGTCTATGGTGTCACCAATTCATTCTTGATTAACGGCAATGTTTACACATATTTTGTGAAAGAAAAAAGTATTTTTGTCTTAAACGGTAAATATCACTCCCCGACAAAACGTCCTATAAGTGGAAAATTGCTATGGTATCCCAAAATTGAACAATTCAAAAGTGGTCCTACATCAAAAGGTCCAGTCGACATTTGGAATTAGATGTTTACAATAATAAAACACACACACACACACAAAAAAAAAAACAACAACAAACAAAAAAAAAAAAAAAAAAAAAAAAAAAAAAAACCAGCAGCAAGAACGACAACAACAAAACCACACAGTAACAAAAACAACAACAACAAAATCAGTTACAGTGTATTACGATGGGAATCATCAATGTTCAAAAATGGTGCATTATAGGTATTCTTTCTCAAAGTTCAAGTAACTCCAAATAAAGCATCTTCGCTAGCCAAGGGTCCTAACTCCACCTTGTTCCTTGCGTGCAATTAAAGGTGAACCTTGAACTTGGTGGGGCAAATAGATCAGTATCCGAAATTAATTGTTCGCGAATAAAAAATATTGTAGGTTATACGATTAAAAAAGGATAACATTTTGAAGTTGATTTGGTTGGGATTTCAGAAGTAGTTCTATTTCAATGTGTGTAGAATTTCAGTTAAGAGTATAATGTTTGATCAGTTACAATTTCACAGTTTATTCATAAAACGACCCTAGGACACAGAAGTGCCATGGAACTATAAAATTGTTAGACCTCCGTGCAGGCGACCCAAATTGACACACCCTTTAACCCAGTTCCAAACGGCAAAATTTTAGACTGGTTCTAATTTAAAGAAGTCGCAGACGACTACTTTTAACAGGCGGAGTCTTAAAAATATTTGTATTTTTGGAAAAAAACCCAATCCAAAATGGTTGTCTTTATTAAAAGATTCCCTATACACTTCCTAATCCAAATAAACGGTGATATACTCTTGCATTCTCTAATCATAGCAACCAAATTCTACTCCTCTTTTCTATGTATGTTTTGTGTTCCGTTCCGAAACTAGAAGATCGTAGACGCACGTGGAATAAAATACATACTTAGAATACAACTAAAAGAATGGATGGGTGTAAGAAATGAAGTGATTCCAAATATTCCGACTATTCTTTATCTGACGGATCGCCGCTGCCAATAAAAAAGTCCATCGACCAATCAAATCATTCGATTAGAACGGAGAATGAACTTTGAACTGTGACATAAAGGCATATAAATTTTGCTGGTTTGGCGACTTAAATTATATCCAAGCTGTAGGTACGACGTTTATGTCTCGAAGCAACCATTTTACTTTTTTGTTAAATGTTATTAACCAAAATAACGCCGATTTATATCTATACCGAACTTCCTGTTGCAGTCACTGGGCTGGGTCAGCGATCTCTTAACCCAATACCACACAAGAAAACTTTAGACAGGTCCAAATTGAAAGAAGTTGTAGCCAACAATTTAAACCTAATGAAATTTTAAAAATCGTTGTTATTCGGGATAGAAAACATTGTGGATAATGAAGAAATTGCTTGTTATAAGCAATTTCTTCATTTTCCACAATGTTTTCCAAAACCTTTTACTTGAGGGGCGTCAAAAAGGCGTCATTGTGTGGTAATTGGTTAATTTGCAGCCTTATTCGAAATGAAAATACAAGACAGATAAATGGATGGTGAAGCAGGTAAATCATGAGTTATCAGCCTTTCATAATATACGTATCTATCAGTTATCAATCAAATAAACAACAAAATTGTTTGATATTGAAAGTTTCATGAATAATAGACAATAATACGTGCAGGTTTAATTGTCATTATCAGATTTTCAAGTTTTCAATAAGTAATGGAATTGACGAAAACATGACATGAAGCAAAACACTTAACCGATTTATCGAGTATTATAGTAGATTAAAGGCAAATTGGAGGCTAGAAAAAACATTTTTTTTTTTTTGAGGGGGGCTGTGTGTGTGTGTGACAATTTTGTTCATTGATTTTGGTACTGAACACTATAAAAGCCTAAATGAAAAAATATATTTTGTGTGACCGGGTATCGTGTACATTTAGCTAAACAATCGTGTGCCTAAATTCAAATCCGTTAAAGTTCTTGGAAAGAAACGAAACTACATGTATAAGAAAAAGTAAGAAAACAACGTATAAAAACTACCCTCATCAGCTGTTATCCTTATGATTCAAACTCCATTTATTGCAAATTCAGAAGTTAATTGAATATTTTAACAACGATTTTCAATATGCGTCCAAAACTATAATACAATTATACTCCTAACAACTTCGAATTTCTAAACCAAATAAGGATAAAATTATCGCAGAAATACATTTAAGGAGACGATTTTCAATTTCTCATTCCAAGTTCCTTAAGCAAGCCATGCGACTGAGTAATTTTGTCTAGTTTTGTATTGATTTTCGACAATGAATCTCGCTCTCTATATCGATATATTAAAACCCAAACAAAACTTTTCGGTTTCCAAAGTACGAAGCTACTTGAGGCCGTTACGTTCCAGCTAGGATACGGGGCTACGCTAGGTTGTCCCGATCTCACTTTTCGGGAATGTTTGTCTATTAGATCGCTACATGCAGGTTTATAATAACTTACTTATGGTATTTTGGTTCCGAAAGAATTTTTGACGGGAAGGAAGTATAATCGATCTTTAAAATACTTTCATTCATGAAAATGTTGTTTGATTTACACACGAAGTTGACAGATCGCTCGCCACGCCCACTCACCTCCAACAGGAAATTCGACTTGGATATTTAAAGCTTATTTTGCAAAATATAAAGCCAGTAAAATATATAAAAGATAAAATGGTTAGTAGTCGACTTGAATAGACTGTAGTTACGTCGTTTAAGTCGCCAAACCCAACCAATGTTTTAGTTCTAAATGTATGACAGCTCTATCGACAGGCACGGTCCGCTAATTGTGTCCCTTGACTTCGACTTGACATTGTACATGTACACGGTAAGTTTGGCAATATTTTGTATCTTTATAAATAAAACTCATTCAGAACTCTGTAGATTATACCGATCCTTATTTTACAATGCTCGCATTTGTTTAAAGAAAGGATACAGTTTAGTCATACAATGAAAGTTGGCGGGGATTGTGGTAGTAAAAAGGTATCCTATAATTTCCGTATGAGGCGAGATCCTAAAGATTGTTTTTATGTTTTATACCAAACCACAGACTGCAAGGACAAAGGATGGAGGTAACGAACTGTCTCATATAAGGAATGAAACGGGGGTTTGGATAGAGAGTAAGTGATGCGAATTGAACTACGAAGCATATGTATTTACATTTTCTTTAACCCAATCCCACACAAGCCCTCCTTTTTACGACCCCAAGAAAAAAGCTTTGGAAAACATTGTGGAAAATGAAGAAATTTGCCTGTTACAAGAAATTTCTTCATTATACACAATGTTTTCTAACTAAAGAAGACTAAGATTGTTTAAATTCCACCAACAAAAATTGTCGTCTCCACAAATTATTGTTGTTCTCTTCTCATCTAAAAGTGTAACATAAAAAAATAAAGAAAAAGTAAAACAAACAAACAAACAAACAACAGTAATTCGAATTGTCCCGTAAAGAGCACAAGCACGCAAAATAGTTCAGCATTCTTTTTTTCATTATAGGTATGAAACTAAATTTCCATCCAATCAGGAATTTTGAAAGACGACACTAAAATTGAACTATTTCCATTTGGAATAGTCACAATGATTTATATAAAGTATAACTGAATTAAAGTTTTTAAAAGTTGATTGTTACGAATTGTTGAAATGAAAATTTATTTTGTCAGTGTCTTTGTAGGTGGATATAATTTGCTCTACAAGCAGCATCACTGCAATAACCTAACACATTGACATATGATAGTAGTTCAGATTAATATAAATTGAAAGAAGTTTTAAACGACAAATTTTGTTGACTTGATTTAAAGAGTCGTTGTCTTATGGGGTAGAAAACACTGTGGATAATGAAGAAATTGCTTGTGACAAGCAATTTCTTCATTTTCCACAATGTTTTCTGAAAGTTTTTTTTCTTGGGGGCGTGCAAAAATGGGACTGTGAGTGAATGTGTTTTGGAACTCGCAATCACAATAAAGTATAGTCATAATGGTATGTAGCTTATGAGTGAACAACAAAAGCTAAACTTTCATAAAATGAAAGATAAATCGATCTCATACGAAATAAACGATTATTCCATTTCATCAATGCAAAAAAAACCCCCAAAAAACAATACATAAAAGCGCGTTATTTCGCAGGTGAATTACATGACAACCTAATGACGTCATCAATGTCTTCGATCCCGCGTAGAAGATGTTCAGTAGTCCGCAATGCACGATCTACCAAAATAGTGACATTACCATTTTGATAATTTTACTATTTTTCGGTGAAATTTTCGGGTAGTAATCTACGAAGAAATCTCGAAAATCTACCGGGAAGCAATTAAGAATCTTATTCAATTTCATATTGTCGCATTCAATTTTGTGTATGATATGAATAATAATGATGGATTACCAAAGAATAAGCGAAACCCCGACTGTACCCACCTTCCCCAACTCTTAACCCATTTCCACACAACACAATTTTAGACTGGTTCAAACTGAAAGAAGTTAAAGACGACAATTTGTAAATCGATGGAATTATTAACTCTTTTTAGTCGTTTGGATAGAAAACATTTTGGATAATGTAAGAATTGATACAAGTAATCCCTTAATTTTCTGAATATTTTCCAAAGCTCCAAAGACATGGTGTCAATATTGAAAGTATCGTTTGATATTACCAAAAAGATAATTATTAGTTTGAAAAATAAAATTTAAATGCGGACTATTTTACAAAGAATACATTTAACATTTTTGAATACCAAGCCGATTTCATTTAAACCTAAAGTCTGTTTTATTTTGATCGTTGACTAACACCTCGGTATTTCACTAAGTTTCTTTTTCGTTTTTCTGTTTCTTTCTTTAAAGTTTATCGATTCATTACTGTTATTTTATTGTTATTATCATATCTAATTAATTCATTATGAGATGTTTTCGGTCATTATTTCTTGCATATATTAACAAAAACAATAATGGATTTATAGCGGGTAATTCATTTCGACGCTTATTGCCGAAATGTGTTAGAGTAATAAAATAAAAATGGTAAATCGAATTTTAACATGCAAAGAAAAGGGGAAATCTATCTCATACAAAACGTCATTTAATAGCTTTAAGAGCAAGCGCTGTCTAATTTTGCTATTGTTGTTGTTTGTTTATTGCTCCGAGTCATTTAAAATTCTTCATTTAGTCTGAACCAATGTTTTTTGCATTCATGCGAGGAAAGACGGTACATTAGCAGTTGGTGATACTCATTTTACCGTTTCATGTACATTTATGTATCAAGACTGTATAAAGATGCACACCGTAAAAATAAAACAATGAAATTTCTACCGATATTGGCAATATCGGAAGCAATTTCTTCTTTTCCCACAATGTTTTCCATACCTATACCTATGTGTTTGTGTTTTTTTGCGGGATTGTGTTTGAATGAGTTAATGCATTCTATAAGAGCGGTAAGCATTTATTTCAAATGAGTTCTATTCTATATAACTTTATTTCAATAATCCTCTAAATCAACTGTTTTTTTTTTTTCACCTCGTTGTATCAAATTGTAAATCAGACGGGATGGTAATTGAGCACCATTACCTTACACAAGTTTTTGAAGATATATCGTCGTTCGGCGACCGAAATCTTATAAATACAGCCTATTTAAGCAGTCTCCCACAGACCTTATACGACCCCCAGATATAGAAATTTCAGGGATTTGTACAAATTGGAACTAAATTGTCTAAATAAGAAATATCCAATTAGCAATGGGATTAAGAAAAGAGGTGGAATCGACAAAAAACGTTTCTTCTTAATCTAGTTCTATATAATGTATCCTCAATTTCTTTTTACAACGAGGCTATCAAAAGGGATACCCATAAGATATGGATTTCAGAAGAGCTGTTGTATTTTTCAAATAAAAAATTCAAACTATCTCCAGAAATCATAACAAAAATATCTGAGTAAAGTGAAACACTAACCTGACTTGACATTAGATTTGTATTTTCGTTTATAATTCTGATCCGTATCCGGGGAGCTATCTGAGGATCCCCGATCAGTATCCGGTAAACTCCCTTCACGGCGAATCCTCTTAGGGGCACTAGACAGGGTTCCATGAGGGTCCAAATTATGGAGAGACATCGGTCCCAGCATCATCTTTCTCTACTGGTTTACTTTGAAACGAATATGTTCTAAAGGCTTCTTATATCAAAAAAGAAAACGCAGCACTAGACAATTTTTTCGAAGGTTTCCAAATTCGATACGAAATCTTAAATTATAAGGCATTGCTGAACTAAGAAGCAAATGTTCTAATACCCATTTCAGTTATTCTTTGGTTAAATAGGCACGGTATTTTTATTTTTATTATTTCACTGTAGTGCGTTTTCTTGAAAAAAAAAAAACCAAAAAAAAAAAAACAACCCTAAAATATTCAAGAATTATATCACTGACACTCATAATAACATAAATATTCCCTCTTACAGATTGAGTCCCACATATTTTTTACGCAATGTAATGCACAAAGTTTGGGTTTAGATTTGTTTTAAGTAAATAAATGGGCTATCTCTCACACCGGGGTTCTACAAACATCTAATTTGAAGATTTACACTAGATAAGCCCTGATTATATTTGTACTTTTTTATATTAAACAAACTTTTGTGAAATACTATAGACTGCTATTATCTATATAATGAGACTCACACTATTATGAAATCGACACATTTGTTGGTTTTGTTCTCTTATTATCCTCTTTATAGAGAAAAAAGAGCGTTCAACGTTTTCCTTTTTTGTTCAAAACCTAGCAATTCCAATCACTAATTGTGCCCTTATTCATTTATCAAAAAGTAATTGTCACTCCACAAACAAAACTTTAACGGAAGTACGTTTCCAGAAAGATTTAACACAACTGTTCGAGAATAGCTCAATCCGTTTCCAAAATCAAATTTCTTGTAACGTTAAGTTCGGTCAGAGATTGAGAAATCTCTTTTGACAGACTAGAAATCACGTGACATTAAATCAGGTAACATTTTAGATAAGGTCCGACAATAACAATGTCATTTTCTTCGGGTGTTATCAGTAGAAAATCCGGCCAATCACAGTCCATGTAGAGTTAAGTTAAACCCATTTTACCCTTAAATGGGTATAAAATCATCAGTCTGTCTGGGAAAGGGCGATGTGGTGGGCTAGCAATAAGACGCCCGATTCTTATTTCCAAGGCCATAGGTTCGAATACCGAAGACATAAATATCGGTAAGCGAACTGGTCAGATAAGAGGAGAAACAATGCTTAATGAACTTTTTAACCCTTTCCCACACAATCTCGCTTTTATACTTGAGGAAAACACTGTGAACAAAAAGAGAAATTACTTGTTACAAGCAATTCCTCATTTTTCATCACAATCTTTTCTATCCTGAAACATTCTATGAATGGTCAAATTGTAAACCCTTGTAATTTTTACTCGTCTGATAGAAACGGAACAAGTCTATACCAAATTATAATCTACTTAACCCGTGTCATGCTGAATAAAAATTATGTCTAGAATTGCACCGAGATCAAAGGACTGAAATCACCGGGAAGCATTAGATTCAGGTTAATATTCCTTCTAAAAACTGATTTTATAAATAATTCTGGCTTGAAAGGGACAAGCAGGTGGTTTAGACTGAGACCGGACTGCACATATGTGAAGGCTGATCTTTATCTATACCTCCTGCTCAAACAATAATATTTCAGGTTCAGCATGACAAGGGCTAATATATGTTGATTCTCGAAATACCGTTACCTACTGCTTTTTACGATTTTTTCTCTTAATCCAGCAATTGTTTCACGGAATTCAGATCTTAGGCTCCTTTCGCTTTAGGGCCACATATGTGTGCGCTTGTTGTTTTTGTTGTTGCTTTGAAATGAGTTTGATGATAAAAAAAAAAAAAATAAAAAAAAAATAGGGATTCAATTATATTAGTAAGCAATATCTCTGCGAAGTCGATGAATTCATGTTTAGAAAAATGTAACATAGATTTATATTAGACATATAATAACACGACTCTAATAATTTAAGCCTATTCTGTCAATTTACTGAGTATAAATGTAAAACAACCCTTTAATATATAAGTATTAAAGGTTTACCAATTCCCACACAATGACGCTTTTTGACGCCCACGAGTGAAAAAGGTTTCGAAAACATTGTGGAACATGATGAAATTGGTTGTTACAAGCAATTTCTTCATTTTACACAATGTTTTCTACCCAAATAGATAAAAAGAAACAAACTTTCTTCTAATAAAATTTGTCGTTAGCAGGATCTCTGAATTTGGGCCAGCCAAAAAACGTTGTTGTTCGGTAATAGGTAAATGATATACAAATTAATATTTTGCTAAGTTAAGTTCCTTCCATTTTAAACCATTTGTAATTGACGTAAAAATAAACCTGTTTAGATAGTTTGGAAAACGCAGTCTTTGGAAAACAAAGAAGATTGCCCTTGAGCCGGCTAATCTCTTTTTGTTTGGTGAAGATTCCTGTAAATTATATTTCATTTTATTTCCCAATATGACGGGTTTATCCCAGCTTCTGCAAACTAATTATATAAACATCGACCACAGGCCGGGTACTAAATATGCAGATTTCGTTATCGCAAGGGAGATAAGCGATTATCCACCAAGATTTTATTGCAATGACACTATGTATACAATCATGTCACTTTTAAGCCATTGTCTTACACGGTCTATTCAATTAACCCAATACCTGACGATACCATCTTTTTATGCCATTCAAAGAAATATCTTGGGAAAGCAATGCGAATAACGAAGACTTTTTTACTGCCAACTGTTTCATTATCGACAATGTTAACTACCCCCCAAAAGAAAGTTCATCAGCTAGAACTTGTCATAAGCAGCTTCTTTAAAGTGGGACCAGCCTAATATCTTGTCGTTTTGTAATGGGTGAAATGGGTCATCGAAAATGGAGGGGGCGGGGTTTGCAGTCAACACTTCAAAATAAACGATGAACGGGAAAAAAGAAAAGAAATAATAAGTACTATAAATAACAGAAAACATAATGACAACTTATTAACTTTTATAGAGCTGTAGTTACGACATTTTGCTCGCGCACCGACGATAATGACCCTATAGGCGAAAAATGACTCTTGTTAGGCTACGCTTACTAAAGAAAAATGGATAACTTGGTTGTTATAACCACAACACCGTCAATTAAAAAATATGTAAACAACTTTTGATTGAGTATAAAACTTAAAGAAGTATGTTTTGTGAGTACGTGATTCTAAAAAGTAAGATACTTTCAAAATTTTTTAAAAATATTTTTTGTATCATTTGATTTTTATTCGTTGAACTTTTCAGATTTTAATTTCCATTTGG
The DNA here is from genome assembly GCA_946902895.1 of Fragum fragum. Classification (NCBI taxonomy): domain Eukaryota; kingdom Metazoa; phylum Mollusca; class Bivalvia; order Cardiida; family Cardiidae; genus Fragum; species Fragum fragum. The sequence continues at coordinate 20,136,919 of OX336375.1, forward strand.
ATAAGCGTTACACGAAGTCTTTGGGTTCGTTTTCGTGTAAACAAAGGGTATTCTATTGCTGTGTTTTGATCTATTACGTATGGTTACAGTGTAATGAAAATTGTACAGAGGTAACTATTGATGTGCCACGCAAAACAGGACAAACCGGGAACACCGTTAAACATGAACAGGGTTGTCGAGCGACTGCTCGAATAGAAACAACAACAACAACAATATCATTGGGATGAATTACAAGTAAACAATCTGATCCATCATACTAGATAAATGAGAATACGTGTAAATTGAGCTCTAAAACACTTTATTGTCCTTAACGCAGTATTTATTAACGTAGAATAATCGTGATGGTCTTTTTTTTGGGGGGGGGGGGTGGCATGACGTCGGGATTCCTCGGATGACGTCAAACATTAAGTTCCACTATTTTTACTATAAGGACATATTTAATACGTCATTTTACCCTCTTTCACTAGCAAATCAACGAGGTACGAAATTTCCGATGTTCCAAAATGGCGCATTACGGGTATTCTTCAATACGATGTACAGTAGGAACGCATACTACCGTTTAACCCGTTCCAACACAGCAAAATTTTAGACTGGTCCAAATTGAAAGAAGCTGCAGACGACAATTTCACGTGGATGGAATTTTAAATATTTTCGTCTTTTTTGATAGAAAACGTTGTGGATAATGAAGAAATTGCTTGATACAAGCAATTTCTTCATTTTCCACAATGTTTTTCAAAGCTATTTTCTCGATGGGCGTAAAGGGGGGGATTAAGTTGAAATGGGTTAACACACTGTAGGTTGCTTTTGTCCTTTGGAGGTTTTAACTAGCGGATCGCTGGCCCGCCCACTGACTCCAACGGTCACACCAACTGACAAGAAGTTCAACTTCGATAGTGAACGGAGTAAGAATAGAGGCAAGTAACAAGCACAGATGTACAATCTAAACGTCGAAACTACAGTTTATTTAAACTGTAGTTACGACGTTTAAGTCACCAATCCAACTAAAATGCTTTACATGAATGTTAGTTAATGTTGGAGTGCAAAGTTCACTTCCAGTCTGAATGAATGATTTGATTGGTCGATTGATTGTTTGTTTGACAGTCACGATTGGTCAATTGTCCATTTGAGGCTTAAATTGATTTTTATCCTGTGAGTGCTCTAACTGTATTCTACGAGTTCATTAATTGTATTCTAGGAATGCAAGATTTGGGTTTGGAAATGGGTTTGTGGACACCGGTAGCTCAATATAATATGAGCGAGTGCGTGACATTTCCAACCATTACACTTGTGCGCCAAGTAAAGACTCAGATCAGCCTGTGCATTAGCACAGTCTGATCAGAGTCCTCACTCTGCGCTCTGTAGATAGATACTGACCCACACGCTTCTATAAACAATCAGCGAATATTCTAATTGTCCCGAATGGCTGTCCAAGGAGCTCAATGTGTGCGAATCACGCACCTGCGAAATTGTTGGAAATGTCACGCACAAGCTCATATGTGACCCATCTGACGAAAAAGGACAAAAAAGCAATCGATTTTTTATGTAGATTATGCAAATATATACGACAAAAACAGCGCACATAAATCTGAAGATGTTAAAGGTTGATTTTCGTCTATTACAATCAATGTCTCGAGCGGTTGTCGAAATATTATCGATTCATAACTCTTCATATTATCTTACTTGAGAGTGTTGGGGATCAGTGACTCATTTGCACATATTTTAATTCAGAAAAAAATGGTTATAACGACGTTCGGGGAAAAACCCAAACAAAACCAAAAAACGCTATATCCGAGTGTGGGAAGATGCCTATATAGTTTCTTTAGTCTCATATATTGAACAATAACAATTCCCTTAATCATAAAACAATTAACCAATCGCTGGTCTCGCCCACTTACTGCGTTGGTCACACCCATTGACTCCCACAGGAACGCCCACTTCGAATTTAAAGGACGTTATTTTTTTTTTTTTTGAATTTATGGCTAGTACCATGAAAGGAAAAAGTAGAATATTTGGTTGGCGACTTAAATGTCGTAACTTCAGCTTGGATAAGTTCAAAACTCATTTGTGGTCAAAAAGAAAGATTTCATTAGTCGACTGAATTTTTGATTGACAGGCGCGATTGGTCAGGTACTTTTCTCTCGCAAAAAAAAAAACATAATAAATCTGTATTCTGTTCTCCTCTTTGTATCCGTAAAAAGCAGCATTAAATACTTTGATTTACTCGAAGAAGATTCAGCGTGGAGATATAATTGTTTATTACATGCTATATTGAACTATTCTGATGCTCTCTTAGATGTTAAGGATGTGCTTTAATATTGTCTTCGAGACATCGGATCTGAACTTTCAAAAAGGAAAGCTACGACATATAGTAAGCGAGCCTTGGTAAGCTTCATTTCCTATCTGTTCTAGTTGAGGCCAATTTCAGCTTATCTGACGAAACATAGACTAAGGGTCATTTTTTCTCAAGTAAACAAAAAATCTGAACTTTAAACGTCTTGCCACATGACAATTTTTTTGGACAAGTTGAAATAGGTAGAAGCCGCAGACGATAATTTCAAGGTAGTGGAATTTACAGAGTCTGTGCCTTTATAGGGTAGAGAGCATTTTTGACATTAGAGAAATTACTTTAGTTAAGAAGAATTACCTTTTTCCACCCTGAAAGTCTGTTAACTAACTGCGATCGTTTGAAGAATATGTAGACTGCGGCCATAGCGCAGTGGTAGCGCATAGGACTCCTAGTCATAGGGTCCCTGGTTCGACCCATTCAATCAATAAATCAAGGCATTTGTTACTAATATAAGAAACAACCATTGGACGTTCGCGCCTCGCTTTCCAAAAGTTAAAACAAACAAAGAATGTCATACCATTTGACAATTATAAAAAATATAGAAACGCAAGTCAAAAATCTATTTAAAACCGAACTGAAAGAGGGTTTAAAGTCGTTATTCAAGATTAGACATGCTGAATGGTATGTCCTGCCTGTTGAGATTTGTGAACTGTGTTTTACGCAGAGAATATATTGCCTACATCATAGACGATCGCTGCTATGCGAAATGAAGTTATTTTCGCGTTTTCTACATCGCTCATTTTCGCGATAAAGGTTACATTGATTGGTGATGTATTTCGTTTTACGATGCTTTGCATGCCCTTTTCAATCCAACCGCGTCATATAATAGATGTTTATTCCATTTTCATCCACAACGTTATTGTGAAATGACATGTCGCCAACTTTTAAAAATGTCCTCAAAAGAGTTGCCGAACATTTTATCAGACCCATAGAACATTCGTTATCAGATACACTGTCAATATCCCTTTCAAAACTGTTTTCCTCAAATTTTCAAAATAGCTCAAATTTTTCTGCACGCTGAGCCTTATCAGGGTTCGAGATATCACAATACTTGAAAGGGGCAAATCACGGTAAAAATGGGGACCAGTAGTTCGCGGTGAGTCAATTTATGGGTTCTTGCCTATAGTATTTGTCACATCGATTGAGAAACGAGAAAGCAATATCAGGATTTGTAAGATGTATTGCGAGGAAGTGAAATAGAACCGTTGAATATGCCTGATATTACATAGTTGACGTGAGTGTTATAAAACGAGTCTAACCCATTCCCACACAATGATGACGCTTTCAGACGCTCATCGAAGCAAACAATTTGGAAAACTATGTGGAAAATGAAGAAATTGCTTGCATCATTTTTGTCCACCCAGAGAGTTGAAAAATCTAAAATTGAAATTGTCGCCTACAACTTATATCAATTTGTAATAGTCTAAAATTTTGTTATCTGAGAATGGGGTAATAAACAAACAGTTGATCTAGAGTTTATGGTGCGCTATTCCGTAAAAATGACGTCAAAATACATGCTTTGGCACCATTCTACAAACTGACATGCCTAACGTCCATTGGTGGGGCCAGCGATCGATCCGTTGTCGGATTGTCCAAAATTTAACGTTAAATTATGAAGCGCCCTAACCTGAAGGTTTAACTGCTAATGACGTAATTTGTAATCTGATCTTGTACGCAAAAAAATGACTATAAATTTATCAAAAAATATAAACGATGGACTGGATTACCACCATGAAACATTACAATGACTGTTCGATCAACTAGAAACGTCGGAAATGACCTCTTAATCAATCAAAGCCCAAGAAACATCATAAATGGGCGAACCTTAAAAGAAACCCATAAATGCTTGTACAGCCAACAACAAAGATCAAAGTGAGTATACAACGCATAAGAATCATCAAAATGATTGTAAAATGAACAACAAAGGTTAAAATGAAAAAGCAATCAACAAAAATCATATTTTAATGTACAATCAACAGGAAACATAAAATAGACCATGTTACCGACAATAAATATAGAAAAAATATATTTTGATCGTCACCTTTTCACCATCATTTAAATATTTTGGGACGGATAAGAAATAATAACTCATGAATAACGTAAACGTCCTTTTTCGAACAACAACAACAAAACAAACATAACAATCCCGGATAAGAAATAAAATTGAAACTAATTATAATATTAATAATAGATGTCTAAACCAAACCTCATCTCCTTAACGAGTGAAAATAAATAATGAAATTGATAGATGACAGATTGATGTCACAATTAATTCAATTATAAAATTCTTAACAATCTTGTCTAAGAACAATATCTTTTATTACAGAAACTTGTTTCTCTGTTTCCGCCTTTCACAATTCAGGTTAAAAGGAACAAGTAAAACCAATCGTACTAATTTCCACTTTTCTAGCAACAAATATGCCCCCGAAAAGTCGAAAAGTCTAAGTTTTTGACCTGACACCTGAAACTTTCCACCCTTCGATCTTACGTTTGGGTAGAAAGTGGAGACTAGGAACTTTTCGTATTCAGCTTTCGGATGTAGTATACAGACTCAAAATAAAACAATTCAAAACAACTTTTCGAGATCTCCGAGAAGTCGGTAAGTGAAACGCCAAAACGGGTCATTGTTTTCTGAGTAGGGAGTAATACCGAGGAAAGTTTCTATTTTAGTACCGTGTGAAACGGTGAACAGTTACAAATTATCATGTCGCGTTCTTGATCGGTATCGCCGACGACTTTAACAAGGCTCAACAGAACCAGCTTAACCTATCTTTGGCCGAAACTATGAAATTCGAATTTGGACAATAGAACTTCCACTATATCTTGATGTATATGTAAAATAATAAGGCGGTCAATTTATACCACAAATAAATAAAAAGTCCTATCTAAAAAACCCAAAAACAACAACAACGAAAAATCAACCAAAGAAGGAGAAATATGATATGCAATAAGAGATAAAAGTCTGGAATTTAGTCGTCTGGAAATGAGTTAACAGCTTTCTTCTCGTTATATAAACTGAAACGTATTCATTTAGTCAAGTTTAGTCAAATGAAGTCCAATTTCATATTAAACTCAGAGTCTCATTATTTACACAGCAAAACAAGAAGTGGGACAGTCGCTACTAGATGTTAAACAAACAAGTTATTTAGAACACATCAAACGTTTCGGCCAATCCGTGTTTGTTTTTCTTAATGTTTAAGATCACCAAAAATGATAAACTGACTTTAGATGAAAGTAACATTGTAAAACCACAAACAGACCAATCCTGTGGTAGAAACATACCCAGTGACGTCAAACATTACCTCCCAAAGCCATTACCAAATAATAAAAGTTAAGACCTGTAAAAAGTAACAGACGCCAAATTTAGATTGAAAGAAATTTAGAATTCTTTGTCTTTTAGGACAGAAAACATTGCTGATAATGGGGAATGTGCTCGTTACAAGCACTTTCCTCATTTATCACATTTTTTTCAAAGCCGATTACTCTAGGGGCATAAAACATCGGAAATGTGCAGAAATTGGTTGATTGAAACGAAATACTTTTGTAAATTTGTAAGTTCGAACTAAGAAAGCATAGTTTTTTCCTCTTGGTTGAAAAACACATACCTGGAAAAATGCGTATTTTCTATAGAGGTCATTGTTGTATGAATATCGGGGTTTGCCAAGGATGCAAACACTGTCCGTGACGTCACTTAATAAAAAACAATTAGTTGAATAACGCGTCTTATCTTGAAACATACATGCCACGTGCTCACGAGCTTACATAGATTGGTTATTGAACTCATCTTGCACGTGCTATTCTGTTTTTAAATTAAAATTACAGACAGACTTTCGATAACTATGCTATTACTATTTGTTTTTAAGTCGAATTAATGCATTGTATATTACTTAATTCTTGGTCGTTTCCAGATAAGTGATTGAATATTTCGTGCTCCGATCTTGGTTAATAGGCGCGTATATTGATACTCTCATTCCTGTGCTTATTTTCAAATAAAGTACATTTTTACTATTACTTATTTCATGACATTAACTGAACATATGTAATGTCTTTTGGAATATTTTTAGTTAGTACATAACTGTATCACAGAGAACAACAAGTAAACCGAAAAAAACAAAACAAAACAAAAAACAAAAAAATCGAGATTTTATTTTGAACTGTTAGTTTCCGACTTAAAGTCTTTTTGGTCATAGCAAAAGTACATTTATTCGATGTCATTGTAAATAAAGTTGTTAAACAATTAATCATTTTCATCGAACGAGAGAATGTTGTGGCTTACATGTTTAAATGTAACTATGGGTGGTGAATGTTTTTATTTTACTTCCACTTCTTACTATCACCTCAACCGAAAAGTCATGGGTGTTTAAGAAAAAGTAGCTGTATTTTGATTTTTTCCTTTCGCGTTTTTCTCCATTGAATTTATTGCTGTATGTTTCTAAAGTTTAGTAGTTCTCCACATGAAATGAAATTGGGGAATAGATCTCTTTGTTGAGAAGTGCATTTCAGAACTACTTTCCTAAATTCTTAGTCATTCTTCTTTTGTTTCTCTGTATTCAGTTTAGTCCGGAGTGTATCTCAAACATTATTAAAGATATGAAATTTCATAGGTTGAAGATATAAACTTGAAATTTCATAGGTTGACGTATCTCATTGAAAATGAGTTCAATATAAAAGAGCCATAACTCTGATTTCCTTAAGTTTTGAGTTATTTCTCTTGGGCGTTTTCTGCTAGATGCAGACTTTTCTACCACAGGTTAATCCCATAGAAAAAGGTCAAAATATGCCATTATCTTTACCTTGCCATCCTAAATTTCGATTCTCGTACCATTTTATATTCTTGTATGAGCGATTGCATAATGCATAACGCAGACTTCTTCACAAACGGTCAATGTCATAGAAGAAGGTCAAAGACCAAAATTTGAATTGTGATCCTTTGACCAAATTCACGTTTCAATATATATCAATTACAGTCGAGCTTTTCTCCTATATGCAGAACCCGTGTTTCTGTTGACACAAAGGCCTATCTCAACCATAACTATATACCCCGGTCATAGCGATCAAGTTCTGCTTCGTCTCAATAATGAGATACATTGTATCTAATTTGGTCTTTTCTATTTCGGGTTACTTATAAAAGTGAAATCAATGAGCATCCGAACTCATCACTGAATAGCACATGTGTCAGATAACGAATTAAAACCCTCTTGAATTTGCTGTCGCACCAAAATTGTGAACGCATACTCTTATTCGGTTTCAAGGGTCTGAACCGTTTAGTCTTTGTAAACAAAAGCCAATCTTGACGTGGAATTGTAGCCCTATATCGGGGCCTCAAAGATTTCTTAACCACGCCCGGGGCATATTAACTCATTACTTTGTGACAGAATGCTAGACTTGTCTAAATTGAAAGATGTTACAGACGACCATTTAAAGAGACATGTAAAGAAATCTTTGCCTTTAAGGGTAGAAGATATTGTAGACCTTGAAGAAATTGCTTGTTACGAGCAACGTATTAGTTTCTACAATGTTTTCCAAAGCATTCTTCTTGAGGGGAGTAAAAAGCGGGATTGTGTGGGAATGAATTAAGGTGTGTGGAATCGAACGCAATCCTTTACAAGCTCAGAAAAATCCCCAATCACGGCTGTAAATCAAAGAACCAATTGACAAATGAAAGCGTTCATTGAGGCTAGAAACGAGTTTTGATCTCAAACATTGGCCACCAATTTTGTTAACCCTTTTTGTTGGTTTGGCGACTTAAACGTCATAACTACAGCCTTTTCAAGTCGTTGTTACGACATTTGGTCCCCAACCAACTATTCTGCCTTTTTGTTACATGCTTCTTGCAAAATAATTTGAAAAAAACTCCGTTTAAATTCGAAACGGGACTTCCTGTTGGAGTCGATGGGCGTGGTAAATGGAGTAAGTAGGCGGGACCCGTGATTGGTCAATTTCGAAGTCTATATGTGTCGGTTAGCAAAGTCAGAAAAGGATATATAAAGATCACAAATGGATTTTAACATAACATTTAACATAAGCTGAAGGACAAGAAAGAAAAAAGACACGCTTATAACTTTCTAAAAATTGTTTTGATTTTAATTTCTGCAACATGATCCCAAGCAAACTTTGAGAAATACATATATATATATTTCTTTCAAAACACAAAGGCCAGTTAACCCTTTACTTTATTGCAAAAAAATAGACCTATCTAGATTCACAGGTTTTGCAGTCGAAACTTTAAACTAGATTTTATAAAAAGAAGAAATTGCTTGTTACAAAATCTTAATTGTCGAGGGGCTGTATGTAACCGGGTGATATATAAGGTGTGCTTAAATTGTCTTGTCGTACATGCTAGCTTTTATAGATATGTGGTACAGCGCTTCCTTTGGGACAGAGGCGTGCCTGGTTCGAATCTTGACGAATTCGAATATTTATATGCGGGTTACACAATATATAACACAAATTTTCGTCGAAATATGTGATTTTGGTCTGTTATACATATATTAAGTTCTTTTATACAGGTTTTATAAAACTGCAACAACACGTATACAATTTATATTTAATGCACTGTCGACGTTTCGGCAAGCACCCTTCTTCAGGGGTACGTAACAAGAGGTCTCCTCTACAGTTTTCTGAAGAAATTGTACCATCGTACCATTGTACCAACATGTAGTAAAGTAGAAACACGTGTCTAAATGTCAGTTGCTGTAAACGACATCTCACCAAAATAAGGACGAAGTTCTTGTCTTCTGTAAAACGAATCACGTGCTGTGTAAGGAGCATTATTGAGAATGGTGAAAATTCCTTTTGTGAAATACGAAACAATAGAAGCAGGAACTTACTACTACCCAAAATCCCCAGACTGATTCAAATAATTGAAAGAGGTTGGTGGAGGTAGGACGTTATCTACGTGTGTGATGGGTTGTTTGGTTAGGACCAGAATCACTTTCCCCGTCACTTAAGGTTATGTTAGTTTAAGGATTCCGCGGTTACCATAGAGTCTCTGTCCCCTTTAATCTACTGGGTTGATTTTGAAACACTAGAATACTTCTATGAGAAGACATCCGTTTTACTGCAAGGACACTTCCATTCTAGATAAAGCTTAAATACATAATTAGAATATGCAGATCCCGATCTTGAATTTTCCGCAAAATGTGTCATGCATAATGTAGAAATCTGTGGTTCTTATTTGTTTACACATTCCAACATAACAAAAAGTAGGTTCAAATAGAAAGAGGTTACAGACGGGAAAACAGAGTTAATTTGAATTGAACGATGGTTTTTATTGAACGATGAATACCATATCATGTAGAAAAAATGGGAGAAAAGAAGAAATTGCTTGTAACAAGCAATTCCTTCTTTTCTTACAATTCTTTTATATTTGAAACGGTCTTATCACCTAATATATTCATAACGCATTTTACAAAAGATATAATTTATTTATTCGTTTTCAGCTCGCTAAATGACTTCAGCTGTCGGTGCGCCTTAAAACCCCATTCATCCATTCAATTAATCATTTCTTGCAATATTTTCAAAACCTATATTTCTTCGAAGCGTAAAATGTGGGGTTGTATCGCAATGAGTTAAGACAGCCTCTTTTCGGTGATCTTATAATCTCTTGGTGGATTGCATTCGGATCTAGTCAGTGCCCAATTTATCCAAAAAGGTAATCTGAACAGCCCCCGCCCTTATTCACAGTGCCACAACACCAACAACTCTCTCTCTATCCTGTGCCTGCTAGTATTACCGATAACTCTCGCTGCTTTCAACCTCGCATCGTGGTCGGGTTCGAACCCCGGCCAAAACTCTTTCCGACAGGGAAAAGTCATCTCGATATGCATTATTCGTCTCACAGCATGACGAATGAAAATATTTCTGCACCAATGTTGGATGAGCATTGGTGGCAAGAATTGAATGTTGTGGTCGCGTTAGTGTACGAAATAATAAGTGTACATAGTCATGTGCACAAAACGCCTCATTATTATTGAAATACTGTTGAAAATGACGTAACGCCATTCAAATGTTCTTTTGCCAATAAGAAGATAATATCTACTGCAGAAGATATAGTATATTGGCTTTTAGAAAATTAAGCGTTTGAAAATAAAAAGCTTATGTGGGATGTTTCAACATTTTGCAATATCCATCAATAGTTTAGTAAAATTATCCAAAGCTGATAGAATTTAGCAAGTTAACTACTATATGTTTACCTAAAACACACGGCTAGATGGTATAAAGAGTGTTCTTGTTTCTACTTATTTTCCACTCACGTTTTGAGTGTAAAAGACTCGAACATGCGGTCGTTGTACATTGGTTTAACCTATTCTAAAACACTCCCGCCTTTTTACCAAGAAAAGCAACTGCTGAAAACATTGTGTGAAGAAGAAATTTTATTTATTCTGTTCTAAATATAAATCAAGTTTACCACACATTGAATTGTCAGCAAATTATTTCAGTATGTAGCTATGTTGTTACGGGTTAATTTGACCACAAACTCAGTCCGTAAAGTTAATTAACGTTTAAATGAAATTAAATCATCCCAAATCCGGTTTGTTCAAATAAAAGAGGCAGACCATTGGCAAAACGTTTTATTTTTTAATTATTCCACAGAATCACGGTATCATTTATAATCTGTTTGAGCAGAAAGGGAACCCACTCGTTCTAATAGCTTTAACGACGAGACACCATGACAACGCGAACATTTCTCGGTCCCTGATTGGTCGATTTATCACCTCAAGCGGACGACAATTTGCAAATGTTGATACAGTTTGTACCGTCTGCTTCCGACAGTAAAAATTTTAACAGTAGGATAATCTGTTTACATCAGTTTTAAAGAATTTTAAAAGATACTGGGATTTAGAAAGAATTAAAGCAAATTAAACCGGCATCCAAATGTTGTTTGTTTAATCTTTTGATGAAGTGGGTCTTAGATAAGTTGATACAAAAAGCTGAGGATATGTGTTTTGAGCCTAAAAAATCCGTTTACCCAAAGTATGAGTGTTTAAGGTTCTACTAATATGGGTTTTTAGCAGTTGATATCTTTAAACCAGAAAATTTTGTCCCAGGGTTACTAGTTTCTAGCCCTTGGACATTGACTTTCGATTGCAGACTTGACTTTGAGCCTATATCAAAAAGCACTTCTTCCTGTTATGAAAATGAATTTTCTACAAAAAAGCACTTCTTCCTATCATGAAAATGAATTTTCTACCAAAAAGCACTTCTTTCTATTATGAAAATGAATTTGCTAGTTTTTACTCCATATCATTTCGTAAACCACATCAAAAACAACCACAATTATTGACTCTTCACATAAACCTCTTTGCTGGAAGAAAAGTTTGGACACTGTTTTGGAAGCAAAAGGCCAGAGGCCTTTCTTTGCCAGGTATCGGACACTAGATAGAAGGGTATTGGGAGGTACTGACAATAAAAAGACACAGTATTTCGCAGGTCAAAACCAGCAAAATAGATATAGTCAATATAGAAAGTTAAACAGCCCTATTTATATAATCATATAAATTGCCTTGGTGACATTGACAGTGACCCTGAAATATAATCTACGCTTTTCAGGATATTCTTTTGAAGAGAAGTGAAAAAAGTCACAGCTGCAAGTCTTGTGGAGAAGGCCACAGCCGTTGAAACCGTTGTCATAATGATGTCATGGGACGTGCAAAATGACGTAACTACAGATTTGTTCAAGCAGTAGTTACGACATCTTGCACGCGCACCTTCGTAGGTCCCTCCATATTTTTTCATTAGCATTTAGTCAATTCACTCAAATCGCTGTTGGCAAACAAAGAATAAATGAACAAATCAAATCATTCATGCAGACTGAAATTGAACTCCGAAACGCATTTTTGTTTGGCTTGCTGCTTAAACGTGATATATATTCAAGCTGTAGTTACGACAATTAAGATCCATACCGACCTTTTTATTTAAAGTGATGGATGGTGAATAAAACTTCCAAAAGGAGCCATAATTTTACAAAGGTTGGAAAAAATATTTATATTGATTAGACTTTTTAATAAAGTAAATATGCCCGGAGTTTCAAATAGTAAATCATGTTTAATTAATAACTATAACTGTGACATAAACAATGCCAAGGTATTTGCGTGACGACGAGAACGATATCAAAGCGATCGCCTTACCCGAGACTACTGTTGAGGCTTGTTACACTTATCTGACCCCCAAACTGGAATTTTACCATTATAATTCGGCACCAAGCCCCAAATTTTCCAAGCTGGAAATACATGCAAAGAAACATGACTTGACAAATGTCAGAAAATTTACTTGTAGTAACTTGAATGGCTATTTTTCGAGATGTCGGTCAGAAGTCTTGGCGCAACGTTGATGTACTTTGAAAAAGATCACCGAATTTCGAATGGATGAAATGTTTAATTTCGCAACTCTATGAAAGAAACAACAAGGAACTATTAGTCTTGTACACAAAATGGTTCCATAAAACTATCTCAAATCTCATGATATTTATTCTTTTGACCTTTCCTGTGGTACTTGTCTCGGCGAAATTAAATTATAAGTAGTGAAGAGACTTTTTTTCTTTCGTGGACTTACGAAATTTAAAAAAAAGAATAGCTGTCTGGACAAGTTTTTGTTTACAACCTAAAAAAAATGAATGACTGATTATTTGTTGTTGTTGTTGTCTGAGTTGCTGTGTGAAAGATCCATATCCTTCACTTACATCTAGAGTTCATGGATAAGTTGTTGATATTTCTCGAATGTCTGCTAATTTACAGCTTAGTCAACGTAGACTGACGAAAACATGTCTTAACCAATCGATTACATGTGTAAACATCCCTTTAGGTAAATAATGTAGGTACGTGGCTGCCAGTCTTGAGTGGGTTTTTTATACTGTCATTTGACAAAAGTTCAAGGACTGGAAATTACGACATAAAATGTTATCATAACGTACATTAAAGGGGCAAAGTACTTATTAATTACTGACGAAAATATTCTCCTTTAAAGTCTAGTAATTCGTAGCAAGAGTCTTGCTTTTATAAATACCCTCGTTATAGAACTTCCGCAAATCAAGGGAAACAACTATTTTAGAGTTAGGATTAAATTTGTGATACCCATTACCTCCCTCAACTTCTGAAACCTAGATAAGAAAATATTGCCAAATGCCGAAAACTACGATCAAACGAACATTTAATAATTTAAGTTGAGTCAAATATTGTCTTGGTGGTAATCTTAAAGGTTAAACGTGGCTTTTTTTGTTATATAGGAAAGGTTCAGCGGAATTCCAGGTTAATTCTAGATATCGCGGAATTCCATTGTATATCTCGCGTAACCTCATTTGCATGTGACCCAAAATGAAATAAACGTAACAAATTGACGAGCGAAACAACATCAAATGGTAAGCGCAAAACTACGCCAAGTGTTTATATTCGTGATATCGCTTACGAGAGTTTTGGACTGATCTTTAGAGAAATAAGGACCGGCTAGCGAACATAACTCCTGATGACGTCACGATGACGTTGGTTTGATGAAATTCAAACTAAATGCGAGATTCCAGCGGTTTTCGCGCCACCTAAATGACCCTATATTCCTTGTAACTCTCTTGGCTTAATCTAAAATAGATTGATAGCCTACGTAGGCTATTAGGGAAATACCCTGTTTTTTCTGATAAGCGACCTCTAATGATCGCAAAACCACTTTCAGAATATTGTATTCAAACACTATATGAGAGGGATTAAAATAGTAAAATCTGTGAATTGAAAAAAAAGTCGATGCCTACCTTTAACTGCATTACTTTGGCAAAAGCATCGCTTGTTGTTTGGTTCATATTGGACTCGGGGAATTGACCAATCGCGATTGCCAACAAAGGAATCTACCGTCCAATCAAGTCATTTATTCAGCTCGGACCTGAACTTACAACTCCAACATTGGCCGTCGTTTTGTTAACCTTTTTTGTTGGTTTTGCGACTTATTCGATCTGTTGTTACGACGTTTAAGTCGCCAACATTCCATTTTAGTTTTTCACATGCGACTGGTCATAAATTTTGCGAAGTAATGCCGTAAAAAAATCGAAGCGGAAATTCACAGGAAATAAATGGGTGGAGCCTAGGGAGTCAGTCGGCGAGGCCAGCGATTGGTCAATTGAAGATCTGCCATAAATTTATATGAGACAAGCCGTTCGCAACCGAACTTTGAAAAGAAACGTAATTAAAAATTCGAGGCTGTCAATCAAATATCCAGTCGACCAACGAAATTATTCATTTAGACGAGAATGAAGTTTTGAACTCCAAAATTGGCAGCCATTTTTGTTAACCTTTTTGTTGGTTTAGCGGCTTAAACGTCGTGAGTACAGACTATTAAAGCTGCAGTAACGACGTTCAGGTCGCTAACCAAATATTCTACTGTTTTGTTACATGCTACTGGCCATACAATTTGCCATTTAAAATCAGAACAGGACTTCCTGTTGGAGTCAATGTTCGGGGTCAACGGAGTAAGTGGCGGGAAAGTGCTATTGGTCAATTAGGCGATCCCTGGAGAACTTAATAGCATTTCATTTCTATACGAGGTTAAAATTAGTTTCAATAAAAGAAAATCATCGAGTTACAGATACTTTTTTCTACAACAATATGCATTATTACTTTTAATCCCCATATCCACAGGATTACGGTTATCGTGCATTTAGATGACACCACGAGTTTGCCATTTAAAGCGGCCCTTGAACAGATTATGGTAGAAAAATTTGGCTCTCAATTTACAACTTCTAACTTAAATGCTTTCAAACGTTTTAAAAAGGTGATAGAATTGATTATTACATTAAAAATGATTATTTATAACTTTCAAAATAAAAAAGCAAAATAGTTCGCGTTACGAGACGCCAAATCAGTCATTAAATTTAAAAAAATGGAACCGAAATTCATTGGGTAAATTCCCTATCTGCCGATTGCACCGAAAATTGCCTTATTTGTTGTTTCTATGGTGTATTAATTACGTGATTAGCTTCCTGTAGCAATTCAATCGTCATCCGACATAACCCGAAGACAAACGTCCACATCCGTTAAAATCCGATGTTTCAAAGGAGGGCACAAGAAATTTATCACATCGAATTGAACTGATAGTGAATTTTGTAGATTAAACACAATTAAGAACATTCATCGCGAAAACACCATAAATAACTGTTGGAAAAACAGATAATTTTCCAATGATTTACCTGCCATTGACTGGAATAGACGAGTTGCAGTGAAATTGGGTATAAAGGCTTTACAACATTTGCGACGTGTATCCGTGGAAATCGTGTTAATAATGTTTCGACCCATTTTTTCACAAGGTGTATGAATCTAAACGTGTTTTCGTAAAAGCACACTCCAGACAAAGATGTATATATAATATCGACACAATTCTGAACTCATGTCTTAATGGGGTCAGTCAAATGGATATCAAAAATTTCAGTGCTTTCTACCCATGCATATCGATAAAACTCGTTGGTATTCAAAACATCGTGAATTCAGTTGTATTTTCTCGTCGTAGGTGCTGGTTTACTCGTAACACGTCATATAGTGTTGGCTCTATATATATCGGAAGTCATCTCAAATAGACAAATCGGGCGACTAGTTATCGTTGTCTTGTATGGGCATTTTGTTAATTTCTGCAATGCTTTAGGTCGTTAATAATTGACCAATGGCGGCCGTCAATCAAATAATCATTCGACCAACGAAAACATTCACTTAGAGTAGAAGTTCAGTTTGAACTGTTGGAGTCAATGGGCGGGACCAAATGAGTCCAGCGATTGGTCAAATAAGCCAGACTTTGAGCGGAATTCCACGGCATTGATAACCAAAGGGTGTCACAATTGAAAATCTTTAGAAGAATCATTTCGGATTTCTCGCACTTGGATAACCCAATCTATTCAGTAAGTCATCTTGTGATTGTTACTCGATGACGTCAGCTGTATGACGTCAACATTCATCAGCAAGGTAAGCTTCACTTTTTCGCTAGCAAAGCGTAAGCTTTGATAGCTTAAGTTAACAGACAAAATGTTGAGGTCTTCTCAGAGCTCAACGAGTGCAACCTGCCAATGGAGGCTGAACCACTAAACCCATTGAATGCCTACTCCATAAAAAGTACTAGTTTTTATTTCAGGAATATTGCAAACTCTGCAAGTGTTCTTTATGTCCAGATGAATTAACTTTAATCAAACAGTAGACAACCTGCTAAAGCATGTTACTTAACCCAATCCCACTCAATCGCGCTTTTGAAACATCCCAAGAAAATAGCTCTGTAAAACATTGTGGACAATGAATGAATTGCTTGTAACAGGCAATTTCTTCATTGTCAACACTGTTTCCTACCCTACAAGACAAAGGTTTTCTAATTGCACTTGGCATAATTACCTTAGACAGAGAATATTACTTAATAAAAGCAGTACTTTGATTAATCATATACTGTATTTGTTATTATAATCAAAGACGAGTATCAAAGACGAGTATTAGAGGAGTCAACTTTGACGAAGCTGGGGTGGGCGTTTATTGGATGTTATAGTTATTGAGGATTCGAATACTAAGAGGTTTTTTGTAGAAAGATTACCGGCAAAAAATAAAAGCATTAGAACGTTAACATTTTAATAGTTAAGACGATGTGGGGATTAACTTCCTATTTTATCCCACTCTATCTATGTCAAGTGTGAATTTCTGCTCATCCCCTTCAAATCCTTTGTCATGTGTGAAGTTTAATTTAATATTTCATTGGTTTGTCCAAAATATAAAAGAAGAAGACACAACTTACTCGATAGACAATTTATACAATACGAAGCATGCATTAATTCATTTACTTCAACAAAAATGCACTAGAAATCTAACACTTTATAAGTATTGCTTTGTATTTTCATGTTGACCATATCATGTATAATTTAAAAATTTATAGGTAGGTATCAATGTTGTTTTTTTTAATGTCACTGATTTTAACTATTTTTATTCCCTTTCATATGCTATTTACATACAATATTCTAGAAATCAGTTTGGCGAAAATCAGTTGTCGTTAATGAAGACAAACCAGGGTATTTCACTAAAAGCCTACGTACGTTGTTAATCTATTTTTAGATTACGCCGAGACAGTTTCTATGAATATTTGGTCGACCGTATAATGCGTATTACCGTTGGAATCACGCATTCAGTTTGAATTCGCTTAAACCAACATCATCGTGACGTCATCAGGAAATAAATTCGCTAGCCGGTCTTCAATTCTGTTAAGATATGTCAAAAACTGCTGTAGGAGTTAATGTGAATATAGACAACTACTTTTCTTGCACAAAAAAACTGATTATTTGTAAGAACGTCTTTTCTTTGCTCAATTCTTTTACAAGCTTTACCTAACAGGTGACTTTTAGCCGAGATTAGGTCACTAGCGCTTTGATTACTTCTGCAGTCAACGACTAAGGTGAGCACTGTAGGGCCAATCGCCCTCTTGCTTCTTCTACTTGGACCAATCTAAAATTGTGTCGTCTACCAGAATTTATTCATGTGGCAACAAAATTAATAAAATAACATTTGAATGACAATATATATTAAACAATGCCCCAAAATGATGCAAGGGAGATAACCCATTTTGCAAAATGGCAAAACCCCGACAATATGTGCAAGAAGTTGCAAATGCCATTTCAAAGTGTACTAAAATTGGAAAATAAGTGCCAAATGATAGAAAACATTTTGTGAAAAGGAAGATGTAACTTCCCTTTTCTCACAATGTTTTCAATTACTATATTTCTTCAGGTTGTCAAAAGCAGGAAATACAGTACAATATAAGATCCCTGTCTTTTCTGCTCTTTGGAGCAGTTCTTAGTTGAGATATAGTAGTTAATCCATTATCTGGCATGTTACAGTTATAAATTGATTGGTTGGTTGAATGGGGTTTAACGCCACTTTTAACAGTATTTCATGTGGCGGCTGGAGCAAATTACGATGGATTCCTGGTATTTCTCACAAAAGTACGACCACTACATCCTTTTCTAGCCTCCAGCTGCTATCCAACTTAGGTTTACGATTATCCACCTATTGGTGAGAGACAAATGTCGGAAAGGATATGTGCCGCCGCCGGGGATCGATCACGTGACATCCAGCGATATTTGAGTTAAGAGTAAGTTAAGAGTTTTATTATTATTATTTCAACTTCTTTGGGATGAAAACATTGTGGAAAAAATTAAAGAAATTGTTTGGTTCAGGCAATTTCTTCATTTCTCACAATATTTAGCAAATTTCTTTAATTGAAGGACGTTGTAAAGCTTTATTTAGTGAGAATTTGTTAAAACAGAAGAAACAGTAAAGAAAGAGGAGAATCGAAAGTTAATTCAAACTGGTTCGTACCGAAAAAAAGTTACAGACGACAATATATTGTTCATGAAACGTGATAAATCTTTGGTGAAGAAAACATTCTCGAAAATGAAGAAATGTATTAATACAAAGAGTATCTTCATTTCTACAGTATTTTACTTAGCCTTTTTCTTGAGAAGCTTAATAACGTCTGAATGCATTAGGTATTGTCTTGGTTTTATATTCATTGTTCAATGGACTCATTCCTTAACCAATTAACTCATTACAATAAAATCTAACATATTATTGCCACTCTAGGACTGATTATAAATTGATGAGGTTGTAGACGGCAATTCAAAGTGAAGAAGAAGTACATTATTTTAAGGAATTAGTTGGCATATTAACATTAAATACAGGCAAATAAGTAAAACTCTTTTGCTACCATAGGTTTGCCTTACACTGTGGAACAGATCACCAGATGCATATGGCAACTTGAGAAATAGTGGCTTACTTATATTACCCAGTGAAAGTCTTTTCTCAAGGTATAAGAACTGTTTGCATCAAAGTCTTAGGATCAATAGAGAAATTTTCCACTGGATCAGAAAAATTTGATGGTCTTATTCTTGATGAAATGTCTGCACAAGAAGATTTGATTTTCTTTTAAAAATAGTTGTTTCAATTCATGGCCTTGTTGAAATAGGCTTAATTTGCTTAAAGGTAGGTATCGATTTTTTTTTCATGTCACAGATATCAATTATTTTTATTTCCTCTCATATACTATTTGAATACAATATGCCGCAAAGTAGTTTTTCAAATATCTGAGGTCGCTTATAAGAAACAAGAGGCCCAGTGGGCCTTAACGGTCACCTGAGTAAAAGAGCATCAAGACAAGTGATTTTGTTTGAAAGAATTAGAAAAAGGTCCACCAAAGGAACATTAATGTGAAATTTGATTAGAATCTACCAAGTAGTTTTAAAAAAATTTGCAATCAAAATTTCTGTTAGAAATTAATTTTGTTTCCATAGCAACCAGAGTTCATGGAACAAAATTATTTTTAGCAGTTTGGAAGAGGATTGTGCAAGGAAGACCCCTGTTAAGATTGGTTAAAAATTGGCCCAGTATTTATCAAGATATGGTTGTTAAAGAAAAGTTTACGCATGCACAGATGCACGACGCTCAGGTGATGACAATACCTCGGGTTTTCTGCGAAAACAGACGAGCTAATAACAAAACGGGTCTTCCTGTTGGTAACAATGGTCGGGGTCAACGGAGTAAGATGGCGAAAAGTGCAATTTGGTCAATTAGCCGAGCCTTGGAGAACTTAATAGCTTTTCATTTCTATACGGAAAAAAAAGAAAAGAAAAAATTGAGTTGCAGATACTTTTTTTAAAAAAAAAAAAGAATATGGATTTTTAACTTCAATTCCCATATCCATTGGAATACCGGTTATCGTACATTTAGATGACGTCATGGGCATGCCATTTAACCCTTTCCTGGTTTTTGTAATTTTAGACTGGTCCAAATTGAAAGAGGATGCAGACGACAATGAAAACTGGATGCTATTTGAAATGAAACCATCCTATGTGGTAGAAAATATTGTCGGAAAAGGAGAAATTGCTTGTCACAAGCAATTTCTTCTTTTTCCACAATGTTTTCTCGACTATAAAATCACAGGAACGTAAAATCCCGTATTTGAAAGGGAAAGGGTTAAACCGGCTCTTGCACAGATTTTTGCTCTCAATTTTCAAATTTCTAATTTCAATGCTTTCAGACATTTAAAAAGGGTGATTGAGCTGATTTTATATTTAAAATGATTATTTATATCTTTCAAAATAAAGAAGCAAAATATTTCGCGTTACGAGACGCCAAACCAGTCATCCAAGAAAAAACAGAATGGAACCGAAATTCATTGGGTAAATTCTTTATCAGTTGATTGCACCGAAAATAACCTTATTTGTTGTTTCAATGATGTATTAATTACGTGATTAGCTTCCCCTAGCAATTTAACCGTCATCCACATAACTCAACTAATCCGATGAATTCCGATGTTTCAAAGAAGGGCACAGGAAAACGAACTGAACTGATAGTGAATTTAGTACATTAAACACATTTAAGAACATTTATCGCGAAAAACATAGATAACTTTTGGAAAAACAGAACATTTTCCAATGATTTACCTGCCCTTGACTGGAATGGACGATTTGCAGTGAAATTGGGTATAAAGGCTTTACAACATTTGCGACGTTTGTCCTCGGAAATCGTGCTTATAATGTCTCGACCCATTTTTACACAAGGTGTATGAATCTAAATGTGTTTTCGTAAAAGCACAATCAAGTCAAAGATGAATTTACAATATCGACACAATTCTGAACTCATGTCTAAATGGGGTCAGTCAATTGGATATCAAAAACTTCAGTGCTTTCTACCAATACATATCGATAAAACTCGTTGGTATTCAAAACATCGTGAATTCAGTTGTATTTTCTCGTCGTAGGTACTGGTTTACTCGTAGCACGTCATATTGGCTCTAATTATATCGGTAGTCATCTAAAATAGACAAATCGTGCGACTAGTTATCGTTGTCTTGTATGGGCATTGTGATGGCTTCATTTTGCTAATTTCTGCAATGCTTTAGGTCGTTAATAATTGACCAATCGCAGCCGTCAATCAAATAATCATTCGACCAACGAAATCATTCACTTAGAGTAGAAGTCAGTTTGAACTCCGACATTGGCCGCCATTTTGGCAAATCATTTTTGTTGGTTTGCCGACTTAAACGTCGTAACTACAGCTTATTCTAGCAGTAGTAACGACGTTTATTTCGCCAACCAACCATTTTACTTATATGCAACATGCTACTGGCCATTAATTTTGCAAAATAACGCCGTCAATAATCGAAGTGGAACTTCCTGTTGGAGTCAATGGGCGGGACCAAATGAGTCCAGCGATTGGTCAAATAAGCCAGACTTTGATCGGAATTGTACGGCATTTATAAACAAGAGCTTTGTCCACAGGACACAGATGCCCCACCGGTAGCTTTGATAATAACAAAGGGCAATAACTTCAAAATTATGCAAGCAAGAGTTGTGGTTCTTGAGCACCACACTTTTCCTCAATGTGGTCCATCCACCTTTGAAGTTTTAAGTTGATAGCTATTATACTTTCAGAGATATGCCCTAGACAAAATAGAAGTCTTTAAAATAACAAAGGGCAATAACTCCAAAATTATGCAAGCAAGAGTTGTGGTTCTAGTGAACTGCACTTCTCCTCAATGAGGTCTATCCATCTATGAAGTTTCAAGTTGGTAGCTATTATACTTTCAGAGATATGCCCAGGACAATTTCGGGACGGACGGAAGGACGGAAGAAAGTACGGAAGTACGGGCGGACGGACAAAGGCAAATCTATATGCCCCCCCCCCCATTAAGTGGTGGGGGCATAAAAGGGTGTCACAATAGAAAATCACGCTCTTATTCTTTAGGAAAATTATGTCGGATTTCTCGCACTTGGATAACCCAATCTATTCAGTAAGTCATCTTGTGATTGTAACTCAATGACGTCAGCTGTAAATACACATTGCATCATCAAGGTAAACATCACTTTTTATCTAGCAAAGCATAAGCTTTGATAGCTTAAGTTAACAGACTAAATTTTGAGGTCTTCTCAGAGCTCAACGAGTGCAACCTGTCAATGGAGGCTGAACCACTAAACCCATTGAATGCCTATTCCATAAAAAGTAGTTTTTAATTGGTCGTAGACCAATTTATATAACCATAAATTCAAGATTGTGTCGCTGCAATTTACCTAAACTGCCTTTAGCCCAACTGGACGTATATTCTGACGGGAAAACAGAGAAAAATCATTTCATTTTACTAGTTAAGAATTATCGAAAGGAGTAAAGGAAAACTGGGCGGTCACACGCTTTAAAGATGAATGCTTCAAGGATTTTCCGCTAGTGATGAACGCGTCTAACCAACCCTTTCTTTCTACCATATCGAGGTGTAAACAAAGATGATACTACCACTCAATTATTTTCCAGCCATAAGTTAATCAAAGTACTGAAAGTTCTTCTGGAGAGAAAATTTGATTATTTTGCTTTCAAGCTGTCTAAAGAATTCGCCCAAAGAATAGTATCAATTATTTTTTCCTTTGTTTATAATCAGCGCTGTTAAGGAACTTGTTAATTTCTGCCCAGAAAAAGAGAGGGTTTTGAAATTTCATGAACCTGCTGTCAGCATTTGCTCTTAAACTTAAGTTATCATATTTCCATAATTTTCTGTTTTGGCTTTATAAGAAAAGCTTGCAGGGATGATCTAACCATGACTATTTAACAATCGAGAATTTTGAAAATTTAGTTTTCACAAAAAGTTGCTTTTTTGTCGGTACCCATGTTGCATCAAGGTCTTACGTTCGTGTAAAATAATATTAGTTCTAATTAACATTCACGGAAATATCATACACTGGGATAGAACCTACGTGTTGTGAAAGTAATAGAACTTAAAATTGTTTTACCCTAATTTTAAAGTTGGAATGCAACGATATGTCCAATTTCTCAGTGACGACCAATTACAGTGCCTACGGCACTTTGATTATTTCAGGCACATTGCAAACTATGCAACTGCCTTTTATGGCCACATGAATTAACTTTAATCAAACAGAAGACAACCTGTAAAAGCATGTTACTTAACCCAATCCCACTCAATCAAGCTTTGAAACATCCCAAGAAAATAGCTTTGTAAAACATTGTGGTCAATGAAGAAATTGCATGTAACAAGCAATTTCTTCATTTCTACCCTACAAGACAAAGGTTTTCTAATAGCACTAGTCATAATTACCTTTGACAGAGAAAACTACTTAATAAAAGCATGCTTTGCTAGGTTACAGTACTTTGATTAATCATATACAGTATTTGTTATTATAATCAAAGACGCCAGTATCAAAGACGAGTATTAGAGGAGTCAACTTTGACGAAGCTAGGATGGGCGTTTACTGGATGTAATAGTTATTGAGGATTCGAAAAGAGGTTTCTGGTAGAAAGATTACCTGCAAAAAATAAAAGCATTAGAACGTTAACACGTCCTGTAACTCGTCTTTACTAGAGCCATTTAAAACTGAATTTTCCATCTCTTACAGTGATACAAATTCGGAATGTGGAATAAATTGCTTTGTCGGCTTAGACTGAGGACTGCATAATGATCAGGTGGAGATTCGGGACTGAGCACCTGCCAGTGCACTGTCTGAATTCCCAACTGGATCATATTTACGGCATTGGATTTTCCCAAAAAATGAAATCTGTCATAAACGACCACTGTTAACTTAATGACCCTACCTTCAATGAAATGTTTATATTTTTCCTTCTTTATAAAGCTGACTAATCATGTGTCCTTAAATATGTATTATTAGAACTTGACTATTTTTAAAACTTATGTAGGCATTTTATTCTCATGTTGTACAATAATGTACCAAGAGTGAATAAAGGATTTTGTATTGTTAACACTTTAATAGTTAAGACTATGTGGGGATTAACTTCCTATTTTATCCCACTCTATCTATGTCAAGTGTGAATTTCTGCTCATCCCCTTCAAATCCTTTGTCATTTGTAAAGTTGAATTTAATATTTCATTGGTTTGTCCAAAATATAGAAGAAGACACAACTTACTCGATAGACAATTTATACAATTCGAAGCATGCATTTATTTATTTACTTCAACAAAGAATGAACTAGAAAACCGCGCTTCTTATCTAATACACTTTGTAAGTATTGCAATTGTATTTTCATGTTGACCATATCATGTATAATTTTAAAACTTATAGGTACGTATCAATGGGTTTTTTTTAATGTCACTGGTTTTAATTACTTTTACTCCCTTTCATATGCTATTTACAAACAATATTCTAGAAATTAGTTTGGCGAAAATCAGTTGTCGTTTATGAAGACAAACTAGGGTATTTCCCTAAAAGCGTACGTATGTTGTTAATCTATTTTTAGATTACCCCGAGACGTATGGTGAGTATACCCGTTGGAATCACGCATTCAGTTTGAATTCGCTTAAACCAACACCATCGTGACGTCATCAGGAAATAAGTTCGCTAGCTGGTCTTCAATTCTGTTAAGATATGTCAGAAACTGCTGTAGGAGTTAATGTGAATATAGACAACTACCGTAGTTTTGCGCCCACCACTTGATGTGACATTTAGGATGTTGGTTGTTTCGTTTGTCGCTTTGTAAACTATCTGCTGTCTATGAGTCATATGCAAATGAGGTCATGCGATGTCGACAACCGAAATCCATGATATTCGCCATTCCCATATAACCACAACAGCAAATTTCAGCCTATCAGATTACCGTTTAGATGATATCTGACTCATATTTTAGTATTAAATGTTCGTCTTTATTAATTTTTGAGAAATAGGGAAATTTTTCGTCTATTAGGTTTCAGATACCTCCCGTTAAATAAAACAGTGTGGAAATTGCTATATCCACAATCATTTCAACTCCCTTTGTCAAATTATTCCATAAGCCAAAACTTGTCAACTGCAGTTTTAGCCCACCTGAGCACGAAGTGTTCAAGGTGACATATAGCGATCGCCCTATGTCCGATGTTGTCTAACATCGACGTCGTCATGCGTTGTCGATAGTTCCTTTAAACATCTTCTCCTCCTGAACAAGAGAGCCAATCTTAATTAAACTTGACATGAACTTTCCTTGAGTGAAGCGCTTCCAAAATTTTCAAATAATTGAAACTATCTTTAACTGTGATTTCCATAGCAACAACAACAACAAAAACAACACACACACACATAAAAAAAAATCGAAAATAAAATCTTTTACAATCTTCTTCTCTGAGACCAAATGACTGAGAGCTTTGATATTTGGTATGCAGAACCTCCAAGGGAACATTTATCAAGTTTGTTTAAATGATGACTATTTTGTCATATTTGGGCTCCGCGCGGGTTCATCCAACTTTACATTGAGACAAAGAAGGAATACTTTTATTATTCTTCTTTTCTGAAACCGGAAGACTTTGAGCTTTTATACGTGTAGGCAGCTCCTCTTAGGTAACCTCTATCAACTTTGTCCAAATGATGGCCGCCTGGGCGCACCCTATTTTACATTGAGATAAGGAGGAAAAACTTGAAAAAGAAGTATGCTAGCTTTGATATTTGGTATGCAGCACCTCCTAGGAGACATCTATCAATTTTTTTCATATGGTAATCACTGGGTCATATGTGGGATTCGCCCTGGCGAACCCTATTTTACATTGAATGAAGGAAAACTTTAAAAATGTTTTCCCTTAAAACAGAAAGCATAGAATTGATCTCTTGTATGCATCACATCTGAGGCGATCTGTATCAAGCTTGTTCAAATGATGGCCCTTGGGTCATATTTGGGCTCCGCTCGGGCCCACCCTAATTTAAAATAGAAACAAAGAATGAAAACTTGAAAAATCTTCTTCTTTGAAACCAGAAAGTCTAGAGTATTGATATTTGGTAGCAGGAATCTCCAAGTCAACCTTTAGAGATTTTGTTTGTACCCTTTGGGTTATATTTCGACCCCGCCCAGCCGCACCCAATTTTAACATAGAAACAAAGAATAAAAAAATGAGAAAGCCTAGAGCATTGATATTTGGTATGTAGAACCTCTTAGTGAACCGTTGAAAGGTTTTTCATTTGTTTACCCTTCGGACATATTTGGACTTTACACAGAAACATAGAAAATCTAATTCTAACCATCTCCACACCCCATTTTATTTCTAATTCACAATGAAATTCATCATCCCAAATCCGCTTTGTAATGTACATGCTACTTTTCTTGCACAAAAAACTGAGTACGCCTTTTCTTTGCTCAATTCTTTGCTCAATTCTTTTACAAGCTTTTCCTAACAGGTGACTTTTGGCCGAAATTAGGTCACTAGCGCTTTGATTTCTTCTGCAGTCAACGACTAAGGTGAGCACTGTAGGGCCAATCGCCCTCTTGTTTCTTCTACTTGGACCTATCTCAAATTGTGTAGTCTACGTGAATTTATTTATGAGACAACAAAATTTAACATTTGAATGACAATATATATTATGATAAACAATACCCGAGAATGATGCAAGGGAGATAACCCAATTTGCAAAATATGTGACAATATGTGCAAGATTTCAATGTGTACTAAAATTGGAAAATAAGTGCCAAATAATAGAAAACATTTCGAGAAAAGGAAGGTGATGCAAGGGGGTTTAACCCATTTTGCAAAATATCCAACAAGATCTCTGTCTTTTCTGCTCTTGGGAGCAGTTCTTAGTTGAGGTATAGTAGTTGATCCATTATCTGGTATGTTACAGTTATCATTTGATTGATTGGTTGAATGGGGTTTAACGCCACTCCTAACAGTATTCCATATGGCGGCGGCTGGAGCATATTACATTGGATTCCTAGTATTTCTCACACAAGTACGACCACTACATCCTTTACTAGCTTCCAGCTGCCATCCAACTTAGGTTTACGATTATCCACCCGAATGTCGGAAACGATATGTGCCGCCGCCAGGGATCGATCCCATGACATCCAGCGATATTTGAAGAATTTGAAAATGATATCATGTACATTTGAAATCATTGTATTGATATTTAATCAACCTATTACCAGACTGCAAAATTTTAGACTGGCCCAAACTGAAAAGGAGTTCCACACAACAAAATTTTATAATTGCCCAAACTGAAAGGACTTCCACACAACAAAATTTTAGACTGACCCAAACTGAAAGGAGTTCCACATAACAAAATTTTAGACTGGCCAAAACTGAAAGGAGTTCCACACAACAAAATTTTGGACTGGCCAAAACTGAAAGGAGTTCCACACAACAAAATTTTAGACTGGCCCAAACTGAAAGGAGTTCCACACAACAAAATTTTAGACTGGCCAAAACTGAAAGGAGTTCCACATAACAAAATTCAAGAGTTTTATAATCATTATATTTCAACTTCTTTGGGGTGAAAACATTGTGGAAAAAATTCAAGAAATTTTTTGGTTCACGCAATTTTTTCATTCTCACAATGTTTAGCAAATTTCTTTACTTTAAGGGCGTTGTAAAGCTTTATTTAGTGAGAATTGGTTAAAACAGAAGAAACAGTATAGAAAGAGGAGAATTGTAAGTTAATTCAAACTGGTTCTTACCGAAAAAAAAAAGTTACAGACGACAATTTCTGGTTGATGAAATCTTACAAATCTGTGTCCTTTGGTGAAGAAAACATTCTAGAAAATGAAGAAATGTATTAATACAAACAGTATCTTCATTTCTACAGTATTGTACTTTGCCTTTTTCTTGAGAAGCTCAATAATGTCTGAATCCATTGGGTATTGTCTTGTTTTTTATATTCAATGTTAAATGGACTCTTTCTTAACCAATCAACTCATTCTTATACAATTTAACATTTTCATGCCACTCTAGGACTTATTATAAATTGATGAAGTTGTAGACGGCAATTCAAAGTGAAGAAGAAGTACATGAACCAGATAGGAGAAAATCGTAGAGAGAAAAGGAAATAAATACTTGTTTACAAGCCATTTTTTCTTTTTCAATCGATTTTTCCAATATCTTTAATTCTTCAGCACATCAAATATATGATTGTGTTGCCATGGGTGAGATTGGGTACAGTACATTATTTTAAGGACTTGGTTGGCATATTAACATTAAATACAGACAAATAAGTAAAATTATTTTACTACCATAGGTTTGCCTTACACTGTGGAACAGTTCACCAGATGCATATTCCAACTTGAGAAATAGTGGCTTACTCATATAACCCAGTGAAAGTCTTTTATCAAGTTATAAGAACTGTCTGCAACAAAGTCCTAGAATCAAAAGAGAAATTTTCCACTGGATCAGAAAAATTTGATGGTCTTATTCTTGATGAAATGTCTGCACAAGAAGATTCAAAAATGTTTTTTAAAATTGTTGTTTCAATTCATGGCTTTGTTGAAATAGGCAAATTTGCTTAAGATAAGGCCATTTTGAATACTCATAAACATGAGACACGAAATGAGACACGTTATGCAATTCATATTTCTAGGGTATGATGGGTTTCGATTGCCTTTTGTGTATCACCCAACAGCTTCTGAAAAATGCTAGTGAAATGTATGATATGGCAAGTGATCGATAAATCAATTGAATTTGATTTTTATTCAGGTTATGTTTGCTTTGATTGGTACAGCAATAACAGGATATTTCAAAAGACGTACAGGATGCAAGAGAAAGGTATTTTCCAATTGTTGGCCCATACTAACCCAGTCAAAGATGGATTATTCTTCTCATTGTATTAAAAAAATGAGAAACGGCATTAATTCAAGTTGAAACTAAAACATTTCTATAAGAAAAATTACTAAAGGAACCCAATTCTTCGTTTTGGATTTTTGTATTGAAGCCTATACATATGGGACTAACGATTCAATACACCCATAAGGCTACTTAAAAAACTAACAGATGAACACAAATTTCTAAACAAAACTTCCAAAATGCTTAATCAGTTAGCTGAACAAGTCTGAAATAAGGATATGCTAATCTTAGTGTTAAAGTATAAGAAGACTGTAATCAATGCCAGTTATTTAGATATGACAGTAGAGATATTAAAAACATAAAAGTAGAGTTTTTAATGTATTCAGAGACCACCACCTGTGTCCGATATATATGATATTGAGCTTTCCGATCTACATTATTATGCGGTTTGATGAATGGTCAAACTCTATAGACAAAATTGAAAGCCAAACTGCATCTGCCAAAAAGAAACTTTTTATTACACGATATGCATACATTGATCTAATAAGTATGATTCGTGGTTTCATAAGTTTATGCCAAAGTAGAATAAGGTGAGACCTGAAAAGTGTACCCCCAGCTGGGATCAATTGTGTTGAGGTAAAAAACTTCTTCTGTATACAGAGAAACATGAATCATCGATCAAACAACAATCCAACAATTCACCAGTATAAATATGCAATAAATGCAACTGTATAAGGACAATATACTGTTTCTAAAAAGAGCAGTGCATCAAATAAATGAAAATCATGACAACCTTTCAATTTCATCTGCCCAAAAGCACGCAGCCATATCTTCCAAAAACACTCATAACAAAATTAACAAGAAAACTATACTCGAGGCTTAAAAACGTAGATAAATATGGCGATTAAAACTATAAGATCAAAATAATTCTATACGGTAAGCCTACAATTCTTGAATTTTAATTGTGACCCAAGTTTGTTTACGTAGAACTATGACGTCATTGGTGTCGTTTGTACTTTCGCTAGTCATTCACACTACAAGCTAGGTCATGGAGATAAACGAATCTTCCGTAAAGATTAGTCATCAGCACATCGGCATATATAAGTCGATGCCGAAGATTAGTCAACATTTCCGGTAATGAAAGGGATGCATTGGACTCGATTTAAAATTGAGAACAAACGCAAGTTGAAATCTATGACAAAAACACAAAACTCTCTATCCAGTGAAATTCACCCATCCCCTCCTTTAGCATATTGATTTTAAAAGTAGGTATCGATGTTTTTTTCATGTCACAGATTTTGATTATTCTTATTCCATCTCGTAGACTATTTGAATACAATATTCTGAAAAATAGTTTTGCTTCAATCACATGTCGTTTATCTGAATAAACAAGGGTCTTTCCCTTATAGCCTTCGTGGGCTGTTAATCTATTTTTAGATTAAGCCGAGACAGTTGCGAAAAATATTGGGCCATTCACGCGGTGTGTATAACCGTTGGAATGCCGTATTCAGTTTGAATTTGGTCAAACAACGTCATCAGTATGTCATCAATACGTCATCAGGAGTTATGTTCGCTAGCCGGTCTTAAATTCTGTAAAGATCAGTCCAAAACTGTCATAAGCGTTCAGACGAATATAGAATATAGTTTTGCGCAAATCATTTGATGTGACCTAATGTAGGACATTGATTGTAGGACATTGATTGTTCCGCTTGTCAATTTTTTATCTTCTGTTGACTTTGGGTCATATGCAAATTAAGTCATGCGGTATCGACAACCAAATCCTATGATATCGAAAAATAACTTGGATTTCCGCTGAATCTTTCCTATATAACCAAAAAAGGTCACCTTAAGCCTATCAGATTGCCGAGAAGATAATATCTGACTCAAATTTATGAATTAAGCATCCGTTTCAGCGTATTTTTTGGCGACTGACAATTTTTTTTATCTAGGTTTTAGAAACATCGATACCTCCCTTTAAGAAGGCACTTGTTCGGTTTAGTGACCAAATATACTATAAATTGTTGTAGCAGTTTTTCCATCCTCGGAGGGATGATGACCAAAAAAAAATTATCTTTTCAGAATGTAGATTGTGGGGATTTATACATTATGAGTCTGATTGTATAGAAGAGGGCAGTAATGGCCATAAATAGCCCAGCTGATTTAACATTTCAGTTTTGACAATAACTCAAATTACTTACTTGTCTTAATTTCAAGCAAGTATCCTAAAGATAGTACACTTTTAGAACAATCTTGTATATTTACTTGGGAATAGCAAGCTATCGACATTAACCCACATATTGATAATTTTTAAACCCCCTCAAGAAAACGGCCGATGAAAAATTTATAGAACATAATGAAATTGCTTGTAACAAGCAATTTCTTCACTATCCATAATTAACGACAATTATTTAGATGCAGTAGGAAAACTAATTTCTTCCTTTTTTCTAAAATTAAAAAAAAAAAAAGAAATTGAAATCATAGTTGGTAATGTATCAAGACTCCGGTGAAGGAGGTTGGTGCAAAAGTTTGATCTCTCCCTTTTTCCATAACGTTTAATAAAGTTATTTTGTCCTCATGGTTACCGGTTGGGGGACTATAGTTTTGCTCGATTCCGTCCTTCCGTCCATCCGTCACACTTTTGTTTAGACAATATCTCCTAAACCATAAGTGCAAACAACTTCAAACGTTATACACTTAAATGTCACAATGTTGAAAAGTGTCATGTACAAGAAACGTTTCCCTGTCATGCCCATTATTTGAGTTATTGACCTTTGTTGTTTGTACTGTTACACTTTTGTCCGGACCATATCTCCAAAACAATAAGTTCTAGCAACTTCAAACTTTATACACTTAAAGATCATAATGTAGAGAAGTGCCATGTTCAAGACTTGCCACTCTGCCACGCCCACTTTACCACAATTTAAAGAGTAGTATTTTTAGCTGACCTGAACAGAACGTTCTTAAGGTGGGCTATTCAGATCACCTTTTGTTTGACTTGCATCGTCCGTCGGAGGAGTTAACAATTCTTTCAACATCTTCTTCTCATTTACCATTCGGCAATTTCAATCAAACTTGGCACGAATATTCCTTGTGTGACCCTTTTCAAAAGATATTCGCGAAATTTTGATTGACCCCAAAATGTGAGCGTGGCAGGGCAGGGTACTTTTTTGCTTTGAAATCTTTAAATAGCATTTCAGTAAACATTGGGCTGATTTCGACCAAAATATGCACGAATGTTCCTTGGGTGTCCCTTCTCAAAAGTTCGCGCAATTTTGATTGGCCCCGAAATATTGGCGTGGCAGTTTTTCACTTTGAAATCTCTAAACATCTTCTCCTCAGTAAGCATTAGGCAATTTCAACCAAACTAGGCATGAATGTTCCTTAGTCAACCCTTCTCAAAAGTTAATTAAGAAGTCCGATGAGCGATCTTGGGCCATTCTGGCCCTCTTGTTGAATGTTTTTTGTTTTGTCTTTACCGGGCTTTGTATTGGTATTATAGCATCGTCTCCTCAGTTACCTATGTGCCAATTTCAAACAAACTTGGCATTAATGTTCCTTGGGTGACCCTTCTTAGAA
The DNA here is from genome assembly GCA_946902895.1 of Fragum fragum. NCBI lineage: Eukaryota > Metazoa > Mollusca > Bivalvia > Cardiida > Cardiidae > Fragum > Fragum fragum. The sequence continues at coordinate 20,169,356 of OX336375.1, forward strand.
GTCGTCGCGTAATTTTGAATGATGAGCGTGGAAGGGCGGGGCAGTTTTTGATTTTGAAATCTTCAAAAACTTTTCCTCATTTACCACTGTTCCAGTTTCAAACAAACTATACATGAAAGTTCCTTGGGTGACCCTCCTCAAACATGTTCACGATTGACCCCTAAATATGGGCGTGGCAGGGCGGGACTTATGTTGACCTTGTAATATTTACACCTCTTCTCCTCAGTAACCGTTGGGGCAAATTCAACCCAACTTTGCCTGCATCTGCCTTCAATTATGGAATGTCATGGGTTCGATCCCCGGCGGCGGCATATGACCTTTCCGACACTTGTCTCTCACCAACGGGTGGATACTCGTTATCCTAAGTTGGATAGCAGCTGGAGGCTAGGAAAGATGTAGTGGTCTTACTGGTATGAGAAATACCAGGAATACATCGTAAGTTGCTCATGCCGCCGCGATATGACTAAAATACTATAAAAAGTAGTGTAAAACCCCATTCAATGAATCAATTGATAATTGTCACATACCAGATAATAGATTAACTACCATATCTCAGCGAAGAACTGCTCCCAAGAGCAGAAAAGACAGGGATCTTATATTGTACTGTATTTGAAAACCCATTACCACATTATCTTGTTTTGGGAATGAATCGGCGTTCAATTATGGAATGTCATTCGTTCGATCCCCGGCGGCGGAACATATCCTTTCCGACAATTGTCTCTCACAAAGATTGTCTAGCCCTCTTGTTGTATGTTCTTTTTGTCTTTGCCTTTTCCTTTATCGGGCTTTGTATTGGCATTGGAGCGCTGCCTTTTAGATGCCGAGACTTTTACTTGTATAGCTTCAGGACTTGGTAATGAATAGACTTTAAATATTGCTTCTGCTAAGTAATAAGCAATCTTTGCTTTCTTACTGGTTCCAGAATACACGGCACTTTATAAAGTGCCATGTTTTCAGGAACCAGTAAGAAGGCAAATTTCTTCTTTGGTGAAATAAAAAAGTCCTTATTTTCAATGCATTTACATTTCAATTTTAAATGTGAAGTTAATTTTTTTCTCTGATTTGTCTTCTACTTTGTCTATAAATGACCATTCCTCGTCCACTTTTCGTTTTTCTAACTTCTTCTTTTCTCTTCATTTCTTCTCTATGAGCCTTTTTCTTTTTCAGAGGCAAACTATCCTTAATATCCTTTAAGAATTGTTTATGAGAGACCATGAGAAATTTTGATATCAAATTTTCAAATACTGAATTACTTATACCACTGTTTATACCCTATTTATTTTGCCCGAGATAGCTGCAAGTGTTTGTAATTTAACAATTTATTTTTTGCATTTTCAAACACATTGTCTTTTTCTAATCGCAGTTCGTCTACATTCAATACTGAACGAATTATTCCATCTAACGATATGAAACCAAAGTACTGTAAGCTAACAAAGCATGGTTTTCATGATATTTAAACGAGGTTAAAGTAACCCAGAAGTTTACCCATTACAAGATGACAAAATCTTAGACTGGTTCAAATTGAAAGAAGTTTCAGACGACAATTTTAAGTTGGCGTAATTTAGAAAAGCTTTGCATTGTAGGTAGAAAACATTGTAGACATTGAAGATATTATTTGTTACAAGCAATTTCTTCAATGTATTCGATGTTTTCCTTTTTTTTCCTCAAGTTGCTTACATGTAGGTATCGATGATTTCTTCATGTCCCAGAGTTTAATTATTTTTATTTCCTCTCATATACTATTTGATTACTATATTATGAAAAGAAGATTTGCGAAAATCAGATGTCGCTTATCAGGAAAAACAGCGTATTTCCCTTATTCCCTACGTAGGCTATTAATCTATTTTTAAGCCGAGACCGTTGCAAGGAATATAGGCGTTATCGTCCGATAGGTTGCATTTTTCAAATACTGACCTAACTAATTTGAGCATTCTGGGTAGTGTCATTCGTGACAACTCGGCCGATTCCGTCGAACCACATTCAAAATGTTTATTAAAATAATTATTTTTCAATTTTTTTTTGGGCGACATTTAAGTTTGTTTTCTCCACAATTGTAGTTTTTATTGCAATTATTCACTTGCTATTTTTGGCGTACGACGTAGTAATATCTATCTAAATCTGGATAAGTGATACGGTCCCGAAGACAGGTCAATCTTCGGAGAATATGTCATGCGCAGACAACGAGAATATAGGGTCATTCACGTGATTCAAATAACCGTTGGAATCTCGCATTTAGTTCGAATAACATCAAGCAAACACCATCGTTATGGCATCAGGAGTTATATTTGCTAGCCGGTCTGTGATTCTGAAAAGATCAGTCCAAATCTGTCGAAAGTGTTTTTAAGAATAAAAACACTTATCATAGTTTTGCGCCTACCATTTGATGTGACATTATTTATGACGTTGGTTGTTTCGCTTGTCAATTTTTTACCTTCAGTTGACTTTGGGGGATATGCAAATGAGGTTATTCGATGACTACAGCAGAATTCCGTGATATCTAAAAATAACCACATTAGGCCTTTTAGATTACCACCAAGCGATATCAGACTCAGTTTTAAGTATTAAATGTTCGTCAGTGAACTCTGAATACACCTCAAAATTTTGTCTAACTTAAACTATCAAAGCTGACGCTTAACTAGCTAAAATGGAATCATGAATCAGTTAGGTATGTAGAACCTTTTCTAATGTTTTGTCGTCTTCCAATTTCTAAGAAGGTCACATCACTTTTGTCAAATTCATCTATTTCTGCCTGATGTGACTTCAATAATTTCACTTTTTCTGTGTTAGTCTTAAAGCCATATCTTCCCCCAAATCACATAACAAAATTATTAGTAAAACTATACTCGAGGTCCAAACGAATAAATAAATATGATCATTGAAACTATAAATTCAAAATAATTCAACGCGGTAAGCCTACTATTCGTGAAAGAAGTTTTTGATATTTTAAAACATGACCCACTATAATTAACGGTTTATCTACATAAAACTATGGCATCTTCGGTGACTTTTTGCTAGTCATTCACACAACTAGCTAGGTCATGGAGATTACTGAGATCATCCGTAAAATTTAGGCATCAGCACATGGCCAAATAACAGTATATGCCGAAGATTGGCGAACATTTCCGAGTAGAATCGGATGCATTCGACTAGATTTCAGATGGGGAAAAAACCAAAAAAAAAAAAAACAAAAAAAACCCACCAGTTGAAATCGCTAAGAAAAAAACACAAAATTCTCTTTCCAGAGAACTTAACTCACACCCTCTTTTTGCACATTGATAAAAAGAAGGATCTTGTGAAGTATATTGACGAAATACACGAAAGATTGTTTAAACTTTTTTTCATTTTTCTTTCCTCGGAAGGAAGATATGGCTTTAATCGTTTCTGGTGCATTTAAGGACACCTGACCTATTGAGATCGTGTTTCGTTCGTCGTTGTCCGTCGTGCGCTAACTTTTTGCATTTTCAACTTCTTATTGAGAACCCTTGGACGGATTTTAACCAGACTTTGCATGAAGCATCCTCATGAAAAGGCGCTTCAGATTTGTACAAGCCACTGCGTTATCTCCCCTGGGGCCCCATATGGGGGAAATGGGGTAAAAAAAGGGGACATATTTAAATATCTTCTTGTCATGAACCGGTTGTTGGATTGGATTAACATTTTTTACTGAGAGTCTTTAGGGCACGACCATTAAGTATGTGCAAGAAAAAATCTGTCAAGAATGGCGGTGCTGGGGTTGGGGGGAGAGGGAAGCATAAGATTACATAGTTACAACTTTGAAAATCTTACTACCAAGGTTCGATCCCTGACGGCGGCACTTATCCTTTCTGACATCTGTCTCACACCAATAGGTGGATAATCGTAAATATAAGTGTGATAGCAGCTGGAGGCTAGGAAAGGATGCAGTGGTAGTACTGGTGTAAGAAATACCAGGAATCCATTGTTTCGTGCTCCAGCGATATAACTATAACAGTTCAAGGAAGCGTTAAACATAATTCAATCAATCAGCTTTTCTACCATACCAAAAGACCTACAGCTCTGATATATGGTATGTGGCATCATCTGGAGGACCTCTGTATAAATAATAACCCAAGGGTCAGAAGTGATGGTTGTCTACTCTCAAAAATACCTCTACAATTTATGATAATACTCTCTGTGATCATTCCCTGGCCCTTGTTTACTGTCAAACCACTTGCACGACATAATGGAAACTGCTCCCTTTCTACTATTATATATTGTGTTTCCATGTCTATAATTTTATTTATCTTGGATTTCATTATATGAAAAGCCAGTACCATGTCCTTTCAGTCCATCCATTAACTTTCCAACTAAATTCCTTAAAGAAATCACAGGAAATCTATCTTCTAACATTTAGATATGATGGTGCTAAAATTCTTTTCAAATACATACGCTGTCCTTTGTTTCTCGCAGCCACAAATACTTTTCCTTCAGAGTCCAATTTTCTCAGTTTTTCATGATTAGAAATTAGTTGAAATTAAGTGTATGGTATTAAAAGTAGAACCAATGTCTCTAGGCTTTTCAGGTAAACATCATTTTGTTATGCAACGGATCCTCGACCTGTTTCACTCACAGATTTGATTAAATCTGGCTCACTCTGTCTAATAACTGCATTAAAGTTTATAGAGTGGGGAAAAAAAGAATTCCATAAATCGCTCTGAAAACAAAATTGTCCTGTATCACCATAAATGGTGTTTCCAACCGGTAGCAACTGATAAAAATCAACACAGGCAACAATCTGATCCCCCCCCCAAATGTAGATGTTTAATATTGGCCTACATACATGTTCTAATTGTTAAAAGTCTGTCTTTAATAACATTGAAAATTCATCTATTGACAGAACATCTGTTTCAAGCACATTTTTTCTGACTTTATACATTTTGTAACTTTTTTTATCAGATTTATTAAGGTAAGGTTATCGTCCATCTTAAAATCCAGTCCTACTAAAGAACAAGAAAAATAACAAACATTGGATTAATGAGATATATTTGTGGAACACTAATGTCCCCAAAAAGCTTTCCCCCCTTAAAATTAACTTGAAAGATGAACTTTACTGTCCTGTGACCTTGACAATATTAGCAGCAGATGCAAACCTTTGAGGACATTGTCAAACGTAGGGCTTATGTTAATAAAAGAATAAAAATTTGATTTATGATAGAAGACTTTTATAAGACGATGTTACATGCAAAGTTTGAAAACTCCAGGCCTTAAAAGTTTGGAGAAGAAGGTTTTTAAAGATTCTGTAAAAATCAAAAACGCACAGAGAAATCTTATGGATAAAATGACTTTGATAATATTTCCGTCTTAAACCCATTCCCACAAAATTTTAGATTTGTCCAATTGGAAAGAATTTGAAAAACATTCTTTAGTTGATGATATGTAAAAATTTGGGTCCTTTGGGAAAATGTTTTTCCAAGTTATTTACTTGAAGGGCATAAAAATGGAATAATGTGGGAATGGGTTAATTTTCAAGCCCTGCTTTTCTTTTCGTGTCTTTATATTTAAAAAAAAAAAAAAAAAAACATTGTATGAAAAGAAATTTGTTGTAACAATTTTTCTTTTTCCACAATATTCTGCCCTATTGAATGATTATTTTTCGAATTAAATTGACTTTAATTTGTCTTCTTCATAACCGTTGAATTTTGACAAGTCTTAATTTTGATACAGCGATAGGATAATTTCTGTTAAATTTTTTATTTGGATGGACAGACAGATAAAGGATATTGACAGATCACAATAGCTCAAATTAGCTATAAAGATCCAAATAAGATCAATCTGAGTGGGCATTTTGAAAAAAAATCGTTGTAAGATTGAAAGATCTCACATTCCTTTTTGGTTTAGAAAATATACCATGAACAGAAATGTGTCCTGTGTTTTCAAAACCACTCAAAATTGCAATTATCAGAGATGATACTTTTATACGCCCGTCGAAGACGGGACATATTATGGGATCACCCGTGGTGTCCGGGCGTCCGGGCGGTGTCCACTTCTTTGCCCGGAGCATAACTCTGTCATCCTAAGTCCGATTGACTTTAAACTTGGCAGTTATATTCTTCTTATCAATACGGAGTGCAGTGTACAATAACAATAACTCTACCTGGCCTATTTTTTGAGTTATTGCCCTTTGTTGTTTTTCATACATGAATCTTGTCCGGAGTATATCTCTAAAAGTATTATAGCTAGGATCATGAACTTTCATGGGTGTATAGATCTCACCAAGGGGGGGTGCAGTGCACAAGAACCATAACTCTACCTGGCCTATTTTTTGAGTTATTGCCCTTTGTTGTTTTTCATACTTGAATCTTGTCCGGAGTAAGTCTCTAAAAGTATAATAGCTAGAATCATGAAATTTCATGGGTGTATTGATCTCACCAAGGGGGAGTGCATTGCACAAGAAGATTAACTCTACCTGGCCTATTTTTTGAGTTATTGCCCTTTGTTGTTTTTCATACTTGAATCTTGTCCGGAGTATATCTCTAAAAGAATAATAGCTAGAATCATGAAATTTCATGGGTGTATAGATCTCACCAAGGGGGAGTGTAGTGCACAAGAACCATAACTCTAGCTAGCCCATTTTTTGAGTTATTGCCCTTTGTTGTTTTTCATGCTTGAATCTTGTCCGGAGTATATCTCTAAAAGTATAATAGCTAGGATCATGAAACTTCATGGGTGTATAGATCTCACCAAGGGGGAGTGCAGTGCACAAGAACCATAACTCTACCTGGCCTATTTTCTGAGTAACTGCCCTTTGTTGTTTTTCATACTTGAATCTTGTCCGGAGTATATCTCTAAAAGTATTATAGCTAGAATCATGAAAATTCATGGATGGATAGAGCTCACCAAGGGAGAGTGCAGTGGATAAGAACCATAACTCCACCTAGCGTATATTTTGAGTTATTGCCCTTTGTTATTTTTCACACTTGAATCTTGTCCGGAGTATATCTCCAAAAGAATAATAGCTAGAATCATGAAATTTCATGGGTGTATAGAGCTCACCAAGTGGGAGTGCAGTGTACAAGAACCATAACTCTACCTAGCCTATTTTTTGAGTTATTGCCCTTTGTTGTTTTTTCATACTTTAATCTTGTCCGGAGTATATCTCTAAAAGTATAATAGCTAGAATCATGAAATTTCATGGATGGATAGAGCTCACCAAGGGGGAGTGCAGTGTACAAGAACCATAACTCTACCTAGCGTATATTTTGAGTTATTGTCCTTTGTTGTTTTTATACTTTGTTTGACAAAAAATATTCATTCAAAATAACCTCAGTTCTATTCAAACCCCCAGCTAATATTAAGCAGTGTGACGGGCGTATCTCGTGACAATTTGGCACCTTGTTTACTTATCCAGTGATCATTCACAGATTTCATGTAATCCTTTAAATGAACAATTCTAGAATGTTGCCCTCTTTTTATGAGACCCTGCAATATAGGTCTTTTATTGATCTTAGAGTAATCAATATGAATTTTGGGGCATTTGGACATGTTAAATTTAAAAGTGTGATAGTCGTAATGGTTTGTGAAAGAAAGTTACAAATAAATTTCATTATTTATCTCACAGGAACAAATAACACTGGGTTAACATTAATTTCAATAGTTATTAATTTGAACTGTTTCTGATATCATTATATCATGAAACATAAAAAGATAAAAGACCATCGGTTTGGTATGATACAAGATTTTAGCCCTTGCCATGTTGAATGAAATCCTTCTTCAGTATTTATTTAAAATCAAAGGGATGAAAGCACTGGACTGACTAGTTATGAATCAATATTTTTATCAAGATACTGCGGGCATGTCATGCCAGTCGTACACAAAATAGAAACAATTTTTCCATGCTTTACTTAGTTTTGTATATAAAAAAAATTAAAAAAATGTTACGTCAGTTGATTTGCAGGTCAATCAACATGTTTACATTATCTAACACGTCGCGGGGTAATAAGACGCTCGAATGCACCGAAACATTTTAAGCCAATCATACTAATCCTTTCAAAAAATGACGGGTCGCGTTCAATTAAACCGGAAGTTGACAGGGGTCTTAAGTCACGGCAAAATTCAGCTCGATTAAAACGCAATCTTATAAATATAAAAGAAAGTTGATAAAAACTTAACGTGAAAACTTAGATAAACATATCTTGTATCCAGTCATATAGATGCTTCACGATGAAATTTGCCGAAACCAGAAAAAAGCACGCCGATATCGAAACTTTATCTTCCTCTAGGTAGCGTTTCACTTTATTTCACTTCATTCATTTACCCCGTGAAAACCACCTCCTCAAACGTGTTCAAATATGATTGGTTCACTATCTTCGATCTATAAACCTGAGTGTCTTGCTATTTTTAAACAACTAACCCAATATTGACCTTGAAACACACACATGACAACTTCAGGTTGACTTTGGATGTGTGTACGTGCATGTGTGCATGTACCTTGGGTGTAAATTTAACACTTTCTACCCTTATGTCCGATTTTTCATGTCGGGCAGAGGGATTTTTTGTGTTTTATATTGGGTTGATCGGCGTTTCGTTTTTAATCGGGACAGCCGATGTAATCTGGAAAGTTCTAATGCATGTTTACTTGCAATGATAGCGGGAATCGAATATTTACTGTTTAAAATAGCTTGTTGCCTGAAATGCGTGGCTCGGATCTAAATAGCGAGTTTTTATTCACTCAAGTGTCACACAGTTTGGCAACAGACTTCATGCCTATCGTAATCAACTGAGCGTGTATTTGTCAAACAATGACAAACAACCAGTTAAGGATTGTTATCGTTCATACAGGTAATCAACGAGGAAAAGGTGTGAAAGACTGTCTAAATAGGCTACGGTCAGCGTTTCAATTTTGAGCTATTGATTTTTTCTTTAACATTGAGCATGCAGATCAGCGTATCAATAGATTTTGATCAGACGCGAAATGGTCAACCCCCCCCCCCCCCAAATTTTGGGAGCCATAGGACACCCGCGTTATAACGGAATCAGCGAGTCAACGGACTTCGTTATAACGGGGCTCCACTGTATTTGTTTCCAGCAGGGTAAAAAACTTTGTCGGAGAAGGAGAAAATGCTAGTTACCAGCATTTTCTCCTTTTCTGACAGTTTTCAAAAGGATTCTTCTTCAGGGTAGTCAAAAGTCAGGATTGTGTGATTAAGGGTCAATATTATTGTGACCAGACTTTATTTTCATTAAAGTCAACAAGAACTTTCTCAAAAATTCACAATACTGCTTTTAACTAAATATTCAACAGGGTCTGATTACACTTCATGTTTTTAACAATACAGATGGTCTATGAAAACAAAACAAAAGAACAGGACCAAAACCGTGGATTTTTAAGTTTTTTACAAGCCATGTTGACAGGTGCACAGGACCACTAATTCAGCCAGTAAGGCTAAAAGCAAGATAAAAAGCCTGGGAAAAAACTTGCCTGTCTTCATCTTCATCACTCAGTGTAAGCGACAGCAGTGCTTCAAAGATAAATGCAAAATATTAATTAATTCCCTACCATGTAATCATCTACCGTAAATTTCTTACACAAACCAACACAGACAAAAACAATGTACACCCACTCCCCCAAAACTACTAAAAGTTTGGAAAGATTTGGCTTTAATAAAGAATTTACTTTTCTGAGAACAATACGGTGCATCACAGAATTAAAACTTTGAATGACTTTTTTCCAGAACAAGATTTGTTTGTGTAAGACTTATCCCCCCATCCTGTAGAACAAGTGCCTTTCAAAAAGTAATCGTCCGACTTCGATTTCCTCTCATCCATTTTCCAATTAATTCAAACTAAAAATCTCAAAACAGAACTTTTCTTTCCATTTTTGGCAAAGTATTAGAGGTCATGTAATTTGTTTAAATATGGTCAAGATTCACGTTATTTCTTCATCTGAATAGTGATGTAGATCTCTACGATTTCTTTTATTTTTTCATTTAATGTTGATTGGAGATACCGGGTTACATCATTCACCTGACTGGTCTATATTAAGAGCGGACACCAGTGCATATTAAATCAGCTTTCGATACTAAAATTTCCTTCATGTATTTAACGTCTAGTCTTGACATTTTTTCTGTCTGGTAAACGTTACGATTTAAGATGAACTTTTATTTGCTTAGTATCTACTATTTATCAGTCGTCCTGCCAGATGACTGTGCTAGAAATTCGCTCGTACCTACCTATTTGGTATACATAAATACGAGCTGAAGAGTGGATTCTTAGGACTCAGAAATACTAGGGAAGTTGTAAACTACAACATAATTTTCTGTATGTATGGAAATAGATTAGACAAGAAAATACATCTTATGTACAGACTTGCTGGAATGAAATGGGTAGATCTTTAACAAGCAGCCCTAGCATTCATTCATCTTTATGATTAACCCTTTCCCAAACAAACCCTGGTTTTTACATGTCTGCAGTAGAAGTCTGTTGAAAACACTGTGGGAAAAGGAGAAATTGCTAGAAACCAGCAATTTCTCCTTTTTCCAAAGTGTTTTCTACCCGTTTGAAGACCTTTCTGTCATTTTTATTGAAGTTAGAATTGTCGTCTGCAAACTCTTTCGGTTTGGAAAAGTCTAAAATTTGTCATTTTGGAAAATGTTAAACAGAATCAAACAACTTATCAACTGTTAACTAAACAACAAAATTACAGACTCAATCTGGTTTAAGACATTTGCAGAGGACTATTGAAATATGGCTGGAGCAACTTGATTTGTCTTTCACAGCCTCAAGATTACAGGAAAGGGAAATAACAAGGGTTACATCCAGTAAAGTTTTTCTTTAAACTTTAGTCTTTTTGTTCATCCAATTACTTCCTCCACAATTGTTCAAGTGCGAATACTCTAAAACAAGAAGGTCCAACCCCCATTCTTTCCACCACAGTGACACCTCCCCCCATGTAATCTATACATTTCAATCCCGAAAGCAACCAAAGTTTTTCATAGTTTTTAGCAAATTTAGCTTCCACCTTATTGGCGGTTTTTTTTTTCATATATAGAAATCTGTATAAAGTCACTTTAAATTTATCGTCGAAGATGAAAAGATAGTCTGAAATGCCTACTGTTAATTTTGGGTCCGACGAATCACTGAAATACATGAATGAGAACGCGGATACAGGCCATCCGCGGAAGGGGGGTGATACAGCGTTATATCCTTCACCCCCGATATAACGCGGGTAAAATCAATGGACCCCGCGGACTTCCTTATAACGGGGCTCCACTGTACCATCGAAACACCCCAATTTTTTGCTGTTGAGTTCAGATTTCTTACAAAAGCATGATAGATTTGTCATTTTTGACACAATATGTGTTTATATTGAGAATTAATGGTTAGATTTAAACATTAAGACAGAAAAACTAACATGCCGATGAGGTTCGTTGTAAAGAATGTACATCGAAAAACACGAAAGCGTTCACCGAAATACACGCTATACGTCATAAAAAAATTCCGATTCAGGTATTTATTTTAACACAAATTTTGAATTCATAAATGTGGTTAGTTCACAAATGGTGAAAAACATGCTATTGAGATCCTCGTAGCGAACGTACATTCGAATACCAAAACACTTGTGTCCATCGAAATACCCGCTTGACTTGCGATTCTACCCGATATCAAGCCATTTCCCGACAAGTCTCCCGTTTTCGACAAAAATCCCGCACAGATTTGAAGACATTTCCCCCATGTTTGTAGACAGTTCAGTGACACTTTTGATCTGGTTTAGTCCTATTTTTATGATTGAAAAGCTTGGGAAACTAGAAATATTTGAGTTCAATAAAACTTGTGGTTTGATTATTTGTACCTTATCATCAAAATTATATTCACATTGACGTACTTGTTCTCTCACAGGTGAAATTCACGATTGTTATGAAAACAGGTAATGAGTCCATAAATTCATATTTTTCAGATAATTTGGAGTGAATCCGTTATTTTCAAAAATTTTCATTATATTCGTTTTTAATTATATACTTGTATTTCTGCTAAAAATGGGTTTGCTTGAGTAGCGGACATTGACCATTAATTTACGCGGCGATCTATCACTCATGTTTCTGGTGTTGACAACCGAAATACCCGGTCCATATTTCTTAAAATTTATATAAACTGAAGAGTTTTCAGTATGACATATTCAAGTATATTTATCGTTTCTTTAAATGACTAATAATCGGACACAGCAGAGTACATAACTACATGTTATTTGCGAACGAAGAAAACTTAAGTCGGACATTTCTTCAAATCTGTCGGGGAACTGTACTGTATTGTCGGGAAATGTATTGATACCGGGTCGAAGCGGAGGTCAAACGGGTATTTCGGTGGACACGAGTTTACGAATATTCGGCTGCACATTCACCACGGAGATCGCGATACATGTTTGTCACCATTTTTAAAGTAACTACCATCATAATTTTAAAACTCAAGTTGTGAAAAGAAAAATGCATAATAACCTGAATCGGCAAATTTTACGAGATGCAGCGGGTATTTCCGTGAACACATGCATATATTTTCAACAACAAATGTTGTCGGCATGTTTATCTTTCTGTCATGATGTTTTAAACTAACCATAAACGTCAGTATACACGCATTTTGTGTCGGAGTAACACATAAAAGATAAACCTATCGTGCATTTTTCAGAAATCTCAATTAAATAGCCAAGAAATAGGGGCAGAGCTTCAGATATTTTTCAAGATTGGTGCGCCAGGATGACCCATGTAGCAAAATATGGTGGGTCATTTTCTGAAATGACATGCCCAATGATAAAGAAGTAAACACTTATATTTGAAAATGTAACGGGACAGGAACCAGACTAGTGTCCGGTTAAGCCACCCAGAAACGCGATTACACGCTAGAAAATCTAAACAGCGTAAATAACTTGCTCAATTTACAAGTGTTAGATAATACATAACATTGGCCGACATCGATTCACATCTGTTAGAACATTATTTAAATGTAATTCGAGGCAGACCGGGAGTTGAGAGTGAGATCGGTAATTTTGAAAAATAAACTAATCCATACCACAGAATAAATCGGTCGTTTGTAGACAAGCCTGTGTAGCTTGTTGGCCCGACGTTCTGGTGAAAAACAACAAAACGTCGGTTTAATATTTCCTCTTCGAAGTCATTTTCAGATGCATTTCTGGGTCCATCAGGACAAATAAACATCCGGATTTTTAATCAATCGGGTCAATCAGACTTTATAGCTGATGATGTATATCATCATGATAGCTATTAGAGCCGAGCGATTGCGGGCTCAAACAAAAACAACACACCGACAACCTACTTTCTGTTTTGGAAAGTGCCAAGAAATGTCCTCGGGGACGCTAATTAGGATGAATTTTCAAATTTTTATTGAAGTCAGGATTTATTCACAACGAAAAAGGATGCGCCAGACGGGAACATTACATTGAATACTCTTGCGCCATTTTATGAAATCTTGCGTCATTGGCGCGGGCGCACCGTAAATCTGAAGCTCTGTAGGGGTGTTTCGGTATTTCAGTGATTCGTCGAACCGGTTAATTTTGTCAATTGTTTAAAAAATGTTTCAGAAGAAACTATTAACCCATTCCCTAATATCCATTCTGAGACCATCCCAAATTCAAAGAAGCTGCAGATGAGAACTGAAATGTGGCTAATAAAGGATTCTAAAATACAGATTGCATAGAAAAACATTGTGGATAAAGGTGGAATTGCTCATTTTGAGCCATTTCACCTTATTCCACAATGTTTTCCTAAAGCTTTTTTCTTCAATGTGTTAAAATATGTATATATGGAGGAAAGGGTTAAAAGATTGAGGATTCATACTTACTGTATTCATGTCTTAATCTCTCCAGAAGTTCAGACTCCTCAAAGTCATTCTCCATTAGGACAACATTAACGAAATCTTGCAAACTGGCACCTTTCTCTAGTAGACGATCCTTATCTGAAATAAATGCAAATTATGATATCCTGGCTGTGATAATATAGTTCTTACTTGTATACTGAGTGAGGGCTACGAGCCACAAAAACAAAATAATGAAGCAAACTCAAGAGTTCCTGATCACGCAAAATTGTGCGTGAATAACATATAAATTAAATATAACATGTACAAAACAAGAGGGCCATGATGGCCCTGTATCACTCCAATGGCTAATACATGAAATCCATTCATACCAAACATTACATTACTTGGGAATTGGTTTAAAACATAAGACCCCTTACATGGACTACATTAGGTAGCCATAGTTCTTATGTTTAGCAACAAGATTTCGAAAGATTTCACTATATAAACCCATGTAAAACTTGTAACCCTATGCAATCAATTCAACCCTAGGGTTATAATTTACATCTTTTGGTGAAGGCCCACTAGATAAGGCTACATGCAAAATTTAGTAGCCATAGGCTTCATGGTTGGGTACAGGGAATTTCTAAAGTTTTCCCTTCATAAATCGAAGTAAAACTTGTGACCCCTGAGGTGGGGCCAAATTTGATCCCAGGGCTATAATTTGGGCACTCTCCGCAGTTGCCTACTAGATAAAGCTACATGCACAGTTCGGTAAGCCTACACCTTATGGCTAGGTACAGGGAGATTTATAAAGTTTCCCATATATAAGCCGATGTAAAACTTGTGACCCCCGGGGTGGGGCCAAATTTGACCCCAGGGCTATAACTTGGACACTCTTGGTAGAGGCCCACTAGATAAAGCTACATGCAAAATTTGGTAAGCCTCGTCCTTATGGCGAGATACTGGGAGACTTGGCAACTTTTCCCTATATTAGCCAATGGAAAACTTGTGACCCCCCCAGGGGTGGGGCCAAATTTAACCCCAGGGCTATATCTTGGGCACTCTTAGTAGAGGACCACTAGATAAAGGTACATGCAAATTTTGGTAAACCTAGGCCTTATGGCTAGGTACAGGGAGACTTCTAAAGTTTTTCCCCTATAACTTGTAACCCCCGGGGCGGGGTCAAATTTGATTCAAGGGCTATTATTTGAAGAGACTTGATAGAGACCCGTTAGGTAAAGCTACATGCCAAATTTGGTAGCTCTAGGCCTTATGGTTTCTGACAAGTAGATCTTCAAAGATTTCAAAAAAAAAATAAGTTTCGTTGCCATGGCAACCAGAGTTTTTGAAGGAATCATTTTCTTTCAAGAAATTCTGAAGAGGACCATGGCAGGAACATTTGTGAAATTTCATCAAAATCCGATTAAGTAATTTCAGAGAAGATGTTTAAAGAAAAAGTTAACTCACAGACGGACGGACGCATGACGGACAACAGATCATGACATAGGCTCGCTGGCCTATGGCCAGTTGAGCTAAAGACAAACCCTTACGTGAATCGCACACAAAAATAACTGAAAAAATGACTTTAGGCCAGGTAGATAAAGTTGAAAAGTTTGTGCAAAACGATGTTAGGAAAATGAATATAACTTACATTATTTGGTTGTTCAGATATGAATACGTATACTGTGTTGCCGTATATCAAAAATATCTAACGAGGTTTGGAGAACTGATAATTTTTGAGCCTTGGTGAATTTATCTCCCAATTTTTTCGTTCATCGTCCGATTTGTTGAGTTTTATTATGTCTAACATCGACAAGCATGATTTAAGCAGTACATGTATATGGAAATGGATTAGCTGTTCTAATGAAGCAATGAATCATGTTGACTATGTCCTAAAACGTGAGGTTTACTAACAAAAATATGCACGCGTGCATTTATAAATATTATATCAATATGCACTTAAATTTTTAGTGACCAATTAAACCAAAGACATTTTCAGAAATGTTTCATTACCTAGAGGGCGTTTGAAAGTCCTCTGTAACTTGTAAATTTTAAAAAATTACTAATTACTGCCACACTTAAGCGCTTGACAGCCACTTAGTCTCATAACTCAATGCGAAATTAACACGATATTGAAATCCCAAAACTTTTTGATATAAATATACTTTTAGAGTTACTTTAGGAACTGGTATTGATGTCACGTGACATAACGAATTTGATGTCTACTTCGGGAAACAGAAACATCTCAGTATAAAATGAATCAAGCTGCTGTTTTTATAGTTCAAGCACTTAAATCGAAAGTATCTGTATTTCAAACGAAGGATGTGACCAGTAGAATAGTAAAATCACCTTTGGGGACAGTTATCTGTGCTACCTGTGACAGGTGTGAAAAGTATCCTGATAAATCTAGATCTAGCATGAAATTTGCAGTAGCAACAATGACAGTGCAATTAAGTGCACATTGATCACATGTATAGTCACGCCTCGTATTTCTGTGTTACCCCTATACCCGCGGCATTCTGAATGCATGTTGTAATCACATCGCAGCGCCACCTACTGCCTGAGTGACGTCACCTACTATCAATTTCGCTTTCATACTTTACATTACCGCGGTATTATGATAATGCCACGGTAAAAATGGCAAAGCGGGTCAGAGCAAAACTACTCCAAATACCGACTTCTTTCTTGTTTCGTCAACGGAAGCTTCATGATGGACATCTTTCTAAATAAATAAGGAATACGATGTTGTATAATTTCCAGACTTGAAATAATAGTTTCTGTGGTGCAAGATCCTGCTGTGCAGGATCCTGCTGTGCAGTCCGATCTTGGATTTACAATGTCAAGAAAGTTGATATCTTCCCCCTCCCCCAAACAAAAAAAAAAAAAAAAAAAAAAAAAAAAACCTTTGAAATTGCAAAATTTGCGGTTTTCTTCTGGCTTAAAAGTTTCATTACACTATAGCAGGATCAGGGTTTTTTTTATATCCTTGTAGACTACATACATGGAAAAAAGTTTATGAGTTGATGACATCACAGGAATCGGACGTTTAGTTGGTGAAAATAGATGAAAGTCAACTGAAGTGGTCACTCTCTATTAAAAATATACAAGGAATGCAACGGATTTCGGATCAAAATTTGACACGACTGTCACCGAAAATCATCTCTGAAAATGCAGTAAATGTCCGATTCCTGTGATGACATCATAAATAAATACAAATGAACTCAAAATATGAGGACCACCATTCTTCCCAGATAAACTTTCGGACGATTTTTATCGAGGAGTTAGTTCCTAGGGAATTTGGAGATGATTTCTACGGGGGACGATTTTTCCCAACAATAAGAAATCGACTTACCGTTAGCGTAGTCGACAATAAGAGCGGGGTAAAATTTTCCCCTAAACTATGCCGATATCTCCTCTCCTCCATCGGGATCTGCAACTGCCTTGTCTGTTATCACAGACCATTCATTTTCTTTCGTCCAAAACACCCGGAAAAACATTTTCGAATCTTTCTGCCGCCCTCGACTTCGAGCACATGGCAAAGTGTCGGAAATAACCGAAATTTTCCGAAGCTATTTTTGTTTTATATTTGCAAGGGAAGACCGTAGAAATATAAATATATGCCAGATTTCAGCCGTTGAAAATGATCCGAAACTAATATAAATTAAACAGGCTCAAAATAAGATCCAACTGAAATTTTTTTTTCTGTCCGGATCAGGTCGTAAATGCATGAACCCCCGGAAATCTCTGATCACTGTAGGTGGAACCCGCAAAGTGGTCAGATATTATTTGATTGGGGCACGCATCTACGTACTTACGGGACGCCATCTAGCGATAGTAACACAGAACCAAGCGTTAAGCGTTTCTCTCTAGACATATTCATAAAAGGCGAAGGAACTGAGTGGTACAAAATATCGAAGGTAATATGTGGAAGCAAGCGATTTAATTTAGAAGAAAAAAATTTGTCAACCACTGTGAGCCAAATTTGCCTTTGTCGACATAATGGTCTTTTTAGATTTCACTGATTTGTGATCACGGGCGGAATGGTAGGAATCCGTTTGCCCCCATCTATGTTCGTTCGCATTCTTTATAGATCCATTCACAAGGAAGGGTAGAAAACATTGTGAGAAAATGCTGGTAACCAGCATTTACTCCTTTTCCCAGAATTTTTTTTACCCTTTAAAAACTAAATTTCAAATTTTAAGGCACTTTTATATTGTTGTCTGCTAATGCTTTCGATTTGGACAACCCACGGGAATCAGTTGTTCTACATTATAAATGTATGATCAAATGTAAAAAAAATATTCCCTTCCATATTAAGCAATGTCGGGTATTGCCGACCGACGGCAGTATTCGTCAATTCTTTCTTGTGTCCTTTAATTCCATGAAAGATGAGAAAATTCCATTGTTATAATGTATCGTATCTATGACGTCAGTATTTTATCTTTTGTCGTGGTGATAGTAAAGTGCACTGTGTATGCGTCAATGAGTAACCAAAATTTTACATGGCTAAAATAAACCCTCTGTAGGGCCCAATATAAAGAGGGTGTTGATTTTTGCCTGCGCGTAACATGTAGTGTAATATGTTTGGTTGCCTCAATCTAAAATTAGATCCAAGTTTAAATATAGAATAACATTCACATCACCAAATCAAGCATATTTTGCCCGCCGTAAAGCAATTTACATACATGTCGATAACTGCAGACACTAATTTGTGATCGGCAATTATCGACAGGACAACACACGAGGATGCACATGAACAAAAGAAGTGCAAATTGAAACAGATAAATACAGCTCTAAAACTACCTTTTCTACAGTGTTTAATGTGTGAAGACTTCAGGTTGACATAAAAAATGTATAGGTCTGATTTCCTTCTTGATCCATGATACAAATAACATGTCTGTTCACTCTTAATCTTGCATTCGTACATTTGTTATGCATCGAGTTTCATTTGAAATGCTTTTTATTAGATCTACTCGCTATCAGACACTGGAATGATAATACATGACATTTTAAACAATGATTTTGATGTTTAATTTATGGAAATTGAACACCATGTCGATAATTGGCAATACCCTACACACATTTATATAGTGTTGACGTTATTTGCAACCATATGCAACTTGGCGCCATTATATTATCCACTTAGATCAGTAGCGTATCGCCATATAAACCACTGAAAACTTTTGTTTCTATTTATAGTGCCTGTTCTTATCACCACACCGTCTGATTTCTTAAACTGTCGATAATACCCAACATTGCTCTATAAAGAATCACAAGGAATGCAACGCCTCGATTATCCTCCGCTATACCCAAGATGCACCCACCCCAAATCACCAACAAAACAAAAGGTGGTCACAATTTCCTTTACCCTAGAGAAAAATGACACAAAAATGTAAGTGTGACAATCGTCGATCCCTTAGTAAACACCTCTTCAACAGAAATAACCGTCATAGTTTACAGCTTTTTTAACATTCTTAGACCATCGAGGAGGCTATTTGGTGATGTCACTGTATTGCAAAGCCACAGTAAGTTTTGAATTAATTGATATTAATTATTAGCCTGGTTTTAAGATAAATCTATGTATATCACTTGATACTAAACAATTATCTAGAAATAACTAGCAAACATAAAATTTTGTCCGTATTATTTTTTTTTAAATTTGACTCATTTGAATAGGGAAAACCCATCAGGCGATGTAACTCTGTTAACTCTTTTTCCCAAACAACAGATTTTAGACTCTTCAAAACAAAGTGTTTGCAGACGACAATTTCAGATTTGATAAAAATGGCAGAAAGTTCCCTGAACGAGTAGAAAACGTTATGGGAAAAGGAGAATTTGCTTGTTACGAGCAATTTCTCCTTTTCCCACAGTGTTTTCAACAGACTTCTACTGCAGATACGTGAAAACCAGGGCTTGTTCGGGAAAGGGTTAACATAAGCCATATTCGACTGGTCATCTGTAGTGAAGCATGGATATAAAACTATCATCCCTTTAAGATACCGAACAATCCCTGGTTTTCACGACCATGAGCAAAACACCATTACGCAAACTTGTGATGATTATATTAAATGTAAAATCAGCCTTGTTTTATTATGTTGCAACTTGAGACTCGAGTTCAAGGAAACCAAGGTTAAATCTTGAACTTATCCACAATATTCACTGCGAGTTTACGAAAGTGACATCACAAATTCGCTTCCTCGATGGCCTGAAAATGTGAAACAAGCAGTAAAATATGAGGGATATCTCCGTCGAAAAAGCGTTTACTAAAAGATTGACGATTTTCACAGGTACATACGGCAGGTAGGGGACAGTGTATTGCTATGCAATACTATCAGAATGCTAGTTCAATTAGCTCTTTACTAAATAACAAAATGTAAGACTGGTCCAAACTGAAAGTAGTTGCAGGCAAGAATTTTAATGTGGCTCAAATGGAGAAAATCGTTTTGTAAAATTGTGTTAACTTGATTTTCTCACAGACATGGCCTCTCTACAGAAACGTGAGAGTTACACAACTACCCAAGTTGAAAACAAGCTTATGTATGTGTGCAAGTTTTGTTGTGCTCATAGGTGTACCCGAAGGAGGATTTTGCAGCACATAACAGATTGCCATGATCAAAGTAAGTGTTTCTTAGTAGAAGAATGATTTGTTGTCTCAGCAGTTTAAAGAAAATGAACATGATTGCCTTAATCATACTATTTCAGAGTCTGATCTCGAGTGGGGTTTTGGCTTTATTTTTCCCTCTTTTTTCCTGGAATCCCCCACATTTCCTAGAATGATGGGGGAATTTTTTACATAAAGAAAAAAAATAACTGATATATTTGTTCAGTTTGTGTATTTGTCTCGAAATTCCCCCATACTTTATGAATCTTGGATCAGACACTGAATTATTATTTAGACTTATGCTATAGATTAAGCATTCGCTGAATGAAAAAGGCTCCATGTACAATCCATTTTCATAGCACCTGAGGACAGTGTGCTACTTGTGTTAATTCCACGTATGTATACTAAATGATTTTAGACAGTATGCGTTTTTATACCACCTGAAGACAGTGTGCTAAAGGTGAGCTATCATGTGTAGTCTTTACCAAACAACATATTTTAGACTGGTCTAAATTGAAAGCACTTGCAGATGACAAAATGAACGTAATTCAAAAATTGAAATTTGTTTCCTGAAGGCACATGCAGACGACAAAATGAGCGTAATTCAAAAATTGAAATTTGTTTCCAACAGGGTAGAAAACATTGTAGCAAAAGGAGAAAAAGCTGGTTACCAATATTTTCAAATAGCTTCCATCTAAGGGGGGGGGGGGGGGTGTCGCAAAAGCCAGAGATTGTTTCATAAAGGATTAAAACTATGTACAGGTACCTTGCATGTCATCAGTGTCATTGCAGAATCCATGCTTAACACTGAAATTCCCAAATTTTTTTCAAGCAAAAATTACATATATTAGTATGAAAGATTAATTTTGTCTTTGTTTTTTTACACAAACTTAATGTCTATATTTATGAAAATTGATTAGATTAACGCTTTACCTGATACTCCAATTTACTCCAATTTGTCAATTCAACAGCAAGTGAAGATACGATATCAAAAATATGGAAAAATGGGGATACAATGATATGAGTGAGTAGAAAACATGGTGGGAAAAGGAAAAATTGCTTGTTACGAGCAATTTCTGCTTTTCCCACTATGTTTTCAAAAGCTGTCTGTTGTTGCTGCATCAAAAAAAGTATTTATGGAGTAAAGGGTTAACCCAAAATGACAACTTGCATGTACCATCGACATGCGCTGTAATGAATTTTCACCAAAACACTTGTTGTTCACCTAAATACCCACACAACATTGTAAAATTCATGGATTCAGGAATTTCACGGTCTTAGTATAGAAACTGTGTTACCAGGTTGATGTGTCTGATCTTTATCCATAAATATTCTTGGAAAAGGATGGTTTTCTTTTGTGATATTTGAATAATGAAATTAAAAATTAAGGTACCTAGAATGAAAAGTGGCTGCCGTTTTCAGGCAGGCAAACATGGTACCCTGCCTTAATTTGTAGACTTGTCATAACTCCTGCCTTAATTTGTAGACTTGTCATAACTCCACATCTCATATATTGCAGACGACAACATGAATGTAATTCAAAAATTGAAATTTGTTTCCTGAAGGCACTTGCAGACGACAAAATGAGCGTAAAATATCGTCTGCAAATGTTTTCGTTATGGCCAAGCCTAAAACATTGCTGTTTTGTAATGAGTTAAAGTGTATTTAATTGATCATTCAAATAAGAGGAGTCTCATCTTTTGATTATTAGTGGGATTATATACATTTCACTTTACACCTCAACATTCATGAATAATAGTGGCATACTCAGTTATCTTGAATGATTTTTACTTTAGGCCCTGTAAAACCGGTTTACAAGCTGTATGTGAATAGTCAAGAACATTCTATCCCACGAACAACACTTTGTAGAAGACAACTTCAAGCAAAAGGTAAATTAATTATGAACAATATTTCTTGAACATTGTTCTCTTTGGATCAGGGATGGAATAAGTGATCTAGAGATAATGGGTTTGACCCCAGCCAGGGTCACTCGAGAATCTGTGATGAGCACCAAAAGATCAGTTGGTTTATCTTGGGTTCATAATCTAGGGCTTGAAAATTTTATCCCAAAATCAGTTTGCATCTTTTCCAGCAAATGAAGAAAAGTATTTAATCTTTGTAAAATGAAAGGTTGTTGTTATAATGTGATAGTTGCATTTGTAGTGGTTCGTGGAATGCTAGGAAGACAAGGATACACCAGACAATGTAATGTAATTGGGAAAAAATGTAGCATTCAATACAATAATGATGAATTGTATTCAGAGCCCAGGCAAAGTTCTTTGAACTACATTTAGATGCACAGACCATTCTGGTTAGACTGATGTACCACTGAAAATTGTTTAACCCATTATCACACAATTCCTACTTTTGATGACCTGAGAAAACATTGTGATAAAAGGAAACAAGAGGACCATGATGATCCTATAGCGCTCACCTGAGTGCCACACAGCAAAAGTCTATAATAAAAATAAACACCAAATATCAAGGTTCAAGGCCAAATGATAATCACACAAGAGCAGAAAATTGTCGCAATTTGACTTCAGACTTCAAAGTCTTGTTCCAGACAAGAAAGAGATACTGTATAAATGAAGATCAAAGTGGAATTACTTAAACTTTGCGCAAGGTAGAGTTATTATTCTTACCCACAAAACTAATGTTGCATTAAATACGCATACCAAGTTTGAAGTAGTTCTGACTTGAGATGACAAAGTTATTTTCGGACAGGCATTATTGCTGTTTAAGTAACACTCAAAGGGAAATAACTCAAAGACAGCATGAGGTAGAGTTAAAACTCTTGTGCACTGCACTTCCAAATATTGCAACAAATAAGCATACCAAATTTCAAGTCATTCCTACTTTTGGTGACAAAGTTTTGCTCCGGACAAGCACGAAATCCTATAAAAATGAAGTTCAAGGAGAAGTAATTCAATATTTGTGCTTGGAAGAGTTATGGTTCTTGTGCACTGCACTCCATAATTTTTCAACAATCATACATAGCAATTTTGAAGATGTTCAAGCTGTAGATGACAAAGTTATATTCCAGACGAGCAGAAAACGCTGTAAAAAAAGATAATCAAAGGAAAATAACTCACAATATGAGGTAGAGTAATGGTTCTTTCACACTGCACTCTGTATTATTGCAACAAACACAAATGCCAAGTTTCAAGTCATTTGAACTGGAGATGACAAAGTTATGCTCTGGGTTAAGAACTATTCTAAGAACTTTAAAATTCAAGGGCAAATAACTCAGTTGTTCTGGTCAGAGTACACCCATCATCACACTCATCCAAAATCTTAGACTCAAATATATTTTGACAAAGCTTGGTGGCTATTGGTTAATAACTGTAGATGCTAGAGCCTAAACAAAGTCAATATAGCATTTTTTTTTAATTCAAGGGCAAATAACTTAGACCCATAATAGAACTCATTTGAGATGTTATGGTCATATATATTTGACCCAAGTTTGATGCTGACTTGTTGATATTTGTAGATGCTGGAGTGTAAACGAAGTCAAATGTAGCAATTTTTCTCATTCAAGGGCAAATAACTTCAGGTGTGCTGGTCCGATTAGACCCATAATCGAACTCATTCGGATCTTACAGTCCTATATATTTTGACCAAGTTTGGTGCTAATTTGTTGATATTTGTCGATGCTAGAGTGTAAACAAAGTGAAAAAAAGCATTTTTTTCTAATTCAATGGCATATAACTCCAGATCTTCTCGTCTGACTAGACCCATAATCGAACTCATCCGAGATCTTATGGTCATATATACGTTGACCAAGTTTTGTGCTGATTAATTGATATTTGTGGATGCTAGAGTGTAAACAAAATGTGAACTGACAGACGCAGACAGACAGTGACTGATCACAAAAACTCACTCTAAGCACTTCATGCTCAGGTGAACTAAAAATGCTGGTTAGCATTTTTAGCTCACGTAAGCACGTAGTGCTCAGTTTGAGCTATTGTGATCACTCGCTGTCCGTTGGCGTCCGGCAGTGGTCCGTCCATCATCCATTCACATCTCCTTGTTTACACTCCTGTATATACAAATATTAACCAATCTGCAGCAAACTTGGTGCATATGTATATGACCAAAGATCTCGAATGAACAAATCGGACCAGAACTGTCCGAGTTGTCTGCCCCTGAATTAGAAAATTTGTCATATTTGACTTTGTTTACACTCTAGCATCTGCAAATATTGACGCCGTCGTCATAGCGCAGTTGGTAGCGCGTCGGATTATCACTCTAGAGGTCCCGGGTTCGATTCCCGACGGCGGCACTCATCCTTTCCGACTATTTGTCTCTCACCAATGGGTGGATAATCGTAGACCTATGTGGGATAGCAGCTGGAGGCTAGGAAAGGATGTAATGGTAGTACTGGTGTGAGAAATACCAGGATTCCATTGTTAGGTGCTCCAGCCGCCGCGATATAACTGAAAGATTGTTGAAAGCGGCGTAAAACCCCATTCAAACAAACAAAACAAACAAAAGCAAATATTGACCAATCAGTACCAAACTTGGCCACAATATATATGCCCATAAGGTCTCGGATGAATTTGATTATGGATCAAATTGAACCAGAACATCTGGGTTTATTTGCCCTTGAATTTAGAAAAATTGCTGAAAATGACTTTGTTTACACTCTATTATCTACAAATATTAACCAGTCAGCACCAAACTTGGTCAAAGTGTATATGACCTTAATATCTCGGATGAGTTTGATTATGAAACTAATCGGACCTGAACTTTCTAAGTTGCGTGCCCTTTAATTAGAAAATTTGACTTTGTTTACACTCTAGCATGTGCAAATATTAACCAGTCAGTGCCAAACTTGGTGACGTTAAACCCCAATATAACCAAACTTGGCCACAATATATATGCCCATAAGGTCTCAGATGAATTCGATTATGGGTCAAATTGAATAAGAACATCCGCAGTTATCCCTCGAATTTGGAAAAATTTGCTGAATAGGACTTTGTTTACTCTGTCATCTACAAATATCAACCAATCAGCACCAAACTTAGTCAAAATGTATGTGACCATAAGATCTCGGATGAGATTGATTATGGATTTAATCGGATCTGAGTTATTTCCCCTTGAATTTGCAAAAATTGCTGAATCTGACTTCATTTACACCATAGCATCTACAAATGTAGACCAATTAGTACCAAACATGGTCACGGTATACACGACAATGAGTTGGATTATGGGTCAAATCTGACATTAACATCTAGAGTTATTTGCCCTTGAATAAGGAAAAATTGTTTTAATTTGACTATGTTTACACTCTAGCATATACAATTAATAACCAATTAGCTCAAAATTTGGTCACAATGAATATGAGCATAAGATCTCAGAAAAGTTAGATTATGGTTCAAGTCATACCAGATCTGTGAGTTTTATCTGCCCTTGAAATAGAAAATTGAACTTTATTAGTCTATTTGGTATTATCTTCATTGTTAACCTGTACTGCCTAGTACTCAGGTGAGCGAGATTGGACCATCATGGTCCTCTTGTTTTCTTTTCTCACAATGTTTTCTACCCTTCACAAAACTAATTTCAAATTGTCAGTCACTGTATCTTGTCATCTGCAAATGCTTTTGACTTTGACAAGCCTAGAATATTGTCGTTTGGTAATGAGTTAACATCCAATGAAACTTTAACACGGATTAGTTTCTTTATATTCTTGTTTTGAAAATCTAGTTGCCACAATTTATACTTTGCTAAGCAGACTTGGGAAATTATTGCTCAGCTGTGTGCATGTAGTTTTCAATTTTTGATGCATTGTCACTTACATATTTTTAATCCCCTACCAGCGAAGCCGAAGGGGACTTTAGGTTTGCACTCTGTCCGTCTGTCAATCTGTCTGTCAGTCCCAAGTATGAGTTTTCCGGATTTTTTTCCTAAACGCTTGCAGATATTGACCAGATTTTTTAAATACAAGTCAATCACCATGACTTACAGAACAAGTATGAGTTTCGTTATTCTCCATCGATATTCGGCAAAATTACAGCTTTTGGACTTAGTTTATTTCAGCGATCACACAGTTTTCCGGACTTTTTTTCTAAATGCTTGCAGATATTGACCTGATTTTTGGCATGCAAGTCAATCACCGTGACTTAACCCATTACCAGACAACAAACTTTAGACTCTTCCAAACTGAAAGAGTTTGCAGACAACAATTTCAAATTTGACCAAAATGGCCGAAACGGGTAGAAAATACTGTGGGAAAAGGAGAATGCTCGTTATGAGCAATTTCTCCTTTCCGACAATGTTTTCAAAAGGCTTGTTTCCCAGGGGCATCAAAAGGTTTCATTTTTTGTAAATGGGTTAAGATCAAGTGTGAGTTTCATTACGCTTCATCGAATTTTGGTGAAATTACGGGCCTTGGACTAAGTAAATTTCAGCGATCAAACAGTTTTCCGTACTTTTTTTCTTAAACACTGCAGATATTGACCTGCTTTTTCGCATGTAAGTCAATCACCATGACTTAAACATACAGATTGACTTTCATTAGGCTCCATCGATTTTTGGCGAAATTACGGGCCTTGGACTTAATAAATTTCAGTGATCAAACAGTTTTCTGCACTTTTTTCCTAAACGCTTGCAGATATTGAGATGCTTTTTGTCTTTAAGTCAGTCATCATAACTTACAGATCAAGTGGAAGTTTCTTTGCACCTCATTGATTTTTAGCAGAATACGTGCCTTAAATTTAGTAAATTTCATCAATGGAACATTTTTCCTGACTTATTCCTGTACCCTTGCAGGTAATTTGCTGATTTTTGGCATGTAAGACAATCACCAGTGTTCTTAAGAGCAATGCATACAAAGACAGACACGTTTCTTATATTGTAAATGATGGTCAAATAGCTTCTTTTACTTCTAAAAGGATATTATACCTCCAGGAATACATACAGCCAGTAGCGGACTTGGTATTGCAATGCAATACTTTCAGAATGCCTGTTTATTTTCAGAACAAACTTCAGAATCACAGCATGTTTTGACAGAGGCTTTTGAATGTACCAAGGTTTTAACACCCAACCCGTCTCCAAGTTATTCTCAAAAAGAGACTATGAAATTTGAAAGTACAGATAGTGAGTTTTCATTTTCATCCGAGGTAAATGTGAAAAGTGACACAGATACAAGTGGTAGCACAAGTTTTGACTCTTTCACTGATAGCGAATTTTCTGATAGTGAATGGTCTGATGATAGTGAAAGTGGTAACATAAACAATAATACAAAGTCCTTAGCAGTAGAAGAAAAGCCTGATAATAAAGATTGTCACAAGCACTATGAACTTGCTGTCCTATCCTTTTCCATGAAATACAACTTGGCAGGAAATGCAATGATGATTTACTGAAACTATTTTCAATCATTAATAGGGAGAGTGAACTTCGAAAAAACTACAATGATCTTCTGCAAAACATTGTTCATCCTAAAATTTTCCAGCATCATTACTGTAAACTTTGTTTGAAACTATTTCCATTTCATGACCCTGATAGGTACCAGTGTAAAACTGCTAATTGTGGTGGTTTACGATACACTGGATAAGAGCAGGTGCAGCTGTATCATTCAAGAAAAGCAGAGACATATTTTTCAGTTGTTGACATAAGAGATCAGTTTCAGCTTATACTAAATAAAAATTGTGTCTGGGATGCCATTCTCAAAACGAAGCTAAAATTAGGACAAAGTATGGACCAGCTTGTCTTACAAGACATAACTGATGGAAAAACATATAAACAACTATCAGCAAATGGTGCTTTTCTTGATGCAAAAGGCGTATATAAGCGTATCATTTAACACAGATGAAATTCCATTGTTTTCATCAAGTGGAGTGAAATTATGGTCAGTGTATTTTACAATCAATGAATTACCACCCATTCGACGATTCTCAAGAGAAAATGTAATTTTAGCTGGACTGTGGCAAGGCAAAGGAGAAGTTCCTTTTTTAATTATTTAACTGAAGTAGGGAAGCAATTGAACAACCTTTACACAGATGGTATTGATTTCTTCCCTCACCAGAGTAATGTAAAAGTGACAGCAAAAGTTTGCGTACTATTTGGCTGTGTAGATTTGCAAGCTAAAGCTTACATATCCAATATGACAATGCACAATGGTCTTAATGGCTGCATTACATGTCTAGAACCAGGAAAGTCTGTCAAGCAAGGCAAAGGAACCAGTAGGTGTTATCCATATCGTGAGGAGGAGGATGCATTTCATCTCCGTGACATTGAGACCATGAAAATACAAGCAGTAACTGCATCTCGACTAAGGAGGATCAATGGAATATGTGGACCATTTGGTTTGCAGGACTGGCCATTGTTTGACTATGTAAGAGGCCTTGTACCTGATTATATGCATGGTGTTTTACTAGGCGTAACAAAAACTTTATTGAGTAGATGGTTAGCTCCATTAAACTCAAAAGAACCTTATTTTATTGGACTAAGAGTGAAAGAAATATCAAAACGTTTAAAAGCAATCACACCACCTGATTATGTTGAGCGCCTTCCTCGTGATCTTGAAAAACACTATGCCCATCTGAAAGCCAATGAACTGCAATCATGGCTTCTGCATTATTCACTTCCATGCCTAAAAGGTATATTGCCAGATTTGTATCTTGAGCACTATTCATTGCTTTCAGAAGGAATACATATACTTCTTAGAGATAATATAGATGGTGATGACTTGAATAGAGCAAGATATCTTTTAGATTTGTTTTATAAAAAGTTTTCTCAAATTTGTATGGTGAGGGCTCTTGCGGACTTAATGTTCACAATATTGGAAGACATTTGACTTACTATGTTGAGCATTGGGGGCCTCTTTTTGGGTGGACTTGTTTCTGCTTTGAAGATTTTAATGCACAGTTATTGAATTATGCTCATGGCACTGGAGATGTGACAAACCAGATATTCAAAAGGCATTTTGCATATATGCATATTTCAAAAAAAAGATATATCTGCTTCTCAGAATGAAAACATAGCGTCTTTTTTAAATAAGATGTCTGACAAAAGTAGCAAATGTGTAAAAAAACAAAAAACACAAAACTTTGACATTGTTGGTGCGTTGTGTGACCTGCCAGTGGAACAGGTGGAAAAAGATGATGGTCAGATTTTTGTCAGTATTTTAGTGTTCAACGTATTGAAAACTTGAAAAAAGTGCTCAGAATTTCTGTAAATAATCAGAAATTCTATGGCACTTCATACAAAAAGATGAAAAAAAGGCAATGTAGTGTTGCTTTAACATTTTCTGGTGAAATTGTTTTCGTGAAATACTTTGTTTATAACATTATGGAAAACAGGGTTTTTGCTGTCTGTTGTAGGTTTGAATATGACAGTTCTCCACATATGTTTGAGACTACTGGTCATCATATCTTTGTAATGAAAGAGACCCAACATATTCATGTAATACCAGTAAATGAGCTTTCACAGAAAGTGTTTTTGGTAAAAGTAGGACAAAATTGTTACATTTCTAAAGCTCCAAATCTCTTTGGTTACAGTGTACTAAAATGATGTTCACATGTTTCCTTACTAGTACTGAAACTTGAAAAAATAATTTTGCATGCTATGCTCTAAAACAAGGGCAACTAATTCATCTCCATTTTTGCATCATTCAATGTAAGTCATCACATAATCAAGGGTCTATGAATTCATTTAGTCAACCATTCAACTGGATTTGGTGGTGAAATGGTCATTTGCAGTGCTTGTGCTGTCAAAGGAAATTATCAACATTTGTCGATTTTTTTAATTCTAATGTCAATCATTTAAGTTGTCAATAACAATTGTTGATTATTTTATTCCTGGAAACAAAGAGAACAATTTGCTTAATTTGCCTGGATCAGGCATTCCTCTAAACTCCGACATAAAAGTTAAACAATACATCTAAGTATTATGGGTGAAAAATGCGCCTGTCACTGTTTATCACATTTGTTACTATGCCAGGTGATTGGTGAAAAGCGATAATGAATTAATCTGCTTATCTGGAGTGAGTTAACAGGTCTTGAAGTCAATTACTACTTCTTTTGACAAATGTATATCAAATTATGCGAAAATCTTTATGAAAAACTTATAAAGAAAACAAATTGACTTGGAAAATAGGTAACTGAAAAAAGAAAATGTGAAAACCCATGACAAAACATACACTGAGATGCAATTCATACCCTGTTTTCAGCTTTAATGATGACTGTAAGCAGTCTATTTATACAAGTATATCGATAAAGTGATGTGCAGATACTTAAATATAATTGTCTTAATATTAGAAAAAGCAAATTTTATGAAATAAAAAAATATCGAGTCTACTAATTATGCACAGGGGAAAGGGTTGGGCCTGTCGTCTTGCAATGCAAGCACCAAAACAAGTGTTGAAGAAAATGGATATGGCATTTATAAACAGAAAGAATGCTTAAATAAAAGTACCTTTCAATAGATGTGACCAACATAAAAGAATTTTGTAGATGACTAAAATGAATGATGCTTAATCTTACCCTTTACCACACAATGACACTTCCCACAACACTTTGGAGCAAAACCTTTGAAATCATTGTAAAGACAAGAGAAAATCCCTTAAATTAGCTTTTGTTCTTATTCCACAATGTTCTAATTAATTAATGGGGTCCTGCATGACTCAGTGTTGGAGTGTTTGACTTGTAATCCAGGGGACCTGGGTTCGAGCCACACTAGATTCCCTGGGTTTTTCATGGGAGTGTCCTTGGGCAAGACACTTCAGAGCCCCAGCCTAGTACTGGTGAAACCCAGGAATGACATGAATTATGTGAGCGGTCACCATGATATCACTGAAATACTGTTGAAGGCGTAAAACACCATTCAATCAATGAATCTAATTGATTAATAGTTTCTCCAATATTTTGCACTACATTTGATTTGTTTTCTGAAAATGCTTTCAATTGTGTGACTAAAGTTTTCATATTCATTCAGCAGTTTGTTCAATGCTACATGTTTAAGTCATTTTTGTTGTAAATCCAAATTAATATGCCAAATATGTTTATTAACCCATTACCAGACGACACAAATTTAGAGTGTTCCAAATTGAAACAGATTGCAGACATTTAAAGTGCATTTGATATCCAAAATAAGTGCCATATGGGGTAGAAAATATTGTGAGAAAAGGAGAAAATGCTTGTTGCAAGCAATTTCTTCTTTTCTCACAATGTTTTCCAGAGCTATATATCATTGGTGCGTCAAAATCCGGCATTGTGTGGTAATGGGTTAACCCTTAACCAAAATATCCCGACTTTTAACGACCCTGTTAAAGAAGCCTTTTGAAAACATTGATGGAAAAGGAAAAAATGTTGGTAACCAGTATTTTCTCCCTTTGCCACAATGTTTTCTACCTATCCCGGAAAGAAACTGCTTTTGATATACATTTATTTCGTTGTCTACAAATGCTTTGAATTTGGACCAGTCTTACAATTTGTCGTTTGGGAAAGGTTTAATCTTTTAACCCTTTCCTGAATAGAAAAATTTTTAGACTTCCAAACTGAAAGAGTTTTCAGGTAATGATTTTATATTTGATGGAAATGGCAGGAAGTCAGGGTAGAAAACACTGTGGGAGAAGGAAACATTTCTCGTTACGAGCCATTTTTCCTTTTCCCAGAGTGTTTTCAAAAGACCTATACTGCAGACACGTAGAAACCAGGGCTTGTTTGGGAAAGGGTTAGGACAAATTTCTC
Source organism: Fragum fragum (assembly GCA_946902895.1). NCBI lineage: Eukaryota > Metazoa > Mollusca > Bivalvia > Cardiida > Cardiidae > Fragum > Fragum fragum. The sequence goes on from OX336375.1 coordinate 20,201,405, forward strand.
TATTAATTTTTTGAAATTTTTGGCAACTTGTTTATTTGGGCCAACGCTAGCACTGCATTTGGATTGCAGAAAATTTACGAATTGTCAGCTGGCACAGTCTTGGTTGATACTGTTTGCAGATGCATTAAGCACTTTTTTCACAGAACATGAACAGCATGATTTAAAGCCAAGATTTTCAAAGTTTTGAAAACACCATGGAAAAGGAACTTATTGCTTCTTTGAGCAATAGCTTCCCTTTGAATAATGTCTTCTTGTAAAATGATACAGAGGAGAGCAGAGCAGAAGAGCAATTATGGTGAAGTAGGAGCACAATTTCAGTTGCTTTTCAAAGATGAGGAATTATGGATAATCTTGTCGTTTAACTCTTTACCACACAATCCCAACTTTAACAGCCTAGATAAAGAAAGCCTTTGAAAACATAGAACACGAGAAAATGCTGGTAACTCAAGGTTTTTTCAAAAAACTTCTATCTCAGGGTCGTTAAAATCACGGGTTGTTTAGTAAAGGGTTAAATTCAGATATTTACATGGTGACTTTGCAGTTTTATTAACCTTTTACCACACAATCCTAATTTTTATCATCCCTGAGCAGAGCTTCAGATATTTTTCAAGATTGGTGCGCCAGGATGACCAATGAAGCAAAATACGGCAGGTCATTTTCTGAAATGACGCGCCCAATCGTACTGTATAGAACTAAACACAAATATTCGAAATGTAATGGGACGGGAACCAGACTAGTGTCCGATGAAGTCACCCAGAAACATAGTGATTACACGCTAGAAAATCTATCTAAATTGCACCAAACAGCGTAAATAACTTGCTAATTCTACAAAAGACTTGTTAAGTGTTACATATATCGGTTGACATTGATTCACATCTGTTTGAAAATCATTTAACTCTTTACCATACAGTCCCGACTTTTATTGACCCTGGTCATGAAGCCTTTTAAAAACACTGTAGGATAAGGAGAAAATGCTGGTAACCAGCATTTTCTCCTTTTCCCACACTGTTTTCTGCCCTTCTAATTAGAAATTTCAATTTTTCGGTCACATTTATTTTGTTGTCTGCAAGTTCTGTCAATTTGGACAAGTCTGAAAATTTGTCGTTTGGTAAAGGGTTAAATGTAATTCGAGGCAGACCGCAAGTTGAAAGTGAGATCGGTATTAATTTAGAAAAATAAACTAATGCATGCCACAGATTAAAACGGTCATTTGTAGTCAAGCCTGTGTAGCTTGTTGGTCTGAAGTTCTGATGAAAACAATTAAACATCAGTGTATTATTTCCTCTTCGAAGCCATTTTCCGATGCATTTCTAGGCCTGTCGGGACAAAAAAAACACTTAGGTTTTTAATCAATCAGACTTTATCATAATAGCTATTTGAGCCAAACAATTGCGGATTCAAACAAAAAAATTACACCGACAACCTTCCACTTTTGGAAAGTGGGAAGAGTTGTCTTCGGGGACGCTAAATGAGATGTATTTTCAACTTTTTATTGAAGTCAGGATTTATTCACAACCAAAAAGGATGCACCCAACGGCCGCATTGCCTTGCAAACTTGTGCGCTATTTTTTTTTTTTTTTTTTTTTTTTTGAAATCTTGCGTCATTGGTGCGGGCGCACTGTAAATCTGAAGCTCTGCCTGAGAAAGAGAGCCTCTGAAAAAAATGGGAGGGGGGAATGTTGGTACCTAGCATTTTCTCCTTTTCCTGCTAGGTTTCTACCCTTTATTTCTAGAGTCACATTTATTTCCTTGTCTGCAAGTGTGCTCAGTTTGAACTAGCCTAGAATTTTCTCTTTTGTAAAGAGTAAATTGGAAAAAAGATTTGAATGTGATGTGTATCTGGTAACTATGTAAGATAAATCATCTTAGGACAGAGTTTGTCCATTATTTGAACATGAAAAATGTGCCTAAAGGTTTTGAGTTTTATAAGTAATTCATGTGAACATGATTTGAATGTGAAATGTACCTGGTAACTTTGTAGCTTTATCTTTGTACATGTTTTGTCCCTGTTTTGTACTCGATAACTTGGCTTTTTCTTTTTCTTTTGTTTATGAATTCATGTGAACATGATTTGAATGTGATTTGTACCTGATAACTTTGTAGGTTTATCTTTGTACATGTTTTGTCCCTGTTTTGTACTTGATAACTTGGCTTTTTCTTTTGTTTATGAATTCATGTGAACATGATTTGAATGTGATATGTACCTGATAACTTTGTAGGTTTATCTTTGTACATGTTTCGTCCCTGTTTTGTACTTGATAACTTGTCTTTTTCTTTTTAAATGAATTCAAGCAGCATAATGAACTTGTTTTTTTACATGCTTTGTTTTTGAAAACATTAATCAAATTAGAAGAAATACATTACTAGAGATGATGACAAATAATGTCCTAAATTTAACCTTGGTATGGACATGAAAACTTTTGATTGCTTTTTAGTTTCCGTACTGAAAACAAGTTTTCGTGGTCAAAACACTTCCTTTTTAAAACATGATATGGATGTCATTGTTATGTCCTGAAATGGAAATGAAATTAAGAATTAGAATCTGATATGACCATGTTTTGGCAGGGTAAAGGAGATATTGAAAGGCTGGCGATGATTTGGAAATGATCAAAACATGTCTGTTTCAGGGTATTTCATGGTCATGTATTTCTATCAGGAAATAACATTGCCATATCAGTGGCAACCATGGACCAACCATGGTTGTCACTGATTTGACTGGTCATAAACGCAGGGATGTGTGTTTTAGAGAAAAAAAGAAGAAATAATGTTTGTCACTGTGTGTGAGGGGATACAAATTGCATTGCATGGAAGTGTTATCCTGCATGTTAGTTCCTTTCAACTACATATATTTATATTATTATTAATTTCTCATATTTTGCTAGATGTCAGATTTTTATACTGATACCATACATGTTTATGTGTGTACATTTCTTACAATACAGTTCAATCTTCTCCTCTACTTTTGCTTAACCCATTCCAACACAGCAAAATTTTAGACCGTCCAAATTAAAAGACTGCAGACGGCAATTTCAAGTTGATGGAATTTTAAACTTTTTCATCATTTTGGGTAGAAAACATTGTGGATAATGAAGAAATTGCTTGATACAAGCAATTTCATCATTTTCCACAATGTTTTCAAAAGCTTTTTTCTTGGGGGGCGTAAAAAGGAGGGATTAATTTGTAATGGGTTAAAACACTAGTCACTCTTTCAATCATAAATGATTTATAATCACATGTAATACTAAATGGTTTTGTACAGAGTACACTATTGACTGATGAATGCATATCCATATGTATCCGTTTAGTACAGTTCACCCACCAATCTTTCTTTTTATATTTTGTTTGTTACTCATGTTTTCCTTTAAATCTTAAAACAAATGTTTTGTAAACAATTGAAAACTGATAGCATACAGTGCTCTTAAAAAAAATACTCAAAATATATAATGACAAAGTAGAAAGTTAAGCAGGAAAACCTTGAGAAAGATATCTGTTAGGGCATTTATACTGATTTCATGGTAAAATTAAGCAAAATTATGCACTTTGAGGGAGAAATTTTGAGGAATTTCACTAGGATTTCTCCCTGAATTTTTTTTTGCAATGATCATGGAGCTGATCATGGGTTTTTGTAATCCAAGAGCAATGTACATCATAGTAGTAAATGTATCCCTTTCTCTGTTCCTATCACCAATTTATATCTTTCTCCTTTTTTTGCTAGATGCTCCAGTTTTTCAGTTACTTTTCTCTTATTTACATTCATTTTTGCAAGTTCAGAATGAGCTTTCTTTTGCTTCGAAGCAGCAACATCTTGTAGTTCATGGGCAACTTCTATGCCTAACATGTCTTTCTTTTTAATTGTATTACTCTGTAACTAATGAGTCAATACTCTTCAAGTTGTGTTCAATCTTTTAATTTTTATATCTATGTCTTTATTTTGTTTTTCAAGATCTTTCACTTTCTGCAGTCTTTCTTCTTCATTTTTTTCTTCCTGTTGCCTTTCAGCTTGAATCTGCTCCTCTTTCCTTTTTTCTTCTCTTTCTTTCCTGTTTCTTTCCTGCATTGCTGCCTTATACAATTTATGAGCTGTGCTACAACAGTCAAGGAGGGGCTTTGTCAATGCTATGTTAGATGGTTGTCCACCAGCAGAGTCTACAGCATGCTTTGTCAGCCTAATGCCAATGATAGTTTTCTCTGACATACAAGATTTTTCTTTAGTCACTACTTTCTTGTTCTGTGAAAGACTTCTCTCCGTGTCAGCATTACCATGAGATAATGTAAGTGCGCATTTAATGACTTTGGGTAGTGTTTTGAATCTTGGCTGGCCAAAAGGGTTCTTCAGTTCAAAGACTTTTCCCCAGTACACATCAACTTGATTCTTGATGCCTTCTTTTGACTCCTTGTAGTCTTTTGGAATTTCAATCTCTTGATAAATTTTCCATTCATCAAGGACTAAGCTGATCTCATCTTCACTACAACAGGGTAATTCTGAGGCTACAGTAGCTATCTTCCTTGAAGAACTGTCCTTTTGGTCTGGGTGTGGACATGATAAACTCTTCAGAAGTTTGTTGGAATATGGTAACCTTTCCTGTAGATATGATGTACACTTACAAAAGAAATTTCTCATGCCAATCAAACACTCTTTACGCTGCAGAGGTGTTAAATTTCTCATTTCCACTGCAGTTTGTTGGCAAATATCTATTTCTTCATCTGACTGTTGATTTGACAACTTGTTAATGTCCAACTTAGCTAACTCTGCTTGAAACACTGTTAAGAAACTGTCAAACAGTGGCTTAACTGACTGCAAAAATTCCATTTCAACCTTTATGATGGATTTATCCTTTTTCAGTGCCTCATGGATGTCTTTAAACTTTTTTAGATTTGTTGATCGTTTCTCGTGATTTGGAATATACTGTAAGAAGCACTTTTTCACTGCTGGTAACTGTTCATGTATCCTGTGCAGCGCAGGCACTAGTGAGAGCCACCTCGAGTCAACATGCCTCAGAAATTTAAGGTTCTCCATATTTTCATCTTTCTGGATCTTTTTCAAGTCCTCATCTCTAGCTGGGTACATATGGAAGCAATAAAATACATTCATTGCAAAGTCAAGAGCTCTCATTCCAAACACCTGATTTGCTGCCTTGAAAGCATTATGTACTGTATGAATATAGCAAAACCCAACGTCAACGAGACCAGGGGCGCCAGCTTCTTTAACAGCGTTGTCTATCTTTGACTAGATACTTTTATTTACATTTGGTCCATCCGATGATAGGCATAACAGTTTGGACAAGGGCAACTTTAGGTTACTCACACAATCAATCAGATCTTTAGCAACTCGCTCTGCAAAGGCATGTCCATAGAACAATGAGATCAAATAATGAACTTGAACACATGCTGATTTTTCAGGCCAATATCTAATTAAAATGTCCATCTGCTTTTTGCACTGACCAGAAACAGTTTCATCAAAGTGAATTGTAAAGTAAGCACCAGAGCCTAAAACATCCTTCACAGTAGATTATTGAAAATAAGGTCCAAGTCCATCTGACAAGAGATAGGAAACCTTCTGGTGGCTTATACTAAATGTTTTAGCTATAAATAAGTCTGGAAACATGTTCTGGAACAACTCTGGTGTTTTATCACTAGAACTAAAGCTGTAATTTGATGTTGCACATTTCATTGTCCACAATGCTTCAGCTTTAGCAACCTGCTCCCCCACACCATCCATTTTTCAACAGTTACTGACGAACTAGTAGAGGGTGTTGGGGGAGGTGAGATAGTCAGGTTCTGTTCATCAACTTCTGACTGTTGTTTTTTTCGTGTCAGCCTGACCCCCACTAACCTTTGTGATGAAATTGGTCAAGGGTGCTTGCAATTTAGTTCCAACTGTTTTTCATCACTCCAAAGATGAAGTAAAGACGATCTGTGCTTTTTCCCTGTCGAATGTTGTCTAAGTGCTGCTATGCCATTATTCACGACACATATCTTGGTATGCGGACAAACAATGCATTTAGCATCATACACAGAGTCTGGACAAGGCCTACACCACAAGCTATATAGTTGACCATTTGAATCTCTCTCATTTAACCACCTATCTTGAAATGCCGTTTTGGAATGTTACATGGTCTATGATTTCTGAAAGGTATACAATATGTTATACAAACAGTTTTATTGGTCAGATATATTTCTTAACATCTCTTTTTGTCATTCGATCTTACACAGAACCATATCCAGAAAGGCTTCGCCATGAAATGTGCTGTTTTTCAACCTCAATTACTGATTAAATGCATCATGATTCTTGTAAAATTTATGACTCAATGAAAAGAAATATTCTGACCTCAGAAATTCTTTAGTTGCCTGAAACTTCCTTTGGTAACACCTATCCAAAGATATTAACACAAGACTAAAACATTTCTAAAAAATGATGCATCAACTGAGATCTAAGGATCCAGGAGCAGTAGCAAGTGCCCTCAGTTTGCTTCCTTGGGCAAAATTTGTCGAAACTTGATACTAACCATGAATAGATAAGGGTCATTGAGTCCAGAAGCCCTGCCTCTGTTGATGGTCTGATGAAGAAGAACATCTGAAAACTCAAAGAAAAGCTAGAAGAGAGGGCCGCTGGCCCTGGGGCGGTCACCTGAGATAAAGGCTCTTTTTCTTTCAACAGTCTAATTTCATGTTAAGGTTAGGATTATGAAACAAGTGGGCCACAATTACATATAAAGAGTATGAACAAGGGGATCAATAAGTCTAAATGACAAATTCCAAGGCATTAGTGCTGATTTGAAAGAAGGAAAAAACTTTTTCCATAGGTTAAAATTTCAGAAATAAGAAAGAAGTCTATGAACTGATGCTTCATGCCTATAACCCCCCCCCCCCGGAGGCCCGAGGATCATGATTTTAGCTATTTTGTAAGAGATCAACATACTGATGCGACATGCAAAATATCTAGGCTCTGCGCCTTCTGGGTAAAGAGGAGAAGATTCTAAAAGATTAGTTAAAAAAATTCACTTTTGTTGCCATGGCAACCATAGTCTTTAATGGATTTCAAATCTTTTAGCTAATTTTAAGGGGGACCACCTAAGCAACATTTCTGTCAAATTTGGTTCAAATTGGCCTAGTGGTTTGGGTGGAGTTGTCATTTAAAAAATCGTTCTTTATATTCTATATAACCCCCCCCCCCGGGGCTCTGCCCCTGGGGACCCGAGGATCATGATTTTAGCTATTTTGAAAGAGGTCAATATACTGATGCTTCATGCAAAATATCAAGGCTCTACGCCTTCTGGGTAAAGAGGAGAAGAATTATAAAGATTATTTTAAAATTTTACTTTTGTTGCCTTGGCAACCAGAGTTTTTTACGGATTTCAATTCTTTTAGCTATTTTTGAAGGGGACCACCTAAGGAACATTTCTGCCAAATTTGGTTCAAATTGGCCAAGTGGTTTTGGAGGAGATGTCATTTAAAAAAAACGTTCTTTATTTCTATATAAACCCCACCCCCCTGGGGCTCCGCCCCTGGGGACCCGAGGATCATGATTTTAGCTTTTTTGAAAGAGGTCAATATACTGATGCTTCATGCAAAATATCAAGGCTCTTCGCCTTCTGGGTCAGGAGGAGAAGATTTTTAAAGATTATTTTAAAATTTTACTTTTGTTGCCTTGGCAACCAGAGTTTTTAACGGATTTCAATTCTTTTAGCTATTTTTGAAGGGGACCACCTAAGGAACATTTCTGCCAAATTTGGTTAAAATTGGAACAGTGGCTTGGGAGGAGATATCGTTTAAAGAAATTGTTGACGGACGACGCACGACACACGACTGACGACGGACGGACAAAAGGGGATCACAATAGCTCACTTTAGCACTACGTGCTCAGGTCAGCTAAAAAGCACAAACAGCTGTTAAGAATGCATCTTCAAAACATTTACAAGCACCAGAAAGCAAACACTGGTCTTGAGATTATTCATCAGACCTTATTTGCAAAAATATGGGTTTTTGTAGAAAAATATAGCTTATTTATAGGTTTTAAGCCATTTTTGGAGTAAAAAAAAAAGGTATTATAGGTTTTTACTCAATTTGACGCAAAATTATAGGGTTTTATAGGTTTTGCTAGGAGGCCTGTGCAGACTATGCAGGTGCCTTTTATGGCCACATGAATTAACTTTAATCAAACAGTAGACAACCTGTAAAAGCATGTTACTTAACCCAATCCCACTCAATCGCGCTTTTGAAACATCCCAAGAAAATAGCTTTGTAAAACATTGTAGTCAATGAAGAAATTGCTTGTAACAAGCAATTTCTTCATTGTCAACACTGTTTACTATCCTACAAGACAAAGGTTTGTTAATTGCACTAGTCATAATTACCTTTGACAGAGAATATTACTTAATAAAAGCATGCTTTGCTAGGTCACAGTACTTTGATTAATCATATACAGTATTTGATATTATAATCAAAGACGAGTATCAAAGACGAGTATTAGAGGAGTCAACTTTGACGAAGCTGGGGTGGGCGTTTATTGGATATTATAGTTATTGAGGATTCGAATACTAAAAGGTTTTTGGTAGAAAGATTACCGGCAAAAAATAAAGCATTAGAACGTTAACACTTTAATAGTTAAGACGATGTGGGGATTAACATCCTATTTTATCCCACTCTATCTATGGCAAGTGTGAATTTCTGCTCATCCCCTTCAAATCCTTAGTCATGTGTGAAGTTGAATTAAGTATTTCATTGGTTTGTCCAAAATATAAAAGAAGAAGACACAACTTACTCGATAGTCAATTTATACAATATAAAGCATGCATTAATTCATTTACTTCAACAAAAATGCACTAGAAATCTAACACTTTATGTTGACCATATCATGTATAATTTTAAAATTATAGGTAGGTATCAATGTTGTTTTTTTAATGTCTCTGATTTTAACTATTTTTATTCCCTTTCATAAGCTATTTACATACAATATTCTAGAAATCAGTTTGGCGAAAATCAGTTGTCGTTAATGAAGACAAACCAGGGTATTTCACTAAATGTTGTTAATCTATTTTTAGATTACGACGAGATAGTTTCTAGGAATATTTGGTCGACCGTATAGTGCGTATAACCGTTGGAATCACGCATTCAGTTTGAATTCGCTTAAACCAACATCATCGTGACGTCATCAGGAAATAAATTCGCCAGCCGGTCTTCAATTCTGTTAAGATATGTCAAAAACTGCTGTAGGAGTTAATGTGAATATAGACAACTACTTTGCTTGCACAAAAAACTGATTATTTGTAAGAACGTCTTTTCTTTGCTCAGTTCTTTTACAAGCTTTACCTAACAGGTGACTTTTGGCCGAGATTAGGTCACTAGCGATTTGATTACTTCTGCAGTCAACGACTAAGGTGAGCACTGTAGGGCAAATCGCTCTCTTGCTTCTTCTACTTGGACCAATCTAAAATTGTGTGGTCTACCAGAATTTATTTATGTGGCAACAAAGTTAATAAGATATCATTTGAATGACAATATACATGTATATTAAACAATGCCCCAAAATAATGCAAGGGAGATAGCCCATTTTGCAAAATGGCAAAACCCCGACACTATGCGCAAGAAGTTGCAAATGACATTTCAAAGTGTACTAAAATTGGAAACTAAGTGCCAAATAATAGAAAACATTTTGAGAAAAGGAAGATGTAACTTCCCTTTTCTCACAATGTTTTCAATTACTATATTTCTTCAGGTTGTAAAAAGCAGGAAATACAGTACAATATAAGATCCCTGCAAAATGGTAAAACCCCGACCATATGCGCAAGAAGTTGCAAATGACATTTCAAAGTGTACTAAAATTGGAAACTAAGTGCCAAATAATAGAAAACATTTTGAGAAAAGGAAGATGTAACTTCCCTTTTCTCACAATGTTTTCAATTACTATATTTCTTCAGGTTGTCAAAAGCAGGAAATACAGTACAATATAAGATCCCTGTCTTTTCTGCTCTTTGGAGCAGTTCTTAGTTGAGATATAGTAGTTGATCCATTATCTGGCATGTTACAGTTATCAATTGATTGATTGGTTGAATTGGGTTTAACGCCACTTTTAACAGTATTTCATGTGGCTACTGGAGCAAATTACGATGGATTCCTGGTATTTCTCACACAAGTACGACCACTACATCCTTTTCTAGCCTCCAGCTGCTATCCAACTTAGCTTTACGATTATCCACCTGTTGGTGAGAGACAAATGTCGGAAAGGATATGTGCCGCCGCCGGGGATCGATCCCGTGACATCCAGCGATATTTGAAGATTTTGAAAATGACATCATGTACATTGTATTAATATTTAATCAACCTATTACCAGACGACAAAATTTTAGACTGGCCAAAACTGAAAGGAGTACCACAAAACAAAAGTTAAGAGTTTTATTATTATTATTTCAACTTCTTTGGGATGAAAACATTGTGGAAAAAATTAAAGAAATTGTTTGGTTAAGGCAATTTCTTCATTTCGCACAATATAAGCAAATTTCTTTACTTGAAGGACTTTGTAAAGCTTTATATAGTGAGAATTTGTTAAAACAGAAGAAACAGTAAAGAAAGAGGAGAATCGCAAGTTAATTAAAACAGGTTCGTACCAAAAAAAAAAAGTTACAGACGACAATATATTGTTCATGAAACGTGATAAATCTTTGGTGAAGAAAACATTCTCGAAAATGAAGAAATGTATTAATACAAAGAGTATCTTCATTTCTACAGTATTTTACTTAGCCTTTTTCTTGAGAAGCTTAATAACGTCTGAATGCATTAGGTATTGTCTTGGTTTTATATTCATTGTTCAATGGACTCATTCCTTAACCAATTAACTCATTACAATTAAATCTAACATTTTAATGCCACTCTAGGACTGATTATAAATTGATGAGGTTGAAGACGGCAATTCAAAGTGAAGAAGAAGTACATTATTTCAAGGAATTAGTTGGCATATTTACATTAAATACAGGCAAATAAGTAAAACTCTTTTGCTACCATAGGTTTGCCTTACACTGTGGAACAGATTACCAGATGCATATGGCAACTTGAGAAATAGTGGCTTACTTATATTACCCAGTGAAAGTCTTTTCTCAAGGTATAAGAACTGTTTGCATCAAAGTCCTAGAATCAATAGAGAAATTTTCCACTGGATCAGAAAAATTTGATGGTCTTATTCTTGATTAAATGTCTGCACAAGAAGATTTGATTTTTTTTTTAAAAATAGTTGTTTCAATTCATGGCCTTGTTGAAATAGGCCAATTTGCTTAAAGTTAGGTATCGATTTTTTTTTTTCATGTCACAGATATCAATTATTTTTATTTCCTCTCATATACTATTTGAATACAATATGCCGCAAAGTAGTTTTGCAAAAATCTGAGGTCGCTTATAAGAAAAAAGCAGGGTATTTCCCTAATAGCCTAGGTAGGATATTAATCTATTTTTAGGTCCGAGACAGTTGCGAAGAATAAAGGACATTCACGTGGCGCTAATAACCCTTGGTACCTTGCATTTAGTTTAAATTACATCAAACCAACGTCATCGTTACGTCACCAGGAGTTATGTTCGCTAGCTGGTCTGTAAAGATCAGTCCAAAACTGTCGTAAGCGTTTTAACGAATATAAATACATACCATAATTTTGCGTTTAGCCTTTCATGTGACATAATTTAGGACTTGGCTGTTTCGCTAGTAAATTTGTTACCTTGATTTGACTTTGGTCATATGCAAATGAGGTCATTCGATGTCGACAGCCGAATTCCGTGATATCTAAAACTAACCTGGAATTCATCTGAACCTTTCCGATATAACCACAAAAAGCCACTTTAGGGCTATTAGTTTATCACCAAGACAATACCTGACCTAATTAACGTATTAAATGTTTGTTTGATTCTATTTTCGGATGACTTTTGTGTATCATCCAACAGATTCTGAAAAATGCTAGTGAAATGTATGATATGGTATGGCAAGTGATATATAAATCAATTGGATTTGATTTTTATACAGGTTATGCTTGGCGCAGCAATAACAGGATATTTCAAATGACGTACTGGATGCAAGATAAAAGGTATTTCCCAATAGTTAGCCCATACTAACCAAGTCAAAGGGTTAGTTTAATGATTGATTATTCACATTGTATTAAAAAAAATAGAATCAAACAACAATCCAACAATTACGCAATAAATGAAACTGTATTAGGACAATATACTGTTTCTAAAAAGAACAGTGCATCAAATAAAAGAAAATCATGACAACCTTTCAATTTCATCTGCCCAAAAGCACGCAGCCATATCCCCCCCCCCAAAAAAAAAATCATAACAAAATTAATAAGAAAACTATACTCGAGGCTTTAAACAGTAGATAAGAATGACGATTAAAACTATAAGAATGCGGTAAGCCTGTCCCCCCGCTACGTAAATTCGGTCACAACCTATTTTCGGTCAGCCCTGGAAAAGGCATACGAATTCCGGTTTACCACGCACGCGCCGAAATGCTCACGCCGATTTGTTTGTTTTGGCAACACTCAAGCGATCCGCAACACTTTCTCGGCGAAAATGGATATAAGACAGGTATTGTACACGATTTATACATTTTTATCGAAAAAGTAACATAGTTTTACTATTCCCATATTATCATAATTGGGTAGAGGGTAATTTTATTTTGTGTTTACTAACCTTAGATATTCATTACTGTATTTCTTTATTTCAGCCTAAACCAGCAAAAAGAGGTTGCTATCGCCCACATGACCCAGACCAAATATAAAGGGCAGTGAATGCAGTATACATTGACATTTCTGTAAGGAAAGCAGCACAGCAGTTCAACATTCCAAAGTCTACTTTGATTGATAGAGTCAGGGGGAGAACAGATATTGATTGTGTCAAGTCTTGTGTACCTCCCCTGTTTACAGAGGAACAAGAAGCACTTCTAAAAAATCACTTGGTTACGATGGCAGAGGTTGGGTATGAGTACAGCAGACAAGAGACCATTAACTTGGCCAGTGACTATACCATCCACCTAGGTATAAGAGATTTGGAACAGCCATTGACGGGCAGATGGTTGCATGGCTTTCTTGAACGTTTTCCTCAGCTGAAAGTGAAGAAACCCAGGAGCCTGGAATTTTCCAGAGCCTGTAGTGCCACTAGACCAGCAATTGTTAATTACTTTAAGGAACTTGATAGAATAATGAGGAAATATAATTTGCATGACAGACCACACTTAGTGTTTAATATTGATGAAAAGGGATTGAGACTAGAGCATAAACCACCAAAAGTATTAGCTGGCAAGCATTACAAGGCACAGGCTGTGACAGCTGGGAGATCAAAAACTCAAAAACTGTCATACTGATAGGTTGTGTTAGCGGCGTAGGACAGCAGATCCCACCATTCTTCATCTTCCTCGGTGCACGGATGGTCGGTGAGCTCATGGAAGGCGCCTCTCCTGGAGCTGTTGGCACAGTGACACCATCTGGATGATCCAATACAGTATTTTTTGAAGACTATATAAAAAAACATCTGATTAAATATCTGTCATCTAGGAGCTCAGAATCACACGTCTTAATCTTATACGATGGACACAAGAGTCATGTTTCTTTATCACTTATAGTGTGGGCCAAAACAGAGTACATTATTCTCTTTGTATTGTCACCACACTGCTCACATTTATTACAGCCCCTTGATGTTAGCTGTTTTGGTCCATTTGAGATATCCTGGAATGCAGCTTGCCACAAGTACATTGGAGAGTCTGGTGGACACATGGTTACACGAAATGAAGCATGCAAGATAGCATGCAAAGTTTATTCATCCACCCTTACAGTTACAAATATTCAAGTAGCATTCAGAAGATGCGGACTCATACCTTTTAACTCTGATATCATCAAGGATCATCAAGTTGCTCCTTCATTATCGTTTTCAAAACCATCTATGTCAAACACTTCTAATAAAGAACCATCAACAGAAGATGCTATAAAATTCTTGGAAGAAAAGGGAGGTAAATTTCTGGAAAATGTTGCAGTGGCCAAGAAACAAAGAAAAACCCTAAGTAAAGTTGTGTCAGGGAAAGCCATTACAGAAGATGATATTATTTCCAAAATAAAAGAACATGCAAACAAATATAAGCCCAAAAGAAACAAAAAAAAAACCCTAATAAATCTACATCACCAAAACCAAGCACTAGTGGAATTTCTTCATCAAAGCCTACAAAAAACCAAGGAAGTCATTGGTATTGGCAGAATCCATTCCAGACAGCTCAGATAATGAAGTACCTGATTCTGGAAAGTGTATAATTTGCAAAAGGGTCGAGCCAGTCACATCAAAAAACCCTTATATTCTTCTTATAAACTGGGGAAAATGTGACGGATGTAATGGATGGGTCCATCTTGCATTTTGCAGTACTATTAGGGTTCTCAGAAGGGTTGACTCATTTCTCTGTCCAAACTGTGTTCTCACTTTTAGCCCACAAATTCATCAAGCTCTCTTGCACCTGAATTTTTTAATCTGTTGACTTAGTTTGGTACAAGTTCTTAATGATTTTTAGCTGTTATCCTGTAATATTGACTGTTGTGCACATTTTCCAAATGTTAACAATGTTGTGGCACTTAATTTTTCTTGAATAGTATAGAAATAGAGAATAACCGAATATAGGATCTAAAAATAGAAATTACGTATTTGGGCGCACATTTTTAATTTCGTAAATCTTTGACATTTTGATGGTGTTTCAATCAATAGAAATGGATTAATAGGAGGAAATAGGGTACAGAAACGGATTTTAATGGTAAGATTTGCCTATCGTCTTTTGTTATTTTTTTAAAAGACGGTTATGAATGTAAGTGAATTAGACTAGACCAGCATTTTTACTATGAGAAATTTTTTTGTGTAACTTTTCGGCGTAAGGGCGCCGCAGCAAATGATTTGATTGGTCAAAATTGCCTGGGTCAAAGGTCAAGAAGAAAAAATAAAATCTAAATTAAATTCTGGATACAGAATAACTAATTTTAAAATAAGATCACACCGAAACGGTATCGGCTTTGAAAAAAATCTTTTTATTTTTACTTTAGGTTATTCACTCCGACGGATCCATCTGTCATCGTCCTTTTCGCGCGTCTTGGTAAGTCAAATTTAAATCTACTATTTAACTCAAAGCTCAATATAATTTGAATGAATTTTTGTGCATTTGACTTTTTTATTATTATTATTATGATTTTTTTGATTGAATAAACACTGCGTTAGTTTGTACTAAAACCATAATCGCATTTGACATAGGGCAGGCTGTATGGGTGGGTGGGGTGACCTCCACTGGACTTGGGAATGAGTTGACGGTAAGCCCTTTCTCATCCCTAATCAGTTTCGAACCTTACTCTAATCAACACTGGCTTTGATAGTTTTGACTCTCAGAAGTCATGATAGAAACTTCTTTGAGAAAAAGAGAAATTGCTACTTATCATCAATTTCTTCTTTGCCAGGAAATTCTGGCCTTTTTGACACTGGGCCTTTTTGTACACTAGGCCTTTTTGTCACTGGGCCCTTTTGACCCTAATTCTTTTCTCATAAGCAAATTCTCTTTTTCACACAATATTTTCTACCTCATAGGATGTTTTCATTTCAAATTGAAAACAATGCCATCTGCCACCTCTTTATTTTGAACCAGTCTGAGATTTAAAAACAGTGAAGGATTTAATTTGGAACTGTCCAAATTTTTGTGGTCTGGTAAAAGGTTAATTTGTTTATATGGTTGCTAATACTTGAAATCTATTCAGACTGCTAGCTTTGTTGTGAAGGTCCGTTTTTGTGAATGAAAACATTGTTGTGTCATTGTTCATGAAAGAGATGGATAATCAAGAAATAAATTATTTCTTTATTATTAATCTTTTTAAAGCTCAATTGGTGACAAGGGTTTTAAATTTTATCCCCATTTCCCATGCTTGCAATGCAGAGGGTAAAAAATCCCAATCAAAAATCTGAGTGGGACACTGATGGCAGGGATTAAAAGGAGTTAAGGACCCAGGTTTTGTGAGCCTGAAACTTACAAATTTGTAGCCAGGACTCTCAAACTTTTCTGATGTAAGTTCAATGAATCCTCTTAGACTCGCCCTCAACTTCAGGAGGGAACTGTTTAAGGTTTTTATGGCCATAGCTGTCAATTAGTTTTCAACATTTAACCTCAGGGCTTTGAATGGAATGTTTTAGGATACAGGCTGTGCTGTACCACAGTTGGTAGGGTGTAGGACTCCTAATCATGGGGTCACATGTTTGATTCCTGGCTACAGAAAAATTCTCTGTAACATTAATCTACCACCAATAGGTGGATTATGGTGAACCTAAGTTGGATGAGCAGCTGTAGGCTTAGAAAGGATAAAGTGATATTACTGTTGTACCAGGAATCCTTGCTTGTATGAAAATATTACCAGGAAAACGCCTGGAATTTAGACGGTTTACGCCCTGAAATTGTCAAAAAATCCGATTTTCATGCCATTGCTAGACGGACATGGAATAATGAAAAAAACGCCTAGGAAAATCTGAATATCCGCCTTATTCTTAACAGGAAATTTGAAAACAACTTAGACGGAAAATTAAAGCCGTGTTGTAAAGGCGGAAAAGTAAACTTAACTTTTAAAATTACCAGGAAAAATTGTCTCTGAATATTTCTAGAGATTCTCATAGGCGGAATTTCGACTTAGTCACTTTTACTAGATGGATTTTTTGTCTCTGGCAATTTTTCTAGGCAGAATTTCAGACTTAGCTTTTTAAAACTGTTTATTGGCGCATTACCACACAATCCCTACTTTTTATGACCCTGAGAAAGAAGCCTTTAGAAAAGATTGTGGGAAAAGGAGAAAATGCTTGTAACCTGCATTTTCTCCTTTTCCCGCTATGGGTTGTACCCTTCACTAAACAAATTTCAGATTTTCGGTTACTTTAATTATGTTGTCTGCAAATGCTTTTGATTTGGACAAGCCTAAAATTTAGTTATTGGGTAATAAGTTAACCAGAGAGACTTAGGAACTAACAAGTCACTTCATTTTGTCACTCTTTCCTTTCCAATTAACCTAAAAACAATAACTTTCAGATCATCAATTTTGACAGCATCTGCAGAAAAACATCCAGAATTTGTTCTTATCAAACAGAACAAAAGCATTTCTGTAAATTAAGGGTTAAAAAGTTGTGGAAAAATGCGGTATTACAGGTTGCAAGTCAACATTTTTTCTCTGCACTAGCTGCAAACAAATTTTTTAAAACTCTTTACCAAACGACAAAATCTTAGGTTTGTCCAAATCAAAAACATTTGCAGACAACCAAATAAAACTGACTGAAAATTTGAAATTTGTTTTGTGAAGGGTAAAAAACATTGTGGAAAATGGAGAAAATGCTGGTTACCAGCATTTTCTCCTTTTCACACAATGTTTTCTAAAGGCTTCTATCTCAGTTTTGTCTAAGTAGGGATTGTGTGGCAACGGGTTGAAATTGCTTCTAAACTATTCCTCTTTCTGATTTGTGTCATCAACATTTGAGGAAGATTAGAATGACATACAATCTTTGCAAAACCATCTTTCCTGCTACAGGCAAATTCATTACCCTGGGACAACTCTTTTCTCTTTTCTACTTTTTAGTTACAGAACACAATGGAAATTTGATTTCAACAAAAAAATTGACATTTTATATTTCTTTTAAATGTATATAAGCCTGAAAGACCCTCTCATCCTTTTGCTTATAAAAGTATTTGTCTGAAAAAGTAACCAATACTTCTAGCTCACTGCTTAAAGAATAAAGACCACAAATGAATAACAAGACCACCACATGAAGATGCCACGCTCTCCTGCAGATGCTGATAGTGAGTGAAAATTCCACGTTTAAAACAGGCTTACCGGTTACTCGAATGCCTTGCCTACCTTGTTCTCTCCCTAGTCAGATTCAAGTGTGTTGGGAAATTTACCAACATACATTTTCCTTTCGTTTTTTAATGAAATCAACATACATGATGAAACTATGTTACATGCTGGAATAACTTGAACCTTATTGGTTGAATTCACTGCTAGTATGTTGGCATTTGAATCATACTTTTGACATTTTAAACAGTCCAAGATTGCCAAACTACTTTCCGAACTTATTGGATTTTGTGTGCTGAAGAAAAAGCGTACTTTTCCAAACTGTTTGTTACTCTTGGCAGCATCCACATACTCAACAACTGAATTGTCTCTCTTAATCATACGGGTATATGCTGTTCCATATATCAAACTACCATTCAGTTCAATGCGGTTAAATGACAAAAATTTATTTTGTAAATGAACAGCACCAAGGTAATGCCGAAGAGCATTAGTCTCATCATCCTTAAGAACTTTTTCTGAAATGCCACCAAGAACATGGAATCCGTTGTTAATTCTTAAAGTTCTTTTTAACACTGCTGGTGTCTCTATTGAAGTATAGAGCCTTTCTAATTCTGTTCCCTTTTCTACACATTTGTTTTTTAGCTCAGGTAGTTTCTGCACAAAGGAAACCCCAGTTAAAATCTGATTATCGAAGTTTTGAGTTCCTCTTATCATTTTGAGGAAAACACCATTCTTATCTTCAAAACTGGAACAGCTACTTGTATACAATGGTCCTAATTTTCTCACACAATCAGGCAAATGTAAAAGTTGATGCAAGTTCAATCTCATAAAACAGGAATCATAATAATGAGAAAATTGCTTACAAAACTCAAAAAAACATTTCCTCAGCTCTCTTCAAATCAGATTCATACGAACCAGATTTCAAAAGAATGTGCATAGAGTTCACCAACAGTATGTAGTGTGCAAATCGTGCATCATCTGGTATTCCATGAAGAACTGAAGCACTGTAAAACAGAAGAAATGACCTATATTCTGATGCCTTCCAGTGCTGCAGATCTATAATGGACCTTGGAAGTCGTTATGTCTAAAGTAGGCCTGATACTTGTTAATCTCTCATTGATAGTTGAAAGGCTTGCATACAAACTGAATGGCTTTCCCTTGTATTTTGTAGTACACCAAAGCTCTAAAAGAAGTTTTTCAACCCCCAACAAAACACCGTGCATATAGCCAATGGCTATTCCATTAACTAGGCTGAAACATGGAAAAAGGCTCAAGAGTGATTGGCCTTTTATTCCTTTTCAGCTCTTCCTGTGTTTTCTGCTTCATTAGAGTAATGCATTACATTTTCATCAGTCCTTTGAGGTCCCTTTGGGTCATCCACATCGTAGGGAAAAACACGAGTATGGCCCCTTCCAACTGCAGCAGATTCCCCTTGTTGTTCACATTTCCAGCAAGCAAAACCTCCATTGTACTGTATATGGTTACACAGTAAACTTCGAGCTGGCAAATCTGCTGTACCACTCAGTAAAATTCCTCTACATGTAGATTTTCCAATATCTGTTGAAAGGAACTGAAATCCGTCATGCATTTCACCAAAAGTTTCCTGAAATGGTTTCAGGAAAGTACTCATTGATGGCTTTTTTGTTCCAAACCAAAGACTGGCCAGGATTATGTTTTCTTTCTTCATTCTTAACTTAAAGGGAAGTTCATTAATTACTAAAAATAATGGCCAAACTGAAACATTACTGCTTTTGAATACTGCTGCTCCATCTGTATTGAAAGTAAATGACAAATTTGTTTTTTCCCTTAGAAATCCTCCATTCTGAAAGTGTGATTGGTAAAGTTCACCATCGTATATATCTTCATAACTGCCAAAGGGTACCTGTCTTTGGAAACGATGTTGTAGGTTGTCATAGAAACCTTCTTGTCCAAATAATGTTTGAAGTTGATCTTTTAATGGCATTTCGATGATGTAACTAGCAATGTCAAATTGCTTTCCACATTTGTCATGAGGACATTCTTTAACTGCTTGATCTTTTACAACAATATGGCAGTGAGGACAGTAATAGTGGAAAATGAGGGGGTTTTTCAACTTTTTGAAAAACATTTTGAAATCATGTATTGTGTTGCACAATATATGTCCACTTGGCAGAACGAATGACAGAATATTCAAAAGCTGCTGTGTTGCATCACCAATTAGGTTGTACTTGGTTGTAAAAAGAGCTAACAGCAACATAAAGGAGCCAATGGTAACAGAACTGCCTGGGAATAATGGTCGCTTGTCATTATCTTCTGCTGGGTAATTGTCACTATCACGTAGAGTAAGTGGAGGGGATATCATTTCTGCAACACTTTCATTAATTGAGTCGAGCATACAGTCATCAGGAGTTTCTCTATCGGTACTTTTCAGCATGTACAGAATGTTTTCCAAATCCTGACTAATGTCTTCTGGAATGGAATCTTTTGATTCAAATGTTTGAACAGAACAGCCATCTTGTCTTGCTTCCTCTCCAACCGCCTGATATTCATTATCCTGAAAGAGTAAAACATTCCAAGTGGTATCTCAAATAATCATAACAAAATGAAGGGGAGAGAAAATGCTATTTGTCACTCATCCCTTCCCTCAAAATATTTTCAAATTACGTGCAGATAGGGCTGAATAGTTTTGGAGATATGTTCCGGACAAAATTCAAGTATGAAAAAAGACAAAGGGCAATAACTAAAAAATTAAGCAAGCAAGAGTTATGGTTCCTGTGCACTGCACTCCCCCTCAGTGAGATCTATCCACCCATGAAATTTCATAACCCTAGCTAGAATAGTTTTGGAGATATGCTCCGGACAAAATTCAAGTATGAAAAATGACAAAGGGCAATACCTCAAAAATTAAGCAAGCAAGCATTATAGTTCCTGTGCACTGCACTCCCCCTCAATGAGATCTATCCACCCATGAATTTTCATAACCCAGTCTAGACCAATTTTGGAGATATTCACCAGACAAAATTCTAGTATGAAAAATAACAAAGGGCAATAACTCAAAAATTAAGCAAGCAAAAGTTATGATTCCTGTGCACTGCACTCCTCCTATGTGAGATCTATCCACCCATGAAATTTCATAACCCTAGCTAGAATAGTTTTGGAGATATGTTCCAGCAAAATTCAAGTATGAAAAACGACAAAGGGCAATAACTCAAAAATTAAGCAAACAAGAGTAATGATTCCTGTGCACAGCACTTCCCCTTGATGAGATCTATCCATCCATGAAATTTCATAACCCTAGCTAATATAGTTATGGAGATGTACTCTGGACAAAATTCAAGTATGAAAAACGACAAAGGGCAATAACTCAAAAATTAAGCAAGCAAGAGTTATGGTTCCTGTGCACTGCACTTCCCCTATGTGAGATCTATCCACCCATGAAATTTCATAACCCCAGCTAGAAATGTTTTGGAGATATTCACCAGACAAAATTCAAGTATAAAAAAAAGCAAAGGGCAATAACTCAAAAATTAAGCAAGCAAGAGTTATGGTTCCTTGGCACTGCACTCACGCTGGATGAGATCTTACCTCCCTTGAAATTTCATAACCCTTGCTAGAATAGTTATGGAGAAATGCTCTGGACAAAATTCAAGTATGAAAAACAACAAAGGGCAATAACTCAAAAAGTAAGCAAGCAAGAGTTATGGTTCAGTGCACTGCACTCCCCCTCTGTGAGATCTATCTACCCAAGAAATTTCATAACCCTAGCTAGAATAGTTTTGGAGATATGCTCCAGACAAAATTCAAGTAAGAAAAATGACAAAGGGCAATAACTCAAAGAATAAACAAAAACAGTTATAGTTCCTGTGCACTGCACTCCCCCTCGATGAAATCTATCCACCCATGAAATTTCACAACCCAAGCTAGAACAATTTTGGAGATATTCGCCAGACAAAATTCATGTATGAAAAACAACAAAGGGCAATAACTTAAAAATTAAGCAAGCAAGAGTTATGGTTCTTGCCCACTGTACTCCCCCTGGATGAGATCTATCCACCCATGAAATTTCATAACCCTAGCTAGAACAATTTTAGAGATACGCTCTGGACAAAATTCAAGTATGAAAAACAACAAAGGGCAATACCTCAAAAATAAAGTGAGCAAGAGTTATGATTCCTGTGCACTGTACTCCCCCTGGATGAGTCTATCCACCCATGAAATTTCATTACCCTTTCTAGTATACTTTTGGAGATATGCTCCGGACAAAATTCAAGTATGAAAAACATCAAAGGGCAATAACTCAAAGATTAAGCAAGCAAGAGTTAAAGTTCCTTTGCACTGCACTCCCCCTTGATGAGATCTATCCACCCATGAAATTTCATAACCCTAGCTAGTATAATTTTGGAGATATTCACCGGACAAAATTCATGTATGAAAAACAACAAAGGGCAATAACTTAAAAATTAAGCAAGCAAGAGTTATGGTTCTTGCGCACTGTACTCCCCCTGGATGAGATCTATCCACTCATGAAAATTCATAACCCTAGCTAGAATAGTTTTGGAGATATGCTCTAGACAAAATTCAAGTATGAAAAACAACAAAGGGCAATAACTCAAAAAGTAAGCTATCAAGAGTTATGATTTCTGCGCACTGCACTCCCCCTTGATGAGATCTATCCACCCATGGAATTTGATAACCCTAAGTAGAATAGTTTTGGAGATATGCTCCCGACAAAGAACGACGCCACAAGCCCGCCCGCCACGGGTGATCCCATAATATGTCCCATCTTTGATGGGCGTATAAAAATGGCCAGAAAATAGTGTACCTATTATGTACAGTTATCTTACAAAAACAACCTACTGTCAACTACTGGTTCTCTGTCAATGAAAAGTTATTTGAAACTGAGCCTTTAATATTAAACTTTGTTTAACCCATTATAGCACAATCATAATTGGGAGAGGGGGACTGGTTGTTTCATTTCTCCTCATCCAACTATTTTTTCTATCCTTCCTGCGGTAACTTCATGGTTTATCCATAGCCATTTATCTATTTAAAACAAATTCTACGAGGGTTTTTTTAAAACGGTAATCAGAGTTTCAAACCCAATTAAAACCAAAGATATTTCAATATAGGCCTATCTTAGTCATAGAGAAAACTAATAATAATCTCACACCCACACACACACCCAATAAAAAAAACAACAACAAACGTGGTGCGAAGTGGTGAAAATTATGAAGAGACAATACGAAACAATTACTACACAAATGACCGTAATTCGCCTGTTCACACATATTATAATCAAAAGAAATGTAATGGTTACTGTAGAAGTAAACTTTATTTTCAACTTATTTTGCGGAAAATTGTGGGTGCGAAAAACGGAGTGGTCCGCGTTGACTTACCATTGATGTTGATGGCTGATTGTCAAACTGAGACTGAGCGGCCATATCCTTTCGCCAGCTTTTCGCAATCTCGTCAGAATCTATTTCACAGTCGTATTTGTGCCGACCATAAGGTCCCCTTCGCCTTCTTTTTCCATTAGTAGACATTTTATGATGTGTGTTTGGGCGTTGTCTGCGCATGTCATATTCTCCGTCAGTATTTGAAAATGCCACTTATCGGAAGATAACGGTGATTGGGCCCAACTACCTGGTCACGTGAGTATAATACATGACGTAATAGGTTGACGTCACGTGACAGCGGTCATGATGCTGGTGCCATACCTCGCTTATCTTTATTATTAGTGATATCCCCCTAGGCATCGATTGTGTCATCAAATTTGAACCAACAGTCCAGACAAAGAAAGTTTATCACGCCGATTCCAGCATGTTTGCGGTAATATACTGTCCAGATGACAAGTTCTTAGTGGTTCTTGGAGAGAAAAGCAAAAAGTTGACATTGCTGGGAAATTTCAAAGTGAAAGAATGTGTGAAATTGACTTGGGGAAAATTGGTCTACGACGGCACCATTGTGAAAATTGGCGGTAAGTAGGATTATTTTTGCAATGCCATGTGCATAGTCTATTTGTTAGATCTAGATACGCGGGGAAATTTGTAAATAGGGTTTTGACTCTCTCCACCGAGACAGTGACGTAAGACAGAGAAAGCAGTGATTATCTGTATAGGTAATGCTTCCCGAGGGATGCATATATTTTTATTTAATGCGTCTCTGTCAATTTTTGAGCGTCAGGGACGCGGGACGCATGTCTTGATTATTCACTGGGTTTGAGTACGTTTTGACTTTGAACCTCTACATACGTAGCGAAATCAGTCTGGTTCAAATCGTATCGGTCATTCATAGGAATTGAAAGCGTCGGGGCCGAATTATCGCAATTTCTCGGATAAAATGTTAGACACGATGTTATTGGCTGCTTTTCATTTTATCGGCCAATGAGAGCCCGTCTTTTTAAAAACGTAAAGCAACTCAATCATTCAGATGTTTTCTGGTCTAAGGGAAGTAAATCATTTTCCCGTCATCTGTCAGGTGAGTATAGGGAAACTCCGGTTCATATCAACACAAGATCAAGGTGGCCTCTGATTGGTCAATATTATTGAAATTCAAAATCAATGATTTTTTCAAGACCTTTTATGTTCCGTTGAAAAAATACGAAGTCAAAAAGGGCGGTTTTGAATCATTTTGGCAATTTACTAGCGGGTTTTAAAAGTGGGTTCCTTTTTTTGAATTGCCCGTAGAAACAGCTGTACAGGGAGGGTCATCTCAAAAATGGGGTCAAAAGTCATAGAGAAAAGGGATCATGCCATACTGAAATTTATTTTTTTGGATGTATGAATGGATGTCCTTCAATTTAAAGTAGGTCTGGTCATTCTCGCAAACTCTTGGACTGAGCTATAAGCGAATATGTTATAATGGTCGTCTATGGAAAATGATTTACTTCCCTTAGACCTAAATGTAGAGCAGTAATATACATGTATTGTCGTAACACTTCATGACCTCTGTCAAGATGTTATATCCGGTCCCGACATTCAATCTAGACAATGCGTACAAACAAGTGAAGTGAAATGATATTTTCGATAATATGTCAAGGAAAAAGGGACAATTCAGCAGAATATGATCTGAAATCAATAGGGAAAAACAGCCTAATACCTGATATTTCGGTGTCTTTTACCACAAAGTTTCGAGCGGAATATTGATTTAGGTACCTGTTTACTTAATATTTGAAAAAGAAATAGTCTATTCACGCAGAATAACGATAAAACGGCGAAGAATTACCGATGGGTACCTTTCTAATGCTGTTTATCATGTGCGCTGTACCGAAAGAGGGCCCGTTTTGCTTAACAAGAGTAAGGGACAGAAAAGGGTTATATTCCCAGATCAAAGAAGCTGAACTCAATATATTTGTCAACAGACGTGCACTGTACATTTTGCTATGATTTGATGCCATTTTAAGGAAAATGTTTTCATAAATGGTGTCAGTTAGACTAAAAATTAAATTTTTAAAAAATTAAAATCGTTGGGTGTTTTGGGTTAAATTTGTATAAGATCTTTGAAATTATGCAATAATTCATATAATGACGTATTTTGAAAGAAAGGTGACATTTCGCAGCGACGATCTAGCAAGCTATATGCGAGGCAAGTACAAACCTGAACAGTTTAAGCGGATTTCAAGAGCTATTTTTGGAAACAAAAGAAACGTATTTTACTTACCAGGGTTAAGGGAAAGCTTATCTTTTGATGAATATTGTACTGATCACAATAGAAGTTTCTATCAAAGTGTATTTAGCATAATTGTTTAATAACACAATGAAATTAAGCTATTTTTCGTGAAAAAGACAATTGGATACGGGAAATTTCGAGAAAAATGTGATTTTTTTTCCAAAGATAAGGGTTATTTTCAATTAAAATTTCAACAAAATCTAAATTTCCTCATGGATTTTGACTGAAAATCGACAGATTCAGAAAGATTGAGACAGGCCAGCTGAAAAAATGATTTAAACGGAAAATTAGCTTTCATTTGCCTGAACTACAGGGTTCTACTTTTCCCGACCTGTGTAAAGGGAAACTACTGATTACGCAATAATATGCAACCAAACGCGCTAATTTTTTGTCCAGAAAATTGCAATCTTTCTGTGACTTGTGTTACACTTGAATTGAGAAAATTAGACGGTAAAACAGTTCATTTGATATCAACGAAATCGATAAATGACAAAATTTTAGCAGTGAGAAGGGTTATGTTTATATAAGATTAATAAAGATTGCGTAATATTCTTTTGTACTCGTAAAAATAGGTTTAACCTCTCTAGGAGGTAATGTTGAAGAAAAGCTATCATAAAAACAATGTCCAAGACAATATCATGGGCTTATCTTTTTCGATCGAAAACCTTGGATTTTGTGAAGCACAGATTTCAAATTTGTCGAATATTCCATATGAAAATCATTGACAGGGTAAAGGGAACGCTCAATTTCGTGTTATGTATTGATCAAAAGTGCTCGAAATTTTTAAGACTTGTCAAAAATACATATTTGTACTCGATTATGCTTGAAAAGTGTGAATAGACAAAATAAAATATTTTCTTTAGGTCTAAGGGAAGTAAATCATTTTCCCGTCATCTGTCAGGTGAGTATAGGGAAACTCCGGTTCATATCAACACAAGATCAAGGTGGCCTCTGATTGGTCAATATTATTGAAATTCAAAATCAATGATTTTTTCAAGACCTTTTATGTTCCGTTGAAAAAATACGAAGTCAAAAAGGGCGGTTTTGAATCATTTTGGCAATTTACTAGCGGGTTTTAAAAGTGGGTTCCTTTTTTTGAATTGCCCGTAGAAACAGCTGTACAGGGAGGGTCATCTCAAAAATGGGGTCAAAAGTCATAGAGAAAAGGGATCATGCCATACTGAAATTTATTTTTTTGGATGTATGAATGGATGTCCTTCAATTTAAAGTAGGTCTGGTCATTCTCGCAAACTCTTGGACTGAGCTATAAGCGAATATGTTATAATGGTCGTCTATGGAAAATGATTTACTTCACTTAGACCTAAATTCTGACAAATTGATTATCATCATGAGGAGATTCGAGTATGCCTCCAAAAAAAAGTTAAAATTTGATCCAAATCAAAAAACATTAAACACGAGTGGCTTAATTTGTCCATCAGATGTAAACAACAACGATTATTCCGTGTCGACTATCACCTCGCACGACGAGGAGGTAACATCTAAAGTGAAAGTAAGGAATTTCCAAAATCACTGGCTTAATGAATTTTCGTGGTTGGAATATGACAGGGATAAAAATTCCATGTCCTGACAAATATGTGAGGAAAATGTTAAGCTTGCAGCCTTGGCCCTCACTTCAGAAGTTTACACTGCTGTTTGTGTATGTGGCTTACCATGCAAGATTCTAGTTAAGGCTAGGAACCCAGAGTTTTCAATAAGTATTGGGTCAACAGATATTATTTGGAAACCAACAGATTGGCCGGGGGTCAAGGGGGCCACCTTAGGCCCCCTTGTAGGTCCAGGGCAACGCCCTGGTAGGGGGCCCGGGGGGGGGGGGCAAAGCCCCCCGGCCGAAAAAGAATTAAGGTATTTCTCAAACCATTTGGAGAGCTCTCCTTAGTGTTTTACATTGCAGATTTTCTTATATATCATAATTCTTATGTTTTAGTTTTATACAAATGAGACAGTATAACCCTACCATGTTTATCTTTATTTTTTTCAAAATACATTATTTTGTGTTTTTATTATTATTATATCGAATTATTGCTTGAATATGTGCAATTTGATTGACTGGTAAATTTCAATATATTTTTAAATCTGCTGCTGATGCATACTTAAATTTCCTCCCAAATTGATAATTTTGAATATTTTTGAATTTGTAATTATTATACTTAAAAAAATAATTAATATTAAATTGATTTTACACGAAATAAAATTGGGGCCGAGATATACGTTGGGCCGATGGGTCGAGTTGACCGGTCACCGTCTATAAGATGCATTAATTGACCCAAATTACACTAAAATGCAAAACTATACGCTTAAAAGCTCATTAATTGTTATATGTCAAATCATTCTTATCGAAATCATCGTCTTTTTTAATGCAAAGTCGAAGAAACCACGATTGTCTTCAGTCATGACTTTTTTCTTTTTAGTTTGGCGTCCATGTTTACCAACATGTGAAATCAATTTCGTATCGTTGTATATGATTGGATGACTGGTTTAAAGTATCCAATGATAGGCCTCGTAACATGGATACGCGAACTAGACGGGTTTCGCGGTAAACAAAGCGGTGGTGGGGTAAAATCTCACCGGTGTCGCGGTAAAACTTCTATGGCATTAAAGCTTTATTTTGTGAACTAAAAGTGACTGGCATTTCTAAATTCCGGCGAAAACAACCGATCAAAAGTTGATTTCAACCGATGTTTTAGATCGGCAATCGGTTATTAATGAAAACCCTGGGAACCACTTAAATCTTGACACCCAGCATAAAATTATGACAGTTAAACTGTCCTCTGAAAGCACCGACTAAGATGATGTGTTGCAAAAATGGAAGTCAAGAGAGGACAGAAAGGTTTAACTTTATTCACTGTCACAGTGAGAGAATATCTGCTGCCAGTCTATAAAATTTTGAAAATGTCATTTACTTCAGTTTTGTGTTTTCTGGTTTATTTTGTTTTAACCCATTACCACACAATCCCTACTTTTGAAACCCTTGAGAAAGACGCCTTTAGAAAACACTGTGGGAAAAGAAGAAAATAATTGTAACCAGCATATTCTCCTTTTCCCACAATAAGAGCTTGAACACTTTTTGACTTTGACCAAAAAAGCAGACTATCAATATAGGAAAAGTAGCCATTCATTTCTACTTCTTGTTTATGCGATGAAGTCGGCACTTGTGGTCAGATTTTCATGAAACTAGCCTTTTCATTGGAAACAAAAATGAATGTACAGGGGGCATTAGTTTCTCAAACACATCTTGATTGTATATTTTCTTTTTCAAACAGACAAAGACAGTCTCACATTATACGCAAAAAAAGCCAACTCGAAATTTTACGGAGAAGCCATAACAAGGCCCATAGCCAAATACTGGAATTGCTGTACAGTTTTGAGATACAGTCTCGGCAGGATGTCCACCAAAAGATCCCAGAGTGTCAAAGCTCAACTGAAGATTCTGTAGATGAGCAACAGGAGACAAATCCTACAGTTCCACAAGATGCAGGAGCAACAACAGAATCTGACTTGCTGAATCAGTTTAGTGACTCGGTCCCAGATGAGGTTCAGCAGTGTACCAGCCAAGTCTCTGATGAGGTTCAGCAAGCAGGTCTGGAAAGTGAAAGACAAACCCAAGCAAAACCCAGGACGAAACAAAGGCTATCATTCGGAACACCACTGACCTCAACATGGTCATTATGCCATGGAAAACCTCCAAGTAATTTCTGCATTTTATATTTCACTTACTGACTTAATTTCTTAACAGATTGTAAAAAACAACATTTTTTTGTTTTACCCTTGTCCATCTGTCTATCTGCCAAAACATGTCCCTGTAATTTAAAAAATATTCAACCTACAATGCTTATACATGTATTTGGTATCAAGGTCCCTTTAATCCATGTGCATCTACTGATGGCTAAATGATCAATTTCAAGGTAATATTTTAACCCTCAACACAAAAATAACACAAAAACTTAAGGTAAAAGATTATCATTAAAACATTTCTTTTCAAAGTAACTTAAAAAGTATTTGTTACAATGCTCATTTTTACTATGTTCTTTTCACAATACCAAGGTTCGAATTTTAGCAAGTAGCTTTTATTTCCACATGTAAAATTGAAATAAGACTCAATTTTTTTTTATTTTTTTTTGAAGCTCAGCTTGCCTACCAATATTGTAAAGAACGAATGGCCGGTACAAACTATTCAATTCTACTCTATTACATAACCTGTCAACTGAGAAAGCATTGAAAAACATTGTGGAAAAAGAAGAAAATGCCGAGTACAATGATATCTACCGTATGAGAGAAAAAATTCTTAATTTCGATAAAATTAAAATTGTTGTCGTCTGCACAAGCTTTCAATTTGGACCAGCATAGAATTTTGTCCGGCACTGATTTATTCAAAAAGAAACCTATACATGCAAAAAAAGATGTAAACAAAAAACTGCATATATGTACACAGGGTTATTCTACTTCTAATTTGTAAATTGATAATTCTTCAGCCCCACCAAAGGAAGTCTTGCAGTTCTTCAGTGCCCTTGAAAATCGCCATGTGCAAGAATACATTGCCGCATTTTCTCAGTTTTATGAGGATGTCAGTTACTCAGAGGTAATTTCCAATTGTTTCAATCTGTATACATGTACTGGTATCAAAGACTTTTTTACACATTACAAGCTCTAGTTGATAAAGGGGTAGAATAGCTTAACCCTTTACCACACAATCCCAATTTTATTACGACCCTGAGAAAGAAAGCCCTTGAAAAGATTGTGGGAAAAGAAGAAAATGCTGATTACAAGCATTGTCTCCTTTTTCCATGTTACCTACCCTTTCCAAATCAAATTTTAATTTTTGATTCGCATTAATTTTGTCGTCTGTAAATGCTTTCAATTTGAACTAGTGCAAAATTTTGTCGTTTGGTAAAGAGTTCATATGTCATGGTGCTGTTCAACAATTCTCATATAAACTTGCATTAGGTTTGAAATGTAATCTAAGTTTTAAGCTCCTTTAAACAATATTTCAGACATACAGTGTAGTTTGCTGTAAATAATTGTGCTTTCTTGCAGCATTACAAGTACTAGGATGAGGCCCTGAAAGGCAGGGAAACAACTTTCTCAAATTATTTGTATGGCAACATAGATAGACCCTATTTAATCTCAAGACATTTCACCAATAAACAAGTGGAAAAGGAGACTTTGAAATCTTATTTGATCTCTTGAAGGAGCAAAGTCTAGTTTTTGTCTGATTCTTTTGATAGATGGAGTGATTTTAATTTCAAAACGGAAAATATGAATTATTGTCAATTATACCCTATGTTGTGGGTACTCATTACAATCGTCTTATCGAGAGGATTCTAACTAGTACCCACAACATAGGGTTTGGAAGAGAATTAACAGATTTAAAACACCATTACTCCCTCTTATCCTCATATCTATTTTTAGCTCTACTGGCCGAAGGCCACTAGAGCTATAGTGATGGCTTTTTCCCGTCCATCCGTCCGTCCAACTGTGGGTCCATCCGTCATCCGTCCGGTAAACTTTTCCTTGTTTACATGATAAAGTCAAAAGTTTTCATCAGATTCCCTTCAAACTTTCACAGAATGATTGTACCATCATAAGGATCGTTCCTTTCGAAAATGGTTCAGATCCGTCAAGAAACACTGGAAAAGGGGCCTAATTGAAACTTAATTAAAAAATCCTCGTTTATGCAATTAAGTCCACAGTTTTCATCAGATTGTATTTAAACTTTCACAGAATGATTGTACTATCATAAGGATTGTTCCTTTGGGAATTTTGTCAGATCCATCAGGAAACACGGGAAAAGGGCCTTATGAAAATTTAATCGAAAAATCTTTTAAGAATTACTCTTTAACACTCTGGAGTCAATAGTTTACATTGGATTCCCTTCAAACTTTCACAGAATGATTGTACTATCATAAGGATTGTTCCTTTGCAATTCGGTATTATCTGTCAAGAAACAAAGGAAAAAGGGGCCTTTTGAAAATTTTGATAAAAAATTCTCATTAATAATCTAGAGCCAACAATTTTCAATGGATTCTCTTCAAACTTTCACAGAATGATTGTACCATCATAAGGATTGTTCCTTTCGGAATCGGATATGATTCCTCAAAAAACAGGAAAAGGGGCCTTATTAAAATTTAATTCAAAGATCTTTGTTAACATTCTAGAGTCCACAGTTTTCATCTGATTGACTTCAAACTTTCACAGAATGATTGTACCATCATAAGAATTGTTCATTTCAAAATTTGGTATGATCAGTCAAGGACCATGGGAAAAAGGGGCCCGATAAAAACTGGATTGAAAAAGTCCTCGTAAACACAATAGAGTCCATAGTTTTCAACAAATTTTCTTCAAACATTCCCAGAATGATTACTTCATTAAATGGATTGTTCCTTTCGGAAGTAGGTTTGATCCATCAAGTTTGATGGGAAAAGGGGTCCTATGAAAATTTAATGAAACAAGAGGCCCAGTGGACCTTAACGGTCACCTGAGTAAAAGAGCATCAAGACAAGTGATTTTGTTTGAAAGAATTAGAAAAGGGTTCACCAAAGGAACATTCATGTGAAATTTGATTAGAATCTACCTAGTAGTTTTAAAGAATTTTGCAATCAAAATTTCTGTTAG
Source organism: Fragum fragum (assembly GCA_946902895.1). Classification (NCBI taxonomy): domain Eukaryota; kingdom Metazoa; phylum Mollusca; class Bivalvia; order Cardiida; family Cardiidae; genus Fragum; species Fragum fragum. The sequence goes on from OX336375.1 coordinate 20,233,495, forward strand.
AAATTAATTTTGTTTCCATAGCAACCAGAGTTCATGGAACAAAATTATGTTTAGCAGTTTGGAAGAGGATTGTGCAAGGAACACCCCTGTTAAGTTTGGTTAAAAATTGGCCCAGTATTTTAAGTGAAATTACTGTTGTTATTTGCTTGTTAGAAATCAAAATCTTTAAAATTTTGGGTACAATAATTGAAATGATCGATTGTTCTACATCCATGTTTTGTCAGTAGATATGATAGTCACTAATTTCTGCCAGTTTATATTCTCAGATATGCACCATTAACTGTTAATGATGAACTAAAAACTTTCATGTAATTAGTCAGGATGAAAAGAATTTGATGTTTTCCCAAGTAACAAAAATTAATCACATAAACATTATTAGACATTTAAAAGCAAAGCATACATAAAAAGCTGTGAACCTTTAAGATTTGACAAGAAAATCTTAAATTTCTCACTATATGACCCATGTAAAGCTTTTGCTCCTGAGATATAAGCATATTTGACTCATGGGCAATGAGTTGAAAAGTCTAGAAAGACATCCATGTGATGATACTACATACGAAATATCAAAGCTCCATCATCTTCAGAATTAGTTTCAAATGATGGCATACTTTTGAGCCCTGTACCATAATTTAAAAAATCTTGCTAGAAGTCTTCTAGATGATGGTTGCTACGGACAAAATATAAAAACTCTAAGCCAAGCTGCCGAGTGGTTCTTCAGAAAACGATAGAAAATGTTTAAAAGTTAACGGACGACGGACAAACGATGATTGCAATAGGTCACCATGACCATTCGGTCAGGTGACCTAAAAATCTTAGTTAACACATCATGGCCCTAGATTTCACCTGATTGACTTCAAACTTTCACATAATGATTGTACCATCATAAGGATTGTACCTTTCAAATTGGGTCTGATCCATTGTGAAACATAGGAAAGGGCCTTAGGTAAATTCAATTAAAAAAATCTTAATTAATGCTTGTAAGTCCACAGATGAGATGGGGTTGTCTTTATACTCAAACAAAATAATTATACTTTTGTAAGAAGAGTTCCCTTTGGAATTGGTTCAGATCCATCAAGTAACATGGGAAAAGGGGCTATATGAAAATTCAATTAATAAAACCCTGTTAACACAACGAAGCCCACAGCTTTGGTCAGATTTTGTTGAAACTTTCACAGAATGATTGGAAGGTCATAACTATCATTCTTTTCATAACAGGGTTTGAACTGTCAAGAAACACAGGAAAAGGGGCCTTATGAAAATTTCATTTATAAATCCTTGTTACCAAGTCCAGAGCTTTCATCGGATTTTCTTCAAACACGGGAAAAGGGGCCTTATGAAAATTTCATTTATAAATCCTTGTTACCAAGTCCAGAGCTTTCATCAGATTTTCTTCAAACATTCACAGAATAATTATACAATAATGATTGTTGATGTTTGTTTAAGACCTGATCCGTCAAGTATCACAGGAAAAGGAGCATTATGAAATTTAATTCTAAAATCCTTGTACCACAATAAAGACAACAGTTTTCATCAGATTCTGTTTAAACTTTCACAGAATGATTATTCGATCATGAGGATTCTTTCTTTTCAAATTAGGTGTGATCTTTCTAGTATCATGGGAAAAGGGGCCTTTTGAAAATTTTATCTATAATCCTTGTAACTAAGTCAAGGGCTTTCATTGGATTTTCTTCAAACCACCACAGAATCATTGTACAATAATCACAATTGTTGATGCTGACATGAGACCTGATCCTTCAAGTATCAAAGGAAAAGGAGCCTTATGAAAATTTTATTTTAAAAATTTTACAGGAAAAGGGGCCTTATTGATTTTCATTCAAAACAATCCTGTTTATATGATACAGTCCATAGAGTCTGATGAAAATTTCACAGAATAATTGTAGGGTCATAAGGTAACTTTCTTTTGGAAATGGAGTGGGTCCATCATGAAACACGGGAAAAGGGCCTTGAGGATTGTTGTTTTAAATAATAAGGGAATAAAGCCCCATTTTTAGCTCACCTGACCACGTAGTGCTCAAGTGAGCAATTGTGATCCCCTTTTGTCCGTCGTCCGTCAGTCGTGCGTCGTCCGTCAACAATTTCTTTAAACGACATCTCCTAAACCACTGTGCCAATTTGAACCAAATTTGGCAGAAATGTTGCTTAGGTGGTCCCCTTCAAAAATAGCTAAAAGAATTGGAATCTGTTAAAAACTCTGGTTGCCATGGCAACAAAAGTAAAATTTTAAAATAATCTTTAAAAATCTTCTCCTCCTGACCCAGAAGGCAAAGAGCCTTGATATTTTGCATGGAGCATCAGTATATTGATCTCTTACAAAATAGCTAAAATCATGATCCTTGGGTCCCCAGGGGGTTGGGAGGTATAGAGAAATAAAGAACGATTTTTTAAATGACATCTCCCCCCAATTCACATTGCCAATTTGAACCAAATTTGGCAGAAATGTTCTTTAGGTTGTCCCCCTTAAAATTAGTTAAAAGAATTGAAATCCGTTAAAAACTCTGGTTGCCATGGCAACAAAAGTGAAATTTCAAATTAGTCTTTAAGAATCTTCTCCTCCTGACCTAGAAGGCGTAGAGCCTTGATATTTTGCATGAAGCATCAGTATATTGATCTCTTACAAAATAGCTAAAATCATGATCCTAGGGTTTCCAGGGGCGTATCAGGGGGGGGGGGCGTATAGGCATGAAGCATCAGTTCACAGACTTTGTTCTTATTCTGAAATTACAAACCCATGGAAAAAGTTTTTTCCTTCTTTCAAATCAGCACTAAAGCCTTGGAGTTCGTAATTTAGACTTTTGGATCCCCAGGTTCATAGTCTTTATATGTAATTGCAGCCCACTTGTTTCATAATCCTAACCTTAATATGAAATTAGACTGTTGAAAGAAAAAAGCCTTTATCTCAGGTGAGTGCCCCCAGGGCCAACGACCCTCTTGTTTTCTTTATGCATTCTTCTTTGAGTAACTAACTACCTTAAATATCAGATTTCTTTAACGGAAATCTTGATAACCAGTAGAGTGTCTCGGGCCCTCATGGGCCTCTTGTTTTTTTAGCAACAAGAAGAGATGATGACAAATGACATGGATGACATAGTGCCACCCTCGCCACAGCACAAAACCAGTCATTCCAGTTTCACCTTAAAACACTTGCAACCACTCTCAAACCAGGAACCACAAATAACACCACTAATTCCACCTCAATTAAACAAGGAATCACACATTGTGCCTCTATTCCAACCACAATCAAATCAGGCAACACACTTGACTCCACTTTTGCCTTTCCAACCATTATCATATGAGCCAGCACTCATGACCCAGGAAGAAAACCAGTCAACCCACATAATACAATCAGAATACATGTCAACACAAATGACTTCACCATTAACCCAATCATTACATACATCATCACATTTAGAAACACAAGCAAATCAGTCATCGAACATTACACCATTTATGGCATCACACCCATGCAACTCGCAGCCAATGCCGCAACTTATCTCACAACAATCCACACACATGACACAACATGCATCAAACATGACGCCTTTCTTTTCACCATCTCAACAACCAAATTCACACTTTGAGACAAATTATCCTACAAATAGCACTCCACAACAGTTTCAAATGCCAATGCAGTCTTCTGCAGAACAGTCCACTTATAGTCAGATTACACCTGTGCGCAGATCTCCAAGAAAGCTGACATCAGTGTCCCCGGAGGGGGCAGATTCTAATGGAGTAAGTAAACAAATAGTTACATGGTAAAAAAATTATCTTCCAAAATTTAGCCAAGTGTTTAGGTCCAAGCTGCTTCATAGATACAAATGTAAATCTTCAGAAATTATTTGTACCAAACCACATTTAGCATATAGCTTGCATACTTAGCTTGAAAATGAAAATCTTTGAAAAATCATCTTGTCTGGATACTCAGGTGAGCGATATAGGACCATCCTGGTCTTCATGTTTATCACTTTCATTTGATCCAGTTTCTTTTATACCAATTTGCTTCGGGTTCAGTCTGCTCCTCAGTTTCTTGGGTTTCATAACCAAAAATGTTTAATAAAACGCCATACAACAAACTGTCAACCAATTAAATATTGAAGCTCAAGTATTTTTTTTATCTGCAGCACAACAGTTGAGCTCTGACTACCCCTGTATTTGCCAAGTTTATTTTCAATTTCCTTTGCTTTGTTCTAGATGGTACGTCTGTTGGCCAAGTCCGATATAAAAGTTGACTACAAGCAATTAAGAAAGGCAACAAAAGCTGCCACTGAGGCAACCTGTGAGAAAGCTGGCTACAAATTAGCCTCCAAGCTAGTTAAGCTTATAATTACTACTCAGGAGTTGTTGATGTCCTGTGGGCAGGGTATGCGAGTGAAGAAGGGTGACTTTCGACCAGCATTGGATGCTCAAAGAATAGAAGAGTTCAAAGGTATGATAACCTTAAAAAAAGATTCTTTTTTTTTTCAAAAGTTAATGATCATAAATTGCGCATGTGGAGTGAATTTTGCCTGTTGACTTAGGTGAGAAATCCAGGGCCATCATGGTCCTCTTGTATTAACTCTTTAACAAAGGACAAATTCTTATGTTGGTCAAAATTGAAAGCATTTGCTGGTGAGAAATCCAGGGCCATCATGGTCCTCTTGATTAACTCTTTAACAAAGGACAAATTCTTATGTTGGTCAAAATTGAAAGCATTTGCTGATGACAAAACAGATGTGAGTTAAAAAATTAAATTTTGTATTGAGAAGGGTAGAAAACATTGTGGAAGGAGGAGAAAATGCTTGTTACCAGCATTTTCTCCTTTTCCACAATGTTTGCAAAATCTTTCTTTCTCAGGGTCGTTAAAAGTAGGGATTGTGTGGTAAAGGGTTAAACAATACCCCATTTGGAAAATGTTTTGAGGAAAGACAGCATTGTCTCTGTTTCCCACAATGTTTTTTACCCTTTGTGATAAATTTTTACTATTTTAGCCATATTTGTCATCTGTAGTAGCTCTCAATTTGGATATGTTTATAATTTTGTCATCTGGTGGTAGGTTAAAGTAGACAATAAGTGCAGAAAGCTTCTATATGAAATATGTTAAACTTACCCTTGGACTAAAATTTGTTGCAGAGTATGTCACAGCATGGTGCAGAAAAAACCAAAAAGGAACCCCAAAGGATACAGAGATAAATGATGATGTCACTGAGCAGATTAGTTACGCCAGGAAATTTCACAGGAGAAATTGACATTTTTCAAAAAATGACATTCTTTATTGATCAAACCCAGATAAGAAAAAATTACCAAGTGCCGAAAAATAGACTAAAACGAACATTTAATACTTTAAGTTGGGTCAGGTATTGTTTTGGTGGTAATCTAATAGACCTAAAGTGGCTTTTTGTGGTTATATCGGAACGTTTCAGCGGAATTCCAGGTTATATTTAGATATCACGGAATTCGACTGTCGACATCCAATGATCTCATTTGCATTTGACACAGTCAAATGAAGGTTACTAGCGAAACAGACAATGTCCTATATAATGTCAAAAGAAAGGACTGATCTTTACAGACCGGCTAGCGATCACAACTCCTGATGACGTAACGATTACGTTGGTTTGACGTAATTTCAACTAAATGCAAGGTTCCAACGGTTATTCGCGCCACTTGAATGCCCTATAATCTTCGTAACTGTCTCAGATTAATCTAAAAATAGATTGGTAGGCTATTAGGGAAATACCCAGCTTTTTTTCTGATAAGCGACCTCATATTTTTGCAAAACTACTTTGCGGCATATTGTATTTAAATAGTTTATGAGAACAAATAAAAATAATTAAAATCTGTGACATGAAAAAAACATCGATACCTACCTTTAACCAATCACCACACAATCCCTACTGTTGACTACCTTGAGAAAGAAGCCTTAAGAAACATTGTGGGAAAAGGAGAAAATGCTGGTTGATAGCAATTTGTCCTTTTCCCACAATCTTTTGTACCCTTCACAAAACAAATTTCAAACTTTGTCATTGTTTTGGGGTTTTTTTGTCATCTGTAAATGTTTTCAATTTTTAGGTCACCTGACCGAATGGTCATGGTGACCTATTGCAATCATCGTTTGTCCGTCGTCGTGCGTCGTCCGTCGGGCGTTAACTTTTAAACATTTTCATCTTCTTCTCAAGAACGACTGGGCGGATTTCAACCAAACTTGGTAGAAAGCATCATTGGGGGATGCCAATTCAAGTTTGTGAAATTAGGGGTTCTGGGGGTCATAGGGGCCCAAATAGGGACCAAAAGGGGTAATTTTTGGTACTTCTTTAAAAATCTTCTTCTAATAAACCGTTAATGCCAGAGCTTAAATATTTTGTGTGCATGACAACTAGGACAGGTATATTATAAATTGTGAAATTCATGCCCCTGGGGTCATGTATGGGGCCACAACCAGAGGTCAAAGTTCATCATGCTAAAAAATTCACATTTTCATCTTCTTCTGATGAAGTACAAAGCCAATTTCAAACAAACTTGGTGAAAAGCATCATTTGGTAATGGTTATTCGGATTTGTGAAAATAAAAAGGCTGGAAGGTCAGGGGGCCCTAAAAAGGGGACCAAAAGGGGGTAATTTTGGTAACTTTTAATTATTTCATCTTCTTCTCAAGAACTACTGGGCGGATTTCAACCAAACTTGGTAGAAAGCATCATTGGGGGATGCCAATTCAAGTTTGTGAAAATAGGGGTTCTGGGGGTCAAAGGGGCTCAAATAGGGGCCAAAAAGGGGTAATTTTTGGTACTTCTTTAAAAATCTTCTTCTAATAAACCGTTAATGCCAGAGCTTAAATATTTTGTGTGCATGACAACTAGGACAGGTATATTATAAATTGTGAAATTCATGTCCCTGGGGTCATGTATGGGGCAACACCCAGAGGTCAAAGTTCATCATGTTAAAAAATTCACATTTTCACCTTCTTCTGATGAAGTACTAAGCCAATTTCAAACTAACTTGGTGAAAAGCATCATTGGGTACTGATTATACAGATTTGTGAAAATTAAAAGGCTGGAGGTCAGGGGTGCCTAAATGGGGACCAAAAGGGGATCATTTTTGGTAACTTTTAAACATTTTCATCTTCTTCTCAAGGACTACTGAGGGGATTTCAACAAAACCTTTTTCTAATTCTTTCAAATAAAATCACTTGTCTTGGTGCTCTTTTACTCATGTGACCGTTAAGGCCCACTGGGCCTCTTGTTCTTGAAACCTACCAAGTCATTGAGTCGCTCTCTAAAAGCAGATAGCTTTGTCAGTTGTTATGGTTTTGGTCGAAAATTGTATGGAGTTTTCGCGGTGCAGATATATTCTTTGAGGAAGTATATCAGTCGGCTGATAGCAAAGGTGGCCATTGTACTACACTACTTTTTCAGTTGTCAATATTAAATTTCTTTGACATCTTATTCAGATGTCTATTGTTAATTTCCTGTGACATAAGCCTAAATCTATTTCCTTTTTACATACTTATATACTCTGCTAATAGCCCATTTGTATTTATCCATTTATGATGGAAGCACATAAAACAGTCCATAATGGTCAGCATTTGCTTGATCTGCGACCAAATTTCCAAAGGTACAATGAATCACCGATGCAGAAGAGCACGATGGGGATCTGTTGGCTCATGATTTAGCAATGCTTCAAAACAAAGCATACAAAATATGAATAATGTAATCAATGAAAATCAAATTAAATTATAAGAAAGGATTGATAGATGAAAACTCTCTTTTTTGAAACCTTTCGAATGATCCCTGATAACAGAGTGATTCTTGCCGGATCGCATAAAAGAACAAGATGTGTTTGTGAAACACTATGTCCCCGAAACGGGAATTCTTTAGAAACGGGTAAAGGGTTAAAATTTTGACCTTGACCTTGATGAAATGACCTTCCCCAGTTGCGCCTTGTTGAGACCTATCTACATACCAAATATTAGCATTGTAACTTAATCAGGGTTGAAGTTATAGGAAAAATTTTAGTTGGCAGGTTAAGTTTTGCAGACAGACAGACGGACAGACAGACGGACACGGTAAAACAATATGCCCCCGATCTTATCGATGCGGGGCATAAAAAATTTGTTTTGAACCCTGACAATGATTTGAAGAATATAAAAATTTGCGTTTATTTCTTGATAGATAAGTCTCTAAAACCTGTGAAATACGTATGGTACACTGTTATGTAAATGTCATGCATTTTCAAGATCCCCAAAGGTGTTAATCAAAAACTGTAAAGTTTATTACTGATTGGTTATTCATGAAGAAATGATTTTGTTCTGAACTGTTAATATGCTAGCAGTTGCTTTAGTCTGCTTATTTATGAATGGAGCAAAAACTTTAAAAAGGCGGTTTGTTAGTACATATGTAGAACTATATTCAATACCTTATGGCTCAACCTTTTACCAAACAACCCAGGGTTTCCACACCTCAGAGAAAGAAGCCTTTGAAAGCATTATGGGATAGGGAGAAAATGTCGGTGACCAGCATTTTCTCCTTCTCCTTCAATGTTTTCTACCCTTTTGAATTTCCAATCGAATTTCAATTTTAGATCCACCTTTATTTTGTCATATGCAAATACTTTCAATTTCAACCAGTCTAAAATTTTGTTTTTTGGTAAAGAGTTAAATAGCAGATGAGCTGAAATTGTTTTAAGAGTCTTTAGACAATATGAAAACACCTTATTTGACCAATTGTTTTGCTTCTAATTTAGTGGATGAAGCCACACAGATTTGTTTGTTTGTTTGAATGGGGTTTTACGCCGCTTTCAACAATCTTTCAGTTATATCGCGGCTGCTGGAGCACCTAACAATGGAATCCTGGTATTTCTAACACCAGTTGTACCATTACATCCTTTCCTAGCCTCCAGCTGCTATCCCACATAGGTCTACGATTATCGACCCATTGGTGAGAGACAAATAGTCGGAAAGGATGAGTGCCGCCGTCGGGAATCGAACCCGGGACCTCGAGATTGAAAGTCCGTCGCGCTACCAACTGCGCTATGACGGCGGCTGAAGCCACACAGAGTTGAGCATGTTTTCTTTCTTCTCTTATTTTATTTTGTAAGCTTCATTTTAATCACTGAATTATATTTCAGGAACAAGTTTGGCCTTATTATTCTTTGTACCAGTAACTCTCCTATAATATCTGGCAGTTTAACAGTGAAAATGTCCCTAGTGCTGTGTGAACTTTTTTTCCAATCTAGGCTCCTGGATATCGTTAAAATTTACCAATATTAAATTATTTCCAAATGGTTGCAGAAATTCTAGGTAGCTATTTTGAAGTGTAGTGTTAGTAATCCAACATATTAACATTGAATAAATGACCTCTAACACCACAACTTTCAAGCTTGAATTAGGTGGTACTTAGCTTTGGCTATTGTCATCTGTATATAAAACTATGCATTATTATTGAGCTCTTCGTGTAACAAAATTTGATGCATTCAGAGAAAATTAATCAATAGGAATTCACAGATAGGTGTTTATAGAAAATGCAGGATACCATTTAAGATCAGATTGCCTACCCTGCAGTTTGATCATGATCTATGTTTGCTGTTTGAGTAAGGAAGATGTGGTCCTGAAAAACTAGTGATAAACTCCTTGATAAGGAATGTATTTTTCAGAAAAAGAATTCTCTAGTCTTTTTTACCAAAAATTTAGCTTGTGCTAGCTGGATTTTCTAAGGCGGGATTTTATCATGGTACTGTAGATTTTTCAGCCTAATGGAAGAAATTCCGCCTAAGCTAAGCAGAAATCCGCCTTGCTAAGGCGTTATTTTTCATCAGCTATGTAGTAAATTTCCACCTAAGCTTGGGAGATTTCTGCCTTTTTTTCCAGGTAATGTAGGCGGGTTTTCTGTAAGACGGATTTTTTCCCCCTAGAGTAAGGCGGTTTCCGCCTTCCTTAGGGATATTTTAGATGGAAATTTGTGGGTTTTTTTCTTCTTGTAGTTAGAAGGTCTCCGCCTTCTATTCAAATTTTTTCCTCCTAGTAAGATGGTTTCCGCTTTACTAGGGAGAAAAAATTTACATATTTCGAGCCCTATTCTCCTTAAGGACCACTCAAGACGGCATTCATTCTCAATTGTAACTCTAGATGTAAAACGCTTAAATTTCAGGGCGTGTTCCAGTTAAACTCCAGGCGTAATATTTCGTACAGGTGGTTAGGTGATCCAGCTGTACCAATATGACTGAAATACAGTTGAAGTTAAAACCATTCAGTCTATCAAACAATGTTTTTAGCCATGACTACACAATCCCACATATGCTATGTAGAAAATGAACAGTAAAAAACATTGTGAGAAAAGAAGAAATTATTTGTAATAAGCAATTTCTTTGAACTTTTCTCATGTTTTCTACATTATCTGGCACTTATTTTTTAAATTTTGTAAGCTTTGAATTTCATCTGCAACCTCTTCAGATTTGAACCGATCTTCAATTTTCTCATATGGTAATTTTTTTGAAAACTTAACAGACTACCACATCAGAAAATTTTAGACGGGTCTGAGTTGAAAAAAGATGATGGCCTCCCAATTCTGAACCCATTATAAAGGCGACATTGTTTTAGACTAGGCTAAACTGAAATAAGGTGCAGACAACATTTCGAAGTCTGCTACATTTAAAATAGGTAGAAATCATTGTGAAGAAAGGAGAAACTGACTCAGCAATTTCTCTTTTTTACACTAAAAACTTTGAAACCTCACAGCTTCAAAAATCAGAATTGTGCATTAATGAGTTATGCAATGACCCTCATGATGCAAAGTTGCAAACACTTGAGTCCCTGGGGGGAAGATTAAAATCCTGCCAAGATTGTCTTAAAACCTGCCCATCATGTCCTTTCAGGCCTCTTTGTCATTTTTGTAACTTAACCCTTTGACAACTGATTATCAATTTAGATCTTGCTGTTAAGTGTGGATGTCCTGTGACTGAGGTAATCTCCATACTGATCTAGAAATTGTTAATCCATATCTATTTACCATTTTCCTAAAGGACAGGTCATCCAGCTATACATGATGTCATGCAATGGTTTTGAGTTGTCATCATAGTTTTAACCCTTGTCATGCTGGATACATTACCTTACTGAATTGCTGTAATATCAAAGGGCTGAAAGCACTGATAGAACTTGTTGTTCAAAATTCAATATTTCTTTTAGACATCAACTTCATAAACAACTCTGGCAGGGAAAGTTCAAGCAGGAGGTGTAGACTAAGATAAGACTGCAATTATTTGCAGGCTGATCTTTCTCTACAGCTCCTGCCAAAAGTGGAATATTCCGGAAATTTTGAATTTCATTTTATGAATAGAAGATTATTTGAATTGACATTAATTAATTACTTTTGGTTTGTTCAAAATGGATTAAACTGATGTTGCTAAATATTCAATCAATCAGGACCATATAATATGTGTCTCCTTATTCAAAATCATGTATGGGGGTTCGATTCCCTCCCCAGACGTTATAAATAGCTGGTGCATAAAGGGACAAATTGTCTGGTGGTCCCAATTGATTTTGAATTAAAAAAAAAAAAAAAAAAACAACAAATCCAGAAACCTTATTGAATGAAATAAACCATTTGGAAATCAAGATAATGAATTAAAGTGACTGCCACTGGCCTAATTGCATTGAAAAATAATTGGCACCAGGATGATATATTTGGTGATTAATAAAGACTGAAGAAAAGTGTTTAATTAAAGTCTTAGTTGCCATGATTTTGTACCAGGATTGCATATTTTCTAGTTTTACTCTGATTAATACAATAAATTGATATGAATCCGTAGATACCAAGGTCTAGGTCATTCAACAAGGTCATTTGTCAAGGTCAAACATCTTCAAAAACTTACTTAAAAACCTTAACATTTACAGTTAATTCAGGCCTATTTAAGATTCATTGATCATATTTGGCACGATGATGGAAATGGGTTAATGGGAAAATTCTTTTTCGAATGATTTGTCATGCTGTATAATTGATGTGATACCAAAGGGCTGAAAGCACTGATAGAATTAGTTAAAAAACCAATATTTCTTTTAGAAATCAATCTCATAAAAACTTATGTGCCGCCTGTTCTTGGTCTTCACCTCCTGCCAAAACTGGAATATTCCGGATTTAGCATGACAAGGGTTTAAACTATTAAACTGATTTATTTATATACCCTGCTGTAGGCAGGGTGAGGCTTATGTTGGCCAAAATTGTGTCTGCCAATCTGTATGTCTGTTTATATTTTTTAAAATTTAAATACTGTTAGATGGTTTTTTGGGAAATATTTCACAGAATATTAGTCATCAAAATTATTGGTTTACACATTTTTTACTGGAGTACAGAAAAGTAGCTTGTTTAAACTTCTCTTACTTGTCCTGCTGATTCCAGTCAACTCAGTTGATAACACCCTATGCTCATAATGCACCAGTGACCGTGATATGACTGAAATATTGTTTGACCCATTTCCACACAGTGTAGCCTTTTGACACCCCCCCTCCATAAGAAAAACAATTGAGAAAACATTGTATGAAATGAAGAGATTGCATGTAACAAGCAATTTCTTCAATTTAAAACATTTTTTTCTGTCCAGAAAGTTGATCATTTTAAAATTCCGTTAGCTTCAAATTGTGGTCTGCAACTCCTTTGAATTTGGACTTATCTGAAATTTTGCCATTTGGTAATGGGTTAATTGGTGTTAAACTTCATGCAATCAATTAATCAATTTTACTTATCCTGACATGATGATGGATTTAGATGAAATTTTCATAATATGTATATCATTGATTGGCCTTTTGCAAACGGAACAGTTTTAGCACACCTGAACACAACATGCTCAAGGTGAGCTTTTGTGATCATGCCTTGTCCGGCATGCGACATGCTTAGATTGTCAACATCTTTCGTATACTCTAGAGGCCAAATTTTTGGGTCAAATGTGGTGTTTTTGTCGGAATATTTGTCTCCATAAATTCCCGGTCAAGTTTTGGTCCCATGGGTTAGTACATCAGGTCAAAAATACCTTGTGTTCACTCTAGAGGTCACATTTTTAACTCAAAATTTAATGTCTTGATATTTGGTCAGAATATTTATCGTTTTAAAATCTCGGACCGCCGTTATAACGCAATATAACTAGAATACTGGTAAATTGATTGATTGAATGAGATTTAATGCCAATTTTAACAGTATTTCATTCGGCGGCTGGAGACATAACAACGGATTCCTGGTATTACTCTCACCAGTACTACCAATACATTCTTTCCCAGCCTCCAGCTGCTATCCCACTTATTTTTACAGTTGTCCACCTATTGGTGAGAGACAAATGTCGGAAAGGATATGTGTCGCCGCTGGGGATCGAACCCATGACATCCCATGATTGAAGATTAGGAGTCTGATATGCTACTGCCTGCGCTATGAGAAATACTGTTAAAAGTGGCGTAAAACCCCATTCAATCAATACCATAAAATCTTGGTCATATGGGGTAAAAAATAGGTCACTAGGTATATTTTTAGAAAAACCTTGTGCTAACTCTAGTCTGTAATAATTTGATAATTAGTAAGAATGTTTATCTTCGTCAAAAACGAGGTCGCTAGGTCAATCTTTCAAAAATTATGTATGTACTCTAGATGTCAAATTTAGGTCTCAAATACTGTATAATAGTCAGAATGTTTCTGTGCTGGAGGTTTCCAAATTTACATACCACTACAAATTACCTCCCCTGAAACCGTCACTTTTAGCTAGCAAAGCTGAGGCTTTGATGGCTTAAGTTAACAGACATTATTTGAGGTCGTCTCAAAGTTCAACGAGTGCAAACTGCCACTGGGGGCTTAACCACTAAACCCGTTTAAATTCCTACACTATAAAAAGTAGTTCTTATGTATTTAAGGAATATTTCAAACTCTGAATGCAAGTTCATTCGTAGGTATATTAAGCTGACTTGAGCACAATGTGTTCAAAATGACTCTTGTAAGAGTCTTCAAAGAAGTTGCAGACGAAAATTTCAAATTGTTCAAAAGTCTAAATATTTATTTCTCTAGATAGAAAACAATGTGGAAAATGAAACAAGCAATTTCTTCATTTTCCACATTGTTTTCCATAACTATTTTCTTAAAGGGCACTATAAGGAGGGATTGTGTGGGAATGGGATAACTCCTTGGCTACTTTAACCTCGTTTCTTTATCATGATAACGTTTGACAAAGAAGATTACTGAACAAAACAATACATTGCTAGCTTACAGTACTTTTCAGTACTTTGATTTTAAATACATGTACATATCAATGACTTAGAAAACTAAACAACAAAACACCATTTCATATGATCTCTTGGTTCCTCAGTCATATTTGGGTACCAATTGCCTAACCCTTTTCCATTTTGTAAAACTTTGAACAAATTTTGGCGATAAAAGAATTACACTAGTAAATTCGAAGTGATTGAAATTTTGATAATAAATACAGTGTATTTCTTATTGTACTAAAGATAGCAACAATTTCCATTCCGAATGATATGACATGATGGAGTTCGCATGCATTTTGGAAGTTTTAACTGTCGATAATCAGAAACTGCGATCGTTCTGAGGCTTTGCCTTTTTTCATATTATAGGGTAAACCGGGATACAATTCGTAAAAAAAGTTTGATATTTTAAATTGTGACCCAGGTTTGTTTACATAGAACTGTGACGTCATTGATGACGTTTTAACGTTCGCTAGTCATTCACACTATTAGCTAGGTCATGGAGATAAAGGAATCTTCCGTAAAGTTTAGTCACCAGCACAATGGCATATAACGGTCGATGCCGAAGATTAGCCAACATTTCCGGTTATGAATGGGGTGCATTGGACTCGATTTATAATTGTAAACAACAATAGTTGAAATCTATGACAAAAACACAAAACTCTCTTTCCAGCCCCTCCTTTAGCATATTGATATTAAGAAGGCACTTGTTTGGTTTAATGACCAAATAAATTATAGATTGTTGAAGCAGTTTTTCCATCCTCGGAAGGAAGAAATGACTAACAAAGAATCTTCTTTTTAGAATGTAGATTTCAATTTCATACGTGTATGGATTTATACATTATGAGTCTGTTTGTTTACAAGAGGGCAGTAATAGCCATAAATAGCCCAACTGATTTAACATATATTTTGACAATAACTCAAATTACTTACTTGTCTTAATTTTAAGCAAGTATCATAAAGATAGTGCATTTTTAGAACAGTCCTGTATATTTACTTTTGAATAGCAAGTTATCCAAATTAAGCCACACCCTGATGCTTTTTGAACCCCCTCAAGAAAACGGCAATTTCTTCATTATCCATAATTAACGACAATTATTTAGATACAGTAAGATAAGCTAATTTCTACCATTTTTCTACAAATGAAAAAAAAAAAAAGTAGAAGAAAAAAAAATCATAATTGGTAATGTATCAAGACTCTGGTAATCGGAGGTTGGTGCAAAAGTTTTGATCTCTCCCTTTTTCCATATCGTTTAATAAAGTTATTTTGTCCCTAGGGTTACCGGTTGGGGGACTATAGGTTTGCTCGATTCCGTCCTTCCGTCTATCCGTCACACTTTTGTTTGGACCATATCTCCTAAACCATAAGTGCTAGCAACTTCAAAACGTTGTACACATAAATGTCACAATGTGGAGAAGTCTCATGTACAAGAAACGTTTCTCTGCCATGCCCATTATTTGAGTTATTGACCATTGTTGTTTTTACTGTTACATTTTTGTCCGAACCATATCTCCTAAACAGTAAGTTCTAGCAACTTCAAACTTTATACACTTAAAGATCATAATGTAGAGAAGTGCCATGTTCAAGACTTGCCACTCCGTCACGCCCACTTTACCACAATGTAAAGAGTAGTATTCTTAGCTGACCGAAACAGAACGTTCTCAAGGTGAGCTTTCAGATCACCTTATGTTTGTCCTTGCATCGTCCGTCGGAGGAGTTAACAATTCTTTAAATATCTTCTTCTCAGTAACCATTGGGCAATTTCAATCATACTTGGCACGAATGTTCCTTGTGTGGCCCTTCTCAAAAGACGTTCGCGAAATTTTGATTGACCCCAAAATGTGAGCGTGGCAGGGCGGGGTACTTTTTTGCTTTGAACTCTTTAAACAGCATTCGAGTAAATATTTGGCCGATTTTAGCCAAACTATGCATAAATGTTCCTTGGGTGTCCCTTTTCAAAAGTTGTTCGCGCAATTTTGATTGACCCCGTTATTTTCGCGTGGCATTTTTTCACTATGAAATCTTTAAACATCTTTTCCTCAGTAACCATTGGGTTATTTCAATCAAACTTGGCATGAATGTTCCTTGTGTTACCCTTCTCAAAAATTTTGATTGACACTCAAATATGGGCATGGCAGGGTTTGGCAGCGTTTGACTTTGAAATAAAAAAAAATCTTTTCCTCAGTAACCATTGTGCCAATTTCAACCAAACTTAAGATGAATGTTCCTTGATGACCCTCCTTTAAGTTTATTTGCGAAATTTTTATTGGTCCCAAAATGTGGGCGTTGCAGGCATGGCAGTTTTAATTTTGAAATCTCTAAATATCCTCTTCCTAGTAATCTTTGGGCCAATTTAAGCATACTTGTCAAGATTATTCCTTAGGTGACCCTCCTCAAAAGATGTTCGCGAAAATTTGATGGACCCCCGAATAAGGGCTTGGCAGGGCGATACAATTTTTGACTTTGAAATCTTTAAACATCTTGTCAGTAACCACTGGGCCGATTTCAACCAAACTGGGCTGAAAATGTTCCTTGGGTGTCCCTTCTCAAAAGTTGTTCGCGCAATTTCGATTGACCCCGAAATATTGGCATGGCATTTTTTCACTTTGAAATCTTTAAACATCTTCTCCTCAGTAATCATTAGGCAATTTCAATCAAACTTAGCATGAATGTTCCTCAGGTGACCCTTCTCAAGAATTAATCAAGAAGTCCGATGAGCGATCTTGGGCCATTCTTGCCCTCTTGTTGTATGTTATTTTTGCCTTTACCTTTTCCTTTACCGGGCTTTGTATTGGGATTGAAGCATTTTCTCCTTTTTCCTATGTGCAAATTTCAAACAAACTTGGCATGAATGTTCCTTTAGTGACCCTTCTTATTGTAGGTAGAAAACCTTGTGGACATTGAAGAAATTGTTTGTTACAAGCAATTTCTTCAATGTCTTCGATGTTTTCCTATTTTTTTTAAGTCTTCGATGTTTTCCTTTTTTTTTCTCAAGTTGCTTAAAGTGGGATTAAGTGCGAATGGCTTAATTGGCATGTTTTTTGAAGGAGTTATCTACAATTTAAATAGAGTTAATTCATATGTACAAACATTTATGTGTACAATATTCCTGAAATACATAAAAAACTATTTTTATGGCGTATGCATTCAATGGATTTAATGGTTAAGCCTCCAGTTTGCACTCAGTGAACTCTGGGAAGACTTCAAAATTTTGTCTAACCTGAGCTATCAAAGCTGACGCTTAACTAGCTAAAAATGGAAACATGAATCAGTTAGTTATGCAGGACCTTTTCTAATGTTTTGTCGTCTTCCAATTTCTAGAAAGGTCACATCACTTGTGTCAATTTCATCTATTTCTGCTTGAAGAGACTTCAATAAATTTCACTTTTTCTGTGATAGTCTTAAAGCCATATCTCCCTCCAAATCACATAACAAAATTAATAATAAAACTATACTCTAGGCCAAAACGAAAAAATAAATATGACGATTGAAAATATAAATTCAAAATAATTCAACGAGGTAAGCCTACTATTCGTGAAAGAAGTTTTTGATATTTTAAAACGTGACCCACTACAATTAACGGTTTGTTTACATAAAACTATGGCGTCATCGGTGACTTTTCGCTAGTCATTCACACAACTAGCTAGGTCATGAAGATTTATGAGATCATCCGTATAGTTTAGTCATCAGCATATGGCAATATAACAGTAAATGCCGAAAATTTCCGATAAGAAGCGGATGCATTCGACTAGATTACAAATGGAAACTTACACCAGTTGAAATCGCTAAGTAAAAACACAAAATTCTCTTTCCAGAGAACTTGACTCACAGCCTCTTTTTGCACATAAATAAAAAGAAGGATCTTGTGAAGTATATTGACGAAATAAACGATATATTGTTTAAACTTTTTTCATTTTTTTCCTCGGAAGGAAGATATGGCTTTAATCGTTTCTGGTGCATTTTAGGACACCTGACCGAAGGTCATGCTGACCTATTGCGATCGTTCGTTGTCCGTCGCGCGTTAACTTTTTGCATTTTCAAGTTCTTCTAAAGAACCCTTGGACGGATTTTAACAAAACTTGGCAGGAAGCATACTCATGGAAAGGCGCTTCAGATTTGTACATGTCAATGAGTTGTTTCCCCTAGGGCCCAAATATGAGAGAAATGGGGTACATATTTAAAAATCTTCTTGTCTTGAAGCGGTTGTTGGATTGGATTAATATTTGGTACTGAGAGTCTTTAGGGCACGGACTTTTAAGTTTGTGCATGGCGGTGCTGGGGTGGGGTGGGGTAGGAAAGCATAAGATTACATAGTGACAACTTTG
Organism: Fragum fragum; assembly: GCA_946902895.1. NCBI lineage: Eukaryota > Metazoa > Mollusca > Bivalvia > Cardiida > Cardiidae > Fragum > Fragum fragum. The sequence continues at coordinate 20,252,035 of OX336375.1, forward strand.
AAAATCTTTTTCTACCAAGGTTCGATCCCTGACGGCGACACTTATCCTTTCCGCCATCTGTCTCTCACCAATAGGTGGATAATCGTAAACATAAGTATGATAGCAGCTGGGGGCTAGGAAAGGATGTAGTGGCAATGCTGGTGTGAGAAATACCAGGAATCCATTGTTATGTGCTCCAGCCGTCGCGATATAAATATAAAACAGTTAAAAGAAGCGTTAAACACAATTCAATCAATCAGCTTTTCTACCATACCAAAAGACCTACAGCTCTGATATTTGGTATGTGGCATCATCTGGAGGACCTCTATCAAGATTGTGTAAATAATAACCAAAGGGTCAGAATTAGCCCGTTCCCGGACGTAACAAGTTTAAAGGGAGGTATCGATGTTTCTGAAACCTAGATAAGAAAAATTACCAAGTGCCGAAAACTAGACTCAAACGAACATTTAATACTTTAAGTTAGCTCAGGTATTGTCACGGTGGTAATCTAATAGACCTAAAGTGGCTATTGTGGTTAAATCGGATAGTTTCAGCGGAATTCCAGGTTATTTTTAGATATCACGGAATTCGGCTGTCGACATCGAATGACCTCATTTGCATATGACCCAAAGTCAAATAAAGGTAACAAATTTACTAGCGAAACAGCCAACTTCCTATATCATGTCGCATGAAAGGACTGATTTTTACAGACCGGCTAGCGAATATAACTCCTGATGACGTAACGATGACGTTGGTTTGATGTAATTTGAACTAAATGCAAGGTCCCAACGGTAATTTGCGCCACGTGAATGCCTTATAATCTTCGTAACTGTCTCGGATTAATCTAAAAATAGATTAAACGCCTACGTAGGCTATTAGGGAAATACGCAGCTTTTTTCTGATAAGCGACCTCATATTTTTGCAAAATTACTTTATGGCATATTGTATTTAAATAGTTAAAGAGAGGAAATAAAAAAAATAATAAAATCTGTGACATGAAAAAAAAATCGTTACCTACCTTTAACAATTGCATATATCTTGAACATTTTAAAAGTCTTCTCTCAAACACGAGGGCCTTGATATTTGGTTTAAAGCATCATCCGATGGACCTCTATGTTGATTTATGAAATCTGGTCCAAGATTCAAAATAAGCCTATTCCCGGGCGTCACAAGGTATACATGGCGCTTACATAGTGAACATTTCTAAAAGTCTTCCCCCAAACGGGAGGGTCCAGAGCTTTGAAATTTGGTATACAGCATTATCTGGCAGACCTCTAAAAAGACTGCATAAATTATGGCCTTAGGGTCAAAATTACCTCGTTCCTGGACGTCACAATTGTGAACATTTACAATCTCATTCTCTTCAACAAAAAGGCCTAGAGCTAAGATATTTGGTACTCAGTCGACTGATAAGGCCCTATGGGCCTCTTGCATCTTCACTACCTACATTGTTTTATATCAAACCATAATATTGTTGTTTGCTTTTACCGCAACTTTGCAACTTCAACACAATTTGCTAGTTTTGTTTTATCATAATGATAGGCCTCTCTTTTAAATATATCTTGAATTTCCTCAATATCATTCCGATCAAAGTTTGAATAATCAGTCATACAAACAATAGGTCATATCTGGTGTACAAATTCGATTGGACGTTTTTCATCACTGTGAACTTTTTTTCAAATGAGAGGGATGCACTCATATAATATTCGATAAAAAATATTTTGCTTGGAAACATAGGCCTTTTCTATACTTCAAGAGTTCGATTCTATGTGAGTTCCTCTACCTAGCGATGGTTGTCCACTCTCAAAAATACCCCTACAATGAATGATAATACTCTCTATGATCATTCCCCGACTCTTGTGTACTGACAAACCACTTGCACGACATAATGGAAACTGCTCCCTTTCTACTATTATATCTTGTGTTAACTTGTCTATATATTTATCTTGGATTCCATTATTTGAAAAGCCAGTACCATGTCCTTTCAGTCCATCCATTAACTTTCCAACTAAATTCCTTAAAGGAATCACTGGAAATCTTTTTCTAACATTTAGATATGATGGTGCTAAAATTCTTTTCAAATACATATGCTGCCCTTTGTTTCTCGCAGCCACAAATACTTTTCCATCAGAGTCCAATTTTCTCAGTTTTTCATGATTAGAAATAAGTTGAAAATAAGTGTATGGTATTAAAAGTAGAACCAATGTCTCTGTAGGCTTTTCAGGTAAATATCTGTTTGTTATGCAACGGATCCTCGACCTGTTTCACTCACAGATTTGATTAAATCTGGCTCAATCTGTCTAATAACTGCATTAAAGTTTATAGAGTGGGGAAAAAAGAATTCCATAAATCGCTCTGAAAACAAAATTGTCTCGTATTACCATAAATGGTGTTTCCAACCGGTAGCAACAGATAAAAATCACCACAGGCAACAATCTGATCCCCCCCCCCCCCCAATGTAGAGGTTTAATATTGGCCTACATACATGTTCTAATTATTCAAAGTCTTTCTATAATAACATTGAAAATTCATCTATTGACAGAACATCTGTTTCAAGCACATTTTTTCTGCCATATACATTCTGTCACTTTCTTTTATCAGATTAATTAAGGTTAGGTTATCATATCGTCCATCTTAAAATCCAGTCCAACTAAAAAACAAGAAAAATAACAAACATTGGATTTAGTTTCTCCATGACCACAATGAGATATAATTGTGGAACACAAATGTCCCCAAAAAGCTTTTTCCCCCTTAAAATTAACTAAAGATGACCTTAACTGTCCTGTGACATTGACAATATTAGCAACAGATGCAAATCTTTGAGGGCATTGTCAAACGTAGGGATTATGTTAATAAAAGAATAAAAAATTGATTTATGATAGAAGACTTTTGTAAGACGATGTTACATGCAAAGTTTGAAAATTCCAGGCTTTATAAGTTTGGAGAAGAAGGTTTTTAAAAGTTCTGTAAAATAAAAAACACACAGAGAAATCTTATGGATAAAATGACTTTGATAATATTTCCATCTTAAACCCATTCCCACAAAATTTTAGATTTGTCCAATTGGAAAGAAGTTGAAAATATTCTATAGTTGATGATATTTAAAAAATTGGGTCCTTTGGGAAAAATGTTTTTCCCAGTTATTTACTTGAAGGGCATAAACATGGAATAATGTGGGAATGGGTTAATTTTCAAGCCCTGCTTTTCTTTTGTGTCTTTATATTAACAAAAAACATTGAATGAAAAGAAATTTGTTGTAACAATTTTTCTTTTTCCACAATATTCTGCCCTATTGAATGATTATTTTTTTAATTAAATTGACTTTAATTTGTCTTCTGCATAACCGTTGAATTTTGACAAGTCTAAATTTTGATACAGCGATAGGATAATTTCTGGTAAGATTTTTACTTTTTTTATCTGGATGGACAGACAGATAAAGGATATTGACCGATCACTGTAGCTCAAGTTAGCTATAAAGATCCAAATAAGATCAATCTGAGTGGGTATTTTGAAAAAAGAAAAATGTTGTAAGATTGAAGGATCTCACATTCTTTTTTGGTTTAGAAAATATACCATGAACAGAAATGTGTCCTGTTTTTTAAAACCACTCAAAATTGCAATTATCAGAGATGATATTTTTTACTTATCCAGTGATCATTCACAGATTTCATGTAATCCTTTAAATGAACAATTCTAGAATGTTGCCCTCTTTTTATGAGACCCTTCAATATAGGTCTTGTATTGATCTTCGAGTAACAATATGAATTTTAGGGCATTTGGACATGTTGAATTTAAAAGTGTGAAAGTCGTAATGGTTTGTGAAAGAAAGTTACAAATATATTCCATTATTTATCCCTCAGGAAAATCAGGTAATCATAACGCAGGGTTAAAATTGATTTCAATAGTTATAAATTTGAACTGTTTCTGTAAGATATCATTATATATACAATGAAACATAATAAGATAAAAGACCATCGGTTTGGTATGATACAAGTTTTTAGCCCTTGCCATGTTGAATAAAATCCTTCTTCAGTATTTATTTAAAATCAAAAGGATGAAAGCACTGGACTGACTAGTTATGAATCAATATTTTTATCAAGATACTGCAGGCATGTCATGCCAGTCGTACACAAAATAGAAACAATTATCCCTGCTTTACTTAGTTTTGTTTAAGCTTCATGTAATATAAAAAATTCCCCAGTCCTTGCATGACCTGTTAGGATAACATTGTTACCTTCTAATGTTACGTCAGTTGATTTGCAGGTCAGTCAACATGTTTACATTATCTAACAGGTCGCGGGGTAATTAGACGCCCGAATGCACCGAAACATTTTAAGCCAGTCATACTAATCCTTTCAAAAAATGACGGGTCGCGGTCAATTAAACCGGAAGTTGACAGGGGTCTTAAGTCACGGCAAAATTCAGCTCGATTAAAACGCAATCTTATAAATATAAAAGAAAGTTGATAAAAACTTGCCGTGAAAACTTAGATAAACATATCTTGTATCCAGTCATATAGATGCTTCACGATGAAATTTGCCGAAACCAGAAAAAAGCACGCCGATATCGAAACAGTCTTTTCGCGACGATCACCATGCGTTAATTATAGATAATAATGCGTAAGCTACCTTGCTGGTGCTAGAGAGTAAAAAAAAAAATGGGTCAACGACTTAACCAGATTTTTAGAAATAGCCTTATCATAAAACGCTCCCTTTTCTCCTTTTAAAAGGAACGAATACGTTAAATAAGTGTGACCAATACGCAAACGAGACAAAATACATTCTCCACGACGGTTTGATCGGTAACCACGGAGCCATTCAAGAAGACCCTGTGAAAAAGAAAAGAGTTTATTATCCTGATTTAAACGGTCATTCGAACTATTCCTCCATACATATTGAAAAATAAAACCTATGAACTAAAGGTTTAAAACCACTAAAAGGAACTTCAAAAGCCAGCAGAAAACAGGATCAACATCATCATTGAATTTTAAAGCTTGTCCAGCAATTTCACTATAAGGGGGCTTGTACGTTTTCTCCTTCTTAAACGCTTGCATACTTTACACAGATTAAGTGAATCTTAAATATCTATAAAATTTGAGTATGTGAACACTTCCACCAAGATTTGTGTATAGAATGAAAAACTAAGTGCCTTAAGACAATTCAGGTTACTATTGCAACCAATCAAGATATTTAAAGGTAGGTATCGATGTTTTTTTCATGCCACAGATTTTAATTATTTTTATCTCCTCTCATATTTAGACGATGATGATTATATTCCCGATAAATCCTCTAGCAGGGCCCCATTGGATAATGTTTGTAATAACTTCGGCCACGCCTTATTGGAATTTTGTGCATTGTTAACGGTCGCTTACATTCCAATGCAAATAACGGTGCATTTACATACACGAGTTCTCAGGGCACTTCACTTATTGATATATTGTTAACATGTGAGAACAATTTTCAAAATATTAGCACATTTCAGATTAACACGTTTACAGAGTTTAGTGATCATGCATCGATTTCCTTTTCAATTCAGTGTCATAATTTGAAAGATTATGAAAGTAACAATGAAATGAATGCTAAATACAAATTGAACCCTGAATATCGTGGAATATTCAGAAATCGACTTATTGCTTAACTTCCTAGGTTTAATTCGATTTTAAGTGATATCGATAAGTCTAGTAAAAAGTCAATAAATGACATGGTCAGTAATTTTTCTGACACTTTAGTAGGGGTTGCCTCCCCTCTTTTTTAGAAATGTTCAAATAAAAAAAGGTACATACTTTACAGAAAATTGCATAGGCCAGGACGCAGATTGGTTTGACCGAGAATGCAGGGAAGCCAGAAAAAGTTTATGTCGGCTAGAAAAAAATATCAAGGCAATATGTCACACCTTAACAGGGAAAAATTCTACAAATATAAGTCAAAATATAAAAAGTTATGTAAGTCGAAACGCAATCAATTTCGTAGAAAGAAAATGGCTAAAATAGAAAATTTGAAATTTTCAAAACCAAAGGATTTCTGGAATTACTTTAAGCAAAGTAAAAATACTCCCAATAATATTGAGTTAAGTGAATTTGTGATTTTTTTTTTCAGATATAAGTAATGAATCTTTTGTATTTCAAAATGAAGACTCAATTATCGTACAGGAAATTAAAAATGCGCGCAAATCATTAAAACGCGGCAAATCATGCGGCAATGATTCCATACTTAATGAGTATCTTATCGAAAGTTGTGATATACTCGCAAGTCATTTATGCGACATGTTTAATACAATTTTGAATTCAGGTATTTTTCCTGATAGGTGGACAGAGGGAGTCATAGTACCTCTACACAAAAAGGACAATGTGGACGACGTAAATAATTATAGAGGCATAACGCTTCTGAGTTGTTTATCGTAACTGTTTACTACTATTTTAAACAATTTGTTTGTTTGTTTGTTTGAATTTGGTTTTACGCCGCTTTCAACAATCTTTCAGTTATATCGCGGCGGCTGGAGTTTCTAACTATGGATTCCTGGTATTCCTCACACCTGTACCGCCATCACATCCTCTCCTAGCCTCCAGCTTCTATCCCACATAGGTCTACGATTATCGACTCATTGGTGGGAGACAAATAGTCGAAGAGGATGAGTTCCGCCGTCGGGGACCGAACCCGGGACCTCTAGATTGACAGTCCGACGCGCTACTTACTGCGCTATGACGGCGGCCCACTATTTTAAACAAACGCATTGTACTGTTTTGTAACGAATATAATATTATCTAGGATGATCAATTCGGTTTCAAAAAGGGAAGTTCTACAATTGATGCACTTTTAACTAAGTCGGAATGCGGAGCAATTCCAACTTAGATTTAACAAAACCGCAAAATGAACACAAGACAATTTCATTTCGGGTTTTTTTGATAACACATGTCACGTGATCTCTTAGATATGAATACATCTCGGGTTACTTCTCATCTCAACTTGCCACGGACAATCAGTTTGTTGTAGCCGAAGACAAAACTATGGCACATGTAAAGGATGATATGAAAATTCTTTAGTGACTTCTAAACAAGCTGTAGTTTGCTTGAAATTATTGAAGAATATGGTAATAATCAGCGCAGTAATTTTTTTGTGATTCGCCGTCCCGTGTTTGGTAATCACGTGATCTAAAGTGACATGTGGTAGTCATGTAACCACAGATAGGCAATGTTAACAAATATGGCTCAGGTCGCTAATGCATTTTTACAATAATCACGCCGCCCAGTGCTTTTAAACATACTAGAGTGATTAAGGGCGATCGAAGGCTTCAAGCAAACGCGATTATTGTGGGATTTACAGCTTTTACTCAATTAAAATCAAATAGATGCAAAACGAAAGTAGAAGATTTTGAAAATTAGAATGTAAACACATCAACTTCCAGTTTCTACTTATTTACTGAATAATTACGCTTTATTATGTCGTGATTTACAAGTTTAAATCAATAATAATACATCAAACCTTTAACAAGTGTCATCTAGCTTTCAGCTTGGTCCCTTTTTACATAAGATAACGAATAAGGAAATCGCGCGACTACAGGGAGCCGAAGATAAGTTGATACTTTCTCCATGATATTATAGGAATTTTTAGGAAAAGGGCAAAACTACCACGTGCAAACAATAACGTTACAATAACGTTAACGTCTTTTTCTTCTTTTGAATTTTACTCACAACGCTTTAAATATTTTTTCCTAAGTCTAAACCGGTATTTCAAATCGATCACCCTGAAATAAGTTTCCGCGCATTTCCGCAAATTTCCACGTATACTCATAAACTTGAAGTGAAAATCTACGTGAGATTAGTATGATCGTTACAGAATTGGCCGAGTTGAGGGTCAAATAATCATCGAGGTCATTGATTTCTTACTGTATAAGCTGTTATTCTCTGATTTGAAGATTTTAAAAGGAGTTCACGTATTACAATTGATCAAAAGGAGAATGTTATGCTTGAAAATTCTAATTTTGCTGTGCGTTACACAAGCTTATAACCAATTCCAACACGATAAAATTTTAGACCAGTCCAAACTCAAAGAAGTAGCAGACGACAATTGTAAGTTTATGAAATCTTTAAAATCCTAGTCTCTTTGGACAGGAAACATTGTGGATAATGAAGAAATTGCTTGTAGCAAGCAATTTCTTCATTTTCCCCAATGTTTTCCAAAGCTTTTATAATGAGGGTCATTTAAAAGCGTCACTGTCTGGGAATGGGTTAAGACGATTCTAGGTTTTTTTTTCTGTATGTGGTTTAATGCTTTTGTGTGTTATTCACTCACATATGTACACGAATGGGAATTCTGCTCTAAGTTTAAAGGAGGGAGGCTTACTCGGAAAGTAAAATGAATTTGAACCGAATTCCACAGTTATGACCCTTTCAGCGCATTCCAACTTCTCAGTACTTTCAGTCCTTTGATTTTAACTAGTATAGTCCAAAAAATTGTTAACAAAAATGAAAAATTATTTTGCGCATTCATCGATCTCAAAAAATGTTTTGATACGATTTATCGAAATGATTTATGGTTCAAAATACGCGGTAAAATATTACAAATATTTAAGAATATGTACGATAAAGTAAAATCCTGCGTGCGAAGCGGGGATAAATATTGTCATTGGGATATTGATTTAAGATCTCTGTCTTATTCTTTTACTGTTTGCCGATGATATGGTCATATTCGGCAAATCACCGGAAGAGTTACAAAATAATTTGAATCCTTTGTATGACTACTGCTCTCATTGGGGTCTACATGTAAACACTGATAAAACAAAGATAGTTGTATTTAGGAAACTCGGCAAATTAAATCAAATGAAACCTGGTCGTACAACGGCCAGCAAATAGAAGTTGTAAATGATTTGATTATTTAGGTGTCGTTTTAAATTATACCGGAAATTTTTCTATGCAATTTAAGTACGTTGGTGGCAAGGCAACAAAAGCTCTAAATTTCTACTGTATAAATGTCGAAAATATGATTTTACCCCTAGTTGTTTGCTTCAACTCTTTGATGCCTTTGTTGGTTCAATTCTTTCTTACGCAAGCCCGATCTGCGGATTTACTAAAAAACAAGGAACTAGAAGGAATCCATTTAAAATTTTGTAAGAAACTTTTAATTGCACGTAATTCATCTAGTTCGAGTGCTGTGTATGGTGAGCTAGGAAGGTATCCCTTATATGTCTCTAGGTACACTGATATGATTAAATATTTGTTTAAAGTTATCAATTCAAGTAACATTATAGTGCAACAGGTTTATCATAGTGCTTATCATGATTCAATTGACGGTTCTTTGAACTAGGTTTCAAAAATTAAAACTTTATTGTTAGAAAATGGATTTAATGATGTATGGAATAACCCGTACACTGTCCATTCATTTATGACTCAATTTACATACAGAGTCAAAGACAATTTTATACAGTCATGGCATAGTAGTATTGATTCATCTGAATCATTAAAACTTTATACCCAGAAAAAAGATGTATTTTATATTGAAGGTTATTTGAGCTCTGTTCCGAAATCATTAGCATAACAAGACTAATAACAATAAAAATAGAGATCAAACTTGAAGATAAATTGTTTAAATTTTAATTTTCCGCATAGATTCGGTATAAAAAACCTTTTTCAAGGGACACCATTTTAAACAATAACATAATAATGACATCATCGTCACATGACGTCAACGGCAACAACGTCAAAAAATGGCAATGACTTTGGCGGAAAAATATTATAACATTACATTATATCAATACAACAGAGACAGGATCTCAAGAGATACAAAATTACAGGATAAATGCAATATTTAAGCAAAATATATTAAAAAAGCCTGTAAAAACTGCATTGTTGAGATAGAATATAATGCAAGGTAATAAATATTAACTTTGATTAATATTAATCCTTTAAACCCCTCACCAAACAACCCAATTTCTGACTGGTCCAAAAAATAAAAGAAATTGCAAACAACAATTCATATAGAAAAAAAATAGATAATTTAATAAAAACAATAAATAAAAAAATAATGCCTATTTGGCAACAAACATTGTGGGAAATGAAGAAATAATTTGCATTTTCGTCATTATCCACATTGTTCTCCAAAGTTTATATCTTGTAGTTTGCAAACAATCAGGATTGTGTGGGAATGGGTTAAAGAAAGTATAAAATCAAATTTAAGGTACTATTAACCCATTATAACAAGACAACAACAAAAATATATACAGACACAAAAAGCCTGATCAGACTGCATGTTCTGCAAAGGCTGATCAGGATTCATATCAGGATTATTGACCGGTGCTGGAGCAAATTTCATTAAAGAAAAAAAATAAATAAAAAAATAATATTGAACATACCCCTTATATTAAAGGTTTTATCTTTCCAATTTTTAGAATTATTAGACTGGTCCAACTTCAAACAGGTTGTAGATGAAAATGAAAATTGGATGCAATTTGAAACTAAATCATTCTATGCGGTAGGAAACTTTGAGGGAAAAGTAGGAAGCAATTGCTTCTTTTCCACAATGTTTTCTGAAAAAAAAAGAAATTCACGGTGAAAAAATTGGGTTTTATACAGACAACGGTTAAAAAGGAAAAGTTTAGAATAAAATTTTAGAATTCATTCCATCTGGAGCTTTGGTACCAAGAATATGCATCCATCTTGATTCTTCAAGAAGCCTTTTCCAATTATTTGAATTTTTTCAATCGTCATGAAAGAAAAATGATGAATGCTGTGTCCTAGAGAATCGAAATGTTCAGAAACATTTGTTAAAACATCAGGAAAATGCATGATATCAAATTCGTGGCTATTCATACGATTGGCACATTTTTGGTGAGTCTGACCAACATACTGAGCTTTACATTTCTTACATGTTATTAGGTAAATAACATCAGTAGAATTGCAGTTAAGATTTTGATTCATTCTTAACTTTGTGATGTAGTGGTGCTCATAAAACTATCAGATTCTTGAATCGTAGAACAATGTGAACACCGACGCCTTTCACATTTAGTTACTTTAAAAGAAATAGGAGAAGAGTTCAATTTGGAATGAACAAGTCTATCATGAATATGTATGCTACAATTGGTTTAGACTTATATAATTGACGCACACTTTCGCTACCTGATATTTCAAGTAAGCCCCAGTACTGGTTTATTATTTTTCCAATATTGGAAGAGAAGGGTTATATGCACAAACAAAAGGAATAATGTTTTTACTTTCACAAGAATTAGGTTTGAGAGCTTCTTCAAAAGTCAATGTGGATGCTTTTCGAATGGCCTCAGTCAATATATCAGTTGGGTAATTTCTCTTCTGAAAATAAGATTCAAGTTTAACTAGATCTTGTTTAAAACAAATGTCGTTGGAAGTGATACGGCGGTATCGTTTAGCTTGGCTAAAAGGGATACTTTTTTTACAACATAGAGGATGACAAGAAGAGTATTCTACATACTGATGAACATTTGTATTTTTCTCATATACACTAGTTTGTAAAATCCCTTCGGTAGTTTTGTCGAGTTTAACATCCAAAAAAACACCATGTGTTTTAGAGTAGGTGTAGGTAAATTTAATGGTTTTATGAAAATTATTTAGTTTTTCAAGAAATCTTAATAGTTGCTCCTCGCTGTTATTCGAGATCATGATAATATCGTCTAGAAAACGTAACCATAAAAAAGGCTGTAATTCACATGTCTCAAGGAAATCTTTCTCAAGTTTAGATATGCATAAGAAGGGGCCATACGTGTTCCCATAGCAGTTCCTAGTATTTAAATTGGAAATGATTTTTTGTTAAAACTATTTCAATTAATTCAGAAATACAATAAATGGATTTCTCGGATTTGCAGTCCTGTTTAGGAAATATTGGCATGCTTCAATACCATCTTGATGTGGTATGTTACTATATAAAGAACTCACATCTAAAGTGAAAATAAAGCTATCTTTTTGTAATTGGGGAAGATGTATAATTCTATTGATAAAGTCAGTAGTATCCTTAATATATGAAGGTAAGGTACTATCAACAAAAGCAGATATATTTTCTGTCAGAGACCCACAGGCTGACACAATAGGTCTACCTGGATAACCTAAAGGTAAGTTTACATCATACTCTTTGTTGGTTTTAGGTAATATATAGAATTGTGGAATTCTATTTTCACCGACAGTAATATTGCATTTTTTTATAATCTGTTTTTATACGCCCGTCGAGGACGGGACGTATTATGGGATCACCCGTGGTGTCCGGGCGTCAGGTCGTCCGGGCGTCCGGTTGTCCGGGCGGTGTCCACTTCTTTGTCCGGAGCATAACTCTGTCATCGTAAGTCCGATTGACATTAAACTTGGCAGTTATATTCTTCTCATCAATACGGAGTGCAGTGCTCAATAACCATAACTCTACCGGGCCTATTTTTTGAGTTATTGCCCTTTGTTGTTTTTCATACTTGAATCTTGTCCGGAGTATATCTCTAAAAGTATTATAGCTAGGATCATGATACTTCATGGGTGTATAGATCTCACCAAGGGGGAGTGCAGTGCACAAGAACCATAACTCTACCTGGCCTATTTTTTGAGTTATTGCCCTTTGTTGTTTTCATACTTGAATCTTGTCCGGAGTATATCTCTAAAGTATAATAGCTAGAATCATGAAATTACATGGATGGATAGAGCTTACCAAGGGGGAGTGCAGTGTACAAGAACCATAACTCTACCTAGCCAATTTTTTGAGTTATTGCCCTTTGTTGTTTTTCATACTTGAATCTTGTCCGGAGTATATCTCTAAAAGTATAATAGCTAGAATCCTGAAATTTCATGGATTGATAGATCTTACCAAGTGGGAGTGCAGTGTACAAGAACCATAACTCAACCTGGCCTATTTTTTGAGTTATCGCCCTTTGTTGTTTTTTATACTTGAATCTTGTCCGAAGTATATCTCTAAAAGTATAATAGCTAGAATCGTGAAATTACATGGATGGATAGATCTCACCAAGTGGGAGTGCAGTGTACAAGAACCATAACTCAACCTGTCCTATTTTTGAGTTATCGCCCTTTGTTGTTTTTTATACTTTAATCTTGTCCGAAGTATATCTCTAAAAGTATAATAGCTAGAATCATGAAATTACATGGATGGATAGAGCTCACCAAGGGGGAGTGCAGTGTACAAGAACCATAACTCTACCTAGCCAATTTTTTGAGTTATTGCCCTTTGTTGTTTTTCATACTTGAATCTTGTCCGGAGTATATCTCTAAAAGTATAATAGCTAGAATCATGAAATTTCATGGGTGTATAGATCACACCAAGTGAGAGTGCAGTGTACAAGAACCATAACTCTACCTGGCCTATTTTTTGAGTTATTGCCCTTTGTTGTTTTTCATATATGAATCTTGTCCGGAGTATATCTCTAAAAGTATTATAGCTAGGATCATGAAACTTTATGGGTGTATAGATCTCACCAAGTGGGAGTGCAGTGTACAAGAACCATAACTCAACCTGGCCTATTTTTGAGTTATCGCCCTTTGTTGTTTTTTATACTTTAATCTTGTCCGAAGTATATCTCTAAAAGTTTAATAGCTAGAATCATGAAATTACATGGATGGATAGAGCTCACCAAGGGGGAGTGCAGTGTACAAGAACCATAACTCTACCTAGCCAATTTTGAGTTATTGCCCTTTGTTGTTTTTCATACTTGAATCTATCTATCTATCTATCTATATATACTGCCCAACTCCCCTTTCGGGTATTACTGGCAGGTGCGCGTCTGTGCTGGAATAAAAACTGTTAGACATTTGTTAGGGTGCAAAATTTTAAAAATATTGTGAGTGTTAGGTTAAAAGAGCTGATAAAACATATTTTGGTCATTCAGGGACGGCTCACTATCTGAAAAGAATCAAGACTCTTTTTGAATGCTGCAATATCAGGTTGCTGTACAATTGTTTCTGGAAGGCTGTTCCATAGCATCACTGTGTAGGGAAAAAAAGAATATTTAAAGTAGGCTGCATTTGTGTGGATCTGTCTGAAAGATGCTGTGTGCATATGTCGGGTGGTCCTCACTGGTCTTTCAAGATAAGCTGGTACTGGCACTGCAACAAAATTGTTAACGATTTTATAAAACATGGTGACTCTGGAGATGTCTCGTCTGTATTGGAGAGTTTCCCAACCAAGCTCCTTCTGCATGCAGGTAACACTGTCATAATAAGAGAAATTATTTTGAACCCATCTTGCCGCTCTACGTTGTACTTTTTCCACTTTGTTGATATAGGTTTTTGTGTAGGGGCTCCAAACTGTTGATGCGTATTCTACCTGGGGTCTCACTAAAGTTTTATACGCTATTTCTCTGATCTTCTTATTTTTGGTCTGGATATTTCTGCGGAGAAAACCTAAAGTTTTATTAGCATTTGATGTTATGTTGTCAATGTGTTTGTTCCAGGAAAGATCTCCAGATATTGTAACTCCTAGGTATTTGGCATTGTCCACAGTCTCTAGTACTTGTCCATGTAACCTGTAATCAAAGGAAATCTTTTTCTTCTTTTTAGTAATATTTAGGACAATGCATTTGCTGGGGTTAAACTCCATTTCCCACTTTTTCTCCCACTGCATTAACTTGTCTAGATCTTCTTGTAGGGTCAAACAGTCTTGTCTGTTGTTAATAGCTAAGTAAACGGCAGTGTCATCTGCAAACAAACGAACTTGGGATGTGATGTTATTTGGAAGGTCATTTATATACAAAAGAAACAAAAGAGGGCCAAGTACAGATCCCTGAGGTACTCCAGACGTGACTGGTACTTCTGATGAGCATCCACCTTCTAAGACTACTTTTTGTGTTCTGCCTATTAGAAAAGATTTAATCCACAAAAGGGTAGCATTGTTAACACCATGTTCCTGCAATTTATACAAAAGTTTTAAGTGGCTAACTTTGTCAAAAGCCTTGCTGAAGTCTAACAAAACTAGATCAGTTTGTTTTCCTTCAGTCAGGTTTCTGGCAAGATGGTCGGTCAGTTGAAGTAGCTGGGTTTCGCATGAACGTCTTTCTCTAAAACCATGCTGCAAGTCATAAAGGATATTATTTTTATCAAAATGTTCAGTTAGATTTGATGCTACAATATGTCCTAGAACTTTACACAGTATACATGTTAAAGATATAGGTCTGTAATTTGCAGGATCTTCTTTGTTTCCTTTCTTGAAGAGTGGAGTCACGTTTGCTTTTGTCCAAACTTGGGGAAGAGTGCCTGTGTCTAGGGATTTCTGAAAGAGAATTTGTAAGATAGGGGAAATTTGATAACATAAGTTTTTTAGTACAAGAGGTTTGATGTTGTCTGGTCCTGCTGCTTTGTCTGGTTTCAGGTTGGAAATAAGTTTTTGTACTCCACTTGTGCAAATAGTAATGTTCGGCATAACTGGGTATTTGCTGAAAGAGGAAGAGAATACATTTTGTCTTATAGATGAGAGGCAGGACTGAGCCAAAGAAATCGGTGTCATTGGAGTGAAGACTGACTGGAACTGTTGATTTAGGATATTCGCCTTTTCTGTGTTGTCCGATTTGATGGAACCTGAAATTTTATCGAGAAGAGGGGCTACTCCGGTTGCATCTTGCTTGGCATTCTTTAAAAGACTGAAAAGTTTCTTATTGTTAAATCTAATGGCTTTCTCTTTGTCTTCAGTGGTTCCATCTAGGCCTAAAATATATTCAATATAATTAATATAGGAAACTTTAATTTGATTTTTGATGTTTCTTTTTAGAGCCTTGAGAGCAGTCTTCATCTTGTTGTTTCCTTCTTTCTTCAATCTGAATCTTGTCCGGAGTATATCTCTAAAAGTAAAATAGCTAGAATCATGAAATTTCATGGGTGTATAGATCTCACCAAGGGGGAGTGCAGTGCACAAAAACCATAACTCTACCTAGCCTATTTTTTTGAGTTATTGCCCTTTGTTGTTTTTCATACTTGAATCTTGTCCGGAGTATATCTCTAAAAGTATAATAGCTAGAAACATGAAACTTCATGGATGGATAGATCTCACCAGGGGGGGGGGGTTGCAGTGTACAAGAACCATAACTCAACCTAGCGTATAATTTGAGTTTTTGTCCTTTGTTGTTTTCCATACTTTGTTTGAGAAAAAATATTCATTCAAAATAACCTCAGTTCTATTCAAACCTTTAGTTAATATTAAGCAGTGTGACGGGCGTATCTTGTGACAATTTGGCACCTTGTTCTTGTATATTTTAAACCGTTGTTTGTACTTCTTTCTTGAAATTTTCATGGGGATTTTCATTTAGTCTACTATAATATTTTTCATCACTAAGTTGTCTTTCAACCTCAGCAATATAGTCATCACGGTTCATGATAATGATAGATGCACTTTTGTCGGCTTTTTTCACAACAATATCACCATCTTGACTAAGAGATCTTAAGGCAATTTGTTCTTCTTTAGAAAGGTTAGAACGGTATTTATACCTTTTGTTTTTTGTAAAATTTCATGAGTTATAGCCTCAATGTAAAAATCTAAAGTAGAATCTCACCCAGAGGGTGGGATAAAAGATGAACCTTTTCCTTTGGTGAAATAAGAATTATTTTTTGAATAATAACCATTATCATAATTATCACTATCATCACTATCACTGTCACTGTCTTTTTCATAGAAGAACTCTTTTAAACGTAATTTTCTTGTAGATTCATACACATCTTGTTTAAGTTGAGTTTCATCATGATGTTTTGGTTTTGGACAAAATTTAAGGTCTTTCCCGAGAAGTCTATAATCTGCTTCAGTTAAAGACTTTTAAGATAGATTTAAAACTGTTTCTTTTCCCCGTAGAATCTCTTGTTCGATTTTCTTCTTTTGTTTTCATTTTCTCCGATTTGTGATTCTGATGAAACACCGGTTTCTTTAGTTTGTGAAGGTAACTGATGAGCTGCAGGAATGTTGTGTTTAAAAGCTGTTTGTTGGTTTTCATCGCTGTTTTGGTTTGCCCCGTTTTGACGGCTTCCGCATATGATGTTTTCATCTCGATGCTGCCGGGCGTTTTCCCGTTTTTTGACTGCTTATGAGAAAACGATGGTGCTTTAGCTGATTCATTTACATCCATATCAGTTTTCACACACTTGGTATTTAAAGGGCCAACATTATTAGATTGTGAGTGTTTTAACTTCTTGTCATCCGGTTTTGCGGACTGTTTTCCAACTGTTAATGTTTTCTTTTGTTTCTCAGTAGTTACAGGAAATGGCTTATCTTTCGAATTTTTGGACCTCAATTTTGGGTTGGTATCTCCAAGGATAGATGGCCTTTTTGTTTTTTCATTCGAAGTACATGGCAAGTGATTTGATTTTACATTTGGTTCTGTTTGATACTCGCATAGAATTTGATTTTTATTCTTTCGAGACATCTGAGCTGTACTCGGCGCTCTACGATCATTAAATAGTCTTAACTTTTTCTGCTGTCTCGGTACAATCTTGTTCTTCTTTGCTTCTATTCTGGTAAAGATTTGACCAGAAATTTCATTGAATTTACCTTCATCATTAAATTGATTTTTCAAGTCATATTCAAGCTCCAGCATTTTTCTTTTAGATTCGTTTAATTGCCTAGAATGATCTTCGCTCACTAACCTTATAAGTTCCAATGAAAATTTCTGTGAGGCTCTGTCCACATGATTGAAGATTGGGTGCCTGAAGCACTCCCAACTGCGCTATGGTGGCAGCCCTGATGTACTCACACGCCACGCCCATATTTGGGACCAATCAAAATTTCGCGTACAACTTTTGAAAAGGTTCACCCAAGGAACATTAATGCCAAGTCATGCGAAATTAGCCAAATAGTTACTCGGGAGAAAATGTTTAAAGATTCCAAAGTCAAAAACTGCCCCGCTCTGCCACGCCAATACTTTGGCGCCGAACAAATTTTGAAAAGGGTCAACAAATGAACATTCATGTCAAGTTTGGTTGAAATCCGCCAAGAGGTTA
The DNA here is from genome assembly GCA_946902895.1 of Fragum fragum. Lineage (NCBI taxonomy): Eukaryota > Metazoa > Mollusca > Bivalvia > Cardiida > Cardiidae > Fragum > Fragum fragum. The sequence continues at coordinate 20,269,937 of OX336375.1, forward strand.
CTGAGGAGAAGACGTTTAAAGAATCGTTGACGCCTTCCGACGCACGACGGACAAAAAATGATCACAAAAGCTCACCCTGAGCATGTTGTGCTTAGGTGAGCTAAAAAAGCAATTTAAACCCAGAATCACGACGGCCTTCAATGAACTTCAAAAGGACTTTAACTTGCTTATACGAGACCAATATACATGAGACAAATTTTCGATAAACTAACTATTATTAAAAGCAAAAGACAACCACAAAATTCAATAATTATTCTTACTAAAGCTAATTTATAGAGACTTACACGATTACTAATGTAACAATATGTCAACGACCCAACTGCGGACTTGGCATTCATCTGTTAGAGGGAAAATGCTATACACTAACTTTCGGAAGGACATTTAAACATCATCTGTGATGTAAGAAATATCATTTACGTTATATGTAACGGGTGCAAAGAAGAGTACATTTGAGATACAAACGACTAAAGGAAGCGATTTACCAACTACCGACAACACATTCGGGATCGAAATTTACGGATTTTGAAAGTAAGTGCACAATTAGCTGACTGCTCAACAAAACCATATTCTATGTATTCCCAGTTCTTAAAATGATGACGCACAGCACAAATACCAGAAGAATTGAAAACAACAACAAATAACAACAACAACACGATAATATTAAACTATTCCCTAAACAAAGGTTAGACAAATCATAATTCACTTGAAATACATAATGTTGTAGTTCTAAAGCACAAGTACACACCGTGGAGAATTACTGTAGTAATATCCAATCATGAAAAGTTGCTAACACTATGAAATCGGCAATTTAAGGACAGATAATTGTTGAAGAACTGGATTTATCTTCATTTTGAAGGTCAAATGTACCACTAGAGACTATGCAGATTCATTATGCATTATACAACTTCTTTTAGTTGAAACTTTAGTAGGACTAGGGAACAAAATAAATATAGCTATTTATTTCAATTCAAGGGCAGAAAATTCAAAAGGGACTGGAATTTGAAGGTCTTTTGCACAAAATGACATCATACAGATCAATTGTAGCAAGTTTTAGTTCATTCCCATTGATAATGTAGGAGTTGCACATACATAAGATATAGTGTGTGTGCGTTCTTTTTTTTTTCTTTTCTTTCTTTTCTTTTTCAATTCAAGGGCAGATAATTGATACTGTAGGAGGAGTTGCACAGACATAAAATATTGTGTTTTTTTTTTCAATTCAAGGGTAGATAATTCAAGATGTTTTTGGAATGATTTGAATTTCAAAAAGCATGAATGTGTAGTTGTAGTATGAGATCTGAAATAGTTATGTAACGGACACAACCCATATTATATTGGTAGATAGTTGAATTAATCATTTATCTCCCTTGTCTCCCTTTCTACATGAAATTGTTGGATTACATTTGATTTATGGTGTTAGACAACGTAGTATTTGGTAAAACTGTCATACAAATGGATTTAGTCTCTTATCTCACAAGAGAAAACGTTTTAAAAAAAGAACTGATTAACGTGATTAACAACATAAAACAGTCTTTTGTCCTTTTTCAGTTCTTTTTACTTAAGATTTTTCACGGTTCTAAAGCTGAATAATGAATAAGGAAATCGCGCGACTACAGGGCACCGAAGATAATTTGATACTATCTTCATGATATTATAGGAATTTTTAGGAAAGGGCAAAACTACCATTTGCAAACAATAACATTTTAATAACTTTAACGTTTGAATTTTACTCACAACGCTTTAAATGTCCTTTTTTCCCTAAGTCTAAACCGGTATTTCAAATCCTTCCTAAGTCTAAACCGGTATTTCAAATCGATCACCATGAAACAAGTTTCCGCGCATTTCAGCGAATGTCCCCGTATACTCATAAACTTGAAGTGAAAATCCACGCGAGCTTAGTATGATCGTTACAGAATTGGCCGAGTTGAGGGTCATATAATCATCCAGGTCATTGATTTCTTACTGTATAAGCTGTTATTCTCTGTTTTCAAGATTCTAAAAGGAGTTCACGTATTACAGTTGATCAAAAGGAGAATGTAATGCTTGAAAATTCTAATTTTGCTGTGCGTTACACGAGCTTATAACCCATTCAACACGATAAAATTTTAGACCAGTCTAAATTCAAAGAAGTAGCAGACGACACTTGTAAGTTGATGAAATCTTTTAAATACTGGTCTTTTTGGACATAAAACGTTGTAGATAATGAAGAAATCGCTTGTAACAAGGAATTTCTTCATTTTCCCCAATGTTTTCCGAAGCTTTCATAATGAGGGTCATTTAAAAGCGTCACTGTCTGGGAATGGGTTAAGACAATGTTAGTTTTTGATTTCTGTGGATTTATGTTTTTGTGCCTCATTCACGCACATATGTACACGAATGGGAACGCTGGTTTAAATTTAAAGAAGGGAGGCTTACTCGGAAAGTAATAAATGAATTTGAACCGAATTCCACAGTTATGACCCTTTCAGCGCATTCCAACTTCTCAGTTCTTTCAGTCCTTTGATTAAAGAACAGTTACCCCGTCATACCGACTTTTATTAGCTTACTTACAGCTCTAATACATATCTTGCAGAGCAAACTTTTTTCATACCGTAAATTATATACAATCCGCCGTCAAAGCGCAGTCGGTAGCGCATCAGACTCCTAATCTTCGAAAAGGGGATGTCATGAGTTCGATCCCCGGCGGCAACACACATTCTTTCCGACATTGGTCTCTCACAAATGCAAGTTGACATTTTCATGCAACTCAAAGAAGTACTCGAGCGCCCCGGAATGCTATCCAAGAAAAAAGAGCTGTTGTTGATTCTCCTACAAGAGAGACATGGCGGCATTTTATCAAGAAATAGAGTGAATTTTATTTAAATCTAAAGGTAGGGTGCTCTAGTTACATCGGGGCGAATAAATTTTTTTTGATAATATCAGTGCTCAGTGACGAAACAAAATGAATAGTAACTAAACAATTAAACGTTTTAAGCAGCTGACTGGCTTCCTCATATAAAAGACTTTATTTCTCCAGACTGGGATTTGAACCTCGAGTGGTGAAAAGTTATTGGTTACTACGGACGTAACAGGTTACTAAGGAAGAAACTGGTTGCTAAGGATGTTACCGTTTGGTAAGAAAGCCACTAGTTTAAAAGATGTCATTAGTTGTTAATGAAATGTAAAATTAACGGATCTTTTTCTGTTTAACTAGTTAGAATACCTGGGGCAGTAATAGTGAGTCCTCGACGAGGCAAGTATGACCGGGGAAGGGGGGAGGGGGTCATAATTCCAGCAAACTTTTAAGAGCTCTATTTAACACTGCTACATGCAAAATATCAAAGCTCTTGTTTTGTGGTTCCAGAGGAGAACATTTTTCCATTATTAATTTTTGTAAAATTTAAAGACCAATTTGACCCCGAGGGCATGATTTGGGCATTCGTTTGAAGAGGTCCACCATGTCATGATTCATATAAAACATCACAGCACCAGGCTTTCCTGTTCTGGAGAAGATGACTTTTGAAGTTTTCATTTGTAAATTCTATGTAGAGACATGTGACCCCTTAGGCGAGTCTAACTTGAACCTAGGGCATGATTTGAGCAAACTTGGGAGAAGTCATACACGATAAATATAAAATCTCTGGGCCTTGTAGTTTCAGACAAGAAAATTATTGACATTCGCAAATTTTGAAACCTTTATTTGGCCTCAAAGCCAAAGTATGCATCGGACCAGAACGACACGAACAATTTTGCTTAAGGGACACCCAAGGTACATTCAATGAAATTATTATAAATTCTCTCCAGCCATTTGGGAGGCTTGTTCTTTGAGGCAAAAGTTGACGGACGAGAGACGACATTTCTACTAACAGACGATGGACATTTAACGATCCTAAAATCTCACAGGAGCACTACGTGCTTAATTGAGCTAAAACATAAATCTTCTATGTCCACAGATGTAGTACCACTGTTCAAAAGCTCTTTTTCTCTATGGCCAGTATACCTTTGTCCTTTGCCAGAATATGATCTATTTGAGTATTTGGCAAGTCAATAGGAAGCCAAGTATAGTATTAATCATGTGTCATTTGAAATAAATGCTCAGATAGCTCCAAGGTCAAGGTCATCTTTCATGGTCAAATGAAATAAAAAAAAATAGATTGTCAGTAGCATAGCTTCTACAATAATAGATGGGTTTTAAAATGATTTGGCACAATCATTCTTCATCATAAATATGTATGCCATTTCCTAGTTTAAGGTTAAGGTCAACCTTAAAGATCAAATGTTAAAGGGGGGTATAGATATGTTTTAACAGATTTTAATTATTTCTATTTTCTCCGATATATTTGAATACAATATTCCGAAAAGTAGTTTTGCGAAAATCAGAGGTCGTTTATCAATATAAGCCCGGGTTTTTCGTAGGTTATTAATCTATTTTAGATTGCGCTGAGACAGTTGCAATGAATATAAGGTCATTCACGTGCAAGAGCCGTTAGAATCTCGCGTTCAGTTTGAATTCGCTTAACCAACGTTGTCGTTATGTAATCAGGTATTATGTTCTCTAGCCGGTCTTCAATCTGTAAAGATCAGTACAAAACTGTTGTTGATATGAAAAAAAGACAGTAACCGTAGTTATATGCTAACCACTTGATGCTTTCCTTGTCAGTTTGTAGCCTTCAATTGACTAGAGGTCATATGCAAAGTAGACCATGCGTTGTGGACAACCGAATTCCGTGATATCTAAAAATAACCCGAAATTCCGCTGAACCTTTCCTGTATCACCATACCTCTTCCAGCCCATCAGATTACCGTGAAAACAATATCCGACTCATATTTAAGTATCAAATGTTGGTTGTGCGTGTTTTTTGCAAATAGCAATTTATTTTTTATCTAGGTTTCAGGAACATCGAATTCCCCCCCCCCTTTTAAAGTTATCTGATACAGGGCATATTGCTCATATTTACGTTGGATTTATATTGATTTGTTATTAGACCGTTTTTCTCTTTTGTATAAAGGTTGGTCATTTTAAACGATTACCACACAGCAAAATTAGGACGAGTCAAAATGCAAAGAAGTTGCAGACGACACTTTTAAGTTAAGAGAATGATGAATATTCCTGTCTTTTGGGGTAGAAAATAATGATGAAAATGATATAAATACCGATAGCTGTCTCAAAGCAGTGTAAATTAATTTTCTTTGTCAAAGGTTATCTTAAAAAATAAACGAGGCTAGTAACCCAAGAATTAACCCATTAAAACATGAAAAAACCTTAGAATGGTTCATTTAGACGACAAATTTCAAAGTGGTGGAATTTTGAAGCCATTTCTTTATTGACTACAATGTTTTCCAAAGTTGTTTTTTCTTGATATGCTCCAAAAACAGGGTAAAATGGAATTGGGTTAAATAGCATGCTTTTGGAAGAATTCTCTACAATTTGAATAAAGTTAATTCATATGGCTACAAAATAGTGCGCACAGTGAAGACTTTGATCCATTAATACCTAGAAAAGTTGCAATATTCCTTGAATACATAAGAACTACTTTTTATGGCATCGGCATTCAATTGATTTAGTGGTTTAGCAGATTGCAGTCGTTGAAATCTGATAAGACCTAAAAAATTTGTTAACTTAAGCTATCAAAGCTGACCCTTTGTTAGCTAAAAATGCTTGTAACAAGAAATGGCAGTTTTGAATGGAGAAAGCGGTGATTTTGAGCGATTTTGGATTTTCTTATTGATAGGTTATCACTTTTATTTGTGATCTGAAGTTGAGTGTACTTTAGGAACTAATTAAATTTTGTTGGCTAAAGCATGTGTGTTTTTATGAGATTAGTGGAGCTATGGAATCGCACTTAAGATTATCACTCCCTCAATTTAATGGGTGAACACACTCACGCCGCTAGTGAGAGGTCGGGGTTCAAATCCCAGAAAAGAGGATCTTTCAAATGCGATGATTAGCTAGATTTTGATTAAAAATATAATTTAGATTTAAAAGTAGCTGACTGCGACCTTCTGCAAATCGTGTGTGTAAACAAGATAATGACCTTTAGACATGTGACCTTCAGTTATGTGTAGTAATACAATATTGTAAAAACGCCCGTTAGGGGAAAATTGTTCCTTGTCTAAAAAGACCTCTCTTTGTACTTATTAATGGGTCATATTAACGAACGATTACTCGCTTTAATGTGTGAAAACTAAGTGTTTCAAATTGAGGAGCGAGAGTCGACAGACCGTCATTTATAATTTTGTTCATATCACCGACTAGGCTCCTTAGGGAAAATACGCGCTGTCATACTGCAGCGCAGTGATTCGACCTTGAAAGTGTTACTGACTTTGAATAAGGCCTTAATATTTTATCAACAAAAAATGTTTACCACAAGCAATACAATTGCGATATATGAATGCCCTAGCTAATTTTATTTCTCGCATGAGTTATCTTGAAAAAGACCACGATTTAAGCATATGGCATTGAAGTTGATATCGACAGCAAAGGTTCGACATAGGCAATACACAATGCTGTACCATACAAATGTCATTGTTATTGTCGAGGATTTTACTTCGTTTTATTGTTTATTGTCGTATTTGAAAGCGTACAGTCAAACGAACAAACATACATAACATTGGTTCCCCGATTTTTCGGTGCGTTGCATCCTTATAATCATCATTATTTTTTCCCCTTTTGTAAATAGATAGAAATATTTAAGGTATCCACGCACTAACTGTAAAAATGCTACTCATACAAGAGTGGCAGGGAATATTATGTTACAATAACGATACACTATTTTGTACTTGCTTTTAGCCGCAGAGGGAAATTTTGATATTTTCACGAGGCAAAAGGTCTAGCTGCATAACAATATTTTCCTCCGCAGCCTACGGCATATACAAGATGTTGTTACTATATCGTAACGTAGTATTCCAATTAATGTGAACTTGTCATTTTATTAAATAAATGCGATAAAATAATCTAAAAGAAATCTGTAATTCTACACGTTTTTCCATTCTTCTTTACTATTCTGAATACTCCACCGTCATAAGGCAGTTGGTAGCGCATCTGAGTCCCAATCTTCAATCATTGGTTGCCATGGGTTCGAAGCGGCGGCACATATCCTTGTGTCTCATGTCAGATATCGAACCGCATTTGGCACTACCAGATGCAGAATTTTGTGTGACGTGTGTATGTGGAATGTATATAATCTTACTGTAAATATTTGAAGCTACTAAATAATATGTTGTTATGAACATTGACAGTTAATTTCGGTCGATATTTTACTTTCACCTTCATTATTGATATAGTTTTCTTTTCCTAGATACATGTGTTGAATTGCCTAAATATTAAAGTGAAAAGAATCTATTGTCACAAACGATTTCTCCTTATCTCGCTGATAGTTTTTGCTCTAAATGATAATAATGAACAAATTTAAAAATAGTTTGATATGATGAATACATATAATAATCTGCTTACATCAACTTTTAATAATCTTTTAAGAATTATACAGAGATTTAAAAAGAAAATTCAAACCGTATCGAAAACGCTGTTTGTTTAATCTTTTGATGAATTGTTCCAAGATAAGTAGTCCCAAAATAATTTGTTTGTGGTACTTAACTTCGATATTCTTATTGGCGCTTATGGAAATTTTGGGCTGATCTTTTCTAAATTTGAAGACCGGCTAGCGAGCATGACTCCTTATGACGTAACGTCGATGTGAGCAAATCCAAAATGAATGCGGGATTCCAATGTTTAAAAGCACCGCCTGAATTACCCAATATTCCTTGCAACTGTCTCGACTTGTTCTAAAAATAGATTATCAACATTCGCAGGCTATAGGCAAATACCCTGGTTTTTTCTGATAAACGACCTCTCATTTCACGAAACTACTTTTAGAATATTGTATTAAAATATTATTAAAATAGTATATTAGAGGGAATAAGAATAATCAAAATCGGTGACATAATAAAACATCGATGCCTACGTTTAATGAAAAATTGTAAAAGACAAAGCAGCCAGTCTTGTTGTGGAGAAGTTCATGTCTAAAATAAAGTATGTTCGTGTATGTCTGAAGACAATACCTTCTCAAAAATTAGAAAATGTTATTATTACAATTATTATATATATTGTCAGCGCAACACCTATACGATTTAAACGTCAACGGGTAGTCCGCTTTAACGGCCACAATTACATCGTTATATTACATTAAAAGGTTCATTCGGACTGTTAATACTTTTTGTTTGACAAACTTCCAAACTGTTATGTCTATATTCTTTTAATGTTCTTCACAAAGTTAAATACTCTGCGAGATTCACATTTTTCGTGTATACTTATATTAAGAAAGACACCGGTTACACTTGGGTTAGAACTTGTAAGCTTATCCAAGGTATAGGTACGCCATTAAGGTCACAAATAGATCATTTTAGTTTAGCTATTCTTTTATACTTGGATCTGATGATTTAATTTACATTTAATTTACAAATAAGGATGTTTAATAACTCAAAAACAGAGCTAATGAACCAAGGATCATTTTCAATCATATCCAAGGAATGCAGCAGAGCAAGCACAAGAGCCAACTTAACCCATTGCCTAGCAACAAGATGTTAGACTAGAACAAATTAAAAGAATTTGCAGACGACCATTTAAATCTGATAGCATTTCGAAAATCTTCTCTTTTTAGAGTGGAAAACATGATGTATAATTAGAAAAAATCGCTTGTAACTACCTATTTCTTTATTTTCTACAATTTTTTCCATAGCTTTTTTTAGGGGGGGGGGGGGGGGAGAGAAAGGTGTCTTTGTGTTTGATTTTGTTAAAAGTGTTTGACTCTCGGCTGCGGGGTGCCACCCATTGACTAGTTGTTGATATTGCTTAACCTTTCCTGTTTTCCAAAATTTTAGAACCGTCCAAATTCAAAGGTTGTGTCTGCTGGCTTGCGGTCGGGACAAGGGTTAAAGGATAGAAAAGCAAGGCATATAAATATCTTTGTTATGTATATCGAAGGGTTCTGACTGAATTTTTTCTCTCTGTAAAGTCTATTAATACAAAGCAATGCTGTGACGGAGAACATTTTCTGTGTCAAGGGTAACAACTATTTCATAGTTTGAGATTGAACGTGTGATAACCATTACCTCCCTTTTTTTTTTAATCTGATTAAAACATTTTAAGTTTGCAATCATACGTTTGGTTCATTAGGGATTTTGAGAAATACAGGGATCTGTCATGAAATTATCTTTGAGAAATTTTGATCTTAACCGAGCTTAGAATAGAAACGTAATTAGGTGAGTTAAGCTTCATAGCTCTTGAATTCTAGACGAAGAAAATTTCAGCTTGAATGAAAGAAAATCGAGATACAGGTTGTCAATCTTGCTCAAGCGACCACATCTATTAAGCAACCACTTCTAATAAGCGATCAGCATCAAAAATTCCCTGCCAGAAACGAAGGATTTTCATGATTTAGCGTTTTACTAAAAAAATTATCAAGGCTAGATTCTATTTTGGTGGATCACATTGCAATCGTCTCAACAAGACGATTCTATGAGTTCCAATAAAATATGGTTAAGCGATAATCCTGTATAATTTATAACATATGATTTATGTACGCAGTCAAAACGATCATTTATATGTGTCTCAAAAAGTGTATTAAGCAACCATTCACTTAAATGAGATTTTGGCCGTCCCCTGAGTGGTTGCTTAATACAAGTTTAACTGTACTTTTTTGTGCATAAGGTTTAATAACACTTATTCCCAGATGAATAAGACCATTAGTCCATTTAGATGAAGCTGAGATTATGTCATTTAAGACAGCTCCATGCACATATCGCCAAAATTGGACTTTTATAGAGAGGTTTCGATGTTTCTGAAACCTAGATAAAAAGAAAGTTTTGCCTATTGCCTAAAATTACGCTCAAACGGACGCTTTATACTTAAGTTTGATCCAGGCGTTGTCTTCGCGGTAATCTGATAGGTTTAAGTTTGCCTTTATATGTGTTATAGGAAAGGTTCAACGAAATATTATGGAATTCAGTTGTCGACACCACATGACTTCTTTTGCATATGACCCAAAAATGAACGGAAGGTGATAAATTGACAAGCTAAACAACCGACGTCCTAAATCAGGTCACACCAAATGGGTATGGCAAACTGAAAGTGTCTATACATGTATTTGTATTGACGCTTACGTTAGTTTTGATTGATATTTACAGAATTGAAGACCGGCTAGAGGACTTATTTTTGATGACGTAAAAATGACGTTGGTATGAGCAAATTCTAACTGAATGCGGGATTCCAAAGATTATACGCACCGTATTATCCCATATTTTTTGCAACTGTCTCGGCTTAATCTTAAAATAGATTAACAACCTTCGTAGGCTATTAGGGAAATACCCTGGTTTATTCTGTTTAAAACGACCTCTTATTTTTTCAAAACTACTTTTCAGAATTCTGTATTAAAACGGTATTTTAGAAGAAATAAGAATTGTAAAAATCTTTGACAATAAAACATCGATACCAACCTTTAACGAAATTTCACGATTTTTTGACGAATGATGGATTACTGCTAGGCATCCTTTGAAGTGTCGTCTTGCGCAGGTATGTGACGTCATAAAGGGGCCAATACCATTTTTAGGTGCGTCAGAAAATAGTCAGTCGTTTTTCATCGCAAGAATTTTGTTATGAAAGTAAATTATAAAGGTGCGATTTATTTCCACTTGAAAATATCGTCAGGAAGTGATGGGAGAAATTGTGAATCTGATTGAAATAAATATAACACCCGAAATTCCTTTTCATTAATTGCTGAGCAATGAAGTAAATACTACAGAGGTGATTCTTCATACCAAATGACGGGTTGTGATTGTAAATCAAAGAACCAATCGAACAATCTTGTAATTCTATAAAACCGCCAGTGAGCTTTCAAGTCCGAATGGACCGACATTTATGTGTAGCATTATTATTCAGTTGGTGAAAGAAATATCGTCATACGACTTATTCCAGCTTTAAGTACGACGTTTAAGTCACAAACCAACCAGTTTACTTTTTTTTACATGTAACTAATCATAATTTTGCAAACTAACGCGGTTTGATATATTAGGGGAACCTCTTGTCGGAACTCAGAAGGCGTGAACAGCGATCCGTAGATATTTGAATGACAGCAATAATAACAGCAAAACCAAAACACCACATTATTCTTTATTACAAGAGTAATTTTCCTCAAAAAAACTTAGTTCAATATTCGACGCATATCTTAGAATAATCTTTATCACGCTTACGACATACGATGAGCTTCCTTCAAAAGCATGGAATCGCTATTAATTGGCATCTGATAAATTGTCCGAAAAGGTTGAGTGAAGTTGCTTTTTACAATATGTCCTTTTCCTTGGAAAACTAACTTCTTGGATCAGTAACTCACCATCAGCCCTGTTTCTTTTTTTCTTTTCTTTTCTTTTTTCTTTAAACTAGTTTTTCCATGTCCATTTTCGCCCACTTTTTTCTCTAAAACCTTATCCGGGACTACAAAGAAGATTTCGATGAGGTTGTTTCTAGTATTTAACAAGTTACACAGTTCAACGTTATTCTAGTTTTGTATTCTTATATTTCTCGGTCAAATGTGGTCTCTATTATTATTCTTCATATATATTTCATCATTGCATCTCCTCTGCCGAGACTGAAGGAGGGATGGACATTAGTGTATGGATGTAACTCCGTAATTCATCCTTGTCCAGGGACTCGTCGCCTGAAAGAAGAAAATATATGCGTCAATTGTACTATTATCAAGACAGGTGTTAAATGTACGATGATCAAGATATGTGCGAATTGTACGGTGACAAAGATGTGGGTAAATTATACGATTATCAAGATATGTGTGAATTGTACAATTATCAATACATGTGAGAATTGTACTATTATCACGATGTATGTAATCTGTACAATGATCAAGATGTGTGTAAACTATACGGTGACAAAGACGTCTGTAAATTGTACGTTTATCAAGATATGTGTAATGTACGATAATCAAGATGTGTGTGATGTACGGCAACCAAGACGTGTGTGAATTGTACGATTATCCAGATATGTGTAATGTACGATTATCAAGATGTGTGTGATGTACATTAATCAAGATGAGTGCAATGTAACCAAGACGTTTGTGAACTGTACGATTGTTTTCAGAGATTTGTCTTTTGAATAGTCTCCTAAAAGAGGTAAAGATGTGTATGAATTTTACGAAATATGCATGGATTTTACGAGAATCAAGTTAACTCTTGTCAAATTAAACCAATAATATTCTTGTTTGGGTAGGAGATATACAACACGGAAATCACCCTATACATAAATGCAGTCTGATCTTAGTCTACACCACCCGCTTGTCCCTTTTCCAGCCAATTTCGGTTATAAGATAGATTTAAAAATGAAAATTAAACCAACGTATAGTGCTTCAAGCCCTTTGATTTTAATGAAGGAACATATTCTAACACAGCAGGACAAGTTGTGATTGTGAATAGTACGATGACCATGACGTATCCTTGTAACAACTGTCCGTCTTCTTCGGGCGTCACTCACATGGACATGTGCTACACTATCGACAATAACCAAAAGAAAACACACAGCAATTTAAATGAGAATTTTACGATGATTAGGATGGATTAGAGATAGATAGATTGATAGATAGAACGAAACTTGGCAGAAATGTTCCTTGGGCAGTGCCCTAGGAAAATTGCTAAAAGAATTAAAATCCGTTAAAAACTCTGGTTGCCATGGTAATAAAACTGAAATGTTGAAATAATCTTTAAAAATTATCTTCTCCTAACCAAGAAGGCATAAAGCCTTGATATTTGACATGAGGCAGCAGGACATTGACCTCTTTCAGAATTGCTAAAATAATCACCCTCGGGTACCCAGGGGCTGAGCCCCAGGGGGGAAGGGGCTAATATGGAAATAAGGAAGGATTTTTAAAACGACATCTTCTCCTAAACTGCTGGGCGGATTTCGACCAAATTTCACAGAAATGTTCCTTGGGTGGTTTAAACACGCCTTTGATGAAATGTTGTTTGTTGTTGTGGTGGTGTTGTTTTTTGTTTCTTCTATTTTTTTGGGGGGGGGGTTAAATTTATGGCTAGTTTACTCCGTTGTCTCCGTCCATTTACTCCAACAGGAAGTCCCGCTTCGATATTTGACGGCGTTATTCTCCAAAATTTATAGCCATCAGCTTGTAACAAAAAGTAAAATTATTGGTTGGCGACCTCAACGTCGTAATTACAGCATGAGCAAAGCTGAAGTTACGACGTTTAAGTCGCCAATCGCGGCTGACAATCAAATAACTAGTGGACAAATGAAATTATTTATTTAGACCTTAAATGATTTTTTAACTCCAATATTGGCCTCCATTTTTGTTGACCTTTTTTGTTGGTTTGGCGACTTAAACATCGTGACCACAGCTTTTTCAAGCTGTAGTTACTATATTCAAGTCGCCAGCCAACTATCCTACCTTGTTACATGCTACTTGCTATAAGTTTTGAAAATAACGCCGTTTAGATCAAAGCGGAACTTCATGTCGGAGTCAATGGGCGGGGCAAATGGAGTAAGTGGGCGGCGATTGGTGAATTCTTAGATAAAAAGAAAGATGCATGGTAAACTTCAGCTTAACGCTTAAGACCTTATTTCGCCTAACAAAAGTCTAATTATTTCGAAGAGATCGTATCTAGATTTATATTGTATCAGCCAAGTAAACTGTGTCATCGGAATTAATTAACTGTAAAAGGACAACAGATAAATTACTGATTTTCCGCTGGGAAATGACTTTCAGGGAGATTAAAAAAATACTTGGAAATTCCTTTAATCTATCCTCAAATCTAGACCTAGTGTTAGTCGGTCCCATTAGGTCAGATGGTAGAGCACTCGACTTCAAACCTTAAAATCGGGGTTTCGATCCCCCGGCTGACCAAACTAACAAACTAATGGGAAGTTATATCGAGGCCCCTTTTAAGGTGTTTTCCATCGAGTACGTCAAAAGAACCAGGCGGGGCTCTCAGTAGTTTCGTTGTGTATCAATGCACTATCCAACGTATTCTGGGAACGTCAAACAAATACACACACATAGATTTTTGACGTCTGCGAAATATAGATAATTAAAGAACATGATATTTATATAGATGCAGTACTGTTGATCTACACAGTATATTGATGAACAAAAAGAGATTGGCATTAGCGGATTGCGATTGCCAATCAAGGAATCAATCGACCAATCAAATTATTCATTTAGACCGGAAGTGAACTCCGATATTGGCCGACATTTATGAGATGCAATTTTGTTAGTTTGTTAGTTTGTTGTATTTTTTTCGATATTCCTGGCTTTTGATATTTTTCAAAATAAAGCCGTTTGGTATCGATATAGAACTTTCTGTTGGAGTTCAGTTGGCGGGGCCAGCGAATCGTCAATTATTACAAAACAGAATACTAGTAATGAGTAGGTTTTTTTAAAATATCTGATAAGTGTACATATTTATGCAATTGTTCACTTGTTTAATCTTCAACTTAAAGTAAAGCCGAACCTTTTAGAGAATACATATACAGTATTTAAGACAGTTTTCCATTGATCACACGAAATAGTGTCACATTTCAGGGTTTGATTGAATTTCGAATCCACTAAAGCTCTTACAAGCATTATCATTGACCATGTATCCTAAACGAGACATTTAATATCTCCATCTTGACATCGAGGAACAAACACCTAGATGAGTGAGCCAGGGGCAAAGATCTTCAGTCAGAGAGAATTAATGAGTTAACTCGCCACAAGGGACGTAATGTCCAATGTGTTATTGCCAATGAGCGAAAAGAATTAGGGATTGCCATGAAAAAATGTCTTCTTTATATTTATAACAGTGGCGCGCAACAAAAATATGGGTAACTTTGGTTAAACTAAGCTGCTGTTTCTAGTAGTCAGATTTAAAAAAAAAAAGAACATGGGGTATTTTATCCATTAAAGGAGAATTATATAATATTTTTATGAAAATGTACAAAATAACATCGCGGTAAATGCAGTGGGTGTTTGCTTTTCCCATTTATGAACTAAATATTCCTCTCTTTTTTTTTGCGGACACAGACTTTACTTACATTCAAAATAGATCTAAAAGCTATCAATATGAAATAATTTCGAACTTTTTGTCAAATCATCTTCTTTCCAAATCATTTTTTCTTCAACCAATCACGTGTCACTATTGTTATGTAAGGTATTTTTAGTGAAACATGCTTAACGTCTAAGAATTGGAGAGCCAAAATCTGATGCAAGGTACCTTTAACAAATCATATAAAGCGAAATGTATGGTCCTAAAAACTTAATCACACTGTATGAATAAGCAAAGCGGATTTATAAAGTGTGAATAAGCTTTAGGTTCATAACGCAATGAAAAGAAGAAACATTCTCTTAATTCTTAGCTCGGCTGTTTTCGGAGAAACCCGAGGTATTGCGATAGGCTCGGTGTCGTCGTCGTTGTCGTTGTTGTCGTCGTCGTGCGAAATCTTTGACATTTTGTGATATCTCTGGTTATACTGAAGGCATTCACTTGGAACTTGGCATGGAGGCATGGAAAAGGTCAGCAATTCAAAACGCTTGAATCTTGAAAGACGAAACTAAAATAAAATCATATACATATGACAAGGGAACACGAGAATTACTTTAATATCGAGAATTTCAGGTATAATATTCTCGTTCAAATTGATCTTAGTGAATTAAGCAATGACCTATGTCATGCCAATTACTTTCAAGTTTACATAAAAGCCAAAGGACAGAAAGCAATTGAATCACAAATTGAGGATTGATATCATATTCGAAAACAATTTCATAAACAACTTTATTGCATTGAATTCAACAAACACATGGTATAGACGTAGATCAAACTACAAATTTGTGCAGGCTGTTTCGTTTTGTGTGTGTGTGTGGTTCTCTATAACTTCAGCCAGAACAGGAATACTCCGGGCTTAGCATGTCAAGGGTTAAATATAAAGGAAGGAAACCACAAAACTTCAAGCCTATGCGCTCGCCGGACAATCTACTCTTTTCAAAATGATTCCAAAGCCGTCTCTACTCTTTCCGATAATACCTTTGCTAAACAATCAACACAAAATGTATCAGTTACACTCATCTTCGCAAGCTAAGGGTTATAACTCAACTTTGTTCCTTACGAGGAGCGTAAGGAACAAAGTGGAGTTAGATTCCTTGGCTTGCGAAGATTGGGTAATACCACACACTTTGCAAAATTAACGTTACATGATGTGCACTCTAAAGGTCGTCACTTTTAGGTCTATGAAATTCTAAACAAAAACGGAAAAAGGAAACAGTTTCTTTTAAACTATTGACTGCAAGTTGCGTGATCTTATAAATCTTTATTGACGTTACATCAACATCGCTTCCCATTTCCACAGAGACACTGTGTCCATAAAACACGATAGTAGTTCATTAATAATGAATAGCAGAACCTCCTTACGGCGTTAATTGAGCGATAATGGTCCGGCAAACTCAATGTTTGTATGCAAAACCTGGTGCGTCGGTGGAATTACGGGGCTTTTTGCTATGATAACGAGAAAAAGGCCGACTGTCACGATTTTCTCTCTCCAGTCTAATTTATTACATAACCAAAAACTTTCGTGCCATAATTTTGAAATTTGGGACCATTTTTTATGAATGTGCATGTATCTTTACATCGCAGTAAAGGAATGTAATAAAAGTAACTTGAGTAATTTGAAATGAATTGTATAGACTGACTATTTCTTCTAGATCATGTGTTGGTTTTTAAAAATATACTCAACTCCAAAAGAAACGTCCATTAAAATACCCCTTTCTTTCTTCAATGAATTATTGCTTTTTTGGTTTGGTTTGGACAACTTTGTCAGTCGATTAGCTGTTCCCGGCGACTCGATTGGTTGTTTTGATCGGGCATTATTCGCTTAGCAACACTTACAAACGAATCGTGTTCCAAAAGCTCGCTGGCTTTGTGCCTTAAAGCCATATGTGCCCTCCGAGAAAGGAAAAATAGTTCAAACAATCCATCGTTTATTTGGTTACTAAATCAAACAAAAGCCTTCTTAATATTGATATGCAAAAAGAGGGTATAATTGCAGTTCTCTATAACGAGTATTTAGTGTTTTTCTCATTAATTTGAAATATTGTTTGCTTACATTTTGAGATCGAGACGACCGTATCCGATTATTCACCAGAAATGTTCGCTAATTCTCTGCATAGACTGTTATATACACAGGTGCTGATGACTTAACTTTGCGGACGATTTCCTTAATCCCCGTGACCGAGATATTTGTTTGAACGACTAGCGGAAGATAAAACGTCATCACTGACGTCATGTTTTTATGTAAGCAAACCTTATATTGTGGTGGGTCACATTTCAAAACATCGTAACTTCTTTCATGAAATGTAGGCTTATCGCGCAGCATTATTTTGATGTAACAATTTCAATCGTCATTACTATTGATGCTTTCGACCTTCCATAATGGTTTTCTTATTAATTTGTTGGAGTTTTGGGGGAAGATATTTGCTTTAAGGTTTGCTGAGAATTCCAATCTGCATTGAAATACATCTTGGCACATTAGAATAAACGTAACCGGTTTTGCAATTTTTGACTTACATCATATGTTACGCATGAACGTTATTCGGACTGGTGATGTAAAATGCTACAATTGTACGTTGTGTCGTCAATCCTAGCATCAAGCTGTACCCCAAAACTAACTAATTGTTTAAGCCGTTAGCCTTTATTTGTGAATTTCTAATGATGGGAGCGACTAAGTCCTACAATCTTCTCTCTTTACTTACGAACAAGACATCAGACTCAACCAGAAGTTCGGTTGTTTACACGGACAAGTCATTTATAATTCGCAAAATAACAAGAAATAAACCCACTTGCCAGAATGCCCCTCTAATTGCGAAAAAATGCTCTTTTCGGCTTGTTTTGAACTCAATACATGTACTCGATTTTAAATACTATTAAGTTCCATCCTAATCATAAGTGTGTCGTCGGGGGGGGGGGGGGAATTCATTGTCGACTTGTATCTCCTTGTAGTCAGGTGAAAACATGAACAGTGGAAGAATGTGTATCTCAGCTGACTCAAATCACGTATCGTCAATTGGCGACGAACGATTGTTCAGTTTAATTACAAGGCATCTAATCCCAAATCTATTTTGCGATCATGCAGTAATGCCTTGTTTCCTGGCGGATGCTAAAATTCTGATAGTGTTGTCACGTGAAATGACACTGGAGCATTATGACCAGGAACACCTCCATCAGATGCATTTGGTCACTTGGCAATTCTACCGAAAGTACGTAACAAGTTCTAATAACGATACAATGGATACCATTTGTTGTACTGATATTTTCTGTACGTTTCTTCTGACGGTGAGTATACTTATATGGTCGAGTAGAATAAGTGTTGTACCATAATCCCGATCTTTGTTTCATCAACTTGAAATTGTCGTCTGCAACTTTTCTGAATTTCGGCTGGCCTAAAGTTATGGGCTATGTTTATTGCCACTGACAAATGACCAATTGCGTCTGTCAATCTAGGAATCAATCGACCAGTCAAATTATTGATTCAGTCCGAACCTGAGCTTTTAACTCCAACATTGGCCGCCATTTTTGTTAACCTTTTTTTATTGGTTTGGCGACTTAAACATTGTAACTACAGCTTTTTCAAGCTGCAGTTAAGACGTTTAGATCGCCAACCAACTATTCTACTTTTTCTTACATGCTACTGGTCATTAAATCTGTAAAAAAAAAAACAAAAAAAACAAAAAACCGCCGTTTTCGAAATCGAAGCGGGCTTCCGGTTCGAGTATATGGAGTCAGTGAGCGGGGTCTGCGATTGGTCAATTAACGTATCTCAGGTCGATGTCTATCAAACTAGACTTGGAATATTACTTGAATGGAGATACCATTCATTAATAACAGATATATTATCCGGAGTCTGGACAACAAGCAACAACTTGTATCTGAAAAATTCAATTTGATATATGCCCTCTGAAGTCAAACAGGAAGTTCGACTTAAATTTTAAAAGCAGTTATTTGCAAAGTTTAATGCCAGTCATATATAAATAACAGAGTAAAATGGTTGGTTTGCGACCTAAACGTCGTAACTACAGCTTGAATAGCCTACCAAAAGGTTGGCCAATGTCGGAATTCAAAGTTCACTTTTTTTCTAAATGTAAAATTTGATTGGTTTCTCGTTTTTTTGTTTCTTTTAAGACAGTCGCGATCCGTCAATTATATGATCGTTTAAGGAATTGATTCCAAAAATTTAGAATGGTTCGATGTCTGGTGGGGGAACATATCCTTGTCGACGTTTGTATCTCACCAATGGGTGGGAAATCGTTAACCTAAGTGGGATAGCAGCTGGAGGCAAGGAGATGATGTAGTGGTAGTACTGGTGTGAGAAATACCAGGAATCCATTGTTAGGTGCTCCAGCCCCCGCGATATGACTGAAATGCCGTTGAAAGTGGCATTAAACCCATTAAATCAATAAAAAAAATTAGGCCACGGCCAAAACGCAGTTGGTAGCGCGTCGGACTCCTTAACTTGGAGCATCAGGTTTGATTCCCTGTCGCGGCAAATATCATTAGTTTCCCACCAATGGGTAGATAATCGTAAACCTAAGTGGGATGAGCAGCTTGAGGTCGGGAAATGATATGGTGACAGTACTTATGAAGTATTTTTAGTACCAGAAATCCTTGGTTAGGCGTTTCAGTCGCGCCGATATGAGTGAAATACTGTTAAAAGTGGCGTTAAACCCTACAAACAAACCAAATATTCATTTTCTTATAAAAATGCATTCTGATAGATTATGGGTGGCATAAAGCTGTTTCCAATATTGCCATATCATTTAGACTGCATTTATAGCGTGGATAATGTTAGATATTTTCTTTGAAGGTCCATTAGGTGGAACATATTTTCATACATCACTTAATAGAGCGGTCCTTAGATCAATGACAGATTACTCTGAGAAGTGACTGATATCATCTCTAATAGAATTCAATCGTTGACTTCTAAAAAGGCGTAACTTAAACGTATTTTACTTGTAGCTAAGATACTTTCGGTACCATCAAATAACATGTATTGTCTAGACAAATAGGTTAATGTCACTGCATTTGTACACACACGAATCATAGCTTGAGAAGAAACAAAACTTTCCAGCTAAGGTTCCGAAAATATATTTAGATACATGTATATTTAATAAACGATATACCGATAGTGCTCGAGCTACATGACGTAACTTTAGCTTATTAAAGTGTAACTTTGGTTACGATATTTTGCTCGCGCAACGGCGATATGCAACTAATCAGAATCTCTATAACTATAACAATTGTCTCTTGTCTTCTTATTCAAGCCAGTCATTTAAATTAGGCATTTGTTTTATCAATGCTAGTTTAGTTATTTCTGATTCTGATGTCACATTCCCTTATCTGTTCATAATATATATAATATTTGAATGGCATATATACCTGACTTAAAACAAAGATAAAGAACGAAAAGCACTGAAATTGTTTGCTTTCATCATTGAAGTTTCAATCTTGCTTCTTTTGTCGACAAATAAAACATTGATATTACAACATAACTATTCTTACCATTTTTATCGAAGAAGTGAAGAAGCTTGGTAACCACAGAATCGACTGTTAAGGTTGCTGGTGATCCTGAACGCTTGCCCCACGTGACTAACCCCGCCCAACGACGTTTTCCCCAGTTTCCCATCATGTTCCAGTTTCTATTCCTGGCATTCCGTAAGCGTTTCCGCCATGATGAAAATTGGGACCAACCTCTTTTATCATTTGTAAGGCCACTTTCTGAATCGACTGTGTTTCCTCCTTTATCACTTCTTTTGCCCCATGATGTAAATCCCGACCATTCTCGTTTAGAAGGGTCATATTCCAAAATGTCGCTTCGCTTGCCCCATGTGGCGAACTTGTTCCACTTTCGTTTATCAGTTTCTATATCAGAGTTATCGCGCTTACCCCAGGGTACGAAGGTACTCCACTTATCTCCTCTCTTACCCCAGGGTACAAAAGTACTCCACTTATCCCCACGTTTACCCCACGGGACAAAAGTACTCCATTTATCTGCACGTTTACCCCAAGAATTGAAATTGGCCCACTGTCTTTTTTCTAGCTCCTCATCGCCGTCTGCTTCCCTCTTACCCCACGATGTAAATTGAGACCAATTATTGCGCTTGTCTGGTGTTTCAATTCCGTCTGAATCTCGTTTACCCCAACTGTTAAAAGATTTCCATTTGCGTTTAATAGCATCCGTTACATCCTCTCGTTTACCCCAAGAGTTAAACTCTGACCATTTTCTTTTGTCAGCTTCGTTTTCCTCTGACCGTTTGCCCCACGAGTTGAATTGAGACCATGTTCTTTTGTCAGCGTCTAATAGATTCTCGTCGTCAGATTCTCTTTTACCCCATGAATTAAATTCCGCCCATTTCCTTTTGTCCACATTTAAGGGTCCCTGGAATTCTTCTTTGCTCTTTTTGTCTAGAATATTATCTAATTCTAGTTCATTAACTCCTCTCTTCCCCCACGTTGTAAAACTCGACCATTGGCCATTTCCACTCCTTTGAGCAATGTTTCTAGGAACGCCTTCATCACTTCGTTTTCCCCAACTATTGAAACTTTGCCATTTTCTTTTCTCCCATGGATAAAGGCCCTTTAAGTACCGCTTTCCCCAAGAATTAAAATTCGACCAGTCACGTTTCACATTTTCGGATATATCAGTATTTGCTTTGGATGGATCTAATTTCCCAATTAAGTTATCAGCTAAATCTTCACCGTTGTCTTTGGAATTCTCTAATACATTTTCTAGACCAAAATCTGGTTTGCATTCCGATAACGTGAAAGTTAAAATATAAATGATTCCAAATATATAGAAGTGTCCGAGGCACTTTAACACTTGAATCATGCTCGGGGGTCTTCCTGAAAAAGCAAACATTTAGAAAAGATGTTAGAAGAATGTCTTATGAAAAAGGAACTATCAAGATCAATGAGAACTGGCATTTCAAAGTTTTATTAAGAAATGGTAGGATTTTTTGTTTGTTTATGTTTTTTTCCTTCTTGTTTTCACAGAGGTATGGACCTAAACATTTATCACACTGTATGAATCCGCGAAGACATTTTTCACTTTCATGAATCTGAGATAGTTTATTCTAAAGTTTGATATTTTTTCCATTGAATGTAATGGATTACAAAGTAGAATGCCCATGATCATTTCAGAAATATGCTAGAAACAAACAGTTCGATTCTGGCTAGTCTGTGCAAACTGACCAGGCTATTTTTCGAAATACGGAGATGGCCATTGTTTCGCCTTTTTCGTCAATATTTCTTTCTTTTTCCATTATGTTTGTTAATAACGAAACTTCTAATACTATCTGTAATCATTAATCATTATGATTGACGATAAGAATTCGCAAGGAACAGCCCTATCTTAACTCTTATTGAAATAAAAAATATCTTGAACAAAAAATTCTTTAAGCAAGAAATGTCAGTTCCTTTGATCCATTACCACAAAACTTCTTTTTTTAAGACACCGAAGAATTTTTTCAAGAAAATATGTGGGAAATACAAAAAAAATGCTTATAACAGTCAAATTCTCGATCCGCCCATAAGTTCTTCTTTTTAAGACAAAAATACAGAGTCAATCTTGTATAATGTATTAACCCATTACAACTCAATCCCTCCTTTTTACGCCCCTCAACAAAAAAGCTTTTGAAAACATTTTGGAAAATGAAGAAATTGCTTGGATCAAGCAATTTCTTCATTATCCACATTGTTTTCTATTCACAAAGATGAAAAAATTAAAAATTCCATCAATTTGAAATTGTCGTCTGCAGCTCCTTTCAATTTGGACAGGTCTGAAATTCCACTGTGTTGGAATGGGTTAAGCGCCGAATCAAGGGACGACCAATAAGTAGACGCTTAAGAGAATTGTCGCTTAGTTCAGCTTATTTGTGAAAGCTATGGTGGATCGATTTGGTTGAATAGATAAATTATTACTGAATTCTCGCTTGATCCTGTGTTGTTGGAACTAATTAGAATATCCTCATTTCTTTACACAAACCCTTCCCTGTTCAATCCAAGTTCATTTACATCTTTGTCTTTTTATACTCGAGAAAACATTGTGGAAAAAGAAAAAAAAGCTTTTACAATCAATTTCTTCCTTTTCCGCAATATATTCTACCCTCCGGATAATTATTCTTCAAATTAAATTGACTTTAAATTGAAGTTTGCAAAACATTTAAACTTGGATAGGTCTAAATATTTGAAATACAGTAAAGGATCAAATGGTTTGAATGAGTTCCAACAACTGAGAATTAAGTCAGGAGTTTACTTTTCACCAAAATGCCCCTCACTTTTTAAGAGCTTTTGCAAAAAAAAAAAGGAGGGGTCAAGTAAGGTCGCTTAACTCATTCCCACTTAGTGACACTTTTAGACGCCCTTAAGGAAAAAGGCTTT
Organism: Fragum fragum; assembly: GCA_946902895.1. Taxonomy (NCBI): domain Eukaryota; kingdom Metazoa; phylum Mollusca; class Bivalvia; order Cardiida; family Cardiidae; genus Fragum; species Fragum fragum. Next base: position 20,293,382 of record OX336375.1, read on the forward strand.
TGAAAACATTGTGGAAAATGAAGGAATTGCTTGTCACAAGTAATTTCTTCATTTTCTACAATGTTTTCTACCAAGAAAGTTGAAAAAATCCAAAATTTTATAAACTTTATATTGTCGTCTGCAACTTCTTTCAATTTGGACCAGTCTAAAATTTAGCCGTCTGATAACGGGTTAATGGACGTAGTCGCTTTATAGAAGTGGTCGCTGGAGCAAGATCGATATAAGATAAATAATTCTCTCTTACTTACAATTGCAATCTGCAACTGATTGACAGGACAAAAAAGAGCTGCCACTTATTCAAACATCTAGGTAGTTTAAAGCAAAACACACATTTAAAAATGCAATATCCGCTGCAATACGATAAACGCTTGCTGATAAAAAGTAGAAAATCAAAGTACTGAACGTACTGATAGCTAGCAAAGCATTGTTTTGTTAAGTAAAACATTAACATATAAAACATTGTGGACACTGAAGAAATCGCTTGTTACAAGCAATTTCTTCATTGACCATAATGTTTTCCAAAGCATTTTTTATGAGATTGTTAAAAAGCGAGATTGAATGGGAATGGTTTGTATACTCGAGCATACTCGAGCTAAAATAACCTACGAGATTGACTTGATATATTCCTCAAGAACTACTTTTGTGCGTAGATTCAAATGATTAAGTGGTTAAGCCTCTAGTGTCAGTTCGCACTCAATGAACTGTTAGAAGACCTAAAGATTTTGTCTGTTTACTTAAGCTATCAAAGCTGACGCTTTGCTAGCTAAATAGAAAACGCACTTAGTATTCGTAACTTATTCTTATAAACGTAATATCGGTTGCAATATGACAACGTTAGTTGGCAAGATTTTTATTAGCAATAGCTCGAAGAGGAAAGATAACCGACATTTTGAGAAATAATAGACATGCGAATTATCTGAGCAAAATGAGAAAGAATTTGGTTTTGCCGATGGCTAGGTAATCTTTGAAATGTGTTTTGATGACAAAATTGACTTTCAGGGGGCAGGGGTAATGGAAAATCCATTAATATCGGCATAATCATATCAATTTAAGATCTTTATATACCTCTAATTATAGGAACCAGGCACGTCGAGAACAATTTGACACTTTTTAATATCTTGAGTAATTTGAACGACATTTCTTCGACGGGCTTCCAAATATCGTAACTTCAGCTTGAATGAGCAGGAGGTGGGATATTGTGGTAGCCTTACGATGATTGACAAAAAGACAAGAAATGGAGCTAATGTTATAACCTTTAAAAAACACCTTTAGCTTTCTAACATTGTACGCGAATTTATTTGAACCAATGCCACGCGCAAAATATTAGACTAATCAAGAATTAAAGAAGTTAGACACAACAATTTAAAGTTGACGGAATTGTAAAAATGGCTGCCTTTCTGGGTAAAAACATACTGGTTAATTAAATCAACACCATCAAAATGATTTCCTAAAATAAACATCAGCATATAAATAGTTAAACTTGTATTAAGCAACCAAGTAAGGGACGGTCAAATGTGGTCGTTTAAGAGAGTGGTCGCTTAATATACTTTTTAGTGTGTGAAATATATGATTGCAGGATTTTCACGTAATCCTATGTTGACGGAACTCATTAGAAAAGTATAATCTAGACGATTCTAATGAGATCAACCAACATATTTTTAGTAGCAACAACGTCCAATTGACAAATCGCTGACCCTGCCCGCTTACTCCGTTTGCTCTGCCCATTGAATCCCACGGAAAGTTCCGCTTCGATATTTCAAGGCGTCATTTTGTAAAATTTATGACTAGTAGCATGAAACAAAAAAGTAGAATTGTTGGTTGGAGACCTTATCGCCGTAACTACAGCTTGAATAAACTGCAATTACAACGCTTAAGTAGCTATACCAACATAAAAGCTTCACAAAAATGGCAGCTAATGTCGGAGTTCTAAATACACTTCTCTTCTAAGTGAGTGTGATTTGATTGGTCGACGGAATATATTATTATTTAACATATCCTTGAAAGGAAAAACACGGTGATGATTTCTTATTGACTGTTTATGGCAAATTTAAATATAAAGACATAAGTAAAATGCTGTTTCAACATATATCTATAGATGTAAATCCTTATCATGCCGATCCCGCAATATTCCTGTTTTTTCAGGATTTATAGACAAAGATCAGCCTGCACCACCTGCTTGTACTTTTTAAGAGTATTTGTTTCTTAAATTAATGTTCAAGAGAAATCTGGTCACCTTTCATTGCTTCCAGTGCCCTCGGTGCTTTGATTTTTTTCCGTCCAGCATGACAAGGATAAAGTATAGTTCGGATGAAAAAAGAAAAACATCCCTTTTCAACTAGACTTAGCAAAAATGAAAATTTGAAACTATCAAAATTTCCCATAGTTTTGTTCTCCCGTGTAAAAAAATTATTCTAAGCTCTGACATAGCGAATAGGAAACAATGATTAAAACTACGAAAGCAAGTGTTTCCGTTATAGTGTAAAGGTATAAAACGGAAAACAGCTATTGCACATGCTTACTGTATATCTTGTTGTGATTTTGTACAAATTCGTATTATTGAGCGAACAAGCTTAAGCGAAAGAGAAAAATCAAATTCACATAGAGGTTTGCTGATGGCAGGGCACGTATTTAACGTTGGCCTGAAGAACGCCATGCTCGAGAATGTATCAAAAAGGTGAACAGATTCGGCGTTCGGGGTCTTATTGAATTGGTATGGTTTTGTGTTCTCCCTTAGTGTTGTTCAAGGTAAGTTAACCGCTAGCCAGTAAAGGGATCAGGTTTTCCAACTATTTTACCTCTCCTTTATGCAAAGACACAACCCTAGTCTTACGTTTCAGCACTATAGTAAGACGCAAGACTTTCTGAGAAATTACAGTATTGAAGTCTTGGACTGGCCTTCACATAGCCCTTACCCCAAGCATATCTGTGATCTTGAACGTACCCTTGTTAAACAATGGAGACGTCTACCTAAGGCAGTGTTCAAAGCTGTTCTAAGAACCACGAGATGGCGTTGTGTTGCCGTTTCAGATGGTAGAGATGACACAATCGATATTGAAAACATAACTGTTCTCATCATGTGAATTCTATTTGAGGGTACCCTAATCTTTTTTACGGTTATCAATATAACACCTTACCGCTTAGAAATGTGCATACCTCTACGAACATCCCGATGTTTTGTGGCCTTAATGCACAAAAATCCTTGTAGTAAATCTAGATATAAAAAATATGGTTGCGAAAATTCGGAGTATTTTATCGTCGTTGGGTGTACAGAATAAAGTTGTAGTTACGACATTTTGCACGCCAAACGATGATATGTCGAAAAAATATAAATAAAATGGGCCTGAAAATTAACTGCAACATTCAACCTCTATTATTTTCACCAGCCTATAATTTCATCGTCTGGTAGACGAAGGAGACAGTAGCCACTAACAAAGATATTTCTTTCTTGGGTTCGAATTCCACCTAAAATTACTTGAACTTTTATGTTTGAGCTTGTCTTCTATTTAGAACCTGTATATGGACAATTTTCTCACTATAGTTTTTGGTTTACGCATGAAACACGACGGGACGATTAGAGATGTCTGGCGGAGATAATAAAATCCCTACTAAATCATAAACTGTGAAGTCATATCTTTTTGTTATATCTATGATAGAGCCGCGGTCTCTTTGATATAGAGACTACCGTCAGTCTTGCTCAAGTGACCACCTCTATTAAGAGACCACTTTTATCAAGACACCAGCATCGAACTTCCCTTTTCCATAAAAAAAAATGAAATGAAATTGTCAATATCTTAAAATTTGACAAAGCTACAACTGTTTTTGTACAATAACCCATCACCAGACGACAAAACGTGAGACTGGTTTTGATTTTTTTTTAAAAAGTTGAAGACTACACTTTGTAGTTGATAGAATTTTCATATCTGCATTTTTGGGTATGAAATATTTCGGATAATGAAAGAATTCGTTTGTAACAAATTTTTTTTTCGCTTTTCACTAAGTTTTACTCGATAGGCGTAGTAAATAACTTATTCAATCCGGAATTGAGCTTCGGTCTGCGGGATTAGCCGCCATTCTCGTGAAACATTTTTGTTAGTTTGGCGACTTAAACGTCGAACCTATCGCTTATCCAATCTGTAGTTACGAGATTCTGGTCATCATCCAAAAATAATGCCGTTTAAAAGCGAAGCAGAACTTAAACACCTTAAAAAGATAGGAATTTCCAGCGTCATAAAGTTGCGTCACTTAGGCAGTTTTTTTTTTGGGGGGGGGGGGGATAACGGATTGGGTATAACGACAAAGGGAAATGTCATTTGAAATCATGTTGTACTTCACCAATCTATGTGCTTCAAATCGTGTAGGATTGCAAATCTCAAAAAAAAAAAAAAAAGAGAAGAAGAAGAAAATTAGTAGTAGCATCGACTCAAATCGATAGTGCGGGGCAGGCCATACTTGACAGATCGCAGCTGTTGATAGACGAAACTAATCAAACATTTAGATGGAATGTGAATTTGGAACTCCAACATTAGCCGATATTGATGTGAAGCGTTTGTTGTTGTTTTGAATTGCGACTTATACTTAGTAACTACAGTTTATTCTTTCGTTGTTTATGTCACCAACCAACTTTTTTACCATTTTGCTACATGTTACAGGCCCTAGACTTGGCAAAGTTACTCTGTTTACTATCTAAGTAAGACTTTTGTCGGGGTTCTGTGGGCGTGAATACCGATCCGTCATTTCCATTCCAAAGCCTTTGTCATCTAGTCGGACTTTGAAAATCATTATGGAAAGTGAAGAAATTGCTTGTTACAAGCAATTTCTTCACCATCCTCCATGTCTTCTATCTAAGAATACAGAGATTTTTTTAAATCAACTAAACCTCTGTGAATAATGACCGGTCTAAAAATTTTGGCGTAACTAACACACCCGTGCACCATTTTCTGCCGCGGTTAACCTTTTAAAGCTACATGACTCCTTCTCCTAAACAAAGTCGCCAAAACGCCAAAGGTGATCCTTAATTGCCTAAATTACCAACAAAAAACACCCAGCTTCGTAAGGGAATATAATTTAATATCATCCCTGTGGGAACATTACAAATGTCTGGTCCCGAACACAGCCAATTATCGAATGAAAACAGATTTTCTCAGAAATAATGCTTTTTAACTGTTCATGGATGTTCTACAAACAGCTGTTTGCTGTTCGCGACTATTCTGTCGTCACCAAACATTGCTGAACGTAGACATATGACAATGGTTTCATATTTTTTCGAGTTTCAAACTTTCGACATATTGATATTCATTGAATTAGAAAAATTCACTTGCGTGATTTATTTTAGTCAAATGGACGGACCTATAGTTTCCGCTAGCCACGCCCACTGAGCTCGAACAAGAAGTACAACTTAGATAATAACCGGCGATATTTTGTAAAAATATGGCCAGTTACATGGAACAAATTGTAAAATAGTCCATTTGCGTGCTAAAGGTCATAACTACAGCTTGAATAAGCTGATGATACGAAGTTTAAGTCGCCAAATCAGAAATAAGTTTAACATTTATGTCACGCAATTTTGGAACTAAAAGTTCACTTCCGGTCTAATAGAACGATTGGATTGGCCAACTGATTCTTTGATTGACACGCGCGTTACTTTAACTATTTCGAACGTTTTTAGGCTAGCACAGTTAATCAAAGTGCGCCACTGATTCTTTCCCGCACAATTCCTTGTTTTACGTCCAAGTGATTTTAATTTTGAAAAAATATTGGGGAAAAAGAATAAATTAATTGTCACTAGCAATTTCTTCTTTTCCCACAATTTTTCTTATCTGTAGGTTGGTTACTTTTCAAATTACACCTACATTTAATTGTCATTTTCAACTTCTTTCAAAATGAACCAGTCTAAAAGTTTGAAAAACAGGAAAGGGCAAAGTACTTCTATGACGTTATAGACGGATAGCTAGCCGCACCCTCTGAACTCCGATAAGGTAGTTTGACTGACGTTTGATACTCCATGTGGTCACAGGTTATGAAAATATTTTTGCCAATTACCAGACGACAGAATTTGAGATATGTTCAAATTGAAAGAAGTTGCATACGGCATTTAAAGTGTGCTAAATTTGGAAAAAGAAGTGCGAAAAAGAAGAGAAAAACATTGTAAATAAAGGAGAAGTGACTTGATACTTCTTGGGAATATATACTTTTCGCTTTTAGTAGATTTTTAAACCATAGTAATAATTCTTTCAGCCTATACATTTCGAAAATCGACCTCCTGTTGACCTCTGCCGAATACAATTACTTTTTCGCGTATTTCTTCGTCTAACCCTATCCCTTTAAATCCCAGGATATTACGACCCTGTGATTTTATAATTGAAATAATATTGTAGAAAAAGAAAAAAAAATGTTTAAACAAACTTTTTTTTCTTTTTTCTACAATATTTTCTACCTAACTGAATGTTTACTTAAAAAATCAATGGCTTTTAATTTTGTCGACAAATCCTTTGATTCTGAAAGTTCTAAAATTTTGTTAAACAGGAATGGGTTGATGTCATTGAGGTCCCTTTTTGCTTGGCGGTTCTAATATGCAAACTAGGGAGCCCCACCCCTACAATTGCATATCGTGGCGTCTGGAGCACCTAACAATGGATTCCTGGTATTTCCCACACCAGTACTACCACTACATACTTTCCTAGCCTCCAGTTGCCATCCCACTTATGTCCACCCATTAGTGAGAGACAAATGTCGGAAAGAATATGTGCCGCCGCCGGGGATCGGATCCATGGCATTCAAGCCCCCCCCCCCATTACAAGGTAAGTGTATTAAGGCAACCATGTTACTGCACAATGATGTAATTTATCGTCTGTATCGGACATATGCCTGCATGTTTATAAACTGTTAAGGCCTTGTTGTTGCGTGAAATTAAATGTAGTGTCAATCTTGATAAAATACGTGATTCCACAGCGCAACATTTTCATTAAATATACATAATACCATGTTGTTCGACATTCCTCAAAACTGGAGTTAAAAAAATATTGCACAATGGGTTTGTATTACTAGTAATCTATCCGCACGGGCATCAAATGAGAATCAAAATGATCCGTTATACAGGAAAGCATGCCTTATTGACAGAAAATTGATTTTTTTATTTCTTCAAATTTCAGAATTTACTATCTTAATGTTTCACAAAAATATGTCAATGTCTTAAAACTTGACCGTTACGACTGTTTATGTACAGCGTCCCAGTACAAAAAGACAAAATTAAGACTCATCCAAATTAACCTGCAGACGACACTTTTCGGTTGATGAAGTTGTTAGAATTGAAGGAAAAGGGGGGGGGGTGGAGGGGTGGTGGTCTTGGTGGTGGTAAACATTGTGGATAATCAAGAAATTATTCCTTAATTTTCTAGAAAGATGACAGAATTTTGTTTGTGCTTTTTCTTTGGGGCTTAACATTAATCAGAAAATTGTGATGTCATGAAATTATTGGAACTTTCCACCGTCATAAAGTAACGTCAATCCTGGTTCAGTAGACCAGGATGGAGAAACGGCTGATTGTGTATGTGTATTTCCGTTTGTTTAACCCATTCCAACTCAATCCCTCCTTTTTACGCCCCTCAAGAAAAAAGCTTTTGAAAACATTGTGGAAAATGAAGAAATTGCTTGTATCAAGCAATTTCTTCATTGTCCACAATGTTTTCTACCCAAAACGAAGAAAAAATTCAAAATTCTATCAACTTGAAATCGTCGTCTGCAGCTTCTTTCAATTTGGACCAGTCTAAAATTCCACTGTGTTGGAATGGGTTAATGTCACTACACTAGCGCATGCTCATGAGAGTGACATCCCTAGAAGATTTGGTAGTTACGATTGGTTGATTTATTGAATGGGGTTTAACGCCACTTTTAACAGTATTTCAGTCATGGTAGTTACGAAGGATAGTGGAAGAATACATGACGAAACTGTTGAGAGCCCCTGCACAGTTCTTTTACATACTCGGTGGATAGCACCGTCACACGGGGCCTTGATTTAATGTCTCATTCGAAAGACAATTAGCTGGTTACTTTGGTAAGCCCGGGGATCGAACCCACAATCTCGATGTTTGAAATAGAGTTCTCTACCAACTAAGCTAATAATATTGACAGTCTGAGTTCTTAGTTCCGCTATGTTACATCTGTCATTAAACAATATATATTAGTTAACGTGATATTCTGTTTGACAAAAGAGAAAACATCTTCCATTCCAGCCGTTAATCTATTACCAGATGAAACATTTTGCGGACGACAATCTTTTTGGCGATAAAACTTCAAAAATATATGTCTTTTTAGATTGAATACATTGTAGATAATGAAGAGCAATTTCTTAAATTTCCACAATATTTTCGAATATTTTTTTCTTCGGCGAGTCAAAAAACGTCATTGTGGGAATGAAATAAGACTCCGCATACAAGTACAGCCCTATAGAAATTGTATCCACTTAAGTTTCATACAACTAACGCCATTAATCTATCGTTCAATTATTTTGATGTTACATTGTCCACTGGGAAACCAATGTGCTTAATTGACGCATGTAGGCCACACAACATGCGATAGTACCTATTTTGGTCTCGTTACATGTGAATGGCGTCATTACGCAAAACATGTGTACTTTCTAGCTACTTTATTTGTTTGAGATTCATGTCTGTAGAAATCATTTAAGTCTTTAACCCTTTCCTGTTCGTGTTCTGGTTTTAACGAGCCTGTGCTTTTATGCTTGAGAAACATTGTGGAAAAAGAATAACTTGTGACAAGTAATTTCGTCTTTTTCTACAAAATTTTCTACCAAACTGAATTGTTATTTTTCAAATTAAACACGCATCTGCGAAACGTTTGCATTTGGACAGGTCGAACATTTTGTAAAACAACATTCAACCCTTTTACAAAATACAAACTTTAGACTAATCCAAAAGTTTTTGCAGAAAACAATTTGCTAGTTAGTGAAATTTAAAAAAGAAATGCCTTTTTCAGATGTAATAAATACATTGCTTATTATGATTTGTCATTTTTCGACAATATTTTCAAAAGACATTTCTTGAGGATCGTCGAAATGTGGGGATTACGTATAATGTAGGATTAAAAAGTCAGAAACTCAAAAACGTTAATCAGTAAGTCTTTAATAACCTGCGTATACTTCATTTTCAGTCCACAGAGAGTGAGAAAGAGAAAAGGTTGAATTTTAGACAATATTTCTTATCTTACTTTACTTTAAAATACTTTAAAACAGTCAAATCTGTAGATATTGAATGGATTTATATGATGAAATAGTTTTCTCAAAACATTGTATTTGACTCTCGACGCTATGGAAATCTTGATACCCTCGATCTCGTGACATGTCAGTTTTCCTCGCGACTCGAATCAAATACTAGGTTTGAGATCAAAATTATAATATTACAATCCCTATTTAATCAATTCTGATATTAATCAACAAAATTATTTAGTTAAATAATTAAAAACGGGCAAAAACAAAATGACAGATGGGAACAATTTCATATCAAACTTTAAATATTCATTGTTATGTAGAACATATTGTGATCAAAGAGAATAGAATAATTCTATTGTTCTTGATATTTGAAAGGCATTCATTTTATTGCAATTTTGCTGAATAGTGATATCTTAACCCATACCACACAATTCCGCTTTTTATGACTCTTTAGAATTAAGCTTTAGAAAACATTGTGGACAATAAAGAAATTGCTTGTCACAAGCAATTTCTTTATTTTCCACAATGTTTTCTACCAAAAACGTAGAAAAATCTAATTAATCCAATTCTTGAGATTGACGTCTGTATGTTCTTTCAATTTGGACCAGTCTATTTTTTTCCGTGTGGTAATGGGTTAAACAGATAACATACGGTTTATTTCTGAAAGTAACGGTATGACTGGCGGACCACCAGTCCCGCCTACTGACTCTGCTGGCTCCGCCCACTGACTCTAACAGGAACTTATCGGCGGTCTTTTGGAAAATTTATCGCCAGTAATTTGTAAAAAAAAAAATAAATTTTTTTGTTTGCGACCTAAATGTCGTAGTTACTGTTTAAATAAGTTGTTGTTACTATATACGTCCAAAACCAACAAGAATGCTTCACATAGATGTCGGCTTATATGGGATTCCAAAGTTCACTTCCGGTATAAATGAATTATTCGACTGGTCGATTGATTCTTTGATTGGCAGTGGCCATTGGTCAATCGGGATTGCCAGAATGACATTGTTGTTTGGTTGTTGTTGTTATCTAAGTTCACTTCCGGTATAAATGAATAATTCGTCAGGTCGATTGATTCTTTGATTGACAGTGGCCATTGGACAATCGGGATTGCCAGAATGACATTGACGTTTGGTTGTTGTTGTTTTTAAAGTTCACTTCCGGTATAAATGAATTATTCGTCAGGTCGATTGATTCTTTGATTGACAGTGGCCAATGGTCAATCGGGATTGCCAGAATGACATTGACGTTTGGTTGTTGTTGTTTTTAAAGTTCACTTCCGGTATAAATGAATTATTCGTCAGGTCGATTGATTCTTTGATTGACAGTGGCCATTGGTCAATCGGGATTGCCAGAATGACATTGACGTTTGGTTGTTTTCGTTCTTAACGTTGAGTTTTGTTTTCTTTTTTTTATTACTACCGGTTGCTTTGTATGAAATAAGTTTTCACTCGTGTATAACGTATCTTGAAAAAAATGCATAGTTTTTATTCCAATTGACCGAACGCGACCGTCAATCAAGGAATCAATCGGACAATCAAATAATTGAATTAGACGATACGTGAAGTTTTTTTGTTGTTTTTGCGACTTAAACGTCGTATCTACAGCTTAAGTAACCTATAGTTACCACGTTAAGGTAGCCAACCAACCATTGTAACTTTTGTTACGTGTTACTTGCTAAACAATGTCGTTGAACCCATTCCCAGTCAATGACGCTTTAAGACACCCCACGAAAAAAGCTTTGGAAAACATTGTGAAAATGAAGAAATTGCTTGTTACAAGCACTTTCTTCATTTTCCACAAGTTTTCTACCTGAAAGAAAAATATCCCATATTCCATGAACTAGAAATTGTCGTCGTCAACTCCTTTGAATTTGACTACTAGTAGTCAAAAATTTTGCCGTCTCCATGGTAATGGGCTAACATCTTTGTCAAATTTCCTTGGCACAGTTCATTAAGCGGATCCAGCGAAGTTAGTAGGCGGGTAAAGCGAAGTCTGTGGGCGGGTCCAGCCAAGTCAGTAGGCGGATCAAGCGAAGTCAGTAGGCGGGTCCAGCAAAGTCAGTGGGCGGAACCGGCGAAGTCAGTGGGCGGATCCAGCGAAGTCGGTGGGCGGGTCCAGCAAAGTCAATGGGCGGATCCAGCGAAGTCGGTGGGCGGGTCCAGCAAAGTCAATGGGCGGATCCAGCGAAGTCGGTGGGCGGGTCCACCGAAGTCATCAGGATGATCATGACTTCGATTGAAAATTATACAGAAAATTTATCGACTAAATAGTAACGTATTTTTTGAAGTGTCTATAATATGAAACAATAGTATTTCCGCGTAATGTTTTCAAATATCTACAGACGCTTAAACATGTATGGGAATGACAGATAAATGGTTACGCCTGTCAATTTGATTTGTGATTATTTGAAATATTAATCAATTTTTCGATTAAATGAGCCGACAACTTGATAACCCAGATAACGTCTAGACGAAAAAAACAATATAGCGGAGGCCCAGTGTGAGGACAAACACTACGCAGATGTTTAAAGACGTACTTAGTCCTGACCAAAAAATAGATTGTACAAACCTAGAGCGAATTCAATCTATCCCGTGTTTGAAAAGTTCAACAAACTTACGTCTTCTTAACCCATTAATGCATGTCAAAATTTTAGACTGGTTCAGATTCAAAATATTTGCAAACGACAATTTCAAATTCGTGGAATTTTAAAATCTTTGTACTTTATGGTAGGAAACATTTCCTGTTGACTTAGTAAAATGCATACGTGTAAGCCTCCAAGACAGTTTACGACACAGATCATGTTGATTCTTGTTTCAATCCTATTTGAGAAAGGTAAGATTTTGTTTGTTACGTAGAATTTCGCTGGAATTAGTTATCCGAATCATAAAATATAACATGGATATTTATGATTTGTACTTTCCAGATCGGCGATCTTGAATTAATCCTTTCTTGCACAAACTCGAGATTTTACGTTGCCGTGATTTTGTATTTGAGAAAACATTGCGGAAAAAGAAGAAGTTGCTTGTAACAAGAAATTTCTCCCTTTTCCAAAATAGTTTCTACCTCACGGGATGCTACTTTTTCAATTTGCATCTAATGATCACTGTCATCTGCAACCAAAAAAAGGGAAAGGGTTAAGTACATAGTATCTTTCTGACGAGAATGTTACCAGGTCTATTGGAATGTTCACGGCACTGGCTTCTGTGTCCCCGTCTGAATTCATGGACACATTTGATGTACTATGCGTATTTGTTCCCGAAACTGCATATGGATTCATTCCCTTTACATAAAAAACTTACTCTTGATGTTATAGTAGATCAGCAAAACGATGGATCCATGGCAAAGTAAATAAAATAAGAGCCGTAAGGGACGGATTATGCTCCCCGAATATAGCCCTATCACAAATCGTATAAAATTAACAAGGAAAGGCAAACACAGACGCAGGTATATGCTCGCTATAATCCATGCAGACATACTCAATTATAACGTACATCCTTGAGCTATGACCTTGACTTTAGAGCTACCTGAAAATTTTGTTTCAAATGGCACTCACAATAGGGAACAATTGTGCAAAGTTATTTCGTGATCAATCTATAATTTTTGAGGCTATGCTCAAGACATGCTTAATCTAATGTTTGACCTTAAGCTATGACATTGACCTTTTAGCTATCCGATAGCCATCTGCTAATGACTGAGAACAATTGTGACAAATGATATGGAAATACATTTGTAATTGAAGTAGCTATGCGATTAACATACTTAATTTAAATGTTCGAAATTGAGCTGAGAACTAAATGAATAAATTTTTCAAATGGCACATCTACTCATGATAAACAACGACTGTGTAAAGTTATTTGGAAATACATCCAAAATTGATGGATCTATGTTCTGGAAATGCTAAGTTTTCACGTTCAACCTTGATCTGTGACCTTGTCCTTGAAGTTATTTGAAGACTCGTTTCAAATTGCATATCAACTCATAATAGAGAACAATTATGTAAAGTTGATTTGGAAATCAATCAATTATTTTAGAAGCTATGCCCTAAACATTGCTATTTTCAATATTAGACCTTTGCCTGTAACATGCCCTTGGAGCTTTCCATTTATTTTCCAAATTGGACTAGTCTAAAAGTTTTCATTTGGTAATGGGTTAAGAAATAACCAAATTCAAATCAAATTCAAACATAGTGGTTTGGGTTTTCGTTTGTGTGTTTGTTTTTCTTGTTTTACTCTCCAAAATGGATAATGTGGGGTCTGTCCACTCTCAAAAATAGTGGTTGTGTGATTTGTCCTTTCTAAAAGAAGTTTGGTGTTGGGTTTTGATTCCGCTACCACCCGAGAAAAGTTGGTAATTGAGCCTTGTCTTAATGACTTTTATATTCTAAACGAGGCTGATATAACATCTGTGTACTTTTAAACCTATTATTAGAATCCCCGGTACAAAGTAAATTCTGCAATATCGTGCGCTTTGATAGCGCCATGATGACGTATTTCAAAGCATGTTTATACACAAGTATTAGCCATAGAAAACAAGTGTAAGTTTGTGCAGGGGTCGACACTAATACAAGTTCTCTGGTCCGAGGTCTTTGAATCATGGGGAAGGGGTAGACTGGTAGAACTCTTTACCCTTGTCATGCTGATCCTGGAATATTCCTGCCTGGACAATAGGTTTGGCAGGTGTACTTACTAAGAAAAGCCAGTACATACGTGCAGTCTGATATTAGCCTACACTACCTGCTTGTTCTTGTTGTGTTGAGAAAAATCTTTGAATACAAAATCGATCTATTAATGTCAACGTTTTAAAAAATAGTGAAAAGGGGATAAATATTCTGGGCAAGGGTTAAGTTTTGTGCTTCTTGATTATTTTGTTTGAATCCTAACTCATACAAATCTTACTTTTTGCCCTTTACAAGTCAATAACTATGTTTAATGAAACACGGATATTTTATAGAAAACAGTGTTGGAAAGTAAGAAATTGCTTGTAATAGGCAATTTTATTCTTTTTCAATACTGTTTTCCAACCAATGGTTTGATTTCATTCATATGCACTACAACTTCATAAAACGTGTATTTTTGAAATGCAAAAATACCATAGGTTTGAATAAATTAATGGGGGTTTACGGCGCATTGAGATCTGAGGTCATTTAGGGCGCTAAAGACGAATAAAGAATTTCTAAGTCATGTGAAATTGTATCACCGTTGAGTTTTTTCAATTGCAAAGTGAGATTTCCTTTGTCATTCAAAAGCTCTTTCTGTTTGGTAAAAAATCTCCAAATTTTCACTTACAAATATCTAGTCTTTGTCTTCAAGTATGAATATTATTTTTATTGAAATCCTTTGATATATGGTAATGAAAGATATATAAGGGTATTGCAAGATAAAGAAGGGTGATGAAAGATAAATAAGGGTATTGAAAGATAAATAAGGGTGATGAAAGATAAGTAAGGGTGATGATACCCTTGGTTTGTGACATCCTGCAAGAGAAGTACGTGTACTAATAGGTAAAAGTTTTATGTCAATATTTGATTTTTTTATAGAGTGAATCTTCTTGATCATTAGAAATAATTGCCGTCTTATGATCATTAGTAGGCCAGTAAACTATCAGATTTAACCAAATTTATTACAATATGGGTCAACTGGGGACAATGCTGAGATCTCTAATTGGACTCGATCGGAAGTTATGTCTGGAAATAGCAAAACAAACTGTTTAACCAAGATGATAAAGTTTTAGACAAGAGTCAAATTGAAATGAATTAATTAGTTATTGTAAGGCGAAAAGTATTGTACAATCAAGATTGTACTGGTATCACTTTATAACAAATTTGTTCTTTAATAGGAAAAGATAGTAGACGTCTACGACTCCGGTCATAATTCGAGGATGAAAGTCTCTAACAGAAGCCAGATTTCTTTAAAATTCGTGTAAGAAGTCATTTAACTAGGTTATGGCATCCGTCACTATCGAAAAATCACCATGAATATTTTATAATGTTTTGAGGCACAGAATTCAAAAATCATTCCCGTAGAAAATCGAAGTTCACACAGTTACTCATGAAACTTATGTCTGACGTGTTGTTCTTTAACAGCTTAACCGGTAACGTGATGAGATTCCTATCGCTGGGTAGTAAGTTTGTTTCACAACTGAGAAAAGTATTTTTTGAAAAAAAAAAAATCTGATTGAAATAACAAGAGACAGTAATTAGCTACCTAGGAAGTAAATTTGTTTCTCAACTGATAAAAAATATTTTTTGAACAAAACATCTGATTAAATGAACAAGAGACATTTGTTTTTTCGCACCTTCTGTTATCACCAATTTAATTATTGAAGCAGGAAAATATGTTTTGAATGCAATCTATTAATATACGATAAACCCTCAGAAACAGATCATCGTTTTTACGATGAAAGAATAAAAGATCAGGTAAAACAAAGACGTGTAACTTATAGCATATTTATTTCTACCAACATGTTTCACCAATTACCAGACGGCAAAATTTTAGACTAGTCCAGTTGCAGATGACAATTTAAAGTTTATGAAATTCGAGATATTTTCACACTTCTGGTTACAAAACATTGTGGAAAATGAAAAAAATTGCTTGTTACAAGCAATTTCTTCATTTTCTACAATGTTTTCTTAATCGTTTTTCTTGAGGAGCGTCAAAGAGAGTCATTGTATAGGAATGGGTTAAGGACGGATAGAAGAGAACAAAGATGGATGTTGCATTCACTGAAGTTTGGATAACGTGCATAGGACACGTGGAATTATAGATAATGGTTAAAAGAAGGAAAACGGTAAAGTATCGAAGATAATGTCCAACCAAAACTCTATAAGCCACAACCCTAAGTGATACAAATGATCTGTTACTTGGGAATACGTCTGGACAAAATACCAAATGCATTTCATTTGTCGAAAATTAGCACCGGTGTTATTGACCCTCGATAAATGTCTCAGGCGATGTCTTCACGGAATACTTGCCAAAATATTGCTTTGCTTGTAGTCAAAATAAAACATTTTATTATATACATATAAAAGATATGGAGTAAAACTTGGCTGTCAAATACAACTCGACAGAAAAAAAAATCAATATTCGACGTGTAGCAAAAAACGTATTCGTCGAGTACCGTTAAACACTGACTTCTTTTTTGTGTATTGACGTTCCGGGTTTTTCGGAAAGTTGGTTATTTCTTAGCCATTTAAGAGAATTTTATTAATGTCATTTCCTAAAAGGTATATAATAAAAGGAATATTACAACAGTGTGTTTTTCTATTTGTTGTTATCGTGTTCTCGAATCGTGTGTAGGTATTTTTATTGGATTCGACCTTCGGTCTCATCCAATAAAAAATACCTACACACGATTCTCGAACACGATAACAACGCATAGAAAAAGACATTGTGGTAATATTCCCTATATCTGGTCGTCTATAACTAGTAGCCTACTACAGTAAATCTTCTATTAAGCGACCACTCAAGGGACTGTCAAAAGCTTGTCGCTTAAGAGAATGATCGCTTTGTACACTTTTTTGCAAAAGGCATGAAGGATTGATCCGATTGCTTTACATAAACTATGACAGAAACCGCGCCAAATCCAATGCTGTTGGGACTCATTAGAATATTCTCATTGAGACGAATCAAATGAGTTTCAACAGTATAGTATTTAGTTGTGATTTTACTTTTTTAATAAAATGCCTTCACTTCTTAAGAACTTATGAGGATTTCGATGTGGTCGCTTAATAGACGTGGTCGCTGATTAGGAGTGGTCGCTGGAGCAAGATAGACAATTGGTCAATTGAAACTGTGTTGTCTGGAAATCCGCTAGAAACATACGTCAATAAGTTTAATTTAAACTCTCCCCAAATTTACCTGTATTTGGATTATCAGCTATTGAATTTGAAATACCATTCGGTGGAAAGGGAATATTATGTTATGATAGAGATACGGAATCTTGTATTTGCTTTGAGCTGCGGAGGAAAATCTATACATTTCACGAGATCGAGGGTCAAATGGAATATCAACATTTCCTCCGCAGCAAGAAGCAAATACAAATTGTTGTGTCTGTATCGTAACATAATATTACATGTATTATATACCTGCATTTTATAGGTATATTATTATATCGAATATTATGTTACGATAGTGATACAACGCCTTGTATTTGCTTTTAGATGCGGGGGGAATTTTTGATATTTCACGAGACAGTAAATTGATGACATTTATCAATCCCGCGTTAACTGTGACGTCATTTATGGCGTTATAATGCCAGCTAATTTACATTTGCTACCCATCAGCGAAAGGAGTTCCCAGGGATGTTACGTAGATCACATACTTGAAAGAAGATTAGGGTCCCGAGTTCGATTACCAGCCGCGGCAAATATCCTTTCCGACGCTGTTCGCCCACCAGTGCATGGGTAATCGTAAATGAACGTTTGATAAGCAGCTGCCGGCTCGGAAAGGAAATCATTGTAATACCGGGGTGAGATAAAACATGGTTAGGTGTCCTAGCCACCGCGATTCAATCAATCAATCAATTGGATCAGCAGTAGTCAATTAGGGATCGGTCGCATTTCTAAAATAGTTATTTGGAAAGGTAGAATAGCCAGACTAGATCCAAAAAACTTTCAAGGGGTGGAATTGTTGTCCCTGGTCAGCCCCGGTCTCTCCGGTCTGGTCAGGTTCGATTTCGCGTTTTCCCAGAAGGTTCTTTTTCGCCTTAGGTGTAAGATTTACATCGCAAGATTTGGCTATGAGTTGATGTTTCTCCCGTTTCATAACCCCCAAGTACTGACATGACTTCAATTTCTATAATACTAATAATAAGTGAGTGAACAAATGCAGAAATCAGCACTTTCAAATGTGATAAAGATTAATCATTGATATGAAACTGTGCTCTTAAATATTGATAGATATTAACGGTCAAGAATTCTAACAATATGTTGCTTATATTTCATAAACTTTCAGCTTGAAACTTAGATTTTATGTGGTAAATTAGATGTACAGAAATTAAAGTTTCGACGATATTGCGATATTTGCTTTTTCATTCGAGTTAATGGTAAGGGTGGCGGAGACAGTGGTTCTAGAATAAACTCGGCGAATAGATTTTGGTATTATACTGTTCTCTCGACCCTAGTTGTAGTTTTTAAATCCCGGCTCAGCCAACATTTTTTCCAATAGTCGATGAAAAGTAATGTGTCTCCCACCATTAACGCGCATGACTCCTACACATTGGTCCAGGGTTCGATCCGCGGCTGCGGCGAATATCCTTACTGACATATATCTCCCATCAATGTGTTGATAATCGTTAACCTACGTGGAATTATCAGCTGGAAGCTCGGAAAGGATGTCATGGTAGTAATGGTGTGAGAAATTCCGGAAAGTCACAGTCAGGTTTTCGAATCACCGCAATATGACTGAATATCATTATAAGTGGCGTCAGTTGATTGGAATGGGTTTAACACCGCTTTTAATAGCATTTCAGTCATATCGCGGTGGCTGGAGAACCTAACAATAGATTCTTGGTAATTCTCACACCAATACTACCATTACATCCTTTCCTAGCCTCCAGCTGCTATCCCATTTAGGCTTACGATTATCCACCGATTGGTGAGAGGCAATTGTTGGAAATTATATTTTCCGCCGCCGGTGATCGAACCCATGACATCCTATAATTGAAGATTAGGAGACTGGTGCGCTTCCGACTGCGCTATGACGGCGGCAAAAATGGGGTCAAACTCCATTCAATCTCTTGCCAACAGGGCAATTGATAAGTAGTTCTCCTACATGAAATAAGTAGCTGGTGGATCGGATGGTATGTTGTGGTTGGAATGGATTAAGAAATGACTGGAAACTATAGTAAGGTGCCACAATTTAACTGAAATACTATTGAAAGTGGTGTTAAACCGAAAACAATCATTTAAACTTAGAATGCCCTAGAATCTTTAGATAGAAGCAACTGTTGTGAAGTCACTGTTCAAAGAATATACTCAAAAAGCACATTTATTGACCTTCGATTTCCCTAGAATCTTGTGTACAAAATATATGATTCTATTCCCTTGGTAGGTCATAATAAAGCGCTATGTACAAACCGTATAGAGCGTGATAACGAAGATAGATGCGATATTCCGCGTGATTTCGTCTGGAAACATAACCTATTGCATGTCGTTTGGCACTTTGATTAACCGATAGTTTTCTACAGCAGACAGTAACTAATCCCCGTCGGAAATCTCAGACAAAAACAACAACAACTATCATTTAAAAGCTCACTTGCAATTGAAAAAACGCTGGCCTGCAAACTGATTCTGTCGGATACGCCCATTGACACCTAAAAGAAAAGTCAGTTTTACTTTCAAAATAAGCCGAATATATATTAAGATTGATCTGCTGGATACACCCATTGACACCAAAAAGGAAAGTCAGTCATATTTTTAAAATTAGCCGGATATATTAATTTTGATAGAGTTGTTGAAAACGTGAAAATATCTAAAAGGTATTAGAATTGATTGTAAAAAAGCAATGTATAAAAGTTAAAAATGAACTGACACTCTCACTTCAATCAAATCAATGAAATGGTTTCTTTTCTACCTTTGATATACATATATACTCTATCTATTAGTGCTCTTTCTTTTTCTTTAACATTATTCATTTTTTCCCATTTATTTGTTAAAAACCTGTCCATCTGCATGTATTTCATCATGTTAGTTATTATATTTCTATTTTAACGATGAACCGTATGTGTTCAGGTCATATTATTAAATAAATATTCTGTTCTGTTCTTTAATTTAAAAGAGATTTTTGGGGGAAAACGTTAGTGTATAGATGTTCAAGTTGTAGTGAGTAATCAAAGGTCAATTTCGTCTATACCTCTATTGACAAAATTGACCTCTGATTACTCACTACAACTTGTACATTTATAGTTAAACATACATTTTAGCCGGCACTCATTATTTACAAGCGTTTTTATACTATTTTCCTTTGAGTACCAGAATCAATCCAATTAATACAATCAGTGACAAAAAAACTGCCATAAAATCGTTGATTAGGCTGTTATAATAGGCAAAACTCATGTTTTCATAGAGATTTTCGACCTGATTATTTATTTGGGTTATCAGTGGACATGAACCCACCTATCATTTCCGGGGGAGGAAATTTGAGAATGATGGTACGGAATAGCTCGAATGGCATGATAGCAATGATGGTACATGTTATCGATGGCGAGGTGCCTTTACAGTCGAACTTTCTCGAGCGACCACCACTATTAAGCGACCATAAAACGATCAAATTGGCGCAGTCGAAATAAAATTTTCAAAATCAAAAGCTCTCATAAATAAGTGGCCGTATTTGCCCAAAGAAAATATCATACCTAAATCCAATATTGTTGGCACTCATCAGAATTTTTTCATTGAGGCGATTCTAGTGAGTCCCAACAACACAGTATTTAGCGAGAATTCTGCAATAATTCATGAATGCAATCGAAAGCAATCTTCAAATATTTCACAAAAAAGTGTTTGAAGCGAATTTTCCTTTATGCGACCACTTTGTGATCGAGACCGCTTAATACAAACGTTTTCTGTATTATTGTTTTATCGAAGCGATGCAAATTTTAAGAGATTCCTGGTGATATGGTGATAAAAAACAACCAACATATTAAAGATTAGTGTATTGTCAAATATGAGTTTTCGATATCTTTTTCAGTAAATGGGGTTTTCAACAGCCAAGCAGTAAATCTAAGGGAATTTGTGTTAATTACTGCTCAACGAGTTCTCAAGAATCAGAAAGGACTAATGGTGAACAGTAAATTTCGAAATCTAATTAATTATTAAACAATGAGCAAAAGATTTGGCTATGATTGGGATTCACACACGAGATGTGCTCATTCTGGACAGAGGCTCCTGTTCTTTCAAAATATTTCACTTCATTTTCAGCTTATTACAATATAATTTGAATAAATCGTGTCTATAAAGATGGGTGATTTTTGTTTTGTTGTTTTCTTCGTTAAGGACAATATAAAAAGAATTAGGTTGATCACACTTGTTTTATCACTCAAAGCCAGCAAGCGTGTATTCTGGATACAATTTAACTTGGTCTTAGCTCTAGTCATTAAAATACATTAAAATTTGACCATTTCCCTTGGCATGACACGTTTTCCTATTTGAATCCAATGGATAGGAGTTCTATGGCTCTCGTACGGACAAACATTCTCAACAAAGGGGAATCCTGAAATATCTTTTATATCGTTTATCAAGCCCTTTTACCAATACTTTCAGAAAAGGTCACAAGCCCGATATAAAAAAAAACGTTGCTGAATAGAAAACAAAAAAAAATCATGATAATTTTATGTTGGCATCATGAAATAATCTTGAAATTCATTTTCATTATTTGTTAGGCAACGCTTTTCAAAGTGGTATTTTGACCTTTTTTGAAAGTATCTGTTAACCCATTCCCACACAGTGACGCTTTTGGACGCCCCTCAAGAAAAACAATTTGAAAACAATGTGGAAAATGAAGAAATTGCTTGTCATAAACAATTTCTTCATTTTCCACAATGTTTTTCATCCAGAAAATTGAAAAATTCTAAAATTTCATCAACTTTAAATTGTCGTCTGCAACTCCTTTGAATTTGGACCAGTCTAAAATTGTGTCATGTGGGAATGGGTTAACACTTTTAAAGAATATCTCAGGATTCCTTTTATTGAGAAATGTTGTTCCTGAGAGAGTGATGGAGCCTTTATATATTTAATGTATTTTCTATTGCTCGCAAATATGAAACACATCGTGTATGCTGAAAAACTGAAATCTCAGCAATGGCGCATTTGTTTAATAGATTATCACTAAACGTTGTCAATTTTTGAAATAGTAATGGTTCGAGACTTACACGCTTCTTATGTTTGTCATCAACTGATTTCCACACAATCCGGCTTTTAGACGCCCCCAAGAAAAGATAGTTTGGAAAACGTTGTGGAAGATGAATAAATTGCTTCTCACAAGCAATATCTTCACTTCCCACGATTTCTGAATTGCTTGTATTTCATTAGATCTTTTTCGTATACATGTATATCGTTTATGGTTTGTTTTTTTCTAATTTAGTCTATTTGTAGCTCACCTGAGCACAACGTGCTCAAGGTGAGCTATTGTGATCGGTAATTGTCCGGCGCCCGTCTGTCCGTCCGTCTGTCCGTCCGTATACAATTATTAAAAATATTCTCCTCCTTAACCATAAGACATAGAGCTTTGATATTTAGTGCATATCATCACCTATTGGCCCTTTACCAAAATACTTCAAAGAATAACTGTACTCTTAAAATTAACCCTTTTCTGTGCGATTCCTGATTTTACAAAGGAAATCTGGTACATATCATCACCTATTGACCATTATACTTCAAAGAATTATTGTACTCTAAAAATAAACCCCTATTCTGTGCGATCCCTGATTTCATAAAGAAATAAAGAAGGAAATCTTTAAAAAATCTTCTTCTCCCAAACCATAAGGCCTAGAGCCTTTATATTTGGTATGTATCATCACCTATTGATCCTCTACCAAAATACTTCAAAGAATTACTGTATTCTGAAAATTAACCCTCTTTTTGTGCGATCCCTGATTTTACAAAGGAATAAATAAGGAAATCTTTGAAAATCTTCCTATCCCAAACTATAAAGCCTGGAGCTTTGATATTTGGTACGTATCATCAGTCATTGACCCTCTGCCAAAATCCTTCAAAGAATAACTGTATTCTGGAAATTAGCCCTATTCTGTGCGATCCCTGATTTTACAAAGGAATAAAGAAGGAAATCTTTTAAAGTCTTCTTCTTCCAAACGATTAGGCCTAGAGCTTTTGGTACGTATCATCAACTATTGACCCTCTACCAAAATACTTCTAATAGTTACTGTATTCTGAAAATTAGCCCTTTTCTGTGCGATTCCTAATTTAGTTAGAAATAGATAATGATATCTTTGAAAACCTTTTTCTCCTTAACCATTAGGCCTAGAGCTTTTATACTTGGTATGTATTGGTGTCTATACTTCAATGCCTTACCATATTCAGGAAATTAGTGCTATATGGTGGGATACTCAATATACCTATAGGATTAAAAGAGAGATCCTTAAACATCTTCTCCAAAATAATTAGACAGAGGGCTTTGCTATTTTGTTTATATCATAAAGCCACGAACCATCATACTCAGGGGAGCGATTTAGGACAATAATGGTCCTCTTGTTTAATCTTTTCTGTTAGATGGTTCTACTATAAGCAGTTACTTTATTTCATGCAAAAAGTATTTTAATTCTTCACATTGCAAAACACGGACATGAACAACAGTTCCGATAAGTTTAGAAATCAAAACACTGAAAGCCTGAGATTTATGCCATCGAGATTTATATAACCTAGGCAGAAAAAAAATTATGTTCGGATAATCGGAGGTCTTACTTTCTGCCACTATCTACTGTCGATTATGTACATTATGGCGTTTTATTTATACGGTTCTGGCTATAAATTTGCAAAATAACGCAGTTTAATACCTAAGAGTAACTTCTTGTTGGAGCTCCGCAGTGGGCGGGGCCAGCATAGTTAGTGGGCGGGACAAGCGCCTCGTCAAATTCTTGGGCATAAAAGTGAAGGATTGCCTGGTTCCCTTGTTGAAAACTTGATTTGGAAAAAGTATGAATACGTGACAAAATAATTGTAGTTTCTTTTTAATTAGCTTTTCAGACATTCAATTATTCTATGATTATCTTCTTACAAATTATGGTATTTTGGTTCGAAAATCAAAAGAAAATCAAAAATACGTACACCCCCCCCTATTTCGCCAAAGTCAGAAACATATATAAATATCATATGATTTAGAAAAGACTTACTTTCTTAGACTTAGGAAAACTTAACTGATCACCTCACGAAAATATTTTAGACTGGTCAAGATCGAAACAAGTTGTAGACGACATTTGGAATTGTGCTATAATAGTAAAAGATTTTTCAAATAGGGCAGAAAACATTGTGAGAAAAGGAGGAATTCTTCCTTTTTCCACAAAGTTTTCTATGATCGTATTTTTCATGGCGTCAGAAATCATCATCGTGTGGTAACGGGTAAAGATGAATTATCTACTAAAACATTGCAAAGGAAGAAATAATTTGTGTGAAGCATTATGTCCTCTCTCCATAATGCATAGTCTTTAATATGCCTTATTTTGAAAACTCAACCACTTTGAATTTCTCTTTCACTTTCTCTTAATTTGGACCAGCCTATGTTTTTTCGTCTGGATCTATTAGACTCGAGTGCATGCTAATAGATGATTTGTAACCGCCCATTCAAATTTAAACGAAATATTCGTAAAGGTTAATAGAATAAATCACGCAACATTGGTGATAATTGTCGGCGTGACATTTGTCTTTCTTTTGAGAACCATGCACGGTATACATTAAAAACGAAAATTCATGGTATCTTGGAAATCCACAATAAAATATTTTAACAAAGCAATTTTATAAGGCAACGAACGGACATCTCACTGGAATCGAAAAACGCATACCCACTTTTTTTATAACCCGGTACATTATTGAACCCATTCCAAAACAATAGAATATTAAACCAGTACAAATTGGAGGAAGCTCCAGACAACAATTTCAAGTTGACGGAGTTCTAATTTCTTTCGTCTTTTTCGATAGAAAACATTGTGGATAATGAAGAAATTTCTTGTAACAAGCAATTTCTTTATTTTTCCACAATGTTTTCCAAAGTTTTTCTTTTTTTCGTCAGGGGCGTGAAAAGGAGGGTTTGTGTAGAAAAGGGCTATATCGGTGCGCTTTGTAATAGCCTCTTTCGAGTTTGTTCCTAATACATTAAAAACATGAAAACCAATCCATTACTTATTGACCAAAACAGCTGAAAGGGAAATCACGTTCATCTTTGAAGAAAGGCAAATATCCACATGGTCGGAGTTCTACCAAAACCTCGTAAATTCAGCATATACCAAGCTGTAGTTACGATGTTTTGGTAGAACCCTTACGCTATCTAGCAAAGAATTTACTAACAAAATCGCTCTCAAAATTAAAGCTTTTACCACGGTCTAATATCGAAGGAATAAAGTGGGCGTGGCCATCGTTTGGTCAATTCACGGATCAAGAGTGTCAATAAAAGAATCAATTAACCTATCAAAACATACCTTTGGATCGGAAGTGAACTTTGAATTCCAACATTAGTTGACATGTATCTGAAGCATTTTTGTTGATTTGCCGACTTAAATATCTTAACTATAGGTTTTTAATGCGTAGTTACAGTGGTAAGGTCGCCAACCGAACATTTGACTTTTTGATGGACTCCGTAGGGGTCCATCAGTGTTACTCTGTTTGGAAAATACAGTAGGATGTAACAATGTTAGAAGAGAAAATGCTTGTTACAAGCAATTTCTTCTTTTCCACAATGTTTTCTTAAGTATGAAATAACAGCCACGCAAATACTAGGTTTGTACAGGAAAGGGTTAAATGAGTCGGCATTAGCTACATGTAATCTTGTCACATAGGGCTAAATACAAAAACCAACGCACTGTCCATGAAATTAGGTGAACATTTCGGACTTATTATCCGCCGAAAGCGGGGAAGATTGCATAGACATGACAGACGTATTTTAGAATATCGTCGGTTTTATTTTAAAACCTCAAAACTATAGCTTTAATAAAGCCTTAGTTACGAGGTTTTTGAAAAAGACCGACGATACACTAAAATTTGCATGGCAATACATATACAATGTACATGTGTATGCGATTCAAATTGGAACTTTTAGATTACGCTATTAGCCACCCTCCGATGTATTTTTAACGTTAAGCTGAAAAAAAGATAATGTTACTTTTTTCCTAACAAGAGAGACCTATAATGGTACGTTGAGTATTGGCTTGGAGTGTGAATTTGTCCTATCATTGTCTATTTATTGAACTAGATAGGAATTATTGCCCACTTAAATACCAATAAAAGTCCCACTGTACTATTGCTATCCTAAGTCTAAGATACTGGAAAAAGACCTTTCGCTATTGGAGCCGTTTGGTCGATCTTCTTTTGTTTGTTGTCATTTTAGAACGTATAACTCTGTGCCGCTTTTGACGTGGGTAAGTTTTTTTTTCACCACTTTTCAGGACCTAAAGTTTATACTGACAGGACAAAGACAGTCTGTCCGTTTAGCTAAGTTGGTAGAGCACTTGACTTTACACTTCAATATCACGGGTTCGAGCCCTGGGCCGACAATTTTAACTAACAAACTATAGATGTGTTTCGGATGAGACGATAAACCGAGGCCCCGTGTGACGGTGCTATCCAGCAAGCGCGGTAAAGAACCAGCGGAGCACTCAGCAGTTTCGTCTTGTATCCTTGCACTATCCCCCGTAACAACTACCCGTCTTCTGGGGGCGTCGATTTAATGGGCATGAGCTACGATAAATAAACGGCAAAACACACACGCAGGCTGAAATTACTGAATTATGTGGCTGGTGGATTGTTTAACTCGTTCCAGAAAATTAACATTTTGGACTAGTCCAAATTGAAAGAGGTTGAAGACGACACAAAAAAATGGTTTAAATTGAAGGATACGAGCCAGATGAGGTAGAAACCATTGTGAGAAAAGAAAATTGCTTCTTACAAGCAATATTTTCTTTTCCCACAATATTTCCCATAGCTATGCGTAAAACGCGGGATTGTATGGGAATGGGTGGCTTAAAGTGCCAAACAAAACGGTCATTTTAAACACCGTTGAAAATTGTTCAATCAAATAAACCTGCGTTAGAGAGACAGAACCAGAATTATAAAAAAGCTTAACAAAAATGGCGGCCAATGTTGGAGTTCAAAGCTCAATTCCGGGCTGAATAATTTATTTGTTTGGTCGGTTAAATTCTTGATTGACAGACGCCGTTGGTAAATTTCACGTTTTCACGAAGCATAAAAATTGAACAGCCAAGACAACTCCACAGTACATCAAGAATATTCGTTGATTTTTAGCAGCTTTCCAGAGAGTGCATACTGAAGATTCTTATGAGACTGTCTGGATGCAGATGCTTGTTACAAGCAATTTCTTCATCTTCAACTTTGTGTTCTACCTCAAAAGTCACAAATATTCAAAAATTTTCTCAACTTGAAACTGTCGCCTGCAACTTTTTTGAATTTTGTCCAGTCTAAATTTTTATTGTTTGGTAATAGGTTTATTACAGATATTGAGCAACCATACATCGAATTGAGAATATTTGATCGTCTAAAAATCTTTGATTCTGAATCCAGCTACTGAGCGCATAGTGAAGACTCTGATCAAGTTTTTACTTGGCGCGTGACTGTTGAAAATGTCGCGCTTTGGTTGAAGTGACAGTATCATCACATTTATCAGGAAAATAATAAATAATAGATCTTTCTGTTGATACAAATTTTCTTCCCATTTTAATTCTACTACGCTAGTGTTAGATTTCAATTGATTACACCAGAGTTGTGAAAATGGAAGCATTGATTACCATAAAATTATCTTCTATGTTACTATATTTCGAAATTTATTCATTTGGGAATGAAATTTGGTAGAAATTTATTATTCATTTCGAAATGAAAATAAACACGACGAAGATTAAACTCTATGTGTTATGATTATGTACGTTTGTCATATTTGAGAAAGAAAATAAAGAAAGCCGATGTGGGAATTTTATCTTAATATTAAGAACCAACCAGAGATTCTCCAAGTCAACAAGATCCTATTAGATATTCATTTTCGTAATGATTTAATTTTACCTTCGTCATTCAAGGTTCAAGTATTTTGATTGACTGATTTTTTTCTCATACTTCCATTAACAAAATTTTGAGCACGCAGCTATTTAAGTATGCTTGTGCGCTAAGTTGATCTTAAAATTTCAATCAAGACCAGTTTATATTTTTCTTTGTTTTGTTTGATTGTATTAAATTGTAAGATAGGAAGAGAATGTGTTTTGTTTTCGTTGAGGTATGAACCTGAAGGCTTAATTACACTGTTTGAAAACAAAAATAAATATTATCTTCATTTCTAAAATAGTTTCATCATGGATACACTAGTGATGCAGGGGAAATAAAAGGTTCTGCAATTGGGCATCGCAAAGAACCTCTTTAAACCATGGACCCACTGCGTGAACTTGTATAACAGCGAGATACACCGGGACATTTAGAGATGTTTATAGTAACCTTAGAATTCTTCGTGAAAAAATACTTTAAGTGTGATCGACAGAAGAAATTATGTAAAATGAAAACTATAACGTTTGGGTCAGAAAGTTCACTTTAAGTATTCTGAGCACAAGGAAAACGTGAATGCTTAAATGATACAAATTAACCCATTAAATCTAAGAGTACGAGCATATATTTCTAAAGTATGCGAGTAATTAATGCGATCACTTTCAAAATAAGAGCGTGCACATTTAAAAAGTAAGTATCTAAATATTGTTCGTGCACTTGTAATTTTATGCGTACACGCACTGTTCACACTTGAACGTTCAGCGTTTTAGCGCGCACACCTACAGTTTGTGAGTGCATGAGTATTATTTACGCCTACACGCGTTTATATTAGCGTGTACTACCCAAGGTTGACTCTTGACCCATTTATTGAAAAAAGAGAAAACAGAGGGTAGCACTAAGCCTAACTCGATTTTTGTGATGACATTGACACATTCACTACGATAGTAAAATATTGTAAATTTGACAGCAAATGTGCGCAAGTCTGATAAAGATGCCTTCTAGTCTCTTATAGGACGTCGGAAAAAACGCTGTTATAATGTCATAAGTGCATCAGGGGGCATTTTCTGCCCGATATTTGTTTCCCTCTTCTTTTCAACATATGACAGATAAACATGTCAAAATATAGTACTTTTCGCACTTGTTTTTAGGCCAGAGTTATCTGCCTTTGTGGGTTGTACTCTATTTTTAGTGAAAACGGGTGGAACGTCATCAAATATCACGCACTTCACTGTAACAACAAACGATTTCATTTGATTTTCTTTCCTTCTTTTTTCCAGACGAAAAATTTTTAGACAGGTCTAAACTTAAATATGCTGCAGATGATAGCTAGATAATGGAATGTGCTTTTTTTAATTTTGGGTAGAAAATATTGTGGATGATGATGAAATTGCTTGTAACAAGCAATTTCTTCATTTTCCACAATGTTTCTAAAGCATTTTTCCTTAGAAGCTTCAAAAGGCGTCATTGTGTAGGAAAGAGTTTATCTATGTACAAACAACTCAGAAAAGCTGTTCCTTTCTTCAATTGCATTTTTTTCTGGGAGTTTATTTACAGTTAGACAAAAAGTGAAAAGTATTAGGAATTGTAGACATTTTTTATATTAAATTGTTTACGTCACGTGATTTCAATGTTCGCATTTTTGTTTCAGGGAATACCCGGGTAAAAGAGTAAATATCTCATATTCGAATTATTTGGGCTATATAGTACCCTTGTGACGATTTCAGAGGAGGTAAATTTTAGGCATATGCAGGTTAGGAAACCTTTAGAGAAACATGTGACTATATGTCGTTACATATCCACAAAGCCAACCGAATCGACGCCGCCGTCATAGCACAGTCGATAGCGCATCAGATTCGTAATCTTCAATCGTTGATTATAAAGGGTTCGATCCCCGGCGGCGGCACATATCCTTTTCGACATTTGTCTCTCACCAGTGGGTGGATAATCGTAAACCTATGTGGGATAGTAGCTTGAGGCTAGGAAAGGTAATGGTAGTACCAGTGCGAGATATACCAGGTATCCATTTATAGGTGCTCCGGCCGCCGCGATATGACTGAAAAAGTGTTAAAAGCGGCGTTAAGATAGAAAGAAAGGGGAAAATCATTTATGCTTGAGGACCCTTTTCTATGAATGATTTAACTTTGTCTACCAGCTCTACACGTTACACCTTTATCAATATTCTAGCCCACATTTAAGACGATTTAGAACTACAACACTGCATTTACGCTGTAAAGCCTAGCATAGATTAATATACATGTATGTATATCAATCACGTTTAATGAATTTCATGATAGCAGTTAGTAAAAATGTCCAAATATTTGAGTAATGGGATAACCCTCTCTCGACGCTATAAAGTCTTTACAAGGTATTTTTGAGTATCTAATGGAAAGAAAGAAGCTCGCTATTCACAAACTGAAAGGATAAAAGTTCTTTAGAGCTATTTTTCGCCTTTAAATTCATAGACTTATGTGTCTTTAATGTCCCCAGTAACATTTTGTTATTTCGACATTAAGCAGTCTGGATAAAGAACAAAGAAAACCTTTCCCTAAATATGTTCTAACCATTAACCGTGGCTTGTCTATGAAAACATGTTGGAGATAGATAGATAGATAGATAGATAGAGATAGAGAGATATAGATAGATAGATAGATAGATAGATAGATAGATAGATAGATAGATAGATAGATAGATAGATAGATAGATGGATAGATGGATAGATAGATAGATAGATAGGTAGATAGATATATAGATAGATAGATAGATAGATAGATAGATAGATAGATAAATAGATAGATAGATAGATAGATAGATAGATAGATAGATAGATAGATAGATAGATAGATAGATAGATAGATAGATAGATAGATAGATAGATAGATAGATAGATAGATAGATAGATAGATAGATAGATAGATAGATAGATAGATAGATAGATAGATAGATAGATAGATAGATAGATAGATAGATAGATAGATAGATAGATAGATAGATAGATAGATAGAGACAGAGAGAGAGAGAGAGAGAGAGTGAGAGAGAGAAACATTGTTCACGCCCAACGACGAATAAAGCTTAAATAAAGCTGAAGTTACGACATTTTGTAAGCCAAACGACGATATAATTTCATAAAAAAATTAAGAAAATCTGGTTTATATGTATATAATTAGATAACTAGGAACAAATCTTTATTATCACGACATTTTCTTATACATGGAAATCAAAGGTATCAGCACTGTTAAGTAAAACAATACAAAAATTAATTCGGCCGAGCCAAATGTCAATAGATATAAAAACGGTAAAACTTTCTCAAACAACCACATCTATCAAGCGACTAGCATTTAAATTCCCTTTCCGAAAACAAATGCTATTCTTAGTTGGACTTTTTGACTGATAAAACTATCAAAACCAAAAGCTCATTGAAATCATCTCAATGAGATTTTTTTTAATGAGTTCCATCACCATAGGATTGATTTAGAATCTTGCAATGATTCTAACATGCAGTCGAACCGACCCTTCATGTACGTCACAATACTATGTATTAGGCGACCATTCTCTTAAACAACCTCACTTTGGTTGTTCTTTGAGTGGTTGCTTCATACAAATTAAACTGTATTACATTAAAAACAGAGAATATCTAGCATATGAACAAATGCGTCTGGCTTACTTTCACATTAACAAATATGGTACAAATAAATGACGTCTATTTGTAAAGAGATTCCCCAGTATACTGGTCATCAGCATCTGATTTTGTTCTATTCTTTTCAGTCTCTAATACAACCAGTAACCCTTTACTCGACGACATTTTAGACTGGTCCAAACCAAAAGCTCTGCGTCTTTCCTTGAAGAAAACTTGGTATGAAATGAGAAGATTTCTTTTCTCAAGCTATGTCCTCATTTTCCCCCGTAAAATGTTCTCAATCATTTCTTTTGGTAAGGCTTAAAAAGCGGATTGTGATGGAATTTGTTGAACCAAGCATATCATAATTTATATTAGATGTCGTTAATCAACTGATGTTTTCATAAAAAAAGTGTAGATTGTCCCAAATTTTAAAGACTCAATGGCTCTAGTAGGGACAAAATTTCCAAGCAAGGACAACCCTGAAATATTCGTAAAATTTGTCTACAGACCCTCTTCCATTAATTTCAAAATAGGTCGCAAGCCAGAAAAGCTTTGCCGAACAGCAAGCGAAAATAATGTTGAAAATCATTTCAGGTTGGCAACATAAAATAACTTTATAAGTTCATTTTCGTTTCATGTTTGACAAAGCTTTGCATATGAGCTTGTGACCTAATCTGAAATTATTTATAGAGGGATCTGTAAGGAATTTAACACAGATTTCAGGTTTCCCTTTGATGAGAAATCTTGTCCTTTCGAGAGCGATACAGTGTTTCAATTTACTTCTTTTTCCTTTCCTTTACACATTCAGTTTACTATATTAACGTGTAATTCTACAATTGACAAATCCCTGGCCGAGCACACTTACCCTCTGGCAACAACTACAGACTCCGCTGACAACACTTACTGACTCAAATAGGAAGTCACGCTTCGATATTTAAGGGCGTTATTTTTTTTCAACATTTATGGCAAGCGGCATACAACAAAAAGTAAAATAGTTGCTTGACGACCTAGAAGTCGTAACTGCAGCCGTATTAAGCTGTTGTTACGACGTTTAAGTCGTCAACCCAACTATAATGTTTCAAAAATGTCCGCCAATGTTGGAATTCAAATTTCGCTTCCGGTCAAAATGAAGTATTTGATAGAGCAGTTGTTTCTTTGACTGACAGCCGCGATTAGCCAGTAGTTTGTTTATGTGTGCTTTTTTATAGAGAAAGGCAAAACGACTATCTAACTGGTTTTGTTTGTTTGTTTGGATGGAGTTTAACACCGCTTTTAACAAATTTTCAGTCATATCTCAGAGGCTGAGTCACTTAACACTTGATTCCTGGTATACCTCGCACCAGTACCACCATTTCATCCTTCCCTAGCCTCCAGCTGCAATCCCACTTAGGTTTACGATTATCCATCCATTGGTAAGAGAGGATATGTTCCATCGCCGGGGATGTAAATGGTATACTGTCATTTACGGGAGTTTAATTACGATCATTAATTCACACGCCACAGTTCAATTAGAATGAGAGTCTAAAAATGATGGCGACTAAAAAACCAGAATCAATCAGAATTTGAAAACAGTAAAAGGTAAAAAACAATTTTATATATGTGACTCTCCGAGGCTTCCGTGAAACGGTTAAGGACTAATATTTATCCATTGTATGTTTTTACGTAAAATCGTTTTTGTTGTTTTTCGAGAACGTTGATGGCCATTTAGCGCATTACCAATCGACATTTTTAGACAGGTTCAAATTGAAAAGTGTCGCAGGCGACAATTTCAAATTGGTTGTATTTTAAAATTCTCTATCTTTCTGGGAAGCAAATCTGGAAACGGCAATTTCTTTGATTTCCGCGATGATTAATGTTCTCTTTTCTTGGGTAGCGTAAAAAGGCGTTGGTGTAGGGGAATGTCGGTTAAGAAAGCAAAGATCAATTGTAATATTTTGGGAATCTTGGGTATCTGGGTATCTAAAAGTCATCGTAATCGCTGCGCTATAAGCTTTGTTTATCTTTAGAAACCGATGTTTCTTTGGTCGGTGGCCAACGACCAAAGTAAAATCGGTTTCTAATTATAAACACCGCTCTTAGCGCAGCGAATATGAGGAAGATATCGTTTTTTAATTAAACATTGGTTTCTAATAATAAACATAGCTTTCAGTGCGACGAATATGAGGAAGATATCTTTTTTTTTATCAAACATCGGTTTCTAATAATAAACACCGCTTTTAACGCGACGAATTCAAGGAAGATGCTTTTTAAAGTAGACATCGGTTTCAAACAATAAACACTGATAATATGGCGGCGAATAAGAGGAAGGTTTTTTTTTTAAAAATAAAGAGGGAAATGCAAAATTATCTAGTCTTTATTAAGGTCGGAAATCGAGTGTCCAAGGCCGCGATAATGTAGGGTTGTCGAACAAGGTCTTCATTTCCTGAAAGAAATCGAGGATAGATTATATCCTTATTACGTCACGATATATGGCTATTCATTGAAATGTCACAAACCGGAAAGCAGTATATATGACAGTATTGTTACATACTCTCTAAATGGCAACAGCTTCCGGTTTCAATCATTACCTTTTCTTAACATTAAACAGTAAGATGTAAAATGTATATATAGATAAATAATATTAACCCATTCCCACACAATTCCTCCTTTTTAAGCGCCACATGAATAGAACTTCTAAAATCATAATGGAAATTCAAGAAATTGCTGGAAACAAGCGAATTCATGATTATCTTCATTGTTTTCATTTCCAAAAGAAAAGAATTTTAAAATTTCGCGATCGAAATTTTATAATCTGTTACTTCATTGAAAGTCGAATAGTAAAAGATATGTCATCTAGTAATTGGTAAGAAATTCAAGTCGTGATAAATATCAAATATGTCCTCACTGGATATTCAAAGTCTTGAAAAACCTTGAATTACGAGTTTGTTTGCGGCCACTTATGATGTACCATAGTTTAAGGTCAGTATATTAATGCGATGCACTTATTCTTTCAATGACGTGTTTAGTTATCCTAATTTATAAGCCTAAAGAGTTGGTCTCGAACACTCTCAATCAATGTGTTTCTACGTCCATGTAAGAAAGGCAGTGACTTACACTTACTGCTACCAACTTTTAGAGCTTGGTAGACTGGGTCTGGCTGTAAAGTGTCTTGCCTATGGAAAACATCCCGGTGACGGTGTACCTTAGTGGGATGAGCAGCTGGAGGCTCGGAAGGGATTTTATGGTACTACTGGTGTGAGAAATACGATGATGCTCTTGCTAGGTGCCTCAGCCACCGCGATATGACTGAAATACTGTTAAAAATGCCATTAACCCGACCCCAAAAAACCAGTTATATAGTCTTTTTGTCTTTCATTTATAGAAAAAGCACACCATAAACATTGATATATACTGTTTTAAGGTTCTCTCAAAATTTAATGAGAAACTTGTGATAATTTCAAAAAAATTCATTTCAATACACCCACCCCTCTATTATTAATTAAGATGTGTTACTTTCAACGCCTTCCTTTGAGTAATATGAACTTTTTATAGCATACGCTATGACGATATTCTAGCTACTAGCTACGTAACCTTTGTTATCTTTGTAATAACTTACAGTCAAATAGTTCTTAAAGACACCACTTTTATTAGATGTCAAAGAAACATTTAAATGCCTAAACCTGGGTTTGGTGAAGCGAGAATTCATAGAAATTAATTTACTAGAATTTAAAAGTGGTCTATTGAATTAGCTCACAATAGAGAATTTTAAAGAATGGGACATTGTTCCTTCAATGTATCTATATGAGAAATTGCTTTTCAGAACGAAGAATTCTAAGTAGGCCTTTTTAATAATGACATGTAAGGATTCTACCATGCGCTTATCAAATTACAAAAGTGTTATTTCATATCGCTGTTAGCCAAAATCTCCTTCTTTTGGGAGGAGGTTATAATACGATACTCCTATACAGAAAATCCTCATTTATCTTAACCCTTTCCCACACGATCCCTCCTTTTTACGCCCTTCAAGTTAAAAACTTGTGTCAAGCAGTTTCTTCATTCTCCACAAAGTTTTCGATCCAAAAAGACGAAAATAATAATGATAATAAAAAAATCCAATAAACTTGAAATTGTCGTCTGCGGCATCTTTCAATTCGGACCAATCTAAAAAAATGTGTGGGAATGGGTCGATGTGTCGTTAGTAATTTCCAAGTATCGGAAATGTCCTTTAACCACTTTAACTTTTAAAAAAAGAAATTTCGAAAATAGTTCCCAGAACAATTGTAGGGTCTTTAAAGGACTAAGGTTTAATCTATTTAATGAAGTGCTACTTTCAGATGTCATTAAGAATGATGTGCTAATACTTAATGTGAAAAATGGGCTAAATTTGTAAAGCAAATCAGTTTAAAGGGGAATTCTATCTGGGGAATGGTTCTTTTCCGTACTCTATGCTAAAATAGAATTTCATACGAGGCTAATTTTAATCCTTTTAATCGGACAACAATGTAAGGATATAAGATCTAAAAAAATAGACACTTTTCCGCAAAGTAAGGACAAGAGAATTTAGAACAGGCTAAATTGAAACATTTTTACACTTACCTATTCAGATCCTGGTTTTTAAGTCCCTGTGGTTTTATCCTTTAGAAAACATTTCTGAAAAAGAAGAAATAGCTTGAAACATGCAATTTCTTCTTTTTTAAAATGTTTTCTATCCTACTTAATGTTGTGTTGTTTAAATTTAGATTGTTTCCTGCAATACATTTGAACTGGAACAGGCCAAAAATTTTGAAAAACAGAAAAGAGTTAATGAAAAATTCAAAAACTATATTTGTATATCAAATGCGAATTATTTCCATCTTAAGGTATCTGCGATCTTCTACTCTTAAATTTTAGACATGCACTAGCTTCAAATATCAAAGGTGAGACTTTTATAATTATCACACTAAAACAATGATTATAGAAGGAAAGTGTTAGGACGTATACTTTTAAAAATTACAGCTTATTTAGTACAGTTAATCTTGATTAAGTGACCATCTCTTTTAATGGACCATTTTCATGAAGCGACTATGATCAAACTTTCCTTTCTAAAAGTAATGACTTTTAAGAATATGTTTAAAAAAATGAAACAACGAGACAACACTTATGAGTAAGGACATCAATGGGTTAAGTGACAATTCTGCAATAAATATAAATGCAACGGAATCGAGCCTTCGTATATCGTAGTTAGGCGTGCAAAATGTCGTAACTACAGCTTGAAATAAGCTGTAGTTACGACATTTTTCAAGCCCAACGACGACATCTATCAAAACAACCAAATTTTCAAGCGAACACTTTCTAGCCGTCCCTGGAGTGGTAACCTTTTAATACAACTTTTAGTGTGACCGGCCTTGAAACAGTTAAAAGGAAAAAAGCAAATGGCTTCAAGGTATAGACCGGCTATAGTTAATAAATCTTAGTAAGTCTGGCTAATTC
Source organism: Fragum fragum (assembly GCA_946902895.1). NCBI lineage: Eukaryota > Metazoa > Mollusca > Bivalvia > Cardiida > Cardiidae > Fragum > Fragum fragum. The sequence continues at coordinate 20,330,363 of OX336375.1, forward strand.
TGTAACCATCTCGGTGATATTTGATATAATCACGATGCTGCAAACTGTATCAAGAACTGTAAGAGTGAAGTACTAATACAATTGAATTAGGAACGATAACTCTACACACGTTCAAAGACGAGCCAGGTCCCTGTAGACACTTGTAATTATATTTGACTTTCTCCAAATTGGGGAAATATCACAGATTTGATCGTTTATTAGCCACTTTCTGTCTTTACACGCGTCTTTAACCGCTAACTCGATTCTATTTTATTATTATGATTATCATTATTTGACGTTGGCGTGTCTGACATTTTATCTAAAATGACCATATAAGAAATATATATTTTTTTTTTTAATTGTAAATCATAATTGACGGCTCGCTGGCCCCGCCTACTGAGCTCCAACAGAAACTTCGACATAGATATTAAATAGCTTTGTAACATATAACAGAAAAGTAAAATGGATGTTTGGCAACCAATGCCTCGTTACTATAGAATTAATAAGCTGTAGTTACGGCGTTTAAGTCGCCAAAACAATAAGAGTGCTTCACACTAATGCGAACCAATGTCTGAGTTCATAGTTTACTTCCGGTCTAATTGTATGATTTGATTGACCAATCGACTTTTTACTGCCAATGTGTTTGATTTTGTTACCACATTAAAAATCGACGGTTATCACTACCATACCAGTTTCCTCTTTTATCCGACCACCTTTCATTCGAAAAGGAAACTATCGATAAAAAAAATATATAAACTATTGAGAAAACTACCAACTACAATTAACCCTTGTCATGCTGAATCCGGAATATTCCTGATTGGGTAGGAGGTATAGACAAAGATCAGCCTGCACGTATGTGCAGTCTGATCTAAGTCTACACATCCTGCTTGTCCAGTTCAAACCGTAATCGTGTATATAATCAGTTTTCTAATGAAATATTGGCCTGCAACTAGTGCTTCCAGTAATGTTGGTCCTTTGTTTTGAATTTAAATGCAATTCTAAACAGAATTTTATTCAGCACCACAAGGGTTAAATACCGGTCTAAGAACAGTCCTTTGTAGTACATACCCCGTCTACATGAAGGGTTATAAGTGACGAATAAAAGCATGTTCTGTGTCTTGCTCTAGAACTAAAGTTTGTGTCTTAATTATGATAAATAATCATTAATGTGATTGTTGTTTAAATGCAAGACGGTGTATAAGTATGCTGGCTTCTATTACCCATATATTTTCTCGGTAGACAAACAAAACGACGTATCAGCCGCCCATCAACGAATCGCTGTGTAGGTATTTAGTTTCAGAGACAAAACAGCAAGAAAAAAGGAGCTAATCGACTAAATTATTACATCCGAATATACGTTTCAGTGAGAACGCGATCCATTCAAATTTGGAATATTTCAGATTCTTTTCTCCGTGATACTTAACTTAAACCCAATTGAGATGTTCAAATTGCTTTTCTCGGAGATGTCAAAAACTGAACTTCAATCTAACTGTCATGTTGCAGATTTTTTTCTCAATGATACATTCAAATACTTAACTTCAATCAGATTGATATGTTACTGATTCTTTTCTCGGTGATGTCAAATACTTAAATTTAATCCAACTGACATGTTCCAGATTCTTTTCTCAATGATAAATTTGAATACTAAATTCCAATCACATTGATGTGTTACAGATTCTTTTCTCATGTCAAATACTTAACTTCAATCTAACTGACATGTTACAGATTCTTTTCTCGGTGACGTCAAATACTTATTTTTAACCTGATAAGTCAAAGAAATCGTCATTCGTGTTTCATGCGCACTTTACACTTTACTACCAGACAAATATTTCCCGTCGAAAGGAGATGAATTTGTTTTAGATCGCTTCTGATATCGAAAAGTATAAATTCTCTCGTCTTCTTAAGATTTCAGACCCAAGAGCTCAATGTGGAATTTATCCAAATTTGGGGAATTTATTTTGCATTCGCCTGTAATTCCAACGCTCATTATCTGAAGAGAGAAGTTAATAACAGGAATGCAGGATTCATTAAGGTAAAATTAGTACCTGAGAAGCTAACTCCATTCTCTGAACTTAAAAGATAATGCCTCGAGATTTAAACGCAATTTACTCTCGCCCAATTTGATTGGATTGATTTTACTACCGACAAATTAACAGGTGTGTGCACTAATACCTAGCGTATCATCATTTTGATGTTCAGGGGGCAAATTTCTAGTGTTTGTAGTTTTATAGAGGCGTCCTTTTAGACGAAATAGACTGACAGAAATATGATCTTGTGACTAGTCACAGTGTTCCTATGGGGTCCCTTTTAGCATGCCAGGTCATATTTGTTATGATGTCTTCTCACGTAATGTTTCATATATGACAGTTTACCAAGGTACATTTATCCGTTTATCAATCTCCAATTATCCGTTTACCAATCCAACGTTTATTATTTATTAACGAATATAACATCTATCAGTTTACAAATCTAGCATTTATCCGTTTATCAATCTATCAGTTATCTATCAGTTATCCGTTTACAAATCTTTTTGAATATCCGAAACTACAGGAAATGAAACTCTTACAGTAATAGAATTTAAGGCAAAAATTGAAATGTTGGGACTTTTATTTGTGTCTAAATGTTCCTACCAACTTTGTTCGTTTTTCAATGACACATCTATTTCCTACGTCATTAATTCGACTTGTAAACGATCTTCACCTTTGATAAATTGATCAGTGTTTGGTCTATTGGCTCACTAAAAGACTGTGTTTTCCGATGGCAACAATTACCTTTTGTCTGATGTAACCAGGTAGCGTGCTCTGTCTCATTTCAGTGTTTAATTGAAGGGTTTTGCACTTTTTAATCTTGTTTTTAATGGCGTATGTCATCTTACTCATTACATGTTATAACTTTCTTTTGTAGTGCCAATTTACAAACCACCCTTATTTATTTTACTTTTTATTTCAATTACTCTCATCTAAAACTTATTCACGACTCTTTTTTTTCAAATTGGGCTTGGACTTTAACTTTAGTTACATATTTTCATTCGTTTCATTATCGTTTAAGGGTAGAAATAATTGTGGATAATGAAGAAATTACTTGTAACAAGCAATGTTTTACTTCATTTTTTCCAACTTTTTTTTTCTTGGGGCGACTAAAAGCGGGGTTTTGTAGGAATGGGTTAAATGTTACAGGTATTTAAACAAATTCTACATAATTACGCTCTTGGCGGCACTCAAAAAAAAGGATAAAAAAATGAAAATTGGGAACACATTTTGTAAATGAAGAAATTGCTTGTAACAAAAATTGAAAAAAAACATCTAAAATCTGCAACTACTTTCAGTTTGGACCAGTCTAACATTTTGTACTCTGGTAATGGGTTAACCCATTCCCACTCAATCCCTCCTTTTTACGCCCCTCAACGAAAAAGCTTTGGCAAACATTGTGGAAAATGAAGAAATTGCCTGGATCAAGCAATTTCTTCATTATCCACAATGTTTTCTATCCAAAATAACGAAAACATTTTAAATTCCATTAACTTGAAATTGTCGTCTGCATCTCCTTTCAATTTGGACCGGTCTAAAATTCCACTGTGTTGGAATGGGTTAAAGTACTCAAAGTATTGGAATGTTGGTGTGAAACCATGAGCTGGTCAAATCCTTGATTTATAGTCAATCGAATGGAATGGACATTTGAAAATACTGTTCGCTATTGATACCAATTATATCAATGGAAATCCTGATAAAAACAACCATCTCAATCAGCCCTTATAGTACATGACGAGTGCCTTTATCATTCATTAATACAATGCTCTGACCACACTTCTCGGGTTTCCTTTTTTAAATAATTGGTACTTTGATTAAATATTCGTCGTATAACTCTGTCTGAGGTTAATAACCAGTGAGGAACATACTTGCAGACTGGTGAATCTGTCCAATTCAGATCAGGACAGGTTCGCCAGTCAATAATACTTGAAAAATTAGTTCAGTATACCACGTCTATCCAGACTGAAGGTAAAAAAATAAACAAACGAAAGAAAAGCACATAAATTAACAAACACACTTATATTGGCAGATTATATGAAGAAAGTGCATTTTATGATTATTTCCTGAAAACGAAGAACAAAAAGGCAGGTACAGTATGCGTTACGTCCTGTCACTTATAAAAAAGTTGGGTATTGTACTGCTTTATTTGCATCTTACCGCAATAACCATATACATGTATACCCTAAAATAATTACAACAATTAGTTTTTAGAAATCGTATACTTTCTATCACACTACTGGATATGTTAGAAAGGATATAATTTTTCACAATTCACATATATGAAAAATCTCTTAATCTTTAGTCATACGTAAGACAAAAAACATTCTCTTTGTATTATACGGTTTGTTAAATAAATATAGTAGCAAATTAAATTATTGACATTTACTCGTCTCCATTTTTGATTAAGGAAATGATTCGGCACAATGAAAGCGATCCGGGAGTCAATGTTCTCAGTCTAAGACTGAATATGATTTAACGCTTTGATCTAATACTGTACGAACTGTGATACAAAGGTTGAAATCAAAGTACTGAATGTACTGTAAGCCAGCAAAGCATGGTTTTGATAAGTAATCATCTTTATCAAAGGTTATCATGATAAATAATCGAGGTTAAAGTAACCCAGGAGTTAACCCATAACATGAAAAAATCTTAGACTGGTCAAATTGAAAGAAGTTGCAGATTTCAATTTCAAGATGGTGGAATCGGGTAGAAAACATTGTGGGCATTTAAGAAATTGCTTGTTATTTCATTGTCCACAATGTTTTCCAAAGCTTTTTTCTTCAGATGCTGTAAAGCGAAATCGAGTGGAAAAGGGTTAGATATCATGCTTTTTAAACAGTTCACCAAAATTTAAATAGAGTTTGTTATGTTCTTATACACCAGAACTTCTTTTTATGGTGTAGGCATTCAATGAATTTGCGGTTGAGCCTCAAGTGGCAGTCTACACTCGTTGAACTTTGAGAAGGCCTCAAATTTTTGTCTGTTAACTTAAGCCATAAAAGCTGACGCTTTGCTAGCCAAAATAGTCTCAGAAAACACAGTTTTCGACTTATTTTCCTTTCACCCTTCCTGTACAAATCCGGGACTGTGATTTTACATTTGAGAAAAGATCGTTGAAAAAGAAGAAATTGCTAACAAGCAATTTCTTCTTTTCCAATAATATTTTCTACCATATGGAATTGTTCCATTTCGAATTGCGTCTAATTTTAGTCTGCAAGCTCTTGGAATTTGGACCTTACTCTTTATTCCCGAAATGTTGATACTTCGCAATGTGAATGCGCGAAATGTACATTCCGAAAATCACCGTTACTACGAAATATATACAGCTGGAAGGTCATACGAAAAAAATCAAAAGCACAAGTTGCGGATTGACTGCTGAGAAAATCGTGCATGAGAATACATAGAAGCCAAATACAATTTAAAATTTCTGACTCGTGTCTTGTCTAAACAAATCTTAAGCAAACTGACACACGCAAAAACGATAAAGATCGGTTTTCAGGCAAAGAGTCTAGATGTCTAGTATTTCTTTAGGATCGCCTGCCACTGACTCCTCTGGTCCGGCCAACTGACCTCCAACATGATGTTCGCCTTAAATATTCTGCGACGTTATTTGGTAAGATTCGCGGTCAATAACAGTTAACAAAAAAGTAAAATGGTTGGTTGGCGACCTAAACTTCGTAACTACAGCTTATTCAAGCTGTAGTTACGATGTTTGAATCGCCAAACCAACTAAAATATTCAAAAATTAAATTTCAGCAAATGGTGAATTTCGAAGTTCACTTTCAGTCTATATGAATGATTTTGATTGGTCGATTGATTCTTTGATTGACAGACGCGATCAATTAGAAAACGATATTGTTTCTGTAATACTATACAATGACAAAAGACGTTCTCTGTAAAATTCTTAGGCTGTAAAAGTTCATCAAATGATTAGTGCCATTGCACTCTGATATGTTGCTAGTTTATTATGGTGATTATCTTTCTTTAGTCCAATTAGTGTTCAGAATATAAACTCTCGTTACCAAAGAAACTAAACGGAAAACAATTTCTAATAGTTTTTTATAGTTCACGAACGTTCAAGTCATGAATGTAAAATAATATACTTTGTAAGAAAAAATAAATCGACTTCAAATATGCCGGAGCAATGATCATTTAGAATTAACAACATGCGAATACAAGAGAAAACTTTACACTTATATTTCTTGGAAAAACAAAACAAAACACGCAGCTAGTTGTTGCAGAGCATTTTTTCTTATTTTGATTCAATACAAGCCCTATATGTGTGCATTATTGATGATCGTAATAAAAAAAAATGGATAGAACAATAAAATCATTCACTAGACCGGAAATGAATGTTAAACTCAGACATAGATGATATTTATATATGCTGGTTTGGTGACTTAAACGCCGTAACTTCATTTCTTCAATTCGTCGTCATTGTGTTTAGGTCTCCAAACCAATATTTTTCTTTTTTGTTACATGTTACTGACTATAAGTTCTGAAAAATAACGCCCTTTTATACATGTTGACCTTTCTGTTGGAGGTAAATAGCCGTTAGTTGACAGAAATGGCAGTGATTTACAAACCAGCACAAGCGAGGACAATTGACCAATCGTGCCTGTCAATCAAATAACCAATAAACCAACGAAAACTTTCTTTTAGACCAGAATCAGTTTTGAACTCCAACATTGGCTGTCATTTTTGTTAAGCCTTTTTGTTGGTTTGGCGACTTAAACGTCGTAACCACAGCTTATATGAGCTATAGTTACGACTTTTCAGTCGCCAACCAATTTTTGTATTTTTGTTACATGCTACTGGCCTAAATTTTGAAAAATAACGCCGTTTAATATCGAAGCTGGATTTCCTGTTGAAGTCAATGGACAGGGCCAGTGGAGTCAGTGGGCGGGGCTAGCGATCGGCCAGTTGTGTAGTAGAGGTAACTTTCCTCAAATGATCCAATATTATTGAAACTATTCATTTCTCACCAATTTCAAAGTTTTTGCATTAACTCGTGTACATTCAGGCGTTTTTCTCACCAAATTTTTTAATGAAATTTAATTCCACCACCCATCAAATAGGAAAAACAAAACAAGTTCCAAATTTTATCGCCTTTCTTTGAATTCATTTCATTTCTGTTTGACAAAGTAATGAGAGAGTTTGCAATTTTTGTGCGGTTATAAAAATGAAGAAAAGTTAAAGTACATAGAATATGCTATTCGGAGAAAAAGACAAATTATACACAAAAAGAAACAATAGATAAAATAGTAGGAAGAAATGATTAGAAAAACAGACGGTGTCAATTTTAACAATTCCTTTTTAAGATTTTTATTTTCTTGGATAATTAGGCAATCAACGGACCCTCCCATGGAAAATAACACAGATGTTTTTGGATTAATTACTAGCATTGGTGACACCTCAAGGTGTATATATATAACTGTTACTCTCCTCAGGAAATGCCATTCCCACATAAGCTTTTTACCAGCTGAGGAACTTTTGAGGCAGCGATTAACCGAACCTGTGATCTAAACTATTTGATTTTCTAATACTTCTGTCGTTTAATCCTTTCCTGTTCATCCCTGGTTTTTACGGCCCTGTGATTTAATAAGTGAGAAAACATTGTAGAAAAGAAGAAATTGCTTGTTACATTTTTGGTCATCTTCAAATAAAATCCACTTTAATTTTTTGTCTTCAAAACCTTTGAACTAGAACAGGTCTAAAATTCTGCAAAACAGAAAAGGATTAAAACATAGCTTAGTATAGAAAATCATTTGCTTGCTTGCGTGCTTGCTTTTAATTAAACTATTGTGCAGCTGTAGCAAAGTTAGTTGACGTGTCCCAAAGCAGGGTCCTTGTCTGACTCGTAAACCAGGCTTTTGACCATCAAATTTTGAAAATATCTTGTTTTGGCTCTTACAAATTTCTCTCAATGGGTCAATTTCTAAGGGCAAAATCCCCCACTTTTTCAATGGTGGATCTAATGTACTATTGTATATAATACAAATTGATTGCTTACTTTAAATCTTTACGACTTTAAAGAAAAAGTGTGTTAGGACTTAATCGTTCAAATTCATACTCATGGTTCTCTCTTTTTAATGCTTTAACCCCACTCAAAGTCCGTATAGACCCCTAGAATTTTATGGCGTCAATTCCTACCTATTACAATACAACAAAATCTTAGACTGGTTAAAATGTGAGAGTTTGCAGGCAACAATTTTCAAGTGGTGGAATTTTAGTTACTAGTAATTCCTTCTTTTTCCAAAATATTTTCCAATGCATTTTTCTTGGGGGGCGTCCAAAAGCGTCATTGTTGGAATGGGTGAAACACTAGCACGAGTCCCGCAAATATAATTAAATAATCACACTTGGTTTTCGACACAGATGTATACTTGACCGTAGAGTCTGTCCTAAGTATCGGAGAGCGGTGTAAATCGGACAGGTCATCCAGTCTATAGATGTACATAATCCGATAGGTTAGCGAACTTATTCTTTTTTAATTTGATTTAAATATTTATTTTATCTATTTTTTGTGTGTGTGGTGGGGGGGGGTAGAAATATTGTTGATAATGTATTCTTCGCGTGTAATACAAATATATATTGTTGATGTATTAGGTGCTTTATTTTCGTTGAGATGAAATATCCCGCTAACTAAGATTTTTGAGACAGATTGAAAGACGATTTTAGTTATGTTGAATGAAATCACTCGACTTCGATAAGGTCACCCATTTCAGCAAATGCTGATTACGCCCATATACCTCAATAAGAAGTTTAAGTTTCGTATTTAGCAGCTAAAAATCTTAACCTAAGATCGCTTCACCTTAAACTAAATGAGAATCTTTAGGAATCTCGACGAAAAGAACGCATCACTGTTCTCTACGGAAAACAATTTAAACAATGTTAGAAAAATATTCTGAAAGTACATGTGTAGGAAGGGAAACTATAGTTTGTATATTTTGGTAGCCAATAGACGATATTTGATTAACGAATAAACGTCCCTAACAAGATGGTATTCTATAACAATTAATCCAGGGCTAACAAATGACTCTCGGATTTCCGCCTCAATCATTGGATTATTGGTATTCTATTGTTTGACGCTGCTGTTAGCTGATACTATTAATTCAACATTGTCTTTGTTATTTTATCCCCTTATTCTTGTAATTAGTAAATTCAACTTTGCGTACACGGCTAATCAATGAAAGTGAGATGAGTACAGAATAAATGAGTACAGTGCGTTCGCTTTGGGGGATTTCAGATAACGCCAAAGTATTTCGTTGAAACACCCTGTTCGGCGTTTTTTTGTTAAAATTATATATTAATTCTTATCAAACGGTAATATTATAATTTGTTTCTTTTGTAGAAGCCAGTCCGGTAAAAGAGTTGATATAAGCCATTTTCTATATGAAAATGTTTAACCTATACCCTTTTGACAAAGTTGTAGACTGTTCTAAATTCAAAGAAGCTACAGACAACAATTTTAAGCTGATTAAGTTTTAAAAATCTTTGTCTTTCTAAGAAGGACACATTGTTGATAATGAAGAAATTGCTTGTTAATTTGCCGCAATGTTTTATTTATAGCTTCTTTTGAGAGGTGTTAAAAAGAGGGATTTGTTGGAATTGTATAAGTATGCATTTCAAGGAAAAGGTTTATGTAGGATGATTTTCCAAATATTAAGATATCAGCATCTAAATTAACACAATTTACTAAAAAAATTATAACAATTCGGGAGAATACTTTCTCTATGAAATTACCAATCATCTTTGGCGACAGATAGCTCGTTAATACATATTTGTTCAAGCTTTAGTTACGCATTTTTGTCGTATAAAAGACAGTTAATACCTTTTATACTTTATATCCATTGTTTAAGGGGTAATCGTTATAATTACTTTGTTGTTGCTGTCTTATTTTGCTTTTTGTTGTTGTTTTTATTGTTATTTTTGTTATTGTTGTTTTGTATATAGGGGCGCTGTGAAAGTGGTAGTGGTGGTTGTTGTTGTGATGGTGGTGGTTGTTGTCATGTTGGTGGTTGTTAAAACGCATTATCTGCGTTATTTCCTGTTTGATGATCCTGAGACCATTCTGATTAGACTAAGACTGTTGAAAGCCTCAGTGAATAAAATCTTCTCGCGTAACTTATCTCTTACGTCATGGAATGATGTCATAGACATCCGGTCGTCGTAAATATTGTCAGAAGATTTTTACAGATATCTTTTTCGTTCACTGTGGATCTCAAATCGAATTCCGTTGGGGGAGAATATAATAGAGATAGTGGATATTGAATAAGCGGCCATGAAATAGCAAGAGCACCGCCTACGGTAGCCTATGCTCGGCTATTGGGTGCTGGATAGTGGATAAAAGCACAAAATACATCTAGAGTTAACCCCCTTGATGGTACAGGTTGCTTTTTTGATAGGGAACAAGTGAGTCAAGTTTCAAGTGAATGCCTTTAGTAGAACCAAAGATATTCCAAAATGTAAAAGTTTTCGCACGACGACGACAACAACAACAACGATGACGACGACACCAATGCTATAGCAATACCTTGGGGTTTCTCCGAAAACAGCCTAGCTAACGGGTCATCTAAACGAGGCTAGGCCTGAGATAACGACTTATTGCTTGCATACATGAATCGTAAAAGAATTCTCTCTTAATCCTAAGTTGTTCATTTAAATCGACTCATGTGAGTTCTAATTCTAAGTGCAAACAACATTGCATTAGATTAGGTTTTTTTTTTATCAAATCAGCCAAGCAAAATGTAGGAATTTTAATTCTGAAAAGAAAATAATTAATTAATGAAAGTATTTCAAGCACTCAATTCAAAATACGTTTCTTGGTTAACTTATTGTTGAATGGTTTGTTTCGTAATATACGAACGACCATTAAGATTTAATGTCAACCGATTTCTTACGGTTAATCACAAGATTTGGTAAAAGTCAAAATATTCTTTCCTAAAATAAGTCAGGTCTCTAGCGTACAATACATGCTGAATGCCCTGCCTAACAATATACGGGAAATCTACGGTTTGAACAGTTTACGAGCCCCTTTCTGTCGTTACAGAAGCCATTTCGCTACTAATTTAACGTAATCTCGAGTCGTAGGAGAGACTTGAATTTCGATTGCCGAACCATTAATCATAGTATAAGGGGAACATTTAGAGCAATTTCCGCAATGTGCTCGAGAAATATCTTCACCGTATTTAATGTTTTAACGACTGTACCCACCATGGGGTAACGTAATGACACTGCGACAGCCTCGATTGTTCTCGTTTATATCAGTACCGTGCACCTGATGTTTTATTACCATGTACGTGACATTTTCAACAATTTACATGTTAAGGACAGACATTGATCTGCCTGGATTTTAAATGGGTGCATTTTAACTCTTATAAGGCTGAACCCGGAAAATTCCTGTTTTGAGAGGAGGTGTAGACAAAGATCAGACTGCACATATGTGCAGTCTGACCTTTATCTACACCACGTGTGTGTTCCATTTAAGCCAACGTTGTTTATAGAAATTATTCTCAAAAGAAGTATTGACCAACAATCAAACTTTCCAGTGCTTTCAGTTCTTTGATTTTAATGTAATTTTGAGAAAGCTAATTATTCAGCATGACAGAAGTTAATATTCGTTGATCGTGTAAAGTAACTGCCAGGCGGTACCTTTCTTCAACACGTAGAGTGAAGAGGTAGATCAGACTTTCCTGATACATAGACTGATCCAAGTATTCACTTGGCGCGCATGTAAAATGATTGGACACGACACGTATAGACGCTGATAGAGTAGTGTTATGAAATACCATTCCACTGTCAGCCCGATAAGCTCACTTGGTAGAGCACTTGACTTCAAACCTAAAGATCTAGCGTTCGATCCCCGGGTTCACCAAACTAACAAACTCATTGTCTTTCGGACGAGACGTTAAACCGAGACCCCGTGTGACGGTGCTATCCATCGAGCACGTTAAAGAACCAGACGTAACTTTTCGCAGTTTCGTCCTGTGTCCTTGCACTACCCCCCGTAATTAACCGCCTTCTTGGGGAGTCACCTATATTGGCAGGTGCTATGGTAGCGACGATAAATATACGGGAATACACACATACCATCCCACTCTGACAATATACATTCAAGAATCGACAACAGTTTTCTGCAATAGTTGGAATGCTCTTAAGCTAAGTCGTTAGAGTGCTGTGATCTTAATCATGCGATATGTCCGCATGGGATCGACGTTTGTCCGCGTCGGATGTTTTCAATAGACCAATCACGCCTGTAAGTCAAATAATCAGTCGACCAATGAACTCATTCATATAGACTTGAAGTTAACGTTGAACTCTGACTTTGGCCGACATTTATCTGATGCATTTTTGTTGGTTTGTTGACTCAAACGTCGTAAGTCGGCTCATTTTAGCTGTAGTTACGGCGTTTAGGTCGCCAACAAAACATTCTACTTGTTTGTTACTTGCTACTCGCTATGAATTTTGCAAAATGAAGATTTCGAAGAGGAACTTCCTTTTTGAGTCAATGGGCGGGGCCACCGGAGTAAGTGGACGGGACCAGCGATTGGTCAGTTATGCATTTGTAGCGAACATGTTTTGTAGTTAAAGTAGCGAATTGAAATAGCGCCTTCTTTAGATGCCGTTAAATCACGTGGAGAATCTTCATGAATATAATTAGTATGCTATAAGAAATCAAATATTCGACATATATTTCATTTACATTGCTTTGTTTAAAAAACTTTGAGAATCATTTCACTGTAAGTAATAACTCTCAGAATTAAGCGTTTCTACAAATTTCCTCTTTATCCCTTGCATTCGGCTTCTATAAACTTACCAACTTGAAAAATATATTGAAAATTGAATCTGAATGTTAAGAGCAGAGGAACCAAATATTGCACTTTCTCCTAAGCATGTAAAATACTTACCATATAAGATGGCCCAAAAATGACCCAAAAGCGAATCGAGCTGTGTAACCCATTACCATACGACAAAATCTTAGACGGGTCAAAATTGAAAGAAGTATTAGACGACATTTTAAATTGCACTAAAACTTGGGAAAAGCAAGTTCTGTTACAAGCAAGTTCTCATTTTTCCCAAAAAGTTTCCAATATTGAATACCAGGGCGTCAAACGGCGTCATTGTGTGGTAATGGGGTAAGAGAACTAAGGATGGTTCTTATCTAAAGTGAAGTGTCTATTTAAGGCTGATGGTTCTATAGAATTGGCTAATCGCGGCTGTCAATCAAGTAACCAGTTGAGCATTCTTTGACACCAGAAATGAGTTTTGGTCTCCTACATTGGCCGCCATTTTGTTAATATTCTTTGTTGCTTTAGTAACTTAAACATCGTGACTACAGCTTATTTAAAGCTGTAGTAACGACGCCTGAGTCGCCAACCAACCATTCTACTTTTTTGTTAAATTATACAAGCTATAAGTTTTGCAAAATAAGATCGTTTAAGTTCGAAGCGGGACTTCCTGTTCGAGTCAGTGGGAAGGGCCAACGAAGTTGGTGGGCGGGGCAAGCAATTGTTCTATTATCCATCAAACACAAGAATTTTGGTTGTTAAACTATCACAGACGAGAAATTATCTGAAACAGAACAAACGATTGTGTCTTTTGTCATTAAAATTCCAATATTATTTAATTGATCAGGGTCGCATTAGGCAGATTGGGGTCTCATTCATGTTGAGTTTATTATAGCAATTTTCATTGAAATAGTTTAATGCCTTATCTTCCCCCTAAAAACCCAGAACAAAATTAATAATACAAATATTCTCGAGGCGCAAAAGCGCAAAGAAAATATTACGATTGAAATTATAACATCAAAATAATTCTGCGCGATAATCCAACAATTCACGAAAGAAGTTTCGATAGTCTAAATTATGACCCACCACAATTTTAAGGTTTGTTTACATAAAATCATGCCGTCAAAAATGGCGTTTTAACTTTCGCTAGTCATTGCTTAGTCATGGAGATTAACGAAATCGTCCGCAAAGTTTAGTGTATATAACAGTCAATACCGTAGGTTATCGAGCATTTCCGGTGAAGAATCGGGTGCATTCGACTAGATCTCAAAATCTAACAAGCAATTTCTTCATTTTTCAAAATATTTTCTAAAGCTTTTTTCGGCAGGTGGGGGTGGGGTTAAAAAGTGGAACTATATGGTAAGGGGATGAGTACGTTATATGTGTCAACTAAACGTCGGAGGGTTAAACGTAAATAATAAACATATATAACCTAGCAAAATATCCGCATAAATACGGAAATTTAGCTGTATGAAAAGTATTCTATGTGTAGGGTGTTACATCGAACCCATGACATTCCATGAGTGAAGATTGGATGTTTTTTCTCAAGGGGCGTCTTAAAGGGCGCCAAAAAGCGTAATTGTGTGGGAATCGGTAAAGTCGAAGGCAGTGGGCGTTGTAAGCGATCCGTCATTTCGTTTGCATTTAAAAATAGGTTGGGGTTCTGACGCTCGCTTATGTTGTGTCCCACTTTGCGCATGCATTTTTGCCAAGAGTAGATTTCAAGATGGAAATTTTTCTCATCTGGAACACAGCCGAATTTATCTCTCAAGGGATTTTGTCCTCGTCAGTAACTTTGAAAGGGGAAATTACTCCAATTTGCTGATTGTTGGAATTGGACCATCTGTGTCGGTCTAAAATTCTATTGAATTAAATCAAAAACGAAAAAAATATGTCTGAAAAATGGTTGGATTGGATATTTTTATGTAGGTCTTTTTAGATAGTGTTGCCGTGTTCAAGAGCACAGATGTTTTATAAATTAATGAGCTTGTACGCTGGCCACTTGGGGCTATTATTTAATGATCATCCACAACCTACTGAGGTTTACTCGATTGTGAAAGATTCTCTTCAGATGTTTCATGACATAGGACGCGTCATCCGAAATTGCTTTTGTCAGAATCTTTTTTAACAGAAACTACTTAGATAGTAGAATTGGTTTCTACTTGTTTTACGCCACCATTCGCTAGAAATGCAAAAGGCTAAGGTTTACTCGATCTACCTTGAAGCCCACTCCTCTCTTTAATCAGTTAAATGTTGATATTGAGACCAACATAGATTAGAACCGCAGAACCCATACCTCCTGAAACATTGTATTACCAAGTCAATTATCAGTCATTGTTGAGATATGTTTACTTACGCATATAAGATATGGGATGTACGCATGCGTATCAGCATGCATCTATTTGGTTTCGACTGAGCCATTTGAAATAGTGCCTAAGTTTTTCTTGTGTGAGCCGCGGCTATAGCGCAGTTAGTAGTGCGTAGGACTCTTAATTCTGGGGTCCCGGGTTCGATCCCGCGGCACATATCCTTTCCGATATTCGTCTCCCACCAATGGGTGTATAATCGTAAAACTACGTGGGATAAGCAGCTCGGAAAGGATGTCGTGGTAGTACTGTAGTGGTAAATACCAGGAATCCGTGCTTAGGTGCTCCAACCGTCGCGATATGACTGACGTATAACCCAAGTTTTGACAGCTTTCACTGGTGAATTTTACCTATTCATGTACTGTAGAAATGCTATTTCAAAAGCAGTTTATGTCACCTATTCAATGAGAAAACCAAAGTATAAATTAGGCATGAACGTATTATGTTTACGATGACTGTCCATGAATAATACTTTCGAAATACTATTTCATGTTACTAAGAAACAAGCAAGCATAATTTTGACTACTGCTACAATACGTGTGTGAGCTAATATGTTTTAGTCCTCTTCTTGTAGACTAAACCTTAATACTTAAAAGGCTTCACAAAGATACATTTCAAGATAACGCAAATTCATATGATACCGCGTTTGAACAAGATCATTGTCAGAAAACATTGCAACCTAAGTAACAAACACGCAACATTTATTCTCGTTTGACTGGGAACGACTGTCTAAAAGCATGGTAACTCCAAGATGCCGGAAGCTTCTTGGAAATAAGTACTCAAGTAAAAATATCTATGTATGGATATAACAAAGTGAATATTCTTTTCATAAACCTGAACTTGTCATGAACCCATTTGAAACGTATCGTCTAACTTCACAAATATTAGTTCGCATATACATGAATGATGTTTAGCTAGAAAAGCGTCAGCTTTGATAGCTTAAGTTAACAGACAAAATTTTGAGGTCTTCTCAAAGTTGAACTAGTGCAAACTGCCACTGGAGGCGTAACCACTAAATCCATTGAATTCCTACTTCATAAAAGTAGTTCCCATGTATTTCAGGATTATTGCAAAATCTATTCAAATTGTAGAGAACTACATGTACTTCAAAAGCATGCTATTTAACCCATTCCCACCCAATTCCGTTTCTGAATCATCTCAAGAAAAAAGCTTTTGAAAACAATGTGGACAATGGAAGCTTTGGAAAACATTTTGGACAATGAAGAAATTGCTTGTAGCAAACAATTTCTTCATTGTGGACAATGTTTTCTACCCAACAAGGGAAAGGTTTTCTAAATTCATCCAACTGGAAATTTTCCTCTACACCTTCTTTGAAGTCAAACCAGTCTAAGATTTTGTCATGATGTTGCAATGAGATAACTCCTGTGATACTTAAACCTCGTTTATTTATCATAACCTTTGACAAAGAAGAATACTTAACAAAACCATGCTTTGCTAGTTTACAGTACTTTCAGTACTTTGATTATTTGTGTACGTAAGTAGAAGGTTATCAATATTTTTACACGATTTTCTCGCTTCGCAGACATTAGAGACTGTAATGTAATACAGTTTGCGAAAATGTAAGGACTTCAGATACGAATCTAAGTATTGTCTTTCTCTTCCAAATCCAATGAATATCTGAAGCTGTGCAAATATATTTCTGCTGAACCTGGAATATTCTTGTTTTCGCAGGAGGTGTAGAAAAAGATCACAAAAAAGCATATAACGCAGTCTGATCTTTTCTACACCATCTGGTCGTATCATTCAAGTCAGTTATATTTATTACATTGATTTTCAAAAGAAATAATGACCAACAACTAACGCTTCCAGTGCTATCAGCCCTTTGATCTTAATGCAATTCCGAACAGGATTTTATTCAGCATAACAAGGGTTAAAGGGAGGTATCGATGTTTCTGAAACCTGGATAAGAAAAAATCACTAAGCGCCGAAAAATAGGCTCAAACGAACATTTAATACTTAAAGTTAGGTCAGGTATTGTCTTGGTGGTAATCTAATAGACCTAAAGTGGCTTTTGTGGTTATATCGGAAAGGTTCAACGGAATTCCGGATTATTTTTAGATACCACGGAATTCGGCTGTCGACATCGAATGAACTCATTTGCATATGACTCAAAGTCAAATGAAGGTAACAAATTTACTAGCGAAACAGCCAACGTCCTAAATCATGTCATATGAAAGACTAAGCGCAAAACTACGGTTAGTGTTTATATTCTTATTAATGCTTACGACAGTTTTGGGATGATCTTTACAGAACGGCTAGCGAACATAACTCCTGATGACGTAACGATGACGTTTGTTTGATGTAATTTAAACTAAATGCAAGGTTCCAACGGTTATTCGCGCCACGTGAATGCCCTATAATCTTCGCAACTGTCTCGGATTAATCTAAAAATAGATGGCTTACGTAGGCTATTAGGGAAATACCCTGCTTTTTCTGATAAGCGACCTCAGATTTTTACAAAACTACTTTGCGGCATATTGTATTCAAATAGTTTATGAGAGGAAATAAAGATGATTAAAATCTGTGACATGAAAAAAACATCGATACCTATCGGAACCCCCCTTTTTTTTCGATGACGTCATAATTATCAGATTAATGATTTTCAAAGTTAGTCGTTTCCATACATTTGATAGAATTTTCAACATGCGTGGAATTATTTGGTAGAATACGTTGCTAACTAACAAACTCGTGTATGTTTTCGAACTTTTGCACCAATATTCAGGAAATTTTCGTGTAAGCAGAAGATTCTAAAACAGCTGACGTAACTTTGCCAAAGTTCGAAAAAATATTTATTTGTTTGTTTGTTTATTTGTTTGTTTGTTTGGAAAGATGTAGCTTACTACAACAGCTAAAAATTCAAATGGTTTATCTTATCTAGGCGGGTTTTCCTGTATGATAGATCCATTATTGATGCATTTTGACATTCGAGCGGCTTTAATACAGAAATATAACGCATATTGTGGAAAAAATAATTGCCGAATAAATACATGTACTTCCAAGGGCGTTTCGTGGCTCTATCCAGGTTGAGGTTATCGTTAGCATTCAAGAATAAGTCGGCTATTTCTGAAACACAACGAATGGCCTTCTATTAAATGGAGTACCCTTGTTTAAATAAATACATTAGTCTTTGGATCTTCGTTTTCACAATTCTCCTTTAATTCGATTTGGATTCCTTTTCGCTCGATTCCGTGACTTTGATACCGATAAAGTTCCGTTGAAAGACCTGACCAAATTCAAATAATTCGATACAAAAACGATTGAAATCATTTATATAACGTGGT
This sequence comes from Fragum fragum, assembly GCA_946902895.1. NCBI lineage: Eukaryota > Metazoa > Mollusca > Bivalvia > Cardiida > Cardiidae > Fragum > Fragum fragum. The sequence continues at coordinate 20,348,827 of OX336375.1, forward strand.
TAATGTGAACAGTTTATCAAAATTTATTCGAATAATAGGTTTCCCTTTCACACTTAACCCATTTCCATGAATCCCATGACAAACTTTATGGGAAAAGGAGAAATTGCCTTTTATAAGCAGTACAATTGCTACTACGGAAGACTTTTAATCCATTCCCACACAACACAATTTTAGATTGGTCCAAATTGATAGAAGTTGGAGACGACATGATCTATTTGATGAAAGTCTTAAAACAAATTTCTTTGCTATTAGAAAAAATTGAAAGTAATGAAGAAATTACTTGTTACAAGCAATTTCTACATTATTCCCATTTTTACGAAGCTTTTTTTCTTGGGGGTGTAAAAAAGCGGGATTGCATTGGGAATGGGTTAAGACCGTAACATTGATGAAATAAACGAGTTTTAACAGAACAAAATGGATAATTTATTTAATAACGTGCATGTGTGTGTTTATAAAAATTAGACCCCTCCATGAGCTCAAGGCATATATAGGATGGACAATGTAAGGGAAAAATAATTTAAGAATGTGTTGATTCATGCGCCATTTGTTCCTCTAAGAATAGAAAACGTGGGTTTTTCTAGTGTGATGTGTAATTTGCCGTTAAACGTGAAGCAAGCTCTTGCTTATTCCGCGCTCACACCAGTGACCTAGACTATTTGTCACATCAGCGTATTATCGTACCTTCCTGGCTAATCGCTGGCCCCACCAACATACTTCGTAAGCCCCGCCCTTAGACTCAAAAATGGAGTTTTGGTTCGATTTTAACGCGTCATTTTGAAAAATGTATGGCCAGTTGCATGTAACAAAAAGGTAGTATAGTTGGTTGCCGACCTAAACCTCGTAACTACAGCTTGAATAAGTAGAAGTTATGACGTTAAGTCACCAAAAAACCCACAAAAGGTTAATGTCGGAGTTAAGGTTACGATTTTAAGTAAGGGAAGTCTTTAAAATATTTTTCTTATGGGGCAGAAAATATTGTGGATAATGAAGAAATTGCTTGTAAAAAGAAATCTCTTTATTTTCCACAATGTTTTCCAAAGCTTTCATATTGAGGGGCGTTTAAGAACGCCAGTGTGCGAGAATGGGTTGATGACGATAAATCTTCGACTGGTCCAAATTCAAAGCTACTTCAGACATTACATGACATGTGGCCAAACTAGCACGATTTGTGCTAGATAAAATAATTAGTGAAAACAAAGCAAGGTGTTCTGGTATATAACATTTTCTTCTTCCTCACAAAGTACAATATATTCCGTTGATAATTCGAGATGTGAATTTGTATGGTAACGGGTTAATCAAACGAAGATATAAGAAAAATCATGCTGTAATAATTCGATTAACATATTTAAGGATCTGGAAACCCAGTTATTTCTCTAGCTTACCATTTTCGGCTTTTTTAAATCAATTGAAAATCCAAGAAGATTTTTATTTCATCCTCAACATGTCTTTTAAGAGTATCTATGTCGAATTCAAGGTCTAATTCCAACTAGGGCAATTTGGTTCCTGACAGTGAACCTTAAAATTGCGTGTGGTCTGTTTGCCTAAATTTCATTTACGAAATTTAAATAAGATATTAGCGACTGATAAAACATTGGCCTTATCTCTAGTTTATGCTTTATTGTGCTGGATTAAAACCATTGTACATAAATGTATATATTAAAATCATTGGACTCGAATTAGTTGAGGGCCTGATCCTGAATCAATTTTTCTGTTGAAAATCAACCGTTTTAAAAACTCTGACTAAACCCATTTCCACTGGGTCCATTTAGACTGGTCCAATCTGAGAGAAGCTGCAGACGACAATATCAATTTGTTGGTATTTTTATTTTTTCTTTATTTTTTTACCTTTAGTTTGAAACATTGTGGACAATGAAGAAAATGCTCGATTCAAACAATTTCTTCATTTTCCGAAATATTTTCCAAAGCTTTTTCCTTGATGGGCGTAAAAAGGAGGGATTGTGTGGGAATAGGTTAAGAGGGACAAAATTGTGGTGAAGACTAAGATCTGATGGTACGTGTGTGAAGGCTGATCGTTGTCTATGTGTCTTACAAATTAAGTATTATCCCGATTTCAACTTGACATAAATTAGCACATGGTGACCAAAACAATCTGATGTAAGTAGGGCTCATTTGTAACTTTCTCATTAAATGACCAATTGACAAATCGCGGCTGTCAATCAAAGAAGCAATCGACCAATCAAATCATTTATTCATTTATTGAGCCCGACAATTGCTGCCATCGTCTTTTACACCTCTATAGTTTGTTTCGTGACTTATACGTTGTAGCTACAGCTTATTCAAGCTGTAGCTACAACGTTTAGGTCGCCAACCAACCATTCCACTTTTTTGTTACATGCTACTGGCCATAAATTTGCAAAATAACGTCATTAAAAACCGAAGCGGAACTTCCTGTCTGAGTTAACCCTTTCCTGTACAATCCCTTATTTTCACGCCCCTGTGAATTTATACTCAAGAAAACATTGTGGGACAAGAAGAAATTGCTTTTCACAAGCAATTTCTTCTTTTCCCCCAATATTTTCTAAACTGTAGGTTCGTTACTTTTCAAATTGCACTCACTTTTGATTGTTGTCTGCAACTTCTTTCAAATTGGACAGGTCTAAAATTTTGAAAAACGGGAAAGGGTTAATGGGCTAGGCAAGCGACGTAAGGGGGCGGTACCAGCTAATGGTCAAGTCTTCAGAAGACAAAGCAAAGAGATACTTTATGTTTATAATGTTATTAGAGGAACACATCAAATTTAGCAAAATGCGTAACTATTTGAAACTGCAGTTAGAACTATCATAATTGGGCGAGCAAATGTCGTGAATATTCAAGCTGTATTTACGACATTTTTGTCGCCGACTGCCAACATGATCATAACGTTCAAACACATGTACCTTTATATCATTCCTGTCAAGAAAACTTTCTTATGTCTATTTAGTTTAAGTTCTATTTAGTTCTATTTAGTTTTAGTTCTATTTAATTTTAGTTCTATTTAGTTTTAGTTCTTTTCAGTTTTAGTTCTATTTAGTTTTAGTTCTATTTAATTTAAGTTCTTTTTAGTTTAAGTATTACAGTTTTAGTTCTAATTAGTTTAGTTCTATTTAGTTTCAGTTCTATTTAGTTTCAGTTCTATTTAGTTTTTAGTTCTATTCAGTTTTCGTTCTATTCAGTTTTGGCTCTATTCAGTTTTAGTTCTATTTATTAGTTTAAGTTCTATTTAGTTCTATATAGTTTTAATTCTATTTATTTTTAGTTCTATTTAGTTTTAGTTCTATTCAGTTTTAGTTCAATTTAGTTTAAGTTCTATGTAGTTTCCCTGGTTGGTATGACATATTTTCGCGAAACTGTAAATAATCTATTACAGACTTTGAAATTTTCAATTTACAGTAAATATTGTACTAAGTGACCCCCTCATGGGAAGACCAAAAAGTGGTCGCTTAAGAGAATGTTCTCATAAAACTCATTTTTGGAAATATATGAAGGATTGATTCGATTGCACTCTTCAATAATAATAGAATTCTCGCTTAATCTTTACTTTTGGGGACTCTTTAGAATCTAGAATTTGAGTCGATTCTAATGAGTTCCAACAACATTGGATTTAGGTATGATGTTTTTTTGGCTAAAACACTTCCGTAGAAAAGCTATAGAGATAGTCTTTTGAGAAAGATTGACTGTATTTTTAAATTGGAAACTTCAATTTATTTCAAGATGTATTGTCACCCTACATTACATGACAGACACCAAAAATGAGCACATTACCGAATTGTGAGTTTCGGAAATTTAGATCTCGGTCCCACTTTTATGAGTTTAAACGAAAATGCGTCCCAATAAAGTTTTATTGTTATTCCCGACGCCGCTTGCTTTAATTGAATTATTGTCCCGGAAAAAATTACATTGCTCAAATTAGGACAATAAACCGATGTGAGAGAAACGTTGTTTAGTCTGAGATCTGATTGCTGTTTTCTTAAGAAATATGTCAAGGCGAATTAAGCTTACTTTCTTACTAATCTTAGATAGAGAAATAAGCAACAATTGATAAAAATTAATCAAAAGACTATTATTATTGTATTTTGTTGAAACGGCATGGCAATCACTCCTCGTTTCAGTCAGATCGTCACGGACAAATTTGGAACCTGGTCTCGGGTGTAAATCAGGCGGCTGGCATTGGTATTTTATTATTGCTATATTTTCCGTAATGGGAAATGACCAATCGCGGCTGTCAATCAAGGAATATGTTGAGCAATAGAACCATTCATTTAGCTCGGAATTGAGATTTGAACTCCAAATGTAGCTGTCGCTTTCTTAGAATATTCTGTTTCTTATAATAAATCAAGTCCATATTTGCCATTATCCATATTTGCCCATTTCCAAAATCTGTCTCACTTTGTCTCAACGTATAGTGATGCATGTACCACCTGCTGCTTATATAAATCATATATAGAAGACATTTGGGTTCTTAATTGGCAATAACCATATGGGTCTTAGGTGGGAATGCCAATATGGTTCCAAATATACCAACACAAGGCCATAAAAGTAATTTGGAAACTTAATGTGTCTGTGTTTGGTATATTATTGTCCATATTGGTCAAATATTGTTTCCAGGTACCCACATAGGTTCCCCGAATTGGTCCAATAGGACTCCCGGTTAGACATCCCACCCGAATCCCAGACAAACCGTCTATATTGAACTAATACACATTCCGATATGAGACCTCTTTGCGACCTAAACGTCTAAAGTCCATTAACCCCCCCCCCCCCCGAGGAATCTAAGCACTGAAAGTACTGATGATGGACGTCCGTGTGAGAAATCATTTTGAGAAAAGGAGAAATTGCTTATTTCACAATGCTTTCTACATTAACTGGACCTTAGTTTTCAATCTCAAATCGATTTGAATTTCCGTCTGTAACAAGTCCCAAATTTTGTCGTTTTGTAAGAGACTGAAAAGGATAATTCAAAACAATAATAAACATCTTTAAATGTTTGTAACTGTATAACTGATCACTCCCGCGGTATACTGAGTTCTCAAACCCTTCCTCACTATATAATGATAGAATTCGCGTATTTTTGAAATCGTGACCGCATCCACGCATAGCGGGTTATTATCAGGTGTTTTCGTATTTCAGAGGAGTCTTTACGCGTTCTACGAATTTGATAGAATCCTCGTATTACGCCATCTTCAAATGTACGCTTATTTGGGGGAGACAGGTTTTGACAAATAATGAATCGAACCTAACTGGGCACTAGTTCTCTTTTAACATAGTAACATCCTACTGGATTTGCCAAACTGGGTAACACTGATTGACGCCTACGGAGTTCATCAAAAATTCTTCTGTTTATTTGGTCACTAAAGAAAACAAGAGCCTTCTTGATTTCAATATGCAAAAGGAGAGAATGAGTGAAGTTCTAAAGAAAGGATATTTTTGAGTTTTTCATTGATTCCGTATACTTACATTTTGTTTAAGTCGCCAATCCATCAAAAATGCTCCACAAAAATATCGACTAATATCGCAAATCTTGTTGTTTTGGTTAAGAAACAAGTGACATTTTATCTTCGGCGAAGGGTATTACAGGAAAAATCAGTAGAGAACGAATAAAAACTTCGTCACCATTTTATTTCAGATTTTGGTGACAATGTCTTCTCCTACAACTTCATGAAAGATTCAAGAGTAAATTGACAAACGAGACACCTCATTCGAAACAAATTAAACGAGGAAAGGTTACTCGATAGCTCATACCACACTCGTCCTACAATACGTTACCACTTGCCTTCCTCGCAGATTCGTGAATGGACATCGTTTACCCATTTCCCGATTAATCGTCCCTGTCCCTGTGTTTTTATACTTTAGAAAACATTGTGGAGAAAGAAGTAATTGCTTCTAACAAGCAATTTCTTGTTTTCCCACAACATTTTCTATCCTAATGAATGGTTATTTGTCAAATATATTCGACTTTTAATTGTCGTCTGCAAAACCTTTGAATTCGGACCAGTCTAAAATTGAAAAAAAAAAAACCTTCTTTTACGCCCCTCAAGACAAAAAGCTTTGCAAAACATTGTGGAAAATGAAGAAATGGTTAGTTCATTATCAAAATGTTTTCTACCCAATGGGACAAAGTATTATAATTCAATCAACATATTAAATCCAATCAACTAAATATTGTCGAATGCATCTTCATACGATTTGGACCAGTTTAAAATAATGTTGTGTGGGAATGGATTAAGTGTTTTCTGTTCCACTGTCAATGAGTCTTTGCCCTTCTGACCTGTCCGACCTTTTGAAGGAATAAATTGACGGATCGCTGGCTACGCCCTCTGGCTCCGACAGAAAGGACGACGAGAATATTAAAACGACGTTATTTTTAAAATTTCATTATTAGTAACATATATCAAAAAACTAAAATGTTTAGTTGACAGCTTATGGAAATATGATAAGTAATTTGTCTGTTAACTTGGCTGAGCATCTACACATGTAATTGCTAAAACTTATTGTTGCAGTTGTACATGTTACTGATGTGAAAAATGACAGGAAGCTATGGTTGGGTGCACCTACCAACCACGGTTTTACTGAAATATTACTGAAATTCACGTTTAACCAAATTCACTTGATCGCAAGCTAACTAGCTTTCAAGATCAGTACTTTATTTTTACTTTTCCAGGATAATCCTTTTCCGAATACATTCAACAAATAATTAAGATATCATTTAAGAGCTTGGACAATATTATATTAGCAATATTCAATGAGAATTATTACCTGTAAGAAATAAATGAGGTATTTTGTGTATTTTTTAAACCTTCCGTGATCCAGTAGAAGCTTAACCCATTCCCACTCTTTCACGCTTATTACGTCCCTAAAGAATTGCATTAAAAAAGATTTTGAGAAAAGGAGAAATTGCTTGTTTAACAATGTTTTCTATCCTTTCTGTGCCTTAGTTTTCAATTTCAAACCGATTTGAATTTCCGTCAATAACTAGTCTAAAATTTTTACGTTTGGTAATGAACTGAAAGGGCTAATTCAAAATAATAATAAACATCTTTAAAAATATGTAACTGTATAGCTGGTCACTGATCGCCGTATACAGCTGGTATGCTGAGTTGGGCTAATTTCTCAACTTATAATTGAAGTCTCCGCGTTTTCGAAACCGTAACCGCATCTACACTAAGCGGGTTATGATCAGGTGTTTTCGTATTTCAGAGGAGTCTTTACGCGTTCTACGAATTAGATAGAATCCTCGTATTACACCATCTTCAAAATGTACAGTTGTTTGTATGGAGACAGGTTTTGAAAAATAATAAATCGAACCTAGCTGGGCACTACTTCTCTTCTAACATAGTAACATCCTACTAGATTTTCCAAACAAGGTAACACTGATAGACGCCTACGGAGTCCATCAAAAACACTACACAAATAATATTCTACGAACAACATTTTGCTCGTCCTTCAACGAAATTATCCAAAAGGCTTAGGAAAATCATACTTGAATCTTTATAAATTTATATATATGACTTGTCCTTACTGAAGGAGTTTGTGACCTACATTTCGGATTAATTAAAGTATATTTTTATTAAAATTGTAGGATATATAAAATGAAAAAGTAGAAAAGCTGGTGTACCTTTTCCACAATGTATCATAAATGTATATATAGATAATCAGAGTTTCGAGAAATTTAGATGACCCTTTCCTGAACAAACCCGGAATTTTACGTTACTTTCATTTATACTCGAGAAAACATTATGGGAAAAGAAGAAATTGCTTGTAACAAGCAATTCATTCTTTTCCCTCAACATTTTCTACGACATAGGATCATTTCAATTCAAATTGCATCCAATATCCATTGTTGTCAATTGGTCCAGTCTAAAATTTGAAAGAAAAACAAGAAAGGGTTGGTGTGCGGAGGAAACTCGGAAAAGGGATAAAAAGGTCACCAAACTTCAAGGCCCACGAGACCGATAAATAATATTATACACCACCTCTGTCGTGAAATGTAAGCGATATGGCGTTAAAAGCTCTTTTTTATTTCTCCGTAAAGCATCTTGAAGCGTTATTAAATTATTAATGTATGGGGTCGGCTAGAATGTCAGAGATACCTCTAAATAACCTTAAGGAGAGTCAATATACAGGGCTCGAGATATCAGAGAGTGTTTGATTCTTGTCAATTTCGAGGCTTCGGGTACTAATAAGGATTGTGTTTTTGGTTTTGTTCGTTTGTTTGTTTCTCTTGGGCAGATAGTACAATCAAGTGCAACTCTGGGGTAAAAAAAATAAAGGTGTGCCATCAAGGTGTAGTTCCAGAGAATTAGTCTTAACCCTTTCCTGTTTGGCATTTTTTAGACCTGTCCGAATTATTCAAACGTTTTGCAGATAAAATTTGGACGTTGATATAATTTGAAAAATAAGCATTCAGTAGCGTAGAAAAATATTGTTGAAAAAGAAGAAATTTGCTTGTTACAAGCAATTTCTTCTTTTTCTACAGTGTTTTCTCTGTGTTTGTGGTTATTCTGGGATAGCTTTGCATCGGCAGGCAGCATAGTCAAAGATCATTCGATAAACGTTCTACCAAATCTTTGTAGGTCACTGACGGATCGCTGACCACGCCCACAGACCTACGACATGGCTATTAACAGAGATAATTGATAGAGGTTAATCAATTATACGAAAATCTCTCACAAGAATGCGTTGTTAGACTTTAAAAAACGAGTCCAAAAATAGCTTTATTTTTCAATTGTTACATATTTAATTCTATCATATTTGTCGTTTTCGGCCCCTGGAAACCGTGCGCATTAATATCAACGATTTTTGTTTTTAATAATTTCTGTTCGCCACCTTGGATTGCCTTTCTTAGTGGGCGGGGGTTTGAAAGGATTTTTGTGAGAAAACTCCTTTTATTTAATTTGTAGTGCCAGACACGAAAATAATTTGGACGAAACATATACTGTATCTAAGGGCGACTACCTAATCGTCGATGTAAAGGCACCCGGGTATTTCAAGCATCGATTTGATTCCAATTGCCAACCATGCTCTTTAAATTTTACTGGTCGGTTGGAGCAATCAAAATTTGAAAAGAGAGATAAGATATTTAAGGGGCTATTTTTGTTGTTGTTGTTGATTATCTCTCTAACACCAGTGAGTCCTTAACTTAGAGAGAGTGATAGTTGAATATGTAGATGATCAAAAAGTTTTATATTGTTTCGAACACGCGGAATTTAACCTAAGGAAAATCAAAACTATTTTTACACAGCCGACTTAACAATCTCCCAGCAGAGTTGTCGTTCGTTACTCCCACCACGCACCTCACTCTCTTGCACTCGTTTCATTCCAATTCGCCTCTGTAATGGACTCAGTAAATAGTCCAACAATACGGCATCATTTCATCACATGACTTCGTACACCTCAACTGGTTTTCTTTCAAAAACTTTCGCATGAATATGACAGGTTTTTCCGCTAGCTATTCAAACGGTTTAAAACGAAAGTAAATCGTTGGTTTACAGGTGAATAAATCATCAAGTTTTTATGCACATATAATGTATCTTGAATCATGTTTACTATGTCCAAACTCTATTATTTCTCTCGAAATTAAAGAAAAATTATATACATGTATCTGACATTTGTTGGTTTGACAAGAATCTTGTCATTTATCCAATTACAGAGGTGTTTAGTGAGAGAAACGGAAGACAACTCTGCTTGGAAATTGCATACACCTCTGTATTGTATTAATTTAGAGATAAATTAGAAATTAACAGTTTACAGTGTTTAATTATTTAATAAAAGTTACTTCTATGTTTTGTTATTTATGTAATATGATGTATGTTGATCTATGTCGATGAATAAAGGAGAAAACGAAAAAATGAAAAACCACTTAATCAAACGCTCGAATCTTTAAAGACGAAATTAAATTGATTTTTTGTAAAATCAGGGATCCAGACATTAGGAATACATTTTTTTATATAGCATGCTTGAATTAATGCGTTTTTGGTTTTGGAGTGTAATGCAACACTACATGTGAAATTTGAAAGTCTTGTACGTGGTGAAATCTTAGAAGAGTTTTTTTTTTTTTTTTTTTTTTTTTAACTTGTCCTCTTCCTATAATGTCGTTAACGACTGAATTGCTAGCAACAGATAATGACGTAATTGATACTTTATGGAAACCACAAATAAGGCAATTTTCGATAAAATAGCTAGATAACGTATTTACTCGATGAATTTTGATTCCATTCGGCCTGTACTTCGTTTATTATTTTGCGTCTCGTAACGCGAAATATTTTTGCTCCTTTTCTTTCTCTTTATAACGTTAGGAACAGTCTTTTTCATTAGAAAATCAGCTTAACCCATTCCCATTCAGTGACGCATTTGAACACCCCCAGGAACAAAACATTTTGAAAACATCGTGTAAAATGAAGAATTTGCTTGTAACAAGTAATTTCTTCATTTTACACATTGTTTTCTATCTAGAAAGTTGAAACATCTAAAATTTCACAAACTTTCAAGTGTTGTCTACAACTCCTTTCAATTTGGACCATCCTAAAATTTTGCTGTGTTGGAAAGGGTTAATCACCTTCATTCAAATGTCTGAAAAAAATTTAATAGTTAGAAACTTGAAAATGAAGAGCCATATGTTTTCTTTTCTAACCAGTGCAAGAGCCGCTTAAATATTCATTACTAAAATCAAACTTTTTGAAGACATTTCAAATATTTTGAAATTATCATTATTGTAATGAAAATTAGCTGTCAGCTGACTCTGGTAAAGTAATTTAGAATAAATAAAACAGTTTAATTTCGTTTTCAAATACATACAGGTGATAAACGTAAAATTGTGGAATTAAATTTTTATTAATCAGTGATTCAGAGACACATTTACTGGAGTTGTTTGTTTGCGATGCAGAAATATTTGACAACGTGAATCTGCATAAAATTGATGGGTTATTCTCAACACTGTTGATTGGTTTCTGTGCATCTATACCAAGGTAAGCAGCTTCGGTCCTATTATATGCAAGGTTCAAAGATTCGGACCGCAGCAAGTATATAATGACGCAGTTGGCCTACCCTATACTAGACGAAAGAAAATAGACTGTTCCGAATTGAAGGAAGCTGCAGACGACAATTTTGAATTCTTAAGATTTTAAAAATTCTTTGTCTTTTTTGGATAGGAAAGATTGTAAAGATGAAGAAATTTGCTCGTATCAAGCAATTATTTCATTTTCCTAAATGTTTTAAAACTTTTTTCCTAAAGGGCGTAGAAAACGGGATTGATTAAGAATTGGTCAAGACAATAAATTCTAAAGAGTTTATTCAGGTATGTCTCTGAGGCGGTTGTTATGTACTCGTTCGTCTGTCCGTATGTGGTCATATACAGTACGTGCTTCCCTAACCCTTTCCCGTACAATGACTTATTTTCACGACGACAAGATTTCATACTAGTTAAAAAAAATGGAAAAGAATTATCCTTGTCACAAGTAATTTCTTCTTTTTCCACTATGTTTTCTATCCTACAGGCTGGATATTTCTCTGTTTTCGAATAGTCTGATTTTTCGTCAGCAACCACTGTCAATTTGAACCAGTCTAAGTTTTTGTCGTCTGGTAAAGGGTTAAAGAATTAAATACATCTTGTCTATCTGAGACCAAAAAGTCTTTACTACTGTTTATCAAAGCTGTAAGTTAGGTGTTTAGTCACCCATAGACAATCAAAGCAAAGCAAAACAAAAAATGTGAGCCCAAGAATGCGAAATAAAGGCGCTTTCGTCACACAGAGAGTTCAATCTACTGGTAACTGATATTCCGAAGTTTTATTGATGTTGTGAAGGATATATTTTACTATGTGAACATGCTCTAAGAAATTAGTAATTTCACGTAATAGTAACTTTATTAATCAAAAACATCACAGTCGAAATTTATAGCGTCACTTAACCCATTCCCACACAGTGACGCTTTTGGACGCCCTCCAAGAAAAATAATTGGGAAACATTGTGTAAAATGAAGAAATTGCTTTCAACAAGCAATTTCTTCATTTTACACAATGTTTTCTATCCAGAAACTTGAAAGAATGTAAAATTTCATAAACTTTAAATTATTGACTGCAACGCCTTTCAATTTGGACCAGTCTAAAATTTGGCATCTGGTAATGGGTTAAATGAGAGAATTTTAGAACATACCGTCCTAGGGGTGCTTGATTCAATGTTTTCAAACTATTCGAACAAAGATCCACTCCCATAGTACCATAAAAATCTTTAAAAGGGATTGTGGGAAATGAAGAAATTGCTTGCAATTAACACTTTCTGCAATACCGAGGATGTTTTCAACCATAATAGACAACGGATTTTTAAATTCTACCAAACTAAAATTGTCGTCTGCAACTTTCTTCAATCACGACAAGCCATATGTTTGTCGTCTGGTGATGGATAAATAAATGGTCTCGGACTTACGAAATTTTCAGTTTCTACACGAAAAGGGTATTTTAGCAAGGAAAAAACAATGGTCGCTACTCTCGCCAGTGAGCTTAATTCGAACTTTCGATCGCCTTTTGAAGGCCAAACTTCGCTAATATTTCACTCATACACGTTACCAGACGACAAAATTTTAGACTGATCCAAATTGAAAGAAGTTGCAGACGACTATTCTAAGTTAATGAAATTTCAATATCTTTATCCTTTGGTGTAGAAAAAAATTGTGGAAAATGAAGAAATTGCTTTAATAAGCAATTTCTTCATATTTCACAATGTTTTCTATAGCTTTTTTTCTTGCGGGCGACATTATTCGGGAAAAGGTTAATGCGTTTGACAGAGTTTTAATTCTAGAATAGGGGGAAAATCTATGGACTCTGTCTATATTACCGATATCAACAATGTACTATCAGTGTGACACTTTAATCCTTTCCTGTTTTGCAAAATTTTAGACCTGTCCAAATTCAAGGTTTTGCAGACGAAAATTTAAAGTGGATTTATTTGAAAAATAGCTTTTCAGTAGGGTAGAAAATATTGTGGATATAGAAGAAAATGCTTGTTACAAGCAATTTCTTCTCTTTCCACAATGTTTTATCAATTGTAAAATCACAGGGACGCAAAAACCTGGAATTAAATATTAAAGGGTTACATACAACGGAGACAAAGAAACGTTAAGTCACAAGCTACCACATTCAGAAATTTTAAAACGACCCATAGAAAAAATATGTCCAACTATGATGAAGAAACCAGGTCGTTTACTTTAACAAGAGCTTTACTCTTTTCTGCGACATTTCCAGTCCAATAAAAACTTTCTCTGTTAACAATTTATTATTGTTGTTGACTGCAACGTGACTGCAACGTGTAGTCTTTAATTTCACTTCACGTTACGTTACAACTTGGAATAATTTTACTAACTTTCCGAACAACGCTCGCAGATAAATGTTTGATTTATTTATACGTGCACTATGTCTTTTATTATACTCAACTTGGAGTATACTTTTTACATGGTTTCAAGCAGTGGTACAAAATGAAGATTACGAATCATTTCAATTGAGAGCACATACCATTGATAAGCAAGCAAAATCTTGTAACTACAGCTTATGCTAAGGCATTTTGGTGTCTTACAAACGATGCAGGATGTTTAGTGATTACATTTGCTTAACCCAATACAACACGGCAAAATTTTAGACTGGCTCAAACTGAAAGAAGTTGCAGACGACAATTCAAAGTGAATGGAATTTTCGATTTTTTCCACTTTATGGGTAGAAAATATTGTGGAAAATGAAGAAATTGCTTGTTACAAGCAATTTCTTCATTTTTCACAATGTTATCTTAAGCTTTTTTTTCTTGGGGGCGTCTAAAAGCGTCACTTTGTGGGAATAGGTTAAGCAATACAAATCAGCCAAATTTGTCCCCAACACCTATGCGCGCGTGTATATGAACGTACCTAGTTTATCCTCTTTTTTGTGAATATTTATCTAGGCGCGCATGCTAATAAACAAAGCTAGTTTATCCTGCTTTATTTGAATGTTTATCTTTACGCGCGATTTATTAATGTACTTAATTAATGACAAAATCCACTTTAACGCATAACATGACGGCAAAAAATTGGAATTGTCCAAAATCATAGAAGTTGCAGACGACAATGGAAAGTTGAAATAATTTAAAATTTCTGCCTTCTTTTTTGAATATGTAGAAATTGCTTGAAACTCGCAAATCTTCATTTGCTACAATGATTTCCAGATCCTTTTTCCATGAAGATCGCCATAATGCACCAGTTGTGGTAATTGGTTTATTGTGTTATACCTAGCATGACAGAGATAGTTGAAATTTAAGTTCTTTGAATTTTGACAAGTCTAAAATTTTGTTGTCTTGGACTTGTTTGATTTTTTTTTTTTTTTTTTTTTTTTTTAAATGAGATTAATATCACGAAACAAATAGATAGATAAATCAATCCTAATATTTAACCCACATATTGTAACAAGAAAATTCTTCATTTTCATATTTGTTTTCTACCCAAAATGACGAAGAAATTCAAAATTCTCTCAACTTGAAATTGCCGTCTGCAACTTCTTTGAATTCAGACCAGTCAAAAATATTGCCATGTGGCAAGAGGTTAAATGAGTTATGGCTCGGCATTAAAAATAACGAACAACAATTCAAGGTTCAGAAAATGTTCTAAACTGTATAAAATTGGCATAAATATCTTTAAATTTTAATTACAGACTGTCTTGTTTATCCAATATAGACCTCTACATACGTAACCACACGAAAATGGAGACTTTTGGACATTCTTAAATCCCCAATTACACTCCGTAACAATAAAAAAAAAACTTTATAATTTTTTCAAACGTTTGCTCTACACTTCTACTATATTTCGATCTGCAAAAATACCCCATGGGTTTGCAAATATCGTAACTACAGGTCGTTGATCGAGCTTTCAGGTGAAAATGTTGCATCTTAAGCTTCTAAACTGTTTTTTTATTTTTTCCAAAAATATCTATTTTTATCGTTCATAAAATAGAATATTCTACAAATTTAGAATAAGAACGGAACCGACTTGACTAACTACATTTGCACGCTTACCTTTTGCTGTGTTACAATTCGAATTTCCGAGAATTCCCAGAATAAACCGCAGTTAGATAGGAGTTGACCAGCTTTCAGTGATTTCAGAATTATTTTGAACAAAGTCACCATACACCTTCAGTTACACCTCTGTCTCCTAACCAATAAACCGAAATAAGGCCATTCTCTCGCTTCTACTTATTCTTTAAATTGAAAAACTGTCAATAAAGGCGGAGCCTAGATCACGTGACCAATATTAGTTTTTTCCTCACTATTGGAAGAGTTGATCTTTAATGTAATATGATTAGCAGTGCTTTATCGGTCCTGGACCACGCACTGTCGGGCTTCTGGTATTGGAATTGTATGGGAATTGGAAATTAATGCAGGGAAACAGATTTTGAGCGAATTCTAGTGGAATTTTCATTGCCTCTTTAGCTCTATTTACCGCCATTAATATTTGGTAATGATACCTTTTAGCATTAAACATTTCATGTATTTTTCTTAGAATCTAGTTGTCTTGTCAATTTTATTTTGGCCCTGGTATAAATCGAGGTTTTATAATCTGAAAATAATACGACTTAAATCTAGTTCATTTATCTTGAGAGCTAGTTATCCGTGTTTTTGTTTTCTTTTCTAATTGTTCTTGCTCTTTGTTGTTGTTTTGTTTTGCTTTGTTTTTAATTATCATTGAATTGAAAACTGTCGAACCAAAAAGAATCTTTTTGTGCGACTATTAATAAAACAAGAGCACCGCCCACGGATGCCAACGCTCGGCTGTAGGTGCTGGATAATTCAAAAATTCTAAGGCGAAAAGGGGGCATAACTCTTACAAAAATGCTTTAAGAGTTATCCCCCTTGATAGTCTAGATAGCTCTTGTGATGGTCAATAAACATGTCAAGTTTCATCAGGATATCTTTAATAACAACAGAGATATGACCAAGGTTGAAGTTTGTCATGCCAACACCAACGCCGACGCGAACGACACCAAGGTGATTACAATACCTCGGGTTTTCTACAAAAACAGCTGAGCTAAAAGGAGAAATGTTATTAGTCAAGCGAAAAGGGATCTACTTGGGTTGGTTGAAAAGTATCGAACGACGGACTCTGCAAATTAACAAGAATAGAAACGTTCGCTCATGGAAATTTCCTGGTTGCAGACTGACCATTCTATGTCTCTCGTAGGGTCAAAATTTCTAACAAAATCTTAATTAAAATTGTTTACAGACCCCTCTATCAATAATTTCTGCATAGGTCACATGCTCGCTATGAAAATCTTTTAAAAACAGAAAACGAAAATAAATTTCAAAATTATTTTATAATGCTTGTGACCATTCTGAGATAACAAGAGCCGCAGTCTTTCATGTAAGTGAGAAGTTTTATTCTGTTCTGTCAAATTCTCGCTTTATACACATATTAACTGACAAATTGCTAACCACACAGGCTGAACTCCAACAGTGATTTCCACTTTTGTATTACTAAAAGGCATTGTTTCTGTTTTGTTTATTTATTTATTCATTTTTTTTATCTATGGTCCGTAATATGTTTCAAAGCGTTAGATGGTTTGTCGAGGACCTAAACGTTTGATTTAGCTGTAGTTACGACATTTAAGATACCAGGCCAATATCACATCCAAAGACATAATAAACCCTTGTCATGCTGGACTCAGAAAAATCATGTTTGAGCAGGAGGTATACACAAAGATCAGCTTGCACTTATATGCAGTCACATCTTAAGTCTACACCACCTGTTTGTCCCTTTCAAGCCAGAATTGTTCATGAAAGACTTTGAATCAAAAATTGACCTGCAACAAGTGTTTTAGTGATTTCAGTCCTTTGGTTTTGGTGCAATTCTTATCAGGTTTTAATTCGGCATGACAAGAATTAAGTGACCAGTAGTGCAGCTTGGACATGAGCCAACAACCCTGAACTTCTCGAAGATTTCGTGTCTACCACTCTAGCCTCTCAGTAATGCATGACTGTACTGCAAAAATAATTATCTAGTTTATTATACAATTGTGTGCTACAAATGGCACCCAATACAAAGCGAGTAAAACCTAGACTTCAGCTGATGTCAACCATCGCGTTGTCACTGATTGAACCTGCCCTTAAAATTACATGAGTGTTCATTTTCACTATTTTCCTTGCAAGTCTATAAAACGAGGTTTGTCGAGATTTTATCACTTGAAGATTTGGATTTTATTCGTTTATTTGATTCTCATCTATGAACATAAAACACACATGTTAATAGCTAAAATACCTATCTTAGTCTAAATGTATATAGTCATTCATTATTAGAATTATAAGAATTATAAGAGACTGTTTGATGTGTAAAAACTTAAAAAATGTTTCTTGTATAATTTAGTTAAGAGAAGGAGATGTTTGATTTAACACCCCTGCCCCCATCAGAATGTTACTTAGTTTTAAACAGATTGAGTGACTGCTTGATAGTTATTGATCACATGAAATATTCTACAAGTTGTATAAAGATAAAATAATAAAACAAATAAAGGGAGCAAAGAAATTTATATTGCTTTTTTTAACTACACTAACATTTTAATACTCTACATCAAGGCGACAACATGGAATATTAAAGTACAAATTAATACACCATGTCAGAGCCCTAATGTTACACCAGTTGATTTAAAAGAGCACTAGTAAAATAAATATTGTTACAGCTGTACAGATCCCAGATGCTCTAGTACATGTAATGCTACTAGGATATAGACAAATCCCGATATAAATTGCGTTTTCGACATTGTAAAATTAAAATGCGGGTTTTTGGCAGTTATTTTCATTAAACCAGGATGTGTAAACAATTCCTTTAGCTTTATTCAATTATCTAAATATTGAAAATTGTTGATAATAGAGGTTGCTTTTCCAGAAGTGGTTTTCGTTCATCATGGCACATCTAAAAGAATAGCACTGTGTGCATTTCCAATTCAATAGAGCCAAACCCGAACGGACACAAACGTTGGGCCTCCTGAAGTTCTTCATATCGCCCAGTCTCTATCCGTATGGGTGCAACCCAGCATCTAAACTTTGCCATTGCAGATCTATGCGCTAATGAAATTTGTAGTCTACAGTAATCCTCAACACCGTAATTGTGCTTAAACAATCTATAATTTCTTGATTCATTTTTTTCTCTTCCGATTGAACTTTCCTGTCGGTTTATATCCAAGTATCATTTATCACAATGGCTGCTTAGAAGTGCAGAAGAAACAGAATCGATCAATTTTTTCTTCGAAAATGGCGATTCAGAAAATCGAGCAAGCCCAGAGGATGCCAACTTCGACCTTACAATAAATGACCAATTTCCACACTTTGCATTGCCCTTTACACTAGATCAAAGGAAAATCTTACAATTAATACGATCTTTATCATAGTCTAGGCACCTGTACCAATGATTGCAAACCAATACGCACTGATCAACCTTAATTGGATTCCATCCCATTTCTAATTAAATGGCTGTATTTGGTGTATATTTTCCCACGCCTAAGAAGAACCTCATTGCTCTGTTATGAGCAGCCTTTATACAGGAGAAAGATTTTGTCTCCCATATAGATGTCAAAAGCAAATTACTGGTGTGACACTTGTATTATATAATTTTGTGTAGACTTCATATGGTAAACCTCCACTTTTCTTAAATTTTGCAATTACCGGTCCAAAAGCCGTACTTGCGTTCTGTGTGACAAATTTAAGAGTTATTTCATAATCCAGATGCTCTGATAACATAACACCAAGGTAATGGTATTGACCAGCATAATCAATGACTGAATCCCCACAATACAGAATATCACTAGAATGGTCGACTGAATTTGGACGAAAGTGAATTATATAACTTTTTTTAGTATTAACTGTCATGACATTTGAAGCACACCACTGACTTAGTAGATTAAGCATGGATTGTAGGTCATGTTCATTTGCTGCTATTAGCACAATGTTATCAGCATACACCAGAATGCTAATAGGCCCTGTGACACCATTACCAGCTTCCTTTATTAAATGGGCAAGATCGTTTATGTACAAGTTAAAAACAAGTCCAGATAACGAACACCCTTGTCTCAAACCAGTATTGACAGGTAACCAGTCTGTGAGATATCCATTTATACTGACACAGGATAAAACATTGTGGTATGGTGATTTTAAGGCTTTTAGCATCTTGCTTGACATACCATTATTTAATAACTTATTCCACAAAAGATTCCTACTAATGGAGTCAATGGCCTTCTTAAAGTAAATGAAAGCACAAAATGTGGATAGACCACATTTTTACGTGTATCAATGACATTAGTAAGACTTGATATCTGGTCAAAAGTGCTTCGTTTTGGTCTAAATCCGTTCTGTTCATCAACAACAATCCTCTTGTTTTCCGACCATTTACATATGCTACCATTCAAAATGCTCGTATATAATTCGCACATAGTGGCAGCAAGGGATACTCCTCGATTAGACAATGGGTCTCTTTTATCATAATTTCCAGAGTTTGGTATAGGTTTAATAATACTTTTGGTCCATAAAGTTGGGACCTTACCAGTTTCAAAGCATACATTGAACAAACAATGCAGAACCATAATAGATCTATCATTCTTAAGAAGATCAGATAGAATTGTATCAACGCCTGCAGCTTTTTTCCTCTTTGTCGATTCTACAGCTAGAATGACTTTGGAAAGATAAATATAGTCATCTAGTGTTTTGTCAACTTTGCCCTGATTATCAGACAATACGGAGAGGGTAATATCCTCATGCGCAATATTTAATATGAAATGAAAATCGCCATTCCATTTTAAAAATACAGTATTGAGATCATTAGAAACAGTACCATCACTAAGCAAAACCTGCATTGGGATGGCGGGGCCAGGATTTTCTTCAATTCCTTTTTTTACCTAAATTCTTCCAAAACTTTTCTGTGTTATCATCCAGGAGGTCCCCCAAGATCTCACTTTGCTTTCTGAACAAATAATGACGCTTACACTTTTGGACTTTTCTATTAAAACATTCCTTAATGTGACATAATTATGTTTAAAAAGCTTCTTTTCACCATAGCCTTTACTGTTCAACCACTCTTTTTCAGTATTTTTT
This sequence comes from Fragum fragum, assembly GCA_946902895.1. Classification (NCBI taxonomy): domain Eukaryota; kingdom Metazoa; phylum Mollusca; class Bivalvia; order Cardiida; family Cardiidae; genus Fragum; species Fragum fragum. Next base: position 20,368,905 of record OX336375.1, read on the forward strand.
ATATTTTTGAACATAACATATGACTGATTTGTTTGTTTGAATGGAGTTTTAAAGTCGCTTTAAACAATTTTCCGTTATATCGCGGCGGCTGGAGCACCTGACAATGGATTTCCGGTATTTCTCGCACCAGTGACACCATTACATCCTTTCCTAGCCTCCAGCTGCTATCCCACTTAGGGTTCCGATTATCCACCCAAATGTCGGAAAGGATATGTGCCGCCGCCGGGGATCGAACCCATGATACCCCACAATTGAAGATTTGGAGTCTCATGCACTATGACGGCGGCTCACTTGAATATTGAAGAGATGTTTAAAAGAATAGATATCTTATAATATAAACTTTTTAAATGTATATTTTTTGTACAATTGAAGACGAAAAACAGTGTAACGGCGCCTTTAAACGCAGCGGGGAAATGTGACGTAATTGGAACTTGAGTTTATATATTGAATTCATAATACAGGACTACTGTTTGTTTCAGTGTAAGGTCGTTGTTACTTCTTTTTTAGTAAAATATAACTTTTGGTGTTCACAAAATGAAAGTTATATCGACCTTAATGAAAAGCAAACGATTATTCTGTTTCTTTGAAATAAAACAAAAGACATTTTTCCTGACAAGATTCTTGAGGAGCGTCATTATTCGCGTGATATTCCTGGCAACCAGATGACGTCATCACAACTTTGGTCCTTCTGAGATGACGTTCGGTAGTGCGAAATGAACTAAATCAGCGCTAAATCTATCAAATAAGTGAGTTTATCGTTTTGTCAATTTCACTGGATTGTCGGTCCAATTATAAGGCTATAATCCAGACAGAAATTTTAATAATCCGCCGGAAAGCATTAAATAAATAGAGGATATTGAATAGGTGGTCATGAAATACTGAATTCATGAAACGAGTCACGTATAAACAATTAAAAACGAGGCTATGTCGAGTGTTACCTCTGATAGAAATACTCCAAAATGGGTTACTTTTTAAAGCTTCATGTTACAAAGTGACAGTAACTTTCCAAATTGGGCATGAAAATGCATTTTCAAAATATTGTTATATGTTTCAAAGATGTTTCCGCAAATAATTTATATGTTACACTTTGTGACTTATGTTACCTATGTAACTTATAAAAACATGCCCCATATATTGCACCAAAAATGGTCCTTATCTCGTGTTAAATGACAAATTTGTTACAATAGGTATTTTATGAGCACGAATTTGAAATTCGATTTATAATATGACTTTTTTCCCCATATAGGCCTTTCAATAAAATCCTGAAGTTTATCGATGTAAGATAATCAACGTAACATATATCGCCGTTTATAAATTGGCGTCAGTACGTGCATTATGTGACGTTATGATCAGGAATTCATATGCTTTAGCACATTTATATAGTTGTTTCACCAATTCTAATATCAGTAATGTAATATAAATCAAGGTACTGAAATTACTGTAAGCTAGCAAAGCATAGTTTTGTTAAGAAATCTTCTTTGCTAACGGTTATCATGACAATTAAAGAGGTTGCAGACGAAAATTAAAGCTGGTTGAATGCAGAAAACCTTTCCTTCTTTGGGTAGAAAACATTGTGGACATTGAAGAAATTGCTTGTAACAAATTGCTTGTGACAATCAATTTCTTTATTGTCCACAATGTTTTTTTTTTTTTTTTTTTTTTTTTTTTTTTTCTTGAGATGCTTAAAAAGCGGAATTGAGTGGGAATGGGTTAAATAACAAGCTTTTGAAATAGTTCTCTACAATCTGAAAAGTGTTTTCAATACTCCTGAAAGACACAAGAACTACTTTTTACGGCGTAGCCATTTAATTGATTTAGCAAAAAATAGTCCCATACAAAAAGGTATCAAAATTTGCAAAGCTTTTTGTTTTTTCGTTCGATGCTATTAAATTATAAGAAACGAAGAGAATAATTTCTGTTTTCATGGAGGTATGAACCGAAAAACCTAATCGCACAATGTATGAACCCGCTTCGCGTATTCATACAGTGTGATTAGTTTTTTCGGTTCATACCTCCACGAAAACAAAAAAATATTCTCTTCATCTCTAAAATGAAAATGTTTGCTGAACAGGAATCGAAAATCTCAAAAATTATTTTACATAAGCAACATAAAATAATTTTGAGATTTATTTGCGTTTTCTGTTCAGCAAAGCGTTTCAAGGCGGGCTTATAAAATGATTTTGAAATTATTCAGTTTGAGTATGAACCTAAAAACTTAATCACACTATATGAACACGCATAGCGTCGAAATGAATGATTTGATTTGTCGATTGATTCTTTGATTGGCAGACGTAGTCCAACAGCTGACGTGTACGCATAATAGTTTAACCCATTCCCATTCAGTGTCGCTTTTAGACGCCCCAAGAAAAAAAAGCTTTGGAAAACATTGTGGAAAATGAAGAAATTGCTTTTCACAAGCAATTTCTTCATTTTCCACAATGTTTTCTTTCCAAAAAGACCAAAACATCAAAAATTTCATAAAGTTTAAAATGTCGTCTGCAACTTCTTTGAATTTGGACCAATCTAAAATTTTCTTGTGTGGTAATGGGTTAAAATACCATACATGTTACTTAGGGCTTTCAAGAGCCGAGTATGGTGTTTTTCATCATTTAAGTAAGGCACCTTTAATACAAAAGAAAACAAAAGACTCTCAGTTTTCTATTTACTAACTGCTAAATGCTTTCAGATTTTTGTAAGAAGTGGATTAAGGTAATCTTGAAATGAAAATGACTGTTCATAACTTTTAAGAAAGAGAGAAAAGAAGCAAAACTATTTCGCATTACGAAACGCCTAATCAGTAAACGAGGTACAATCCGAATGGGTCTGGAATTCATCGGGTAAATACGGTATTTGACGATTGCACCAAAATTTCCCTTATTTGCTATTTCCATGACGCATGAAATACGTTGTTAGCTTCCGATGTCAAGTAAGTCGTTATGGACATTACCCGAAGACTAACGAACTCATCCTATAAATTCCGATATGTCAAAGTTTGGCATAGGGATTAAATTTTTAGTTAATTTAGAAGATTTAACACGATGAGCCGCTCAACCTATATCCACTTACCCCGGCTATTTACATTCCTCAAGAAAAGAGTTTGAGACGACAATGTGGAAAATAGTTCTTTTCTCATTTTTCTACCCAGAAAGACAGAATTATTCAAAACTATATTGGCTGCAATGTATTTGGATTTTAACCAGTTCAGAAGTTTGTGGTCTGGTAATGTGTTAAGATTCATTTCGGACGCAATCAGATTATAACACCCCAGTAACATGTTGAAAAGACACTGGTTTAACGATAATTACACCTGAGCACGTGCAATTCCAATTATGCCTAACTACACGGAATTTTAATCTACTTGCTGTCCATTAGCCCATATTTAGGAACAAAACACGATCGAACAATTCATCCCAGTGGACCTTGTCTATTGTATTACAAACTCCTCTTTGTAAGGACTATCTTTTGAAGCCGAACTTTAACCCATTACCAAAACGACAATATTTTAGACTAGTCTTAATTAATTTTTAGTTGACGAAATCTTAAGTCTTTTTGTCTATCGAGACTTAAAACATGGTTAGCCGGTGTCGTCCAGATGTTGTATATAAACACGTCGACATACTGTTTTACTTTGGGCGGCACGGTGGTAAAGTGCAAGGTTAAAGTAGGCCTACCAATTCTAAAGACCGTGGTTCAAATATCGAAAGCGGCAGGAGTTTCCACAGATACTTGCAGTCTCCCGCCCATCAAGAAATGAGCTGGTAAGGATCCAGAGGTAGCCTGGTGTGTATCGGCACTTTAGAGCGGGTACGAAGGAGGTGCCCCGAAAAAAAAGTCTTTAAACATTGTGGAAAATGAATAAATGTCTTGTTACATACAATATCATCATCATCTACAATATTTTCTACCACATAAGACGAAGATTTTTGGAATTTCATTAACTTAAAATTGTCGTCTGCAACGCCTTTGAAGTTGGACCAGTCTAATGCTGTCGCCAGGTAATGGGTTAAAACCTTTCAAAACGAAAAAAATGGAAATCAAATAAATGTTCAATGAATAAACAGCCACGAAAAGTTGACTTAACCTTTTCCCGTACAAACCCCGGATTTTACGTCGGTGCGATTTTATACTTAAGAAAACATTGTAGAAAAAAGAAGAAATTGCTTGTGACAAACAATTTCTCCTTTTTCCACAATGTTTTATACCACATAGGGTGGTTTCATTTTACATTGCATCATACTTTTACTGTCGTCTGCAGCTTCTTTCAATTTGGAATAATCTAAAGTTTCAAAAAACGGGAAAGGGTAAACCTAATCAAAACCTCAACGCGAGTTGCATACTGTAATTTCACCTCTGTCTAGGACATACGTCTTTAACCCTTAACCAAATGTCAAGATTTAGCCTTTTCCAAATTGAACTAGGCTACAGATCACATTCTAAAGCGAGGGCAAATGAAAATACAGAACAAAATAGAATAGAGGGTATTGTTGGAGAAGCAAAATTCTTATCACAAACGAAATATCCTTTTCTCGCAATGATTTCACAGTAATAAAAATCGGGGTTGTTAGAGCCATTGGAAAAAGGGAAAGGGCGATATGTTACTCTGACATAACGACATTTCACGTCTGTCTTCCCGTGATCAGGTGGGCTTTTGTCTTGTGTATGTTAAAACTGTACTTTCCTGGGGTAGTCCACATATGTGCTCATATAGAGTTACAGGCATAAGAAGACTTGAAAACTTGACGTCTATTGGTTACCAAAATATCATAACTACAGCTTTTACAAGTTGTAGTAACAGAATTCGTGTAGCCCACAGTGAGTAGAATATTTACTGTGACATTTGAAGTCCGGATTAACAGTTTTACTTATTTAAGCGTGTGTGCATAATATTGCACAATGAAAAAATGCACCAAATAAGAAACACGCACTTGTATGGCATTTATTCAAATTGTAGTATAGTCTCGTTATCATTGTTGGTAGCTCTTTAGGCATTCAATCAGAGGGGGGGGGGGGGGGGGGGGGGCTTGGATCGAGTCCATTGTTTCTGATATCTTAAATTTGAAGAGTCAATCGAATATATGACCGATTCGTTTTGAGAAAAATATGTGATCAAACAAAATCTACCGCCCCAGTCTGCCTACGCAGTTAGCGCGACTAATTCTCGCACTCCCAAAGTACTCTGTTCGCGTTGTATATCCGCTTTGAATGGATACGGCAGAGCGGACGAAACTAAATGGTTCATCGGTTTTGTTTGGAAATTGGCAGATCGCGATGAAAATCAAGGAATCAATCCACAAATCGAATAATTTATTTAGACCAGAAGTAAACTTTGAACGCCAAAATTGGTCGACATTTAAATGAGGCATTTTTGTTGGTTTGAAGACTACAGCTGCAGCTTATTCAAGCTGTAGTTACGACGTTTAGGTCACAAACCATCATTTTATTTAATGTTTTCAGATTCTTTTCCATGAATTTTGAAAAAAAATAGCGCCTCTAAATATCGTGGTGGAAAAATTCCTAACGGAGTCAGTGGGCAGTGCCTGTTGAGTCAGTGGGCAGGGCCAATTGAGTCAGTGGGCGGGCCAGTTGAATCAGGGGCGGGGCCAGTTGAGTTAGTTGTCGGGGCCAGTTGAGTCAGTGGACGTGGCCAGTTGGGTCAGTGGACGGGGCAAAAAAAGAGTCAGTAGGCGGGGGCAATTGGATCAGTGGGAGCGGCAAGATGAGTTAGTAGGAGGGGCCAGTTGAGTCAGTGGGCGAGGCCAGTTGGGTCAGTGGACGGGACCAGTGGAGTCAGTTGGCGGGGCCAGTGGAGTCATTAAGAGTGGCCAGATGAGTCAGTAGCCGGGGCCAGTTGAGTCAGTGGACGGGGCCAGTGGAGTCATTTAGAGTGGCCAGATGAGTCAGTAGCCGGGGCCATTTGAGTCAGTGGGCGGGGCCAGTGGACTTATTTAGAGTGGCCAGATGAGTCAGTAGCCGGGGCCAGTTGAGTCAGTGGGCGGGCCAGAGGAGTCATTTAGAGTGGCAAGATGAGTCAGTAGCCGGGGCCATTTGAGTCAGTGGGCGGGGCCAGTGGACTTATTTAGAGTGGCCAGATGAGTCAGTAGCCGGGGCCAGTTGAGTCAGTGGGCGGGCCAGAGGAGTCATTTAGAGTGGCAAGATGAGTCAGTAGCCGGGGCCATTTGAGTCAGTGGGCGGGGCCAGTGGACTTATTTAGAGTGGCCAGATGAGGCATTTTTGTTGGTTTGAAGACTACAGCTGCAGCTTATTCAAGCTGTAGTTCCGACGTTTAGGTCACAAACCATCATTTTATTTAATGTTTTCAGATTCTTTAGCATGAATTTTGAAAAAAATAGCCCCTCTAAATATCGTGGTGGAAAAATTCCTAACGGAGTCAGTGGGCAGTGCCTGTTGAGTCAGTGGGCAGGGCCAGTTGAGTCAGTGGACGGGGCCAGTTAAATCAGTATGCAGAGCAAGTTTAGTCAGTGGGCGGGGCAAATTGAGTCAGTGGGCGGGCCAGTTTAATCAGGGGCGGGGCCAGTTGAGTTAGTTGTCGGGGCCAGTTGAGTCAGTGGACGTGGCCAGTTGGGTCAGTGGACGGGGCAAAAAAAGAGTCAGTAGGCGGGGCCAATTGGATCAGTGGGAGCGGCAAGATGAGTTAGTAGGAGGGGCCAGTTGAGTCAGTCGGCGAGGCCAGATGAGTCAGTGGACGGGACCAGTGGAGTCAGTTGGCGGGGCCAGTGGAGTCATTAAGAGTGGCCAGATGAGTCAGTAGCCGGGGCCAGTTGAGTCAGTGGACGGGGCCAGTGGAGTCATTTAGAGTGGCCAGATGAGTCAGTAGCCGGGGCCATTTGAGTCAGTGGGCGGGGCCAGTGGACTTATTTAGAGTGGCCAGATGAGTCAGTAGCCGGGGCCAGTTGAGTCAGTGGGCGGGCCAGAGGAGTCATTTAGAGTGGCAAGATGAGTCAGTAGCCGGGGCCATTTGAGTCAGTGGGCGGGGCCAGTGGACTTATTTAGAGTGGCCAGATGAGTCAGTAGCCGGGGCCAGTTGAGTCAGTGGGCGGGCCAGAGGAGTCATTTAGAGTGGCAAGATGAGTCAGTAGCCGGGGCCATTTGAGTCAGTGGGCGGGGCCAGTGGACTTATTTAGAGTGGCCAGATGAGGCATTTTTGTTGGTTTGAAGACTACAGCTGCAGCTTATTCAAGCTGTAGTTACGACGTTTAGGTCACAAACCATCATTTTATTTAATGTTTTCAGATTCTTTAGCATGAATTTTGAAAAAAATAGCCCCTCTAAATATCGTGGTGGAAAAATTCCTAACGGAGTCAGTGGGCAGTGCCTGTTGAGTCAGTGGGCAGGGCCAGTTGAGTCAGTGGACGGGGCCAGTTAAATCAGTATGCAGAGCAAGTTTAGTCAGTGGGCGGGGCAAATTGAGTCAGTGGGCGGGCCAGTTTAATCAGGGGCGGGGCCAGTTGAGTTAGTTGTCGGGGCCAGTTGAGTCAGTGGACGTGGCCAGTTGGGTCAGTGGACGGGGCAAAAAAAGAGTCAGTAGGCGGGGCCAATTGGATCAGTGGGAGCGGCAAGATGAGTTAGTAGGAGGGGCCAGTTGAGTCAGTCGGCGAGGCCAGTTGGGTCAGTGGACGGGACCAGTGGAGTCAGTTGGCGGGGCCAGTGGAGTCATTAAGAGTGGCCAGATGAGTCAGTAGCCGGGGCCAGTTGAGTCAGTGGACGGGGCCAGTGGAGTCATTAAGAGTGGCCAGATGAGTCAGTAGCCGGGGCCATTTGAGTCAGTGGGCGGGGCCAGTGGACTTACTTAGAGTGGCCAGATGAGTCAGTAGCCGGGGCCAGTTGAGTCAGTGGGCGGGCCAGAGGAGTCATTTAGAGTGGCAAGATGAGTCAGTAGCCGGGGCCATTTGAGTCAGTGGGCGGGGCCAGTGGACTTATTTAGAGTGGCCAGATGAGTCAGTAGCCGGGGCCAGTTGAGTCAGTGGGCGGGCCAGAGGAGTCATTTAGAGTGGCAAGATGAGTCAGTAGCCGGGGCCATTTGAGTCAGTGGGCGGGGCCAGTGGACTTATTTAGAGTGGCCAGATGAGGCATTTTTGTTGGTTTGAAGACTACAGCTGCAGCTTATTCAAGCTGTAGTTCCGACGTTTAGGTCACAAACCATCATTTTATTTAATGTTTTCAGATTCTTTACCATGAATTTTGAAAAAAATAGCCCCTCTAAATATCGTGGTGGAAAAATTCCTAACGGAGTCAGTGGGCAGTGCCTGTTGAGTCAGTGGGCAGGGCCAGTTGAGTCAGTGGACGGGGCCAGTTAAATCAGTATGCAGAGCAAGTTTAGTCAGTGGGCGGGGCAAATTGAGTCAGTGGGCGGGCCAGTTTAATCAGGGGCGGGGCCAGTTGAGTTAGTTGTCGGGGCCAGTTGAGTCAGTGGACGTGGCCAGTTGGGTCAGTGGACGGGGCAAAAAAAGAGTCAGTAGGCGGGGCCAATTGGATCAGTGGGAGAGGCAAGATGAGTCAGTAGGCGGGGCCAGTTGAGTCAGTCGGCGAGGCCAGTTGGGTCAGTGGACGGGACCAGTGGAGTCAGTTGGCGGGGCCAGTGGAGTCATTAAGAGTGGCCAGATGAGTCAGTAGCCGGGGCCAGTTGAGTCAGTGGGCGGGGCCAGTGGAGTCATTTAGAGTGGCCAGATGAGTCAGTAGCCGGGGCCATTTGAGTCAGTGGGCGGGGCCAGTGGACTCATTTAGAGTGGCCAGATGAGTCAGTAGCCGGGGCCAGATGAGTCAGTGGGCGGGGCCCGTGGAGTCATTAAGAGTGGCCAGATGAGTCAGAAGCCGGGGCCAGCTGAGTCAGTGGGCGGGGCCAGTGGAGTCATTTAGAGTGGCCAGATGAGTCAGTAGCCGGGGCCATTTGAGTCAGTGGGCGGGGTCAGTGGACTTATTTAGAGTGGCCAGATGAGTCAGTAGCCGGGGCCAGTTGAGTCAGTGGGCGGGCCAGAGGAGTCATTTAGAGTGGCTAGATGAGTCAGTAGCCGGGGCCATTTGAGTCAGTGGGCGGGGCCAGTGGACTTATTTAGAGTGGCCAGATGAGTCTGTAGCTGGGGCCAGTTGAGTCAGTGGGCGGGGCCAGTGGAGTCATTTAGAGTGGCCAGATGAGTCAGTAGCCGGGGCCAGTTGAGTCAGTGGGCGGGGCCAGTGGAGTCAGTGGGCGGGGCCAATGATCCGTCAATTTCTGTATAGGTGCGAGCTTTCAGATATTCAGGTTGTCGAACTTTATATGTTTACGTTTTTTTGTTATATGTGATCGATCAAGAGAAAAAAATGACATATAGTTAGATAGAGTGAACATTCTACATTTAGAAAATTTACAAAGGGCGTGTATAAGTTTCAGTACATATCAGCCTGCACAGACTGTCGGGTCGATAGCTTTCGTACCAATATGACGTCACTTTTTTCGCTTTATTGATCAAATGTGTATTGACAAATCGCAGCCCCGCCCATTTACTCCGCCACGCCCACTGACTCTGACTGGAAGTCCCAAGGCATTATTTTGAAAAAATTATTACTAGTAGCATTTAAAAAAAATTAGATCGGTTCATTCGATACCTAAACGTCGTAGTAACGATAACTTTAAAAAGCTGTAGTTACGACGTTCAAATCGCCAAAACAATAAGAAAAAACACACCTCACTTCTGGTCTAATTGAATGAATTCATTTGTCAACTGATTATTTGATTGTCAACTGATTATTTGATTGACAATTGGTCAATTCACTTATTCCCACGAAATCCTGTCTTGTTTCGACCCTGTATCAGGCTTTGGAAAACATTGTGGTAATATAAAAATGTTTTTTACAGGCAATATCCACATTATCCTCAACGATTTCCTCTCTGAAAAACGAACAAACACAATTTTTTTGGAATTTCATCAACTACCAATTATTGACTGCAATTTATTTCAATCTCGATCAATCAAAAATGGTGTCGTCGGGTAATGGTTTATCTTTAGACCTATTGTGCGAGAAGGGACCAATCAGAAAATATCAAAATTATCGCCTCTGCTTGAACTGCAACAGAGACTGCGACTAGTCTGTGTGTGTTTCCGTTTATTTATCGTCGCTACCGTAACACATGCCCATATGAGCGACGCTCCCAAAACACGGTTAGTTGTTACGGGGGATAGTGCGAGGATACTTCTGAGAGCTCCGCCTGGTTTGTGCACGATGGATAGCATCGTCACACGGGGCCTCGGTTTATCGTCTCATCCGAAAGACAACTAGTTGAGTTAGTTGATATTGTCAGCCCAGGGCTCGAGCCCGTGATCTTGAGGTTTGAAGTGAAGTGCTCTACCAACTGAGCAAGTCGGGCCAACAAACAACAATGGGACTAGAATCGATATCTCTTCATTTATAGCAGGTTTTCTGAACGTAGTGAGGTTAACCCTTGGCATGCTGAACCCGGAATATTCCGGTTTTAGCAGGAGGTGTAGACTAAGATCAGACTGCACTTATGTGCAGGCTGATCTTAGTCTATACCTCCTGCTTGTACTTTTCCTACCAGAGTTGTTTATGAATTTGTTTTCTAAAAAAAATATTGATTTTTTAACAACAAGTTCTATCAGTGCATTCAGCCCTTTGAATTGACAGCATTTCAGAAAGGTAATTTATACAGCATGACAAGGGTTAATTATATGTAACAATTCGTTCATTTCAGAAACATCCGTATTGATTGGCCTGCACTAGAATCGATCTCTTTTTAAAAATAGTTATTTGATGGATTTCCCAAATGGTCCCTTTTAGCGTAACGGGTAACAAGTATCAGGTCTTCTTTGTTGTTGTTGTTGTTTGGTGGGATTTATCCGTATGCCTAGCTGAAAATGCTATTTTTTTAACACTAACTCTTCAAATAGAAGAAAGGAAACCTTTGTTATTTAGCGGTTAGGTTTACGTGCACTAAATTATTTTCTGTTTCTCTCTCGCTCCTTTTTTCGCCTTTTTTTATCACTGAGTAAAAAATATGTTGACAAAAAATCTTTAACGGCTCTATTTCTTAATAAAACTGTATGTCAAATGATCTTAGTAAACGTAAATAAGATGTTTTACGTTTTCTATATATTTACTAATATTTGAAGCTCTTTAAATGAAGGGAACTCTTGCATGAATAACATTTTGACCTTTTTATGGAGAACATTTGTTGGTGCAGATGCTATGATTAATGTCACAAACTCTCAACACCTTGGTATATGTCATAAGGGGATGCCTCTTACTTATACATATTAGAAAATTGTATAGCCTAGGCAGAATATCTAGAATGAGAAATGTTCTCTATCAGAATAGTTTTATTTCAATATTTCAGTTTCCAATGTCAAATCTTTTGGAATACAGCAAAAAGTACATTTGTTTGACGTCATTGTTAAGATATTTGTTTAACAATTATAGATATACAATTTACAGTGAGTGATCAAAGGTCAATTTTTCCTATAAAAGTATAGACAAAATTTAACATTAGCACTCAAAGATTTTGTATATCAATCATTATGTTCATTGAGGGAGAGAATGTTGTGACTTACTAAATGTAACTATGGCAATTTGTTCACTATGAAAAATGAAATTTAGTTTTAATCATTACACAATCATGATTGGGGGATTGCTGATTTCGCCTACAATTCTTCGACAGGGAGTTCAATTTCGATATTAAACAGGGAGTTCCATTTCGATATTTTACAGGGAGTTCCATTTCGATATTAAGCAGGGAGTTCCATTTCCATATTAAACAGGGAGTTCCATTTCCATATCAAATAGGAAGTTCCATTTCGATATTAAACAGGGAGTTATATTTCGAAAATAAACAGAGAATTCCATTTCAATATTTAACAGGGAGTTCCATTTCTATATTAAACAGGGAGTTCCATTTCGATATTTAACTAGGAGTTCCATTTCGATATTTAACAGGGAGTTCCATTCTGATATCTAACAAGGCGTTCCAATTCGATATTTAACAGGGAGTTCCATTTCGATATTTAACAGGGAGTTCCATTTCGATATTAAGCGGTCTTATTTTTGACAAATAATATGGTAAGTAACATTAATTTGGGGACTTTTTGTTAGTAGGCCATGTTGAAATAAGTCTTGTTGTCTTAAAATGTTTCCTTCTATAAATTATTATTATTATTATTATTATTACTGCTCCTAGTCTTATCATTATTATTATTACTGCTCCTAGTATTTAACAAAATTGAGTACAATGGTATGTTAGCGTCCTAGACGCCGTAGCTACTGTTTGAAAAACTGTAGCTACGACATTTCAGTCGCCAAACCAATAAAAGTGCCTCAAATAAATGTTGACCATCGTAAGAGTTAAGAGTTCACTTCCGGTATAAATGAATAATCTGATTGGTCGTTTGATCCATAATTGGCTGACACACGCGATCCGTTAAAAATCAACCAGTCATTACCTTTTGATAGATATAGACAGCCATATCTCGATCGATTCCTGTGTATAGAGCATATCCAATGTCTTCTTCAAGCCACTTTAGCAGTGTTTTAACAAGTCGGATCAAGGAGTCATACAATACAACGGAAGGTATAATACCTTTAATTAGTGATGCCAACGCAGTTTTCTGAATAAAGCTTTGAGAGCGGGATTGCAAGCTAATCTTATTCTGCGTGTTAATTAATCTTATGAAGGCGTAATTATAACAGGATTATCAATGCAGTAGGTGCTTTAATAAGCAGGTTATTTTGTTTGGAAATAGGAGAGTCCGCAGTCTTGTTAGCACAACTGGTATAACACTCGACTTCAAAACTCGAGATCGCAGATTCGATCCCCGAGCGTGCCAAACTAAGAAACCAAGTGCCTTTCGGATGGGACGTTAAATATAGGCCAAGGAGTACACGAAGCGGATTCATACATTGTGTGATTCAGTTTTTAGGTTCATACCTCAATGGAAACAAAAAAATATATTCCTTTCTTCAATGAAGGCAGTTGTTTGCTGTTGGATAAATCAACCCATTCTCACACAATCCCGATTTTTAAGTCCCTCAAGAAAACGTGTCGGAAAAATTTGGGAAATAAAGAAATTGCTTGTATCAACAGGGATTTCTACATACAATAAAAAGAATTGTCTAAAATTATGTCATCTATTAATGTGTTAAATTTTCCAATCGAAATGTAAACAGCTCTAACTCATTCCAATACCACCGCTTTTTAGACCGCTATAGAAAAGGCTTGAAAGGCAACGTGAAAAAAAGCAATTTCTTCCTTTTGCACAACGCCTTCTTTCATTAAAGAAAAAACATTGAGAGTTGAAATTGCGACTTCAACTTCTTTCGATTTGGACCAGTCTAAAATTGTGTCATCTGGTAATGAGTTAAGCACCTTAGTTAACCGCTAGTATATTTGTCCGCTCTCCTGTCCGTAAAATAGGACAGCTTACCTTATAAGGTAATATTTATGTCATCAGACATCATAAATATAAGCTTTTGAAATTAATGGGGGTGTTGGGGGCAGAATATTGCTTTTTAAGAAGCAATTTATTCTTTTCTCTCAATATTTCATACCCGATGTATCAATTATTTTCCACTTTGAGCCCGATTTGTATTCACTTATTTTCAGTTTGTAGGCCAAAAGCGTATCGTGTATCGCGTGGTTTTCGGTAGACGTTCCATCAGTGGTACCACGTTTCAAAACTCCAACAGGATCTAACTATTATCTTACTATGGTCTGGAAAAAGTAGATTCTAATTAAGTAGCTCAATCTGTCATTTTTAAAGCTTCGCTTACACAAACTAGCTGTATATTTTAAAAGGGCGTAGCTGGGAATTATATATATATATTATCCATACTTTGCAGAGAAACATATTTTGTTTATAAAGGAAAAAATATTCCCTCCATCACGCATTTTCATGTTGCAGCCTTGTACACAATACAAATTTGGTAATTTGTAGACCTTGTGGAACTTTATCCAAGAAGTTGTGATTCGCTTTACTTACCAATTGTGGGATGCCAAAATTACTATTTTCAGAACTCGGCATACAAGCTGTTCAAGCCATATTCTACTACATACAAATTGCATAGACAAGCGTTTCAATTTCAGTATGTTGTGCGTATGTTTAAAGAATTCCGTGGATGTTTTCTTAACATTTTGAATTAACCTTTTAAGTTGGTCGCAGCAGGTTTAAAAGATACACAGAATCTCTCATTTGTTTCTTTTAAGTAGTATTTCTGAATGAATTGCTAATACAATTCTGTCCAAGTTTATAAAATTAAATCTCTTGCGTGGTCTAACATTCAAAAGTGGAGATTTTCGGGACATTCGGTCCTTTGATTATTGATTTTCTGTTATATTTTACATAAAATCATAATGGATGTTTGGAAAAGCTAGGGTATACTCGGTGAGTATAAACTCACAGATTTCTTGTTATAAACTCTAACTTTATATCAACATGTGCTGTAGACCCAGATTAGTCTGTACACAATAGTTAAAGGTTGATCTTTGTCTGTACCACCTGCAAAGACAGGAGCATCCTGGTTCAGTATGACACGAGACGATATGTAAATATATTCATGTACGAATACTTGTCTTTATTTTTCTGTAATTTTCTGTAATATTTTTCATTCAAAATTGCTTGAACTGCTGAATAAAGCTATACAGTCGCCGCGTTTTTGGTCACTTGTGGATGATCTAAATTACCTTATGGCCTTACGTTAATGTATGTATGTATGTAAAGTACTTGTGTAATTACTTAGGAAAGTAAAATATCTGGTTGATTTCTTCAAAACAACAACAACAAACACTAACTACAGATGGGCCACCCTTGGCCTGTACAGATTTTGGGTGACCCGGCTGCCACTTGCTTCAAACTATTGGCATATCTGACAGACTTGTTTTTTCACGCGAGCATCCGTTAATGTTCATATACTTATGGACTGTTCTATTCATTTGATATGATATTCGCGTAATTAGACCACGACAGTATTAAAATAAGAAATGACAGATCAATCTTTGATTTGCACCTAATATTGTACCGAACATTGTACATGGGAGAATAGAAGATATCTTGTGTTATGTTCTTTAAAAACCAAAGGAGAGCTTGGTCATTCATTGGAACTCTTTGAAATAAGCCACTTGTATGCCACTGATTTAACATGAAGCTAAACTAAACACAATCCAACTATTTCATGTCTGAAATTTCGGTCATCAGAAACATTCTTATATCCCTAAAACTGTATTTTGGGATATATCGGAGTCATCTTGTCAGTTTGGTCTGTCTGTCGTTCCATCTAGAGCTTTTTCTTTTCAACCCAATTGTAGTGTATTTCTGTTTTGGTATTCACAAAGTTATGGCCCTATGTTAAAAATTTACTTTCCGCATTTCCTCTGTAACTACTATATTCACTAGACTCCGTATCAAGGAGAAACTTTAGTATACACTGATTTGCCTGTTCATTAATGAAAACTGATTCATTTACGTCCTCTCGTCTTCTTTTTTTCTCTGGCGCTTTTATAAACACATTGTTTAGAACTTTTTTCTAAGTCCTTGTATATATCCATTGTATATTCAAGATATAACAAAAGTCAGAGAAATGCATTTTCAAATATTTCGACACAATCCCGCTTTTTGACACCCCTCAATAAAAAAGGTTTTCAATAAAGAAATTGTAACAAGTCATTTCTTCGATGTCCATCTTTTTTTCTATCATAAATTGTAAACTTTTTTTTTTGTGGTTTTTTTTTTTTTTTTTTTTTTTTGGAAATTTCACCACCTAGGAATTGTCCACTGCAACATCTTTAAATTTGGACTTTTCTGAAATGTTGTAGTTTAGTAATAGGTTAAGTTCTATGCTGACTAGTTGGACATGATTGGAATGTATTCAATAAAGGTATACCGTATGTTATGATTTTCTTCTAATTGAGATACATTACATGCGAAACGGAGAAAAAACGTATACAAATATATTGTCCTTTTTTCTTCATGTTTGTAGTCGATTAATCAATATTAGACATTCTTATTGAATACGGTTCTATAATCAGAATTCTATTTCTGTTTAGTTTTTTTAGGTTTGGAATCAATATGTATGATATCCCGTTGTTCATCGCCTCTAATTTATTTGAACAGTTGCAAATTCTCTACTGTCTGCCATTAAAATGACTTTATATGAGATGAATAGTAACAGTTGAAAACATAGCATTGTCGTGTGTTATATTGGCAATTAAGTTAGTTTAGTCTGCAATTATTGTCAAAATAATGATTGCTTCGCGCATTTATATTCATTTAATTGACCAGTTTTCCGTGTCTTTTACGTGACAATTAATACCTAATTCTATAATCCAACTGATTAAGTTATACAGAGAAAATGGTCACAAAAGTTTAAATCATGGAAATGAATGAAAACAGTTTTATTTTAAAAATAAAAAAATGGTGTAACCTAAATTATCTTTATTATCTTCGTATTATTCTGTTTTATTTGGTTGGATGATTGATTGAATTGTGTTTAACGCCACTTTTAACAGATTTTTTAAACTGTCAACATAAACTGGTCTAAAAGTGTTCTGATCAATAAAGTGAAATAAAGTGTTCTGATCAATAAAGTGAAATAAGGCACGTTTGTAGGGTTATTTTTTATTTATTAATTTTTTTATCATTTAGGAAAACGGCGTTTTTGCAAGTCATGCAGAAAACTGAGAATCAATACATATTGCATTATGCCTTAATTAAAGAATCAATCGAACAATCAAATAATTCATTTAGACCTGGAGGGAGTTTTTAACTCCGACAACGGCCAAAATTTATATGAAGAATTTTTGTTTTGCGACTTATACGTCGTAACTAAAACTTGTTCAAGGTTTAGGTACGACATTTAAGTCCCAAAACGACCGTTTTATATTTAGTCACATTTGACTGGTCATATTTTTCCTAAATATCGAAGTGGAACTTCCTGTTGTAGTGAGTGGGCGTGGCCAGCTGTGACAGTGAGCGGGACAAGCTAGCTATCTTTTGGGGATGGACGTGTTTTACGTTGACCTTTATGAATATTTAAAACCGAAATACAAGATTCGTTTGTTTTTTGTTGTTGTTTTTTTTAAGCTAAACCAATTCAAATTACCCAAAAATCTGATTGAATGGTTGATTAAAAGGGGTTTAATGCCACTTTTAACAGTATTTCAGTCAAATCATGGCGACTGGAGCACCTAGCAATGGATTCCTTGTATTTCTCACACAAGTACTCTCACTACATCCTTCCCTGGCCTCCAGCTGCTATCCGACTTAGGTTTACGATTTTTCACCTATTGGTGAGAGATAAATGTCGATAGGATATGTGCCGCCGCCGGGGATCGAACCTGTCAGATCTCATGATTGAAGATTAGGAGTCTGACGCGCTACCAACTGCGCTATGACGGCGGCCCAAAAATCTGAGAATGCGTTATTGTCTTCATGTTAGACCAGTCTAAAATCTCATCACCTACAATGATATCACAAAAAAATTGATAATGTGTGATTGTCGTCTGCAGCTTCTTTTATTTAAGTGTGTGTGTTGGTTTGTTTATCGTCTCTACCGCAACATTTGCTCACGTGTTCGACGCTCCCTAAAATATGGTGCAATGAATGGGTCAAAACGCGTGCATGCATGAAATATACAGATTTGCTTACAAATATTAGACGTGCACGCTTAATTATTGAGCGCTTAAGCGTATAAAATATAAGCGTACGCCGAAATTACAAGTGAACGCACAATTCGGCGTTTACTTTGTCGCGTGCGCGCTCATATTTTGAAAGTGCACTTGTTAAATAGCGCATACAATTTCAAAATATAATTGCGCACGCATAAATTAAACTAGTTTACCTGTATTATTTACGCGTTCTTTATACTCAGACGACTTGGGGGAGACTTTTGACCCATACGTTACGTACCGCTCCCTTTCTATATTTTTCAGATAGACCTCTCGAAGCAAAGAAATGGACGTTGGCAGGTCTTTCTCTGCCCCAGGTCAGGTCTACCTTTAAAAAAAAGGCCTGGCCTAAATTAAAGAGAAAGACCTGCCCACTTGCAAAGAAAGACCCGTACCCGTGGTTTTTGGATAAACGTTGTCGCGATCGTCGTGATAAAAAGGGTTAGCTTTGTTCGTCACGAAAAAAAAAAAAAAAAAGAAAGACAAAGAAATACACCCAGCGAAGATATGGAATTGTTTTTACTTTAATATATTGTTTTTCTTGATTATTGTTCTAATCTAGTTCTTAACCTCACAGTATTTGAGGTGCGTGACATTTCCAACCATTACACATGTGCGCCAAGTAAAGACTCAGATCAGCCTGTGCATCCGCACAGTCTGATCAGAGTCTTCATTCTGTGCTCTCTAGATAGATACTGACCCAAAGCATCTTTAAACAATCTGCGAATATTCTAATTGTCCTGAATGGCTGTCCGTGGTGCTCAATGTGTGCGAGTCACGCACATGCGAAATTGTTGGAAATGTCACGCACAGGCTCATTTACTGATTTTCTGTTGATGTGTCAATACCACCGTCGGTATAATAAAGTCATAAAGTCATGGTGTGATATACATAGAGTTATTAACCCATTACCAGACCGCGAAATTTTAGACTGGTCCTAATTTTAAGAAATTGCAGACGACAATTTAAAGTTTATCAAGTTTAGGACTTTATCAACTTTCTGGGAAGAAAACATTGTGGTAAATGAAGAAATTGCTTGTGACAAGCAATTTCTTCATTTTCCACAATGTTTTCAAAGCTCTTTTTCTTGGGGACGTCTAAAAGCGTCACTGAGTTGGTTAAACAAACATATATTTATCTTTCTGCGATGATCGGGAATAGAGTTGGCATTTATTTGCAAACCACCCAATTTTTTAGGTAGATGAAAAAATTGCTCCAAGTTGCAGTTGTTGAATAATATTTAAGATATATTGTCGGAGGTGTTGCATAATGTGTGTTCCCAAACAACCGAGCAAAAAGTGGTAAAAAATCTTAAATCAAGCAATCATGAGTAATGGCCTTTTTGCATTACTCTTTCCCCCAGAGTGATCTATGTATACATGAGATTTCACACTGAAACTTTTTACAGCTGTTATAGGACGGAAGCATGGAGAAAGACATTTTCTTTATACCCTTTCTCCAAAAGGGTAGGGGTTAAAAAGCTATTGGCTATTCATAGAAATAATCGTATTTTGTAATATTAGCTTTATTCGTGATGGGCTTGAAAAAAATAGAAAAAGAAAATAAAAAACTTGCAAACTAACCCAGCTACGTGTATCAACTCACTGATATAATTATTACAACTTACTTCATCAAAGTGCTGTCAGAACTGTAATCGCCCACCACTAAATGATTGAGAAATGTTGTTGTTGTCGTGACTTTTAGCGTTGAATATTTTTTTGAAAAAAAAACAACAACAAACGAATAGATATGTTTCTTTTAATTTAGCACAATGCGAGTCAGCCCTAGAAATGATTCCTTAAAGCAATATGCATTTGATGGAATAAGACTGCTATATCAGAAATTGTCAAATCAATGTCTTACCATACAATAGACAATTTATTGCTTTCAGCTGTTTGGAAGACAATATTGTTGAACAAAGATGTTTGTAAAATTCTGTGACCCAAAGTGAGTCAATATAAGGTATTATGCCCGTAATAATTGACCTTAATCTATGCCCAAAGAATCCCGTTTTTTACGCAACTCTTGAAAAAAGCTTTAAAAGACATTGTGGAAAATGAAGAAATTGCTTGTATCAAGCAATTTCTTCAATATCCACAATGCTTTCAACCCCAACATACAAATATATTTATATAAATATATGATGCTCATACTAACGGACGTTCATCTTTATCCACACAATCCCGCTTTTTTACGCATCTCTTGACAAAAGCTTTGAAAAACATTGTGGAGATGAAGAAATTGCTTGTACTTATTTGGGAGAAGAAAAAAATACAAAAATACAGAAAGAGAGAGAGAAAAGAAAATGGAGAAGAGCGAAACGGACAGCAAGAAAGAGAGAGAGCGCTCTGAGAGAGAGAGAGACAGACAGACAGACAGACATAAAGACAGACACAAGGAGAGATTGAGAGAGAGGGGGGGCGTTGTGATAAATTTGGGAGTACTAGGTTGTCCACTATAATTCAAGCCGCATTAATTTTAAGGAAAATAGAATTCGTTAAATTCTGCTTGAATTCATTTGTCAAACTAGAAGAGGAGACCCTAGTTTTAATTTAACACTAGCATGATGCACCGATTCGTTACATAATTTTCCGTCCAAGATGTTCAAAGTTCACGAACAGTTGTTGTGAGTTGTGCATATTAACCCATTCCCACTCGATCCCTCCTTTTCACGCCCCTCAACAAAAAAGCTTTGGAAAACATTGTGGAAAATGAAGAAATTGCTTGGATCAAGCAATTTCTTCATTATCCACAATGTTTTCTATCCAGAAAGATGAAAAAATTAGAATTCCATCAACTTGAAATTGTCGTCTGCATCTCCTTTCAATTTGGACCAGTCTAAAATTCCACTGTGTTGGAATGGGTTAACGTAGATCATTCAATCAAACTGTCTTTACATTTAGCTTATATCGATTTTTCCAAACTCTGGACTTCCATTTTCATTTTACTCTACATTGGACAGTTTTGAACTTATAAATTCTACTTATTCAATGTAACTTTAAAGGAATCCAGTGTTTCAAGAATTGTGGCATGCTCCGAAAAAGATATTCCAGACACAACATTCAATGAAATTAAGAGGCACTTTTATCGACAGCTATTAGAACTGCTTATTATCTTGAATGTTCAGTATTGTATGCGTCCAGTTGAGTTAAAGGAATATTTGGGAAAAAGAGTCACCGACTGAATTTCGAAAACGCGGACACTAATCGCTCCCAAAAGGTCGCGGTTAAACACGATGTGATCTTGAAAATCGTCTTGAAATATTATCTAACAATAAACACCGTAGAAATATTTCATTGGTCTCTATTTCAGTAAAGTGGCTCATTCAAATAGCTCATACGAAGCAAACTCATTGAGATCTGGTGCTTGATTTGGGTGAAGATTGATCCGTTCGATTACAAAGTCCCAGCCAATATAAGTGAATGTATTTGATCTATTTAACCGTGATCTTAGATATAATTGATATTCCGGGTTAATATCTTACATATGTACGTGTTCTGATAAAATTTACTTCTCCCAATAAAATGGTAACAATAACAAATGAATTAATAATTGATTAAAACCCGTATATGGCTATATTCGTTTGATAATTGTGACGAAAAATCCAAAATTAATAAACTAACAGAATGTGTGTATGCAATAGTTCTTGCGGATGAGTGTACACTTGGTTTCTATACCATATTTTACAAGACACCTTTCATGTTCGCTAAATAACAAATATTAGATTAGAATAAATAACCAAGAGAAAAAAGGACCTTTTCACACCGCTAAGTAAGTCTGATATAGACCTCGTAAATCGGCCTTTCCAGAAAGACCGGAGCATGTGATTCATGAAACACCTGTCACGTGAATCACGTGCCTGGTTCTTTCTGATACAGAAATACCTCGTACTCAGTCGATATTCTATACGAACACCACAAAAACTCGGTTAGATGTTTTGTGGGTAGTGCAATGATACCGTACTAAACTACGTTCAAAGGGGGAAGCTACGTCACACGATTTAACGTCTCATCCGAAAGGCGATTAGTTTATTAATCGGGTAAGCGCAAAGCTCGAACATGCGATTATAGGGTTTTAAGTCGAGTGTTCTACGACCTTGACTTATGGGACTGACAAGAATTGCCATAATGTCGATAACAGGTTATAAATGATTGAAATATTAGCTCAGGTGCTGATGACGGGCTACAATTGGAGAATTGCAGGAAGATGGAGGTCACAATTTGAACAAAAAAATGCCTACTACAACTGAACAGATCACCCTACCACATACCGCTAATGACTACGACTAAGCAAATTATTTACCCCCCCCCCCTCCCTACTACAACTATACAAATCCTTTTGCCCTTTGCCGTTGACAAGATGCAAATTCACAATCCTCCACCACTTTGCCGATTGACTAGTTATTGACGGTTAATACTATACTATACTATACTAAGCTTTCTATTCTATGCTGTGCTGTACTATTCTTTACTATGCATTTCTATCCTTTGCTTCACTCTACTACACTACGCTTCGTTATGTTATGTTAGACTAGACTAGTCTAGACTAGACTATAAATATGCTAGACTAAATATATACTGTACCCCATGCCGATTGACTACTAAACTACACTACACTATATTGTACTGCATTACACTACACGGTGCTATAATTTACTGTACACGATGTACTATATTGTACTTTACTGCACTTTACTTCACTATACTACACTGTACTATCCTATACTATCCTGTACTGTATAATTATTTAACCATTCTATACTGTACTATACTGTGCTATATTACACTGTACTGTACTGTACTGTACTGTACTGTTCTATAATAAACTGCCTGTATCGTACTGTACTGTATACTGTTCTATTCGATTATTCTATTCTATTCAAAACAATACTATGAATATGCAGTGTTGTTATATAGCACACAATATGTTTTAGTCTCTCCAAGCTACTCAGAAACATAGATATCATAAATACCGTCGCCAACTTGTTGATCATTAGTCGTTATTTGGTTAAAGGTTATTTCTAGTTCTCATCCGCTATAAACAGAGTCAGAAAGAACGGATTATCCTTAATTATTGGTTATAGGTTGATAAAAATTACCTTCCTGAGAATTAATTAGGTCTTAATTATTTTCTGATAATCTGTCACATGTTTGACGTAGACAAATTCAAATTTGCACATCGGTAAACGTAAGTCATACGCACTTCCTCAGTAGGCGACCAAATCATCGTAATATACAGCTTGAATTAAGCTGTATTTACGATAATTTGGTCACCCAGCCACGCTAGTTCGGATTGGAAAATCCCAAGTAATAAACTGATTTTGTCGGCGAAAATTACAACAAAGAGGTACAAGTACGTGCATCATTTATTTTATTTTATTACCAAACGTCAACAGGTCAGATTTTCTTAAGAGATGAAGAGAATATTTTTTGTTTTCATGGAGGTATGAACCGAAAAACCTAATCACACTGTATGAATACGCGAAGCGGATTCATACATTGTGTGATTAGGTTTTTCGGTTCATACCTCCATGAAAACAAAAAATATTCTCTTTTTTTCTTATAATTTAATAGTATCGAGAGAGAAAAAGCAAAAACTTTACACTTTTGATACCTCTTTCTATGGGACTATTTTGTGCGGAAGCTCACAAAATTGCTACGTGCTCAAAATTTTGTTCATGGAGTTATGAATAATATTTTTCGACCAATCAGAACGCCGAATTTTGATAGACGAAACTAAAGATTAAATTATATTAAAAAATACTACATATTAAATTATCATCCCTCACGAAGCGCAAAATTTACACTTTCTCCAGAAAAAAAACATGCAATTTCCAAGACAACGAAAGGGGATATCAATACAAGACCCCTTCCTTCCCACCCTAAAGCATTTGTTCATTGTCTATGAAGCTATCTTTAGTCCAAACTTATGTCATGTCTTTAATTTTAAACTTGTTAAAGTCAACAAGTTGATAGCTTAATTTGTAGTTAAAAACTTACATTCTGAGATTCATCTCGGCACTTTTCGTCACAAACCCACGGTATTACCTTAGACTCCCGAAAATACGGAAAAGTTGGTTGATAGATCGCTTGCCACACACCTTTCAACTCCGTCAAGACAGTTTGTCTGAGATATCAAACGACATAAGTTTGCCGAATAAATGGTCGGGACATAATTCAAAACAAGATCGTTGATTAGCATCCTAAAAGTTGTTAGCTGAAGATTACAGATTTAATAGAAGTTGGTTTTTTTTTTTTTTTTTTTTTTTTTTTTTTTTGTTTGTTTGTTTGTTTGTTTTTGTTTTTGTTTTTGTTGTTGTTGTTGTTGGGGTGGCGTTTTTTTTTTTTTTTTTTTAATATGGTCAGTAACATGTACCACAAAATCCAAATGGTTGGTTAGCGACCTGAACGTCGTAATCATTGCCTGAAAAAGCTATAGTTTTGACGTTTAGGTCTCCAAATCAACAGAAATGGGAAAATGTCGGAGATTAAAGTTCACGTCTCGTCTAAATTTGATTTGATTGGTCTATCGTGTTTGTTTGTTTCTTTAGTGTTGTTGTTGTTGTTGTTGTTGTACTAACATTGCGATCCGTCAATTTAGGGCAAATCTGATATAGGTTATTTTAACAAACTGACTTAGGAGAATTTTAAATCGCTTACAAATCTGTCTTTAGAGGATTATTATGTATGTGTTCGACGGTCGGCCAATCATGCTGCTTGAATCAACCCTCGACGATGGGGATAAGACCAATCAAATCATTCATTTAGATCGGAAGTGAACTTTAATCTCCAATATTTTTGCATTTTGTCTTTCATTAGGATGTGTTTGATTTGTTTACTATCTCAGCGATTGTCCCTATATCTTTTATTCCTTGGTTTACCTATTGCTACCTCTTTTCCAACCAACCATTCCTTCATTTTTGTCTATGGTAATAAGTTTATTTAGGTAAACGAGTACAGAACATGGCATAATAAAACATCAATTTTACTTTGAAAAAAAAAAAACAAAAAAACAAACAAACAAAAAAACATGTTATGTGCTCCAGTACCAGGGATAACGCAAAAAAAGGAAAGCTAAAACCTCTTATTTCCATTGTGGTCCTGTCAGGCTAAGGATAAAAGAGGTGATAAGGAAACGGGTTAATAAGGTGTTTATTAAAGGTTATGAAAATATCGAGAATATAACTTCAGGCAAGTATTTGAAATCAATTGCTTGTTATTGAATTTGTCTGTCTCTGATGTTTAATCCCCCAGGACATAAAACACAGACATTAGAATCAACCATCAGGCTTAAATCTGTGACTCGAGTGAATTATCAAAGTTAAGACCAGATGGAAAAGGGAGAAGCTAACCAATTCTCACACACTGGCGCTTTTTGACGCCCCTCAAGTAAAACAATTGGGAAAATGTCGTGTAAAATGAAGAAATTGCATATGGCAAGCAATTTCTTCATTTTACACAATGTTTTCTACACAGAAAGTTGACAAAAATCTAAAATTTAAACTTTATATTGTTGTCTTCAACTCCTTTCAATTTGGACCAGACTAAAATTATGCCGCCTGGTATTAGATTAAAGAAGAGAATGTAGAATAAGTTTGCAATAAAAGGAGTGAGATGAAAAAGAGATAAAAAAAAAGTCCTGCTAAGTAATGAACTACTGAGGGGATCGCTGGATCAGCTCGCTGACCTTCGACAAGGCAGTTCGTCTGAGGGCATTAAACGGCATCGTTTTGTAAAATATGATGCCAAGGATTGTTAGCGTGTGTTCGTGCATGCGTGCGTGCGTTATTGAGTGCGTTTGTGTGGGTGTGCGGTGTTAATGTTGTTATTGTCCGTGGCATTTCGTTCTGCATACTTGTTTGATATTTCTCGGAGGCCAGTGGGCGTGGCTAGCGAGCCGCCAATTGAACAGTTTCGTGATTCGCTAGTTTGGAGAAAACTTTTTCGTTAAGATAAACAAATATTAAACGCAATATTTCTTGGGGAAAATCGTCATTTCTTTGGTTATAGAAGTATCAAGCGATCATCTTATTAGAAATATTCAATTTACCAGATTTGCCCTACATAAATAATCTCTAATTGACAGATATGTTACTTAATTTGACCATTAAAATTGAAAAATATGTCCTTTCGCACCGTTTGAATTTCATAGCATTGTCACATTTAGGAAAATAACATAAAAAATCGGTGTTTGCGATTAATCAAAACAGAAATGCAAGATAAATTCCTTAACGGCATCACAGGCAAAAAGTTATAATTCTTTCTGCCAGGCTTTAGTTTCTGCAGAAACTTTGAGACTTAATCTGCCCAATGAGCGCATAGTGAAAACTCTAATCAGACTGTGAATATGTACACTGCGCACATGTGAAATTATAGGAAATGTTCGCATGGCTAATATATGTTCCTGCGGGTTTCTTTCAAGATGTAAGAAGAAGTCTAGATCAAATAGAAAAGATATTATTGTTTTATTGCATAGGCCGAAAGTTAATATGTAATAAACAAATACACAAACCAAACAGAAAGATAGCATGGCGAACGAGGTATACTGTTTAGATGCTTACTGCATTATAAAGTAAAATGGTTTGTGACTATTACTCTATAGAGGGCGTATAAGCCAGCCTTTTCTAGCCATTCTGTTTCTACAGGCCTGGTATTTATCTACTATAAAAAGAAAAAAATAAGCAATTAAAAAGTTAAAGATCGTCGTGGACATTTTCAATGAGCTGACTCTTCGTTTGAAAAATAAATAAAAGTGCATCATCCTGTGACGACCAAAACGCAGTATATACATCTTTATTCGAGCTTTATTTACGACATCTTGGTCGCCCGCTGATGCAGATCTTGTTAAATATAACACCCTTGCAAGGTTGAATTACATAATGATATTTTCCGTGAAGGTAATTTCATAGCCCCGATTCCTAAATATACCTATCATAACGATCTAAACTGTTTGTCCTCATGTGGTCCCAATAAAGTTCATATGCATATATTAAAGACATACACCTAATACTGGAAACAAAACTAGGATACTACTCAAATTTTTAAAAGGGTCGTTTTAGCATTTGTTTTATATGGTTTTGAAACGTTTGAATGTAAGCCGTGCTCTGAAAATATGTTACTTGTCAACTGATTGAGCTTACAAATTGTAGACTAAGAACCGTGTTTGGAACTCGGTTTGGGCAATAATTGGGGATAACATGGAATAGTAATAAATTTATCCATTTTGGAAAAATATGAAATGGTGCATAATTATATTTATAATAATGAATGTAATTATATTTTTTATGCATTTTTATAAAGCGCTTTTGTCTTACAAGAGAATACGAAACAAATAAAACATGACAAAGACAATACATCTAGAAACATTAAGAGGGGTTGGGTAACCAAGAAACACAAAAACATTCTTTGAATAAAATATCAATCGTAAAAAGGATCTATAAATATTTGGTTTAAAATTGATCAACTTTCGTTCATCTGTAAAAAATAAATAAGTCTTCAGTGCTTTCTTAAAAGAATTAGCTGTGTGTGAACATCTGGGCCCGAGATTATAAAACTCTTTTCGTACTCAATTGAAAATTTACTCAAACTTCAAGTTTAAATCATTGCTGTGTTTCTATGTCAACTGTAGATTTTGTGTTATAAATGATAATTCACTAATATAATGTTTCATTTCCTCCCTGTAGCCTTAAAATTTAAGCATAAATACATCTTTAATTTCGGATCGAATTTTGAATAATTTCTCAGTTTAGTACGAAAAAAGTTTTATAACCTCGGGTCCTGATTTCGGACGGCAGAGAATTCAACAATGATGGAGATACAGCCTTGAAACTGTGATCTCCATCACGTCCTAGTACAGCTTTTGGGTACTACAAGATATATAACGATCTACTCGGATCTAAGTTCGAGGATTGACACGTATCTTTTTTGAAAGTGACGTGATGTTCCATGGAGATTGTCCATAAAGAGCTTTAAAAGTATAAGTTTATCCATTGTAACTTTCTCAGAATTGGAGTGATATGATGGTGTCTCGGTGTTTTAGTGATGGAACAGCTGAAATATTCTGAACTATATGCAGCTGACAAGATTGGAGACTACATCTTAAAGAATATTTTTGTAATTGCTCGGTCGGCATATGTTAGTAGGTACAAGAAACAAATATTCCTGTAATATATAAATAGTAAGACACGCAAAAACACTTTCCATTAAATAAACATACATGTATTATGTTGGCAATTAGTATGAGCTAAGCATAGAGTTTTACTTACCAAGATCAATTTCGGGCATTGTAGCATATAGACAAATAAGTCTCATTTTCCCTTTAATAGAATCACCAAGCTTTAATTGGCTAGCATTGGAGGTGGTCTCTAGTTTGACGCATTTGCTGTTGTTCTTAAAACTTGTCTTCCTGGTTATATATCTGTACCGATCTGTTTTGACATAGTCAAGCGACGATGCACTGTCCAGCCACAGGAGCTTGTTAAAATTGATATCTTTATACTATATACGTTAATAATGAATGCAGCTTGCGTATGTGCACGAACGAAACTAATCAGGTATCAACTTCATAAAAAAGGTTTGGCGGCCAGACGACCCACAATCTCTGCTCCGATGAGGCACAACGCATTTAGGCATATCTCCAAAGGGGCGGGCGCTTTCATCAGGTTGATACATTCTTTGTGCGCTACTAGATTTCCGAGAAATCGTTTCTGTGCCATATCTGTATTTGCTGTTACCTTACTGTATGGATTCAGCAATGTATGGACGAGAATAAAATTCAGGGAAAATGAAACTGCATATCGTTGAAAACGTAATATTGAATGCTGCACGATACATAAGCGATGTCTCATCTTTCTACTTGGGTGTGTCCTTTGCTAATGAATGACCGCCATACTTGACAAGAGCTCTAGAATTGGCCGATCGCAATTGTCAATCAGAAAAACAATGGACCAATCGAATTATTCATCAAGCCTGGAAGTGAACTTTAGAACTCAAACTTTAGCAGATATTTATGTGAAACATTTTTGTTGGTTTAGAGTTTCACATATCCGACTTCGCGCACCACACTTTACACTTCGCACACCACACTTTACACTTCGCACACCACACTTTACACTTTGCACACAACATTTTACACTTTACACTTGGCTCTTCATAATTTCGCACATCACACTTCTTTCTTGATAGTTCCGACTTCACACTGAACATCTGACAGTTCACACTTCGTTCTTGAATCTTCAGAATACACACAGTTCAAACGTCGTATTTGATAAGGTTGAATTATGAACTGTGGATGAAGTCACCACAGGTCTCAGATTCCATACTTAACGCTTCACAGAATTTGTTGGATTTGTTAATTTATGGATAGATTGATGGATGGATCTATGGTTGGTTGGTTAGTTGGTTGGCTCGTTGGTTGGTTCGTTCGTTCATTTAAAGATATTCTATTCTTTTCTGCTGTTTGGTTGGTTGGTTGGCTGGTTATTTGGGTTGGGTTAGGTTCGGTTCGGGTTCTGCTGGTTGGTTGGTTTTTTTTGGATGGTTGGTTGGATAGTTAATAACGTTTGGTTCGTTTATTTGTACGTTTTAAGAGAAATTATATTTGAAAGCCTTTACTTATAAAGCTGTGCATTCTAGATTCCTAATTAGCGATGAGATCAGCATGGTGGAGCCCCTGATGCATTCTTGTCCTTCTTGTCGTTTTTCATTAAAATTTTGACGGAATGGTTAAGAATAAATTAATTTGCATGTATAGGTCTACCTAGTCTCGTAAAAACCGTTGTTTCCTACCATTTTCATTGTGAATTTGACCTTTGATCGCCCAATCTAATCTCTACGTATATAGATATTTATTACTTAACCAGATCATTCCGAACTCCGTACATGTTGAGTATCTACAAAGGTTGAAATATTTGTACGTTCGAGGTTATTGTAACGCCATTGGCTTTTCTATATCTAGTGCCGCCGTCATAGCACAGTTGGTAGCGCGTCAGACTCCTAATCATTAATCATGAGAGTCATTGGTTCAATCCCCCGGCGGCACATATCCTTTCCGACATTTGTCTCTCGCCAATGGGTGAATAATCGTAAACCTAAGTGGAATAGCAGCTGGAGGCTAGGAAAGGGTGTAGTGGTAGTACTGGTGTGAGAAATACCAGAAATCCATTGTTAGGTGCGCCAGCCGCGACATGACTGAAATACTGTTAAAAGTGGCGATAAACCCCATTCAATCAATCAATAAGTCTAGTATCTTGTAGGGGGTAGGAATCAACTTAAACCCTCGTCATACTGAACAAAATATTTTTCAGAATTTCAGCTGAAATCACTATTACAACTCGTTCTTTGGTCAATACATCTTTTGAAAATTAATTTCATGAACAACTCTGGTTTGAAAAGGAAACGCAGGAGGTGTAGACTAAGATCAGACTACACTAATGTGCAGTCTGATTTTGTCTACACCTCCTGCCTAAACCGAATTATTCCGGGTTCAGCATGGCAAGGGTGGTAATAACAAAAGATTCTTCTATTGTATGAAATTGTTGTTCAAATCATAGAACTTTCAGAAACACTTGTAAAACTTCAAAATGCAGAAGCTCGTATCGTTACAGGTCGAATAAGATCAGTATTCCTTGAAAATCTGTATAGAGAATGTGGTTAGGAGAAATGATCATTAAGAAGACAAAACTCAAAACTGTGTTTTATGAATAAAGTTTCCAATCTCGTTCCCACATATAATAAATACTCAATACCTCGTTTAGTTGGTAGTAAGCCTCAATACCGTTTAAGAAATATCCGAGATTTTGAAACCATGCACATACGCTTTTTGAAAAAAATCATGTATTCCTTCTGCTATTTCTTTATGGAATAAGATTTAGCAAGAAGTTCTAGAATGTCCATTTAATAGTTCTTTCAAATCTAGAGTGAAAAAAAAATCGCCAACCAGAATTTTTAAAAAAAGTTTTATTTAACAGGAAAAAGACGTTTGTCAGTTATTCGCTTAAGAAAAAGAAAAAGTTGCTGTAGCTTGAGTTGTGACTTGTTCCAAAACCACCTAAAATTAGACCCCTTTTGTCATTGTAATAACGGTATAGAACATGTATTCAAATATTTTACATATAGATTTCTTTATTCCAACAAGTAATCTAAGTTGGTAGAACATGTGGTCCCACCCTATTTCATTTGGGAAATAAGATATGTTTAAACCAACAAAACATTCGCATTCTTATTTGTATTACGTTTCTTAAATAACCACCATGCAGTTGACTCCGGTGAATCTTTGCAATAATCACATTTTTATGTACTTCAACGGTGATATATGTCAGTCATTTACAAACAAAAACCTTTAACAGCAATAACTTTACACGATGTTTGTTTGTATTTCCGTTTATTTATCGTCGCTACCGTAGCACATGCCCATATGAGCGACGCCCCCAGAAGACGGTTAGTTTTTACGGGGGTAGTGCAAGGATACATGACGAAACTACTGAGAGCCCCGCATGGTTCTTTACAGTGCTCGATTGATAGCACCGTCACACGGGGCCTCGGTTTTACGTCTCATCCGAAAGACAATTAGTTAGTGAGTTGATGTGGTCAGCAGAGGGCCCGAACCCATGATCCTGAGGTTTGAAGTCATGTGTTCTACTAACTGATCTAATCGGGCTAACTTTGATACAGATAAAGTACTCTTTGGCGATAAGTATCAATTTGACGGCAGTTTAAAGACAAACCGCTTACTCCATTGGCTACGCCCATTGACTGCGAAAGGAAGTTTCGCTTTGATTTTTAACGGTGTTATTTTGCAAAATCTATGGCCAGTAGCATGTAACAAAAAGGTAAAATGGTTGGCGACCTAAATGCCGTTACTGCAGCTTAAATAAGCTGTCGTTACGACATTTAAGTCACCAAACCAACAAAAAAAGTTAACAAACATGTCCGCCAACGTCCGAGTTGAAAGCTCAGGTCCGGGTTGAATAAATGATTTGAATGGTCGGTTGATTCCTTGATTGACACTGCGATTGGTCGATTATACATTAAACATGTCGGAGGGTTCGACT
Source organism: Fragum fragum (assembly GCA_946902895.1). Classification (NCBI taxonomy): domain Eukaryota; kingdom Metazoa; phylum Mollusca; class Bivalvia; order Cardiida; family Cardiidae; genus Fragum; species Fragum fragum. The sequence continues at coordinate 20,400,617 of OX336375.1, forward strand.
GACACCAAGTAACTGGTAACTCCTTTATAACTTTGTAAAGTATATCTTTATACACAGGAGTTATGTGATAATACTATCTTTCTTTTCACTATCTTTTACTTATCTCATGACTGTTATTTCACAATTTCTCTTTTTGGTGCTATTTCTCACTAGAAATGTTTTTCATGTTTGGGAAGGGCTGAATCTAAGTTGGTAGAACTTGTGGTCCTACTCTATTTTATTTGGGAAATAAGATATGTTTAAACCAACAAAACATGCGCATTCTTATTTGTATAATGGTTCCCCAATAACCATCCAGTTGATTCCGGTGAATCTTGGCAATTATCACATTTTTATATACTTCAACGGTGATATATGTCAGTCATTTACAAACAAAAACCTTGAAAAGCATTACATCGACGAGTATCTTTACCTACAATCCGACGGCGATAATGTGTCTCGTGATTAAAACTGATCTCCATCTACTTAAGAGATGAAGAGAATATTTTTTGTTTTCATGGAGGTATGAACCGAAAAACCTAATCACACTGTATGAATACGCGAAGCGGATTCATACATTGTGTGATTAGGTTTTTCGGTTCATACCTCCATGAAAACAAAAAACATTCTCTTCGTTTCTTATAATTTAATAGCATCGAGCGAAAAAACCAAAAGCTGTACAAATTCTGACACCTTTTTGTATGGAACTATTTTATGCGGAAGCATACAAAAACGCTGCGCGCTCAAAATTTTGTTCATGGAGGCATGAATTAAATTTTTTGACCAATCAGAACGCTCGTTTTAGATAGACGAAAACTAACAATTAAATTATATTCACATAATGCAGGTCATAAACTAAAGACTTTAGATAGAAAACACTTAGGTACTTCTAAGGGGATAAAATGTCACTTGTTTTCAAACAGAAACAATATTGGCGACTGCGTTCTTATTACCGATTCGCGTCTATCGGTCACTTATTTTATAATGTTCTCTGTTTATAGGCTATAAATCTTAAACTTTTAGCTACAACATATGAGCGTAGGCGCAAGTTGGTCCTGATCAGGTGACACATTATGGCTGTCCAATTATAGAACAAGATACAGTAGTCAGCAATGTTGTGTTTTTATAGGGTTACGTATGTAAACAAGTGACATTTTACCTTCTGTGAGGTATCCATGAAACTATTCTTGTTTTATGTGCTGCATTCGCATACAATGACGTTTTTTGACGCCAACCAAGAAAAAAGATTTTGACAATATTGTATAAACTGAACTCGGGACCGTGTTCAGGACACAAAATTAGAAAACATCCTGTATTACCTTTTAGCGAGACGGGCTAGGCAAGCCGTTTTTTTTCTATACGAAAAATTCCATTTCCTATACCGAAATGTCATATGTAACTCTATTAAGACAAAAGGTAGGTCCAGCAAGAGTACTTTCAATGCCTTGATCTGATATGGGTTTGTAATTGAACCATGGGACGATAGCGAATTCGGGTATTAGAAAGAAGGTAACTACACCATTTAGAAGTTTCACGTAGAAAGTATTAATTACAATGCGGGACACATAAATAACAGGAACACTTCAACCTAACTTGTTTCCTGTATTGCTTTTAATGAACAAAAACCGGCCTTTATTGGCCGATGTAGACGCTGATATGAAAGCACAGATTTTGTCAGTGTTTGATAGCCGTCACACACACTTAGTAAATACATAAATACTGTCGGGTTTTTTTCTATGATTGACGGATCGCTGTCCCCGCCCATTTATTTCGCTTGTCACGCCCTGTGACTCCACTAAATAGTTCAACTTCGATGTCAAATGGCGTTAACTTATTGCCCGCCTCATTTAACAATAAGGTAAAATTATGTAAAAAGAAGTAACCAGAACGGTAAATGAGAAGGGAAATACCTGTACAAATACATTTCTTTAAATATTATTTCATCGAATTCATTTAATAAAGACATTGGATAAAAGGAATATCATATTACGATTTACGATTTCAATACAACATCTTATATTTGCTTCTCTTTGCGGAGGAAAAATTTGATATTCCACTCGACCTTCGGTCTAGTAAAATATCAGAATTTACCTACGCAGCTAAAAGCTGTATCTTTATCACAACACAATATTCCCCGTGTATCTTATGGGAGTCAGTAAGACTGGCCATCGGAGTCAATGGGCGGGGCAAGCGATCCACCAGTTGTAACAAAACTGTACGTTTAAACCATTCCTACACAGTAACGCTTTTTGGCGCCCTCAAGAAAAGCATTCAGGAAAACATTGTGTAAAATGAAGAAATTGCTTGTAACAAGCAATTTCTTCATTTTAAACAACGTTTTCTCTCTAGAAAATATCTAAAATTTTATAAACTTCAAATTGTCATCTGCTACACCTGTCGATTTGGGCCAGTCTAAAATTTCGTTGTTGGGAAGTGGATTAAAGGGGTCCCTGTTCGCCTTACGAATCAAATATTGGCTTTAAAATTGAATTTAGAATAAGCATGAATTGCGGCCATAGCTCAGTTAGTAGCGCGAAGAACTCCTAGTCATGAGGTCCAGGTTTCGATCCCCAGTCTCTCCCCAAAGTCTCTTTCCGACATTGTCTGCGAACAGTGGGTGGGTAATCTTAAACGTAAGTGGTATTAGCAGCTGGAGGCTCGGAAAAGGTGCTGTGGTAGTACTGGTGTGAGAAATAACATGAATTCGTGGTTCGGTTATTCCTCCCGACGCGATATGATTGACATACTATTGAAAGTGGCGTTAAACCCCAACCACCAAATAGAATAAGTAAAGAAGTTTCCGGGTGTCTGTGTTGAATTAAACATTGGATCATAAATACCCCTTCATGCGGAGATCTAATATTTTAGATCGTTTACACGAGTAGAATAAGTTACACGATACTTGGTTACAGCAATTCAGTAGACCAGTTTGCAGTAGCTAGCCAGCGTTTCTCATAAATGATAATCTACCGTTATTTCTCGATAATCCACCTGAAAGCATTATTTCTTTTTCTTTTTTTTTTTACATTGATGTATACACGAAACGTGAAGAGGATTTGTACATAAGTGTGATTCAGTTTTTATGTTCATACCCCAACAACAACAACAAAAAAAATACTCTTCCTTTCTTATAGTATAATACCTTAGAGCAAAACAAAGCAAATTTTTTAGAAGTGTTTAGTAAAATTTTGTGGATGTACAAAATAATTTTGTTTATGGAGGTAAAAATAATAAATTTCAGCCAATCATAACGCCTGAATCTAGTTATTTGGAATTGAAAAATATTCTATTCTGAGCCTGTTTGATCGATCTTGTGTCTATATTTAAGGTCCCGGGGGTAATAAAAAAAAACATAGACAATCAAATTCAATAATAGCCAATTGATTTCAAATACAAGTCTTCAGACATTTTCTTGATATTTTCGTACCCATTTCTAAACACATTTTAAACCCTCACCTTATCAAGCCTATAATTCGTTATCCAGACAGAGTCGAAAAAACAAATAGACAAGATCGGTTATTCAGGAAAATCTATACCTAAATGACGTTATTCTACGATGTTTGGATGACGTCATACGTGTCTGATTATTGATCACCCCTGAAAAAAGGTGCGGAAACAATGAAGAAGAAAAAATACTTGTAACAAGCAATTTCTTCGTTATCTACAGTGTTTTGGCCAAAATACAGATTTTGGAAAATCAATTAAACCTTGTCGTCTGCAACGTCTTAAAAAAGACTTGTATCTCTGTCAGTTTTCAACAAATTGACTTTCTGTTGTTTTGTTCTGTTTATTCCGTCCGGGTAAGAATTCTGTGAAAAAGTACACGGAAAATCCCGGCGTATAAATGGAAGAAATGCTTATATCGTGATAAGGGTGTGATGATTATAACTCATGTTAAATTTTTGAAGCTCTATACAGTTGCTTTAGAGTGAAAACGAGTTGTCTTTGAAGTAAACGGTCGATTATTCGAAATCGCTGTAAACACGGATTGAGATTTTTATTTTTAACATGTTCTATACATTTATATTTGTCGGACTGTCAATCTAGAGGTCCCGGGTTCGATCCCCGACGGCGGCACTCATCCTTTCCGACTATTTGTCTCTCACCAATGGGTCGATAATCGTAGACCTATGTGGGATAGCAGCTGGAGGCTAGGAATGGAAGTAATGGTAGTACTGGTGTGAGAAATACCAGGATTCCATTGTTAGGTGCTCCAGCCGCCGCGATATAACTGAAAGATTGTTGAAAGCGGCGTAAAACCCCATTCAAACAAACAAACAAATACATTTATATTTATACTTATTTAGTCCTGTCCTGTATAACAATGTTAACTTTTGAAGTTACAACGTGCTTTACGAGCTCATCACTGCAAAAATGAAAGAAATAGAAAGCCCGATCCAAATTCTGAACCCCCATGATACAAGATCCGTAAATTAGATAACAGAATGGTACAAATTCCGTAAAGCTATTCGCCTTATCTGTGTAATGTTTGGTCTATTTGCAACATGTATTACTTAAAGATGCCGAATTAATGTGTTTCTTGACATATATACATGTTATTGTCAGAATCTATTAATCGTAAGACAAAGGCTTGTTTCCTGGACTAATAACTTCGGATTTCTTTGGTAGTTATTCAGAATGCACTAAATTTTCAGTTCATTGTATTTAAATCTTTTCAAGATATTTAAATATTTGAATCAAATTTCGCACGAAGAATTTCTGAAATGTATATCCCTAACATAGCTATCCTGAAAAATAATTATGAACAAGGTATGACGGGGTTTTCAGCCTCAACTTACCCTATATGGATTAGTTCTCAGGTTTGTGTAAATGGCTCAAAATATATATGGGGAGAAAAATGGAGAATCCTTTAATACTATTTAATGTGTATAATGTGAACGGTTTACAATAATTTCAGAGTAAAAAGGAAAATATGTTTTCAACTGTTTCCACCTTTAAATAGATATTCAAGATCGATTAAACTAATATTTAGTCACAATCAATGTGGGAATGGGTTAACTTCCAGAAAAATGACATTAGCGTGAACCTTCCAGCATCAGAAACTCCGTCCTTCGAAGTTAAGACAGAGTAAGTGCAATAAACTGGAACCCCCACCCACCCCCTACACAAACGCGCGCACGCGCACACACACAAATTAAAAGAGGAAAGAAACGTATTTGCATCGTGCCAGCTACCAAACATGGTTAAGTACGCATAGATTTTAAGTTACGATATTTTTGGCAGACTTACGACTAAGTATCGTCTGTCCCTGTGACGTAAATTTCCGCCTATCTTAAATCAAAGGTTACTAGAGTAAATAGTAATTCTCTCCAATTCCTCCTACAAAGTTTACAATGTTCTCTAATTACAAGTAATTAGAATCGAAAAAAGATCCTGGGGCTCCCACGATAATTACCCACCTTGATTTATTGACATCGCATGAGCACAAATTGTAGGGCAAGATGAAATGTTACGTTAGTACTGGTAAATATCAAAATGTTTTTGAATAGAACATGAAATAATAAATGTACAAGTAACAGTGAGTGCTCAAATGTCAATTTTGTCTATACAGGTATAGACAAAATAGACATTTGTTCACTCACTAGAACTTGTACAAATTATAGTGAGTGATCAAAGGTTAATTTTGTCTATACAGGTACAGATAAAATTTACTTTCGATCATTCACTATAACTTGTACATCTATCATAGCCTTTTTGTTATGAATTCAATTTGATACATTCGCATACTTTTATATGGTACACATGTAATCTCAGAGGTCTAGATAAGAGGGGGGTAACAGCAGTCTCAAATCCTTATATTGCAACGATATCCTGTGTTGTAGGTACTCGTTTGAATCGTCTCGTTGAGACGATTCAAATGAGTACCTACAACATAGGGTTAATGGCAGTATTGGTGAAATATTTGAATGATGGCCAATAATGTAAATCAATACGAAGCATAATTATGTTTGGATTATCACATGCGTTTATTTTTTAGAGCCATTAATAGTAAGGAACAAGTTAAACGCTACTCCATACAACACGACTTCAACGGAATAAACATGTAGTTGTATTTGGTTTTTAATTTTTGTTTGCTGTACATGTATGAATTTACAATCTGAATATTTTCTTACATTTTCTTAAATTTGGATCAGCATTTTAATCTTAACCAAATTAAAAAATCCTTCAATGATAGAACCTTAACCCATTACAACGGGACAAAATTCGAGACGAGTCCAAATTCAAATTCTTGAATTTGAAGACGACAATTTTTGTTGACGAAATTTTAAAAAATCCCCGCGTTTTCTTTTTTTTTTTTTTTTTCTTTTTTTTCTTTTTTTTTGTTGTTGTTGTTGTTGTTGTTTTGTTTGTTTGTTTGTTTGTTTGTCGGTTGTTGTTTTTGTTTTTACTTTTTGTTGTTGTTTTTTCTTTAAGAAAACATCGTGGATAATGAAGAAATTGCCTGCAACAAGCAATTTCTTCATTTTCAACATTTATTTCCAAAACTTTATTTTTCTTGTGGGCGTCAAAAGGCATAATTGTGTGGGGATGGGTTAAATGATAAATGGAGGAAATATTTTGTAATGAGCTAATATTATTGTCATTTACCCTTTAGATTAATCTCAAAAACGAGAAAAAATATATCATTTCACAAATTCGTAATGCATATGAATATTAGATCATGTAAAGGCCATATTATTCAATTTTAATGACCATTTTATGTCACGTACCTGTCAATTAGAAATAATTTATATAAGATCACATCAGATTCTTCATTGCTGATAAATTGAAATTTTCTAACAGGTAGTGCGTCTAATAATTCTTCTCCAACCAAAGGAAATGGCTCGTGTTTCTCCAATTACATTTCACATTCTTAATACTTGTCATCTTGAGTTTAATCCTCTATAGAAATGCGTTGAAGTCAAAAGGCTGAAAGCACTAGAGAACCAATTATGGACTAATATTAAAAACAATCCATCTCATGTCCCACACTGGTTTGAAAGGGGCATGCAGGTGGTGTAGACGAAGATCAGGCTGCACATACGTGCAGGCTGATCTTTATCTATACCTCTTACCAAAGCAGGAATATTCCGAGTTGAATTATTAACGACTAACTCGTATTTCCCAATTCGATAGAAAAGTTATATTATAATAGTAGTACTGTTGTCTTAATCATATTTTGACTACACATGTATATGTAAACATATTTACGCCAATGTTTGCAAATAACGAATTGAAATGTCATAAATTTTGCGCAAATTTGAATGGGCAGAATTCGCTCAACCCGTTACCAGAAGACAAACTGTCAGGCTGATCCAAATTCAAAAAAGTTGCGGATGAAACTTCAATGTCTTCTAAACTCCTTGACCGCGAAATTCTGGGGGCAAAATCTGTTTTTGAAGGGGTCAAAAAATAAAAAGGGGTCAAAAAAATAAAAAGGGGAAATGTTTAAATTTTCAGTGTCAACGAACCTTTCGTCGTTTCTTTTGATTGAGTAATTATAAACGTATTATACAGTTATATCGTCGGTGTGCGAGCAAATTGTCGTACATACAGCTTTCATAAAACTGTATTTACAACATTTGGCTTGCCAACTAACGATAAATATTTCACAAGTATGTAAGATTCATTGCTGAAAATGTGAAGGGTAAATTTTTTCTATTTTTGGACTTAAAATTTTCACTTAACCCATTACAACTCAATCCCTCCTTTTTACGCACCTCAAGAAAAAAGCTTATGACAACATTGTGGAAAATGAAGAAATTGCTAGTATCAAGCAATTTCTTAATTATCCACAATGTTTTCTACCCAAAATGACGAAAAAATTCAAAATTCTATGAACTTGCAATTGTTGTCTGCAGCTTCTTTCAATTTGGACCAGTCTAAAATTCAACTGTGTTGGAATGGGTTAAGGCGTCAAATGAACCCCGTGAAAAAATTCTATGGGTCAAAACAGAAAATGTTAAGTTTTTGAGGGTCAAACCCCTAACTTTGGTATCAAACACGAGCCCTGCATTGTCAATAAATGTCCACCATTTTCCAAATTCGACCGCGACAATGGCGCATTGGTAGCGCGTAGGACTCCTAGTCACGTGGTCCCGGGTTAGATCCCCGGTCGTGGCGAATATCCTTTCCGACATTTGTCTCTCTCCAAAGGATGGATAATCGTAAACCTAAGTGGGGTGAGAAGCTGGAGGCTAGGAAATGATTTAGTAGTAGTATATGTGTGAAAAATACCTGGAATCCTGTCACCGCGATATGACTGAAATGCTGTTAAAACTTGCGTTAAACCCATTCAATTAAACATTAATTTTCAAAGATTCAATAATATAAAGCAAAGCCCACAAAACCAAGCCAGAAAATTAGAATTAAGGCTGATAAAAATAGACAAAAATAGGTAAATTTTTGACGCAGAATAAAACAGGAAAATGACCTTCCCTCATTTACTGTTGATTAGCACAGGGAATGTTTACAGCAAAAAGAGGAAATACACACTCTGTATTCATTTTGATAGGAGTGTACAAATGACACGCCTATGGCAAAACAGTGTCTCCTAAGGTGTAGTAACGACATTTTGATCGCACAGCGACAGTATATTTAAGCGCCAAATAATTGGACAAAAGACCACAGGAAAAAATATTGACATCTACACATTAAATTCAAAGCTCACGATACTCATATTAAAACTCGCAAATATCAACCATTCATTTACACATTGTATCGTTCATTGAGATTGCCACTAGAAAGTAATGTAGAAAAGAAGAAATAGCTTGTTACAACCAATTTCTTCATTTCTCACATTGTTTCCTACCTCATATGGCGCCTATTTTTCAATTAAAACAATCTTTGTTCTGTCTTCTGCAACCCCTTTGAATTTGAACCAGTCTGATTCAAGCCATCGTTTAGGAAGAGTTAGCAATACGACAAAATACTTCATAATCAGACAACATGACTTTAGCAGACAAACAAGGTTGTCATTTCTCTTCCTACAATTATACACAAATTAAGAAAAAACATCAGTTTTATATTTCTGGATAAACGCGATCTAGCTTTCAGCCGTATCAGATCAAAAGACTTGCTCATAGATAGACTATAAGCCCGTGAGCAGAATTATCCATTTACGATCCCCGAAAATACAATAAGCGGTGTCACTGCTACGGCTTCTTGTATTTTCGGGGATCGTAACTGCCAGAACTACCGGTTGTATTGTCGTTGATAAGACGATATTGTAGCACATTAATAAGTTATACAGCTCAGTAGAGATGGTGGCAAAACATGCAAGCATTTTTCAAGAACCTTTTTCTATTTTCTATTAATTCAGAATTACTTTAGGCCTACGTGTGAGTATTTACGTTTATCCATCGTAGCAACCGATCGGTCCACATTAGCGACACATCAGAAAACGTGAGAGACATCTTCGCTAGCCAAGGGTTCTAACTCCACCTTGTTCCTTACGAACGTAAGGAACAAGGTGGAGTTAGAACCCTTGGCTAGCGAAGATGAGTGAGAGATAGCACGTTTAAAATCATATCACATTTAAACCCTCTCCCTTCTTCCCCCCCCCCCCCCTAAAAAGAAATTTTAAAAAATCTGTTTGGTTGAATTGAATGTTGATAAGCCCCATTTGGAAGAATGTCATGAAATATGTAAAGGATAGCACATAACTGTTCATGGAATATTACTCTGTTGTATCGTAATAAAATGAGGACCAATGCGATACTTTTTTATGGCATAACCTTTTAGATGCACGTTCAGGTAAAAACGCAAAATTAACCTACAAATTGGATAACAAATGAATAATTCATATCATAAAAACATATTTCTTAAATAGAAAATATTCATGCGAGACTATTTATGAGAATAGGGAGACACCGTATCGGTAAGGATTCGAAGTATCCTACTGAATGTTTTTAGTCTAAAACGTATTGATGCCATTAATTTTGATATGGTGATACCGTGACTCCCTTTATGTGACTAGAATTTACTGTAACGAAATGGTTTATGGACACTTGCGGACTATCGTTTTGCTCAAACGGTAAGAAATCTTTAAACACGACTATAGATAAGATCGACTTGAGCCCGGGATGATCCCCACTTCATGCCCAAATTACAGTAACTCGGGTTCATATAGACTTAAGTTTGAGCTGTACCTTTTATTGTTCCGAGTTGTTGTATATTAAGATAGACCTCTACATTTGGAAACTGGTTATAAATGGATCAATTCCTTTCTAAAGAAAAGGGTAATTATTTTTGTAATTTTTGGCAATAGTACACGTCGGTTTTAGTGTTAGTGCCATTGAAAAGAATAGTAAAACAAAGGACTGAAAGTCTCGAGAGCGGTTTTGCTGGCTTATCAGAAACCGCGCTCAATAATGCCATTATGTATCATCAATATGAGTAATTAAATCGTACAACTAAGTAGAAGGAGCAGCTGGAGGCTCGATAAGGATGTAGTGGTAGTACTGGTGTGTGAACTACCAGGAATCAATGGTTAGGAGCTCCAGCCACACCGTTATAACTGAAATACTATTAAAAGTTGCGTTAAGCCCTATTCAATCAATCATGACCCTTTACTGTTAACCGAAATTGCTATTTTGATTTAATCACAACGTTTTCCTTAACATTATTTCATCAGTGTGTGAAAATGTGTGGTTGTGTGGTAAAGGTTAAATGATAAAAGGTAATGAAATCAAAAGCCAACATTCAATTCTTTTTTCGTTGAGCATATTATTATTACAATTGAAGTACTACATGATTTAGTCGAATTTGAGGTAAAGGATGTTTTATTCGATGGAGTTAAATAGGCGCTTGAATCGCGACTATGACAGGGTTGTACCTAGTTACATATACTGTGTATACGGGGTGTAAATTTGCTCGGCCCTGCCAGGTCAAAATTCAAACATGTAGTCGCTTACTCCACAAACCACTGACCTAGATTCTACCTTTAAACGCGAGGAAATTATTACTCTCATTTTGACAATTCATTAGACAATTTACTATGGATATATTAAGTCAAAATTTTGAACCATTTTCCTGGATATTCATGACTAAAAGGAGGCTGTTGGCATTCAGCAAGTAGGTTTTTTTCTTCATCAGCGATGAAACACATATATTTTCACTTCAGGTTTATGAGCATGCGTTGAAATGAGCGGAAATGTGAGAAAACTTGTTTCCGGTTGATCGATTTGAAATACCGGTTTTTCCCTAAAAAAACGCTAAAAATATACGAGTTTTAAGAATGTGTTTGTGAGCTGCTAAATTATTATGTTTTGGAAAACCTTATCGAAAGATGAGAAATATTGATTCACAAGTTCAACTTTAAACAAAAAATATGTTTACTCTTTCCACGCAGTTAATTTTTCAAAATTCAAAAGTTGTTGTTTGAAAAGAAAAAGCAACTAACATTTCCCTTTCTAAGAAAGATTCTTATTAGCTACCGTCTTTTCGATAATATTACATTTACAATTGAAATACATATATGCCATCTCTATCATTTTGAGTAAGCTCCAAGACATGTATCTAACATTAGAAAGTCCTTAAAAGATAATGGAAAATAGGGTAATACATTGTTGATAGGAAGGATGGGAACCTTATATATTCTCTTTATATGAAGAAGGGTAGGGGTAATTCTGGAAGGCATAATTGAAACATTTTGTTCTGAAAGGTTCCCAAGAATTTATATTTTCATGCTTTGAACCCCCGTCCCCCATTTAAAGCTTTCCCTGCGTGCCTGGATTGTCAGCTATTAAAGTCAAATTATTTGGTATATAAACGTCAATTCCGGACCTATAAATTAAGATAAGAATATTGTTACTTTTTATCGTGTAACACATGATCAACACGCATCCATGAAAGTGTAGGCAGTTTCAATTACTCCAAAATTGCCAGTTTGCCTGGATGTATTAAGTTTTGGTCGAAATAATTTTCTATTACATCTTTTTTCCCTTTATTTAACACAGATGCATAATTTTTACGCTCTAAAAATTAGGATAAGGTTTCTTTGGTTAAAATATGCACTTTTAAGAACGGGTTTTCCTGACCTTTCACAATGTTAATGTGAGGTATTGTATGTTTATCTTTTCTATCTCTATATTGAATTATTTAATCATGGTGTGAGTAAATTTTACCCATTATTTCAAATAGTAATTTTGGCTATTTTATGCCAATTTTGCTGGAAAAAGGTTGAATTTTCAACAACAACAAAAAGACTGTATTTCTTTATGGTTCTGGGTTTGGTTTTTTTTTTGTTTTTTTTTTGGTATATTTTCTCATATGGATAATCTGAACATTGTATTTATTTCATATAAAAATCGCAACAAATGGTTAATTGTGTTATACCTTATCAACTCGTGGTAATGCGAACAATTATAACAATCGCTCCATAACGTAGAACTAAGCGTCATAAAGGATTTGCATGAGTTCGCATCAACTGCAATACTTTTCTGAAATTCAGAACTGTAAGCGGTCCATTTTTATGCAGAAATAACTATGTGCATGATATTCTCCTATTTAAGAAGACCGTGACATTCAAGCTCTGGTCGATTAGTGTTGGTGTTTCATGAAAACTAAATTAACTGATGTCGATTATTGAATTATAAGTTTAGATCTACCAAATCAGTTCCGATGGTTTGCGATGTTTTACTTTAGCGCTATGGCATACACGGCATACACATATATCGCCGTCGTGGTACCAAATCATATTCGAAATCATTGAAATCTGTTGATCTGTTGATCCGAAGTTAAAATGACATCTTACAAAATCAGAGCCGGTTTTGTTTGTTTGTGTGTTTGTTTTTCAAATATCATACTTCAAGTGATGTCAAAATAAAAAGTTTATGGTCGTTCCAATAATGATGTAGGGGAGACCGGGTTTACATGAACCACTTTTTGATAAATCTTAACAAGGGCTGTCTTAGTTATACATTGTCTGTATTAAGTCTGCTATAATGCCGATCGTGTCAACCATCAACATCTCGCGCACAATTCTAAGGGTTTGACAGATATTTTATACAACCTGAATTTTCAATAGTGCTTTTAAATACAACTAGTCAACGGTTCATTTTATCCCGAGGACGGGGGAGGTTGAATCAGTACACGGGGAAGATTGAATCAGTCATTTAAGATACTGAAGTGATGATTAAGTTCGAATTGTCATTCGTCCAAATTTGAAGATGTGAGTTTTCCTCGTTGATAATATGATTTTTTCGTCAAAGAGGGAACAGTTTTCTAAAGTGAACGTGCTTAGTCATACCAGAGTGATTGAAATATCTCGAAAGTTTAGCACCACGACGTCGCAGGGAATACACCGAGTATTTGACAATACCTCGGATGTGCCCCCCCCCCCCGAAAAAAAACTGGAATCAAAACGAATCAAGTGAAAATAAGGATTAATGTTTTTCAGGATAAATCTATAACAAGAACAACGATCTTTTTTATTCAATTAATTCTGAAAAGCGAAGTTGGCTTTAAATGGCTTTAGTACATATAATGAAATACTAGTGCTCGTCGAAATGGTCTACTGATTGTTTGTACCAATAAATACCAACCAGCCGATTCTTGAACATGACCTTAGTGATTGCCGATGTCTGTAACTTTGACCTTGGATGACGATGTTGACTTTTTACTAACAAAAAGGCATTTCTACAGCTAATACGCATATGAAATATGAGGGTCACATCACTAACCGTTCAGGGTTATGATCAATGTTAAAGATTTAATATTGAATAAATATTCTCTAGGTAGATGACCCTGACCTATACAGACGACATTGAACACAATATCCATAGAAATTTCTTGCCACAAGCAATCCACGTGAGAAAAATGAATGTTCTGTGGCAAATCATCAAGAGTTACGAACCATGTTTTTTTTTTTTTTTTTTTTTTTTTTACTAAACCTGACCTTGAAATATGATACTGACAGATGTCTTTGACTTAAACAAAAGATTTGTCCCTTGAGAATCAAGTCACTTACCGTTCAAAAGTTTGACTATTTTTATTTGCTTAGAAGCTGGCTGTTAAGCAGACAAGCGGACAGGGTAAAATCAATTTATCGGATGTCTATTGGTGCATAATAATTTGATAGGTATTCCGCAATTGTAATGTTGTCTAAACTCCTTTCTATTTTGACCACCCTCAAATTTTGTCGTTTGCAATTAGTTAATTGGTTATTAGCTATTTCAGATTAGCAATGGCTAAGTGATCCGCCTACTGGGTAGATTAAACCAATACCCTTTACAAGTTGTTCGATTTACCCATCAAGGTCACGAACTTGTCACAAGTGAAGAAACCATCTTACAACATCAATAAAGGAATGCAACATTACACTCTAAAGTGATCATATATGTAATCTATAAAGGTAATCAGTGAGTGTCGCTTTGCATGGTAGTGAGAAGACGAATGTATAATTGTGCAAAAACAACTTATCACCTCGAAATCACGTTATTTGGGCATTAACACTGCTAGCTTGAACAAAAACTCAACTCTAGAAATTTGTACCGACAAGCATTTGAACTTTCTCGTCGCGAATACTAACACCGATTTTGTCAAAACGAAAGTCATGCGAGAGTTAATCGAAGTGGTTCTTTTAACCCGTGGCTCATTAAACCCCGGTTTTCCCTATACCTGTAGGATGGTTTTCGGACTCGTTTATAAGGATAAGTCCTTTTTTAGCCCTCCGTCTTACTGTCTTCATTTGGTCATAATCGGGAATGGGTCTCATGCCTCGTACATTGTCATGATTGTGGTGTGGTGACTGATTGTTTCCAAAAAATTGGTTATGGCACTAACACTACTAATTACACTAGTAGATACTTTTACAGTTAGTACTCATACAACTTGGTACCTTGCCAGTATTTATCAAGTCTCATCTTAAGGAATTCACTGTGTCAGCATCAACGACTTGTTGTTGTAGGCTGTTCCAGTTGTTGATTACACAGTGGGAAAATTGATTCAAAGTAAAAGAAGATACACATCTTGGCTTGTCTTGCTGAAGTTGATTTGCCTCATCACATTGTGCAAAGATCTTTGTGTCGTCCGCAAATATCCAACTACTACTTTAAACATTATCCGGGTATCGTTTACGTAAATGATAAATAATATGGGCCCAAGGACATTGCCCTGGGGTACACCACTTACGACTGCTTTCCAAGCAGATGAACTTCCTTTAACGGAGACACTTTGACGACGGTCTGATAAGAAACTCGAGATCCAGGATAAAACTCTTCCTTTAATACCGTAAGGGGAAACTTTCTTCAGTAAACGTTGGCGAATGCTTTCGCTAGGTCGAGGTAAATTGTGTCCCAACTTTTATGCTGTTCTACATACTCTAACCATCTTTCAATTACATTGAGTAACTGTAGTGAGCAAGATCTACCACTCCGAAAACCGTACTGTTTATCCGAAAGCAAATTGTTCACATTCAAATGTTGTAATAATGACTTACGGACTATTTTTTCCAGAGTTTTACATACGATAGAAGTTAAACTAACTGGTCGATAGTTACTTGGCTATGATTTGTCCCCTTTCTTAAAAATTGGAGTAATTCTTGCTTCTTTCCAAGCCGACGGTATTGTTCCTGATGTAAGAGACTTATTAAAGATCAAGGTTAGAGGCTCCACAAATATCTCTGCCATTGTTTTGAGTAAGAACGGATGTACATCATCCGGACCCATAGATTTACTTGCGTCAAGTTCTTGTAACAATTTGATCACTTCAGATTCAGTCACTTCAATATCATTTAGATTACTACTTGTGTGCTTATCCTCCAGATCTGGTAAAGTGTCAAGATTCTCCTTTGTGAAAACAGTAGTAAAAAAGTCATTAAGGAGTTCCGCTTTCTCACGATTTGTATTGGTAGAAGACCCATCCTCCTTTTTTAAATTGAATGCTCCAAACCTTGATTTGTTCTTATTCTTGACATAACGCCAAAACTGCTTAGGATCACTTTTCACTTTGTACGAAATATTTTTCTAATAACTCTTTTTTGATGACTTGACATAATTATTGGTAATGTTTCTGACTCTTTTGTAATTATCAAAATCCTCTGAACGTCTAGTGGCCAAATATTTGTTCCAAGCATGTTGTTTTCGCTTAATGTGTAGCAAAGTTTCATGAGTCATCCACAGTGGCTTGGGCATGCAACCCTTTTTCGGTTTACTTTTAGGAATACTCTTTGAAACACAATTTTGGTATTTTTGTGAGAATGAAGTCCACATTTCTTCGACGCTATTACAAAGTTCGAGAGTATTTGACCAGTCTACACTACTCCATTCCTTGCAAAACTCTTCTGTACCACACTTCCTGTATAGAAACTGCTCTTTTCCACTGTGACTTCTTCCATAATCACAAATTAAGTCAAATACTAATGTAACATGATCACTAAGTCTTAAAGACGGTAAATTAGTAATATTCCCGATATTTTCTTCATCTTTTGTAATGATAAGGTCAAGTGTATTACGAGTCTGTTCATTTCTACATCTTGTAAAGTGACTAACGTGTTGGAACAAGAAATTATCTTTCAAGCACTCAAGAAATTTATATTCTGGATGAGTCTCATTATGAAAAGTTGACTGATCATCCCAATTTATGTCTCTATAGTTAAAGTCACCAGTTAACAAAACATCATTATTTAGCTCTGATACCACATTTATAACACGATTAATAGAATCACAAGCCCCCATATCTGTAGGGCTCCTGTATATGCATCCCAGAATGATTGTTTTACCATCGATGTTCCAATTACACCAAGAAGCATCATTATATACTGAATTTAAATCTTGATTTGGTGAAATATTATGTGAATCTTTGGCATATATTTTAACTCCACGGCCAGCATCACTGTTATGTTCTAGCAATCGTATTATAGCTACATCTATTTATGGTAACATTACGTATGGTCCCTGTTATTTTAATTAATACCATGTCCGGTCCTGGATAGTCTGAGTTTGTTAATAAAGCAGTGAACACCATCTTGTGTCTTTATATATTTACTCCGAATTCTACCCATAGGATATAACATCTGGCGACGAGGATTAAAAAGGATGAACTCATTGCGTTATAAAGTGGATGGATAACGAATCTTTATACATATAGTGATGGCGCTTAGTAATTTACCAAACTTTCCGTCATTTGAGGTGGACACGGATAAGTCCAACTGTGGAACAAGGTGGGAAAAATGGGTTTCCAGGCTAGAAAACTTATTTGTCGGACTAAACATTACAGAGGAGGCACAAATGAGAGCTCTACTTCTGCACTATGCTGGAGAAAAGGTGTTCGATATTTACGAGGCAGAAAAAGGGGATGACGACGGCACAACGTATGATGGGACTAAAGGCGTCCTAGATGCATATTTCTCGCCTCAAAAGAACGTTCAAATGGAAATTTATACGTTCAGGTGCCACAAACAACAAGAATATCAATCTTTGGATGAATTTGTCATGGAACTGAGGACATTGGCCAAAAACTGTGAATTCGAAAATGTAGATAAGGAAATCTTACAACAAGTTATTCAAAACTGTCGCTCGAATCAATTACGGAGAAGGGCATTAAGGGAGCCTGATAAAGGATTACAAGACATCTTGACTATGGGAAGAATGTTAGAATTATCGGAGAAACAGGCTTCTGAAATGGAGTTAGAAAGGAATAACGTTAACTCTGTTAATCGAGGTAAGGGAAATTTTCGTACGAGGTCCCCGAAATATCAGACGACATCGAATTCCAAAAAAGGACAACGGACAACGCCTAAACCTAGGTCACGTGATGATGCCACAAGCCTATGTAGGAATTGTGGGTATGAATTCCCGCATGTAACAACGCCCTGTCCGGCTAAAGGGAAGACCTGCAATCTATGTAAAAAGTTGAATCATTTTGCTCGCTGCTGCAGGAGTCGTGGGAAAAAGGTAAATGAGGTGACAGACTCAGAACTACAGTCAGGTTCAGAAGATGAGTTCAATTATAATATAACGGTCAAGAGTGTTGGTAACTCAAAGTCACCCAAAATTGAAATTAAACTGAACGGTTCACAGATTAAAGCAACCATAGACACAGGATCAAGTGTAAACATAATTGACGAAGAAACCTTTGTTGCTATAGATAAGCCAAAGCTACAAACTAGACGCTTACCCAGACTGATTCCATATGGTGGTGGCCGAAATCTCAAAGTTCTTGGAAGTTGTGAACTAACGATAGAGAAAAATGACAAAATAATGGTGGACAAATTCTTTCTGGTAAAGGGAAATTATGGTACTTTGTTAGGTTACGAGACAGCCAGTGCTCTCGGAGTTGTGAAAATCGTTCAACCCATCAATACATCAGACTCTATCGAAGCAAAATACCCCGGAATATACAAAGGAATTGGAAAACTTAAGGGGCAAACAGTGACGTTGCACATCAATAAGGAAATTAAACCGGTTGCTCAGAAAAATCGCAGGACTCCTTTTCACATGAGGGGTAAAGTTGAGAAGGAAATTAAAAAGCTCTTGGATGACGACATAATTGAAGAAGTACATAATCAATCGACGCCATGGGTCTCTGCCATTGTGACCCCGCCGAAGAAAAATGGAGATGTTCGTATTTGTATCGATATGCGCGAGGCTAACAAGGCTATCGAAAGGGAAAGACATCCTATGCCGACGATCGACGATCTAATTCATGACCTAAATGGAGCTACGGTCTTCAGTAAGCTCGACCTTGCATCGGGATATAATCAATTGGTCTTAGACGAGGAATCAAGACCAATTACTACATTCACTACGCATCTCGGATTATTCAGATATAAACGTCTAAATTTTGGAACAAATTCAGCGTCAGAGGTTTTCCAGAAAACAATTAGTTCGGTAATACAAGGCATAAACGGTTCGAAGAATATCTCAGATGACATTCTTGTGTATGGGAAATCGAAAAAAGAACATGATATTGCTCTTGATAGGGTATTCAAGGCATTACACGACAGTGGTCTAACATTAAATAAAAAGAAGTGTGAATTCAACAAACCTAACGTAACGTTCTTTGGAGTGGTCTTCGGAGGTTCCGGAATATCTCCTGATCCGCTAAAGGTAGAGGCAATTAGAAAAATGGAACCCCCAATGAACGTGTCGGAACTACGTAGTTTTTTGGGCATGACGGCTTACTGCTCAAGGTTCATAAAGGATTACGCTTCTGTCACGGAACCATTAAGGAAACTAACGCGGAAAGACGTCGGATGGACGTGGAAAGAAAACCAACAAAATGCATTCGATAAACTGAAAAATGAACTCTCGAGTGAAACTGTCATCACATATTATGATCCAAATCGAAATATTGAAGTTATCACAGATGCTTCACCAGTAGGGTTGTCAGGAATTTTGACCCAAGAAGGTAAAGTCGTAGCTTACGCTAGTCGCGCGTTGACACAAACTGAAACGAGATATAGTCAAACTGAAAGAGAGGCACTTGCAATCGTATGGACCTGTGAACATTTCAGTATGTACTTAAAGGGTGCGCCATGCTTTACAGTTGTCACTGACCATAAGCCACTGACGACAATTTGGACAAAGAAACAACCGCCGTTACGTATTGAACGTTGGGGATTACGTTTACAACCGTTCAAGTTGAAAATAGAATATAGACCGGGAAGAGACAATCCATCAGATTATATTTCCCGTCACCCTTTGAAAACTGACCAGGATGCTAGAAATCTTGCCGAGGAATACGTAGCATTTGTATGTGAGGAATCCGTTCCAAATGCTATGACAATGGATGAAATAAAAAGTGCGTCAATCAATGACCAAACAATACGAAAGGCAATCGAATACACTAAAAGTGGAAAATGGCATGAACTGAAAACGCTAGGGTTCAATGAGGAAATAGACATTGAAGATCTACTTTCTTTACGAAATGTCAAAGACGAACTTACTATTCATTGTGACTCGGTTCTTCTGAAGAACGACAAAATCGTTATGCCGAAATCGCTACGAGCAAAAGCAATCAAATTAGGCCACGAAGGACACCAAGGATTGTCCCGAACAAAAAGTTTTATACGCTCAAAGGTCTGGTTTCCTAATCTAAACGCAGAAATAGAAAAGGCGATTCAAGGATGTATCGCATGCCAGGCGAATACCAAGGAAACGAATCCAAGAGAGCCACTCAGAATGTCAGAAATGCCGTCTGGTCCTTGGCAAAACCTAAGTGCTGATTTCTGTGGTCCATTGGATACAGGGGAATATCTTTTGGTGATTATTGATGAATATTCGCGATATCCAGTAGTGGAAATAGTGAAATCAGTGTCAGCAAATTCTATCATTCCGGTAATTGATAAGGTTTTATCAATGTTCGGCGTGCCGGTAGTGATTAAAACGGATAATGGTAGTCCGTTTAATAGCCATCAGTTTAGAAAGTATGCTAAGAATATGGGTTTTGTGCATAGGAAAATTACACCGTTATGGCCAAGAGCAAATGCTCAGGCAGAATCGTTTAATAAGCCTTTAATGAAAAGTGTAAGATCTGCTAAATTAGAAGGGAAATATTGGAAAGAAGAATTGTTTAAATTTCTCAGGCAATACAGAGCAACACCTCATACTGTAACAGGTTACTCTCCTTTTCGTTTGTTGTTTCAGCGTGAGGCAAAAACTCGTTTGCCTGATGCAGTTGTAACCAACGAAAATAGGGTTGTTGATGAAAATGCAAGGCAAAATGATGAAAAGAGTAAATCGTACAGCAAATCGTACCAAGATAACAAAAATCGAGCAGTCGAAAAACAAATTGATATTGGAGACAAGGTTTTACTCTGTACTGGCGATAAATCAAAAATGAAAACAAATTACAAACCTATTCCATACACGGTCGTAAAGAAAAAGGGTCCAATGCTTACGGTTGAAAATAATGGTCATATGGTTACTAGAATTCGTCTTACATGAAAAGGATATCTGATAATCTCTTAGGTTCGAAACAGTTCATAGTAGAGGAGAATGACTTAAATGACTTGGTGGAAGATAATTGGTCAGATAAGAATTCAAACATTGTGAATGATAAAAACCCGGTTCAGATACAAGAAAGACCAAGGCGTGATCGACGTGCGCCAAATTACCTGGACGATTATGTGTGGAAAGGGAAACGTTAAAAGACAGACTTTAAATATTTAAGTGTAGAAATAGAGAATGAAAACAACTTTCACATTTTGGTTTCAAAAAGTTTCATGAAATGATTGGGTAAAGAGCTAACTCTCACTTTGACTCATTTCATTTATATTCTACAGTACGTTCATTTGACTGTTCTGAAATTTGGAACATTTTCAAAAATAATGAGTAAATGGATGGAAAGAATGAAATTATACGATATATTTAACAATTATTAATCATGTATACTCGTAACATATTGTTAAGAAAAAATAAGGTGTTTGTTTCATTGCGAAAGAAATATTATATATTTAAGAGGTACAGTTGTTAATGGTCCGGTAAGAAGAAATTGCTGTATATAGCTGATAACCGAAACCGTTGGTTTTACTCACGATTGGAATGTGTTTATCAAATTAATGGGTCATTCATGAGATCATATTCGCATTGTCTGCAAATAGTTGGGACGTGCTCGGATTTTACAACACAGTTCAAAAAGTCTGTTCCACATATTAAATAAGAAGATGCTGGTAAAAAGTATGTTTACCGTCATTTTCAACGTTCATGTAACTGTCTAAAATTTAGTTAAAATTTAATCTAACTTGGGGATGGATGTTATGTTCTAGCAATCGTATTATAGCTACATCTATTTATGGTAACATTACGTATGGTCCCTGTTATTTTAATTAATACCATGTCCGGTCCTGGATAGTCTGAGTTTGTTAATAAAGCAGTGAACACCATCTTGTGTCTTTATATATTTACTCCGAATTCTACCCATAGGATATAACAATCACTACTTGGAAAAACATTGTAACCGTTTATATTATAAACCATTGAAGAGCATGATATACCATCTGGGTTGAATTTGGGTAAGACTTCTGAGACAAATATAAAATCAGCATCATGGTCAAAAGCAAGAACTTGCGACTCATTTAATTTGTTTTGTAGCTGGTCAGCATTTGTATAGATACATTTAACTTTTTTTAATGCTGCATCCAGTATATTTTCACTTTCAGTATCATCCACAATAAAACTATTCCCTTCTCCTATATTGTTATTATAAATAATGGTTTTGTCAGATTCAAAACTATCATTTTTGTAGCTAGAATAAAAAGTATCTGTGTCATCACTATCCGCACTATCTAGATTTGGGCTATTTAATGTATAATAAGTACTTTGACTAGAAAATAAATGTAGACTATTTACCTCCTGACTGTCAATCACATTGATTATAGCTCGATCATTTAAGGAGTCATTAATGTTATTTAGCACAAAACTGTTTGTAGCATTACTTCCTGATACACAACTGACATTCCTTAAAGGAACATATTTTCTAAAAATATTGTCAGAGAAACCCTGAACTGGAATGTTATCAAACGGTGAACATGGTCCAACTTGAACAACTGGAACTGTAACACTATGCACAATGTGTTGATTGCCTACTTCTTGTAGACACTGGTTACCTTCGAAAAGTCCCTCCCGATCCCTGATGTGACCTGGGCGGAAGTAGATGTAGTGACTTGCGTCAACTTCCTGTGATTATCCGAACTGGCAATGTTTTGTCTTTCAATTATTTCTCCTCTAAATATAACTAACTGATTGTTGTTTTATTCTTGTTTGCGTCTTTCGAGTTCTTTTCG
The DNA here is from genome assembly GCA_946902895.1 of Fragum fragum. Taxonomy (NCBI): domain Eukaryota; kingdom Metazoa; phylum Mollusca; class Bivalvia; order Cardiida; family Cardiidae; genus Fragum; species Fragum fragum. The sequence continues at coordinate 20,423,325 of OX336375.1, forward strand.
CAAGTTCATACTCTTAATCCTCTCTTCTTTTGTTTGATCCGGGGTAACAAACACTTTACTCCACTTATGAGCATAGTCATCACCCTGTTTGGTTCTTAGGTACTTAGTACCACCCAGAACTCTGTGTTTATCGGACACAGAGGTTAACTGACTCTTCATCAGCCTATCCTTACCAGGAGAAGGTCTGCCTAACCTAATAAAGTCAACAATTTTGACATCACCACACTTCAAGACATCAAACACCTACCCTAGCGATAACATATCACCCTTTTTTTATTAGCACTGTCTGCATGTGGCTGTGGAATGTAATGCACTATCAAATTACTCTCTCCTTATAATCCGCAATCGCCTTTTCCACTTTCTTCTCAACAACATTTTGTAATGACTTATTAAGATTTGAACATTTTCCTCTCAAATTTTTAGTCTATATTGTGTATTTATGGCCTTGGCCAATTCTGTCAATTTGGGCAATACTCGTGAGCAACCATCACAATTAAAAGGCAAGTTCTTCACGTTAGGTTCACTTCTCAGGGCATCATACATTTTACTTGATATGTGACTACACTCTAAGCAAAACCAATGGTTACAAATACTGCAGTTCATGCTCTTGGAATTTTTGCCCTTGAAGAGGATTTCACATTGGGCACATGATTTGTTGTTCGCAAGGGAAGACATGGTGCTCCAAAGATATACTTCATATAAGATGGATGGGGCAATAACCAGTCACATGGTTTCGTATTTCACACATTCAATATTTGAGACATGTCCTTTCTGTGGAAACTATGGTCCCGATCGGAAATATTATGAGTCTAAAACTTCAAATGACTCGCCAGCCTGTCCTAATCTGCCTATACAACATATGTGAGCAGCCTAGATGGGACATGTGTTCCAGTCTAAAACTACTCTAACTAGATTCCAGACTACAAATAATTACCGAAACTGATTAAAACCGGCGAAATGGAAATGTCGAAAGAAGAATTAATTTTGCGGTTATTTGAAATAAAAGCCGTCAAATTTGGTGACTTTAAGCTTAAAAGTGGTTTACAATCACCAGCATACTTTGATCTCCGCGTGATTGTCTCTTATCCAGATCTTTTGGTATTTTTCTTTCTCCTAAGTTTAATTTAATCGTTGGTTTTCGCGTCCCAACAAACTTTGGTTAGGGAAAAGTCTAAATCGAGGTTTTTACTCCGATTGAAGTATATGACAAACTCAGTCTAAATCTTTTCTCCTGGCAAATGTATATTCCACATTTAACAGGAAAATTAACAGGCTAAATATGACTTTTAACCTGCCAGTGCTCTCAACAACTTTTTTTCAATAAATAGCGATATTAAAAAACGTAGGAAAATAAGATCCTGAACTAAATTAATCGGAGATTAGACAAAAGGTCCTGAATTCATCACCCATACCTTTTTCAGACACAATATAGTGGGTTTGGTAATCAAAAGTATGTAGATTCCCCTCAAAATTTGATAAAATATCCTCTGTAAAACTGAAGCCACAAGCAGATTACAGACCACCAATATACATAGAGTGTTTCAATTGTAACCAGCTTTCTATCCCAGTCACCACTCCAATATCTTTAGAAGTCACTTAATTGAGTGCATACAGTCCAATCTCTGTCAGAGGCCCGATTTGGAAGCCTTGTCTTTGTGGCAGGTACAGAATGGAGCACTTCTGTTTGCATTTAAAAAAGTTTATGACTCAAGAAATTCTATTTCATCAAATGAAGAAACGTCAAAGTTACCTGATTGATATTGCTAGTTTCAGACAGTTTTCCCCCTTTTAAATGAGGTAGCACATGTTGTCTCTAAACATTGAAATGAAACAAGGAAATTCCTGTCATCACCTTAATTTACGTAAGTGATATTCATTTAGTTTGTACTCAAATACCTATGATGAGATCTGAGACAGTTTGAGAAAAATCCATCCTTGATTTTGTTGTACCCTTTTGGCTTCCACAAAAGTCAGTTGAAATGAATCATTTCTCTCATTCTGCAAATCAGAAATTTATCCAAATTGTAAAAGATTTGAAAACAACATTTACCAAATGTTATTATGTGTCCACTCAAAATGAAAATACCTTAGGAGAGCAAGCACTGAGGTAAAAGGATAAATTATTGCAAGAATCAATCTCTTCTTTTACCGCAAATTGTTTTTTCTAGTTCAATTCAAAGAGACATACAAACTAGGGACTATAAGTAAAGAGTTGAAAAGAATGTATAGCATACTTTTTCTATCTATTTTTTCAATCTACTTTTTTTGGGGGAGTATGGTCGTTTTGGGGGGGGGGTGAACACAATCCCTAATTTTGTGCAAACTTCCTGAAATTCAAACTAGTATTTTAAAAATTCATGAAATTGGTCCTTAATGAGAGCACTGGTGCGCCTGTAATCACCAAAATATTTCGCATTCATGATTAAATATTAATTGACCTGACATGCAATTTACTGGAAATTCACCAGTTTAAAATTCTTGGTTAAAATGTTTATGAAATACATGTATATTATATTCTCTCTTTTACTTCACAAAGTAATTGTTTGAACCTTTGCACATGTGTTTAACCCTTGTCATGCTGAACCCGGAATATTCCGGTTTTGGCAGGAGGTGTAGACTAAGATCAGACTGCACTTATGTGCAGGCTGATCTTAGTCTATACCTCCTGCTTGTTCTTTTCCTGCCATATTTGTGTTTGAAGTCGATTTCTAAACGAAATGTTGATTTTTTTAACAACAAGTTCTATCAGTGATTTCAGCTCTTTGATTTGACCGTAATTCAGTACGGTGATTTATACAGCATGACAAGGGTTAATGTCATGATTGAATTTTTAGTTTAAGCCATATCTTCCCTCCGAGGAAGGAAAAACGGTTTAAACAATATATCGCTTATTTGGTCACTAAAGCAAACCAGGGCCTTCTTGGTATCAATATACAAAAGGAGGGTATGAGTGGTGTTCTCTAGAAATAGTATTTTGTGTTTTACTTATCATTTTCAACTCATGTTGAGATCAATATGAATGCACTTATTCTAAGCTGGAAATGTTTGCTTATCTTCAGCATTGACTGTTATATGCATAAGTACTGAAGCTTTACAAATGATTATGTGAACCCTCGTGATTGAGTGGTTATTTCAGGGATGTGGAATTCCCATGCCCAACTTGTCCAACCTGGGCTATTCTTCCTGTGGACAAGTAAATTCTTTTAGGTTACTTGTCCATGGACAAGTAAATATCAGGGCAAATCTTGGAATAGTACCTAATAGTCCTAATAGATATTAGATATGGATTAGCATAATATTTGTATGTAAGGGTAAAAAACATTGTTTTACAGAAGAAAATGTTGAGTTCAGCATTTTCTTCTGTAAAAACAATGTTTTTCCAAAATTTATCTATTCTCTTATTTTTGGACAAGTCCATTCTGAAGTTGACAAAACCCGTATTTCCACACCCCTGGTTATTTGAATGACTAGCGAAAGTTAAAACTCCATCACTGACATCATAACTTTATATAAACAAACCTTAACCCTTGTCCTACTGAATAATTTTTCCTCTTCTCACTACATTTGAAAACTTCGACATAATCAGATTGATCTTGTATTCAATGATTTATCTCAGAACAACAATAATAAGCAGGTAGTGTAGGCTAAGACCATACTGTAAGTCTGTGCTAGCTGATATTAGTCTATACACCTGCCAAAGCCATTATCAAAGCAGGAATATTCCGAGATCAGCATGACAAGGGTTAAATTGGGGTGGGTCTCAATTCAAGATATCTAAACTTCTTTTGTGAATTGCAGGCTCACTGCATAGAATTATTTAGATCTTATAATTTAAATAATGATATTGATTTATGCTCTTGAGTCTGGAGTATCATTTTCTTATTAATTGACTTGTGTGTTTTGGGTGAAGATATGGCTCTAAGTATTCATTACTCTGGCATTCATTCAGTGAAATTTTGCCCTATAGTGACATTTAGCATGCTGTGACATGTTATGATTGACATCTATAGGGAATTAACATTATTGAACAATTTGGTATTAGTTTCAGTTTAGTCAAAGATTCTATTTGGTCTAAAATCTCATCTGGTAATTATTTTAATATTTTCTTTATACATTTAGACTTTTCTGTTTAATGATTTGGAAAGTACAAAGTTGAAACAGCGGTTTTGGAGTCGTCATTGAAAATATTTTCATCAAAATTACCATCAATATAAAGAACTTTTTTTCAGCCTGTTGTTTCAAAGTACCTGTGGGAGGCCACAGAAAAAGCTGAAGCCAAGTTCTCATCAATATGTGGGGTACCTTACACTGCCTTGCCAATTGCTACTGTAAGTCTGACATTTTAACCCTTTACTGTTTTCCAAAATTTTAGACCTGTCCAAATTCAAATTTTTTGCAGATGACAATTTAAAGTCAATTTGTATTTGAAAACTAATCACTTAATAGGGTAGAAAATGCTGTGGAAAAAGAAGAAATTGCTTGCTACAAGCAATTTCTTCTTTACCACAATATTTTCTAAAACCACAGGGACATTAAAACCAGGGTTTGAAAAGGAAAGGGTTAAATTATACCCTCAAGTGACTGAGCTAGATTGAAGAGTCAAGAAGGTACCAAAATCACATAGTGCAACACTGTCATATATTAATTTATAAAGACATCTACCACTTCTTTAAAAGACAATAAAGATTCAACTTCATTGACTTAGAATTGCTTCTTCAGTTTTGACTTTGAAACCTTGTTGTATGTAAAGACTCTGTACTAAAGAGCCAAGATGTGTTTTGTCCTGATTTAATAGATTTTGGTGTGACATCTAAAAAATAACTGTCTCAACAAAGGTGCAGATGTCATTATATTGGCAAATTTTATATATTGCAAGCATGAGATTATACTTTTTTTTCAGAAAGTTATATTTTCACTAATGGCTGCAAGTATAATTTCACTACACTGCAACAAATTACTATGCTCTGTATATTTTTGCATCTATGAGAAGCCGCCTTTAGAGTGTCCTTTTATGCCCTGCATCGATAGCCCCCACATCGATAGATCGGGGGAATATTGTTTTACCGGTGTCTGTCTGTCCGTCTGTCTGTCTGTCCGTCTGTCTGCAAAACTTAACCTGCCAACTAAACATTTTCCTATAACTTCAACCCTGATTAAGTTACAATGCTAATATTTGGAATGTAGATAGGTCTCAACAAGGCACAACTGGGGAAGGTCATTTCGTGAAGGTCAAAATTTTAACCCTTTTCCCTAAAACAAAGAAAAACACAATAAAAATCACCCGTTTCTAAAGAATTCCTGTTTCAGGAGCATAGTTTTTCACAAACGCATCTTGTTTCTTCACAAAGGTTATGTCTGTAAACTACAAAATTCCCATGTTGATACGTAGGCGAGAAGCAAAGGACTACGGCACAAAGAAAATGATCGAGGGTCACTATGAAGAAGGAGATACCTGTCTAGTTGTAGAGGATGTGGTTACCAGTGGATCGAGTGTGTATGAAACAGTTCAGGTGACTTATTTTAACACTTTCCTGTACAATCCCTTGTTTTTATGTCCCTGTGATTTTGTACTTGGGAAAACATTGTGGGAAAAGAAGAAATTGCTTGTAACAAGCAATTTCTTCTTTTCCCACAATATTTTTTAACCTGTAGGCTAGTTACTTTCAAAATTGCACCAACTTTTAACAGTCTTCTGTAACTTATTTCAAATCGGACCAGTCTAAATTTTTGAAAAACAGGAAAGGGTTAAAAGAAAATTTCAACAAACATGTACCTTACCTATCACCAGACAATAAAAGTTTAGACTGGACCAAGTTGCAGAGGATAATTTCAATTGATGAAATTCTGAAAATCTTGGTGGTTGAAGGTGCAAAACTCTGTGGTAAATATTACAAGAAATTTCCTTGTTTTCCATAAAGTTTTCCAAAGCTATTTTGTTAACCCATTACTATACTGCAAAACTTTAGACTATTCTAAATTCAAAGGAAATGCAGATGACAATTAAAAATTGATGAAATTTTGATTTTTTCATATTTCTTGGTAGAAAACATTGTGGAAAATGATGAAATTGCTTGTTGTAAGCAATTTCTTCAAATTCCACAACTTTTCCCAATTGTTTTCTCTAGATGGCTGTCAAAAGGCATCACTGTGACAGTGTGTGGAATGGTTTAAAGGTCATAGAAAAAGGGATTGTTTGGGAATGGGATGACAAGAATAATTCTATGCTTTCACTGAGATATGAAACTAAATACCTTATCGACACATGAAGCCATAATGTAGACTCATTGTGAGAAGGTTTTAACCAATTAACAGACAGCAAAATTTTAGACTGTTCAAATTGAAAGGAGTTGCAGATGACATTTAAAAGCTTATGAAACTTTTGATTTTTTCAATTTTCTGGATAGAAAACATTGTGTAAAATGAAGAAATTGCTTGTTACAAGGAATTTCTTCATTTTCCACAATGTTTTCCCAATTGCTTTTCTTGAGGGGCGTCCAAAAGTGTCTCTGTGTGGGAATGGGTTAAGCTTCATACTTCATAACTCTATTCTCAAGTAAAATATCACCCACCGGAAGTAAAATCAGAAATTTTATGGGAAAGGGTTAAAACAGTTTTTTATGGTGCCACTTTGTGTGCAATAATAAAAAATGGTTCCATACTGAAATTATATTTTCATAGAGGTATGAAAAGAGTGATGTGCTAATAAGTATGCAGAAATTTTGATGGACAAAACTAAAATAAAATTAGCTCAACACGATGTAAGAGTGTTTTTAGAGATAGGGGGTTCAGTCTTACATTTCAATGTAGTATTACCTTATTTTGTTAATTGAAAGTCGTTTAACCCTTTCCCACACAATGACTCTTTTTAAGCCCCCCCCCCCAAAAGGCTTCGGGAAACATTGCGGAAAATGAAGAAATTGCTTGTTACAAATAATTTCTTCATTATCCACAATGTTTTCTACCCCAAAAGACAAACATCTTTTGATTTCATTAACTGAAATTTGTTGTCTGTAATTTCTTTCAATTGGGACTAGTCTAAAATTATGTCATCTGGGAAAGGGTTTAAGAATGTTACTTATGTAAAAATGGTCCAAATTGAAACAAATTACTTCTGACATTTCAGGTTTCTTAACAAAAAATGATTTATACTTTAGATATTTTTTTCATAAAAGAGAACTATTGCATTTAAAAAGCAATTTCCTTTTCCCTGCAATAATCATTTTGTCCTCTTCCAATGAGTGAGACATTTATGAACATATTTTAATATAGATTCATACAGTTGTTCTCTATGATGTGTAAAAGTAATCTTTGAAACGTGTTGGTACAAGTCAAGGGCTAAGATCAATATTGAAGGTCAGATATATGGGGGCTTGACATTAGTTGTCCTGAGACAACTATTTTAGTACTTTCTGTAATATCAACATATTTAATTATATTAAACCATGGGATTGCATTTTATTTTTTATCCGTAAATGTTTCTAGTAAAATATATTCATTCAACACTGACAAAATTGGACATGTCTGAAAAAAAAAACCCATATCTCACAGTGTCAAATATGGGTCCCTATAATGTAGTCTAAGATGATGTCATTGTTATTCTGTATTTGATGTCATAATGCAAATAAACGTAATCAGAATGGTAAAGGAGAAGGGAAATACTTGTAAAAATACAGATTTTTTTAATTATTTCATCAAATTTATTTAACAAAAAAGAGGTGTATAACAAATGGACTTTACGTTTTTATTGCCAAAAATATCTTTTATTACTTCTTACTACAGAGCAACACTTGATATTCCACTCATAAAGGTCTCGTGAAATATTGAAATTTTCCTCTGCAGCTCAAGGCAAATACAAGATGTTGTATTGTAACATAGTATTCCCTATGTATTTGTAGAAACTAATTTCTCAAATACCTCTTTAACTCTTGAAGAAATTTTAACATGTATTACTGCTTTTAACTTATTCTCATTTGATATAATATTTTAGACCCTGAATGAATATGGTTTACAAGTTAAAGATGCTGTGGTATTGTTGGAGAGGCAGCAGGGTGGAACTGAGAGATTGTTACAGAATGGAATCAGGCTGCATAGGTAAGAAAATGTATGACTTCAGGTAATTTAATTTCTTTTCTTGTGATAGCTTTCAACTGTCTTAACCCTTTCCCGTTTTTGGAAATTTTAGACTAGTCCAAATTGAAAGAGGTTACAGACGACAATGACAACTGGATGCTATTTGAAATGAACCCATCCTGTGTGGTAGAAAATATTGTGGAAAAAGGAGAAATTGCTTGTTACAAGCAATTTCTTCTTTTTCCACAATGTTTTCTCAAGTATAAAATCACAGGAATGTAAAATCCCGTTTTTGAACGGGAAAGGGTTAACCCAATACCAGACAACAGTTTTAGGTCTATACTGTATGGTGCAATTGACAAGTTGTTGTCTGAGACTCTGAACTTTGACGGGAAGCTCATTTTTTTAATTGAATGGCATTAATTTGCAATATTTATGGTCGGTGACATGAAAGAAAAATATAAAAAATTGTAATAACTACAGCTTAACCCATTACCAGATGGCATAATTTTAGACTGGTCCAAATTTAAAGGAATTGCAGATCAAAATCTAAAGTCATGTTTTCTCAATCGTGTTAGGGGTGTCTAAAAGAGTCATTGTGAGGGAATAACTTAAATATGCTATGGTTACAAAGTATTAATGACAAATGAACAAAAACACTAAATATGACTGTCAGACTTCAAAGTTTTTGTCTGTATAAATAAATGTTTTGACTGTTCAATTTATTTTCTATTGACAGAGGCGAATCTCAATTAAGAAATAAGTGTCATATAAGATTTAAAGCAATTCCTCCATTTTTCTTATGCTTCTTTTCTTAAGATTGTCAAAATGGAATTATTTGGTGGTGTTTTCACTTTAGATAGACTATCCCAGGCTTTAAAAATGATGAGTAATGTATGATAGAATTTTGTCAATTATTTGTCTGGCTTAGTCAAATTTTGTTTATAACAATATTCCAAATTATTTCTAAAATAGGTTTATCAGAAGTCAGAGATTGACAAAAGAGACTTTTTATGCCCCTGCATTGAAAGATCAGGAGGGTATTGTTTTACTGTTATTTGGCTGTCTCTCTACCTGTCTGTCTGTCTTTAGGATTCAACCAAAAAGCTTAACATTTACAATTTCTTCAAGCCTTTCAAAGATATATTGCTCATATTTGGCATGATGATAGATCTGATTAATAGAGATCCACAAATACTATGGTCCAGGTCATGTTTAAACGTCACTTATCAAGGTCAAATTTCCGAAAAAAAGATATTAAAGGGGCTAATGTTTCACAAGTACATTTCATTATATCAGCATTATATGATTTAACCCTTTCTTGTACAAACCCAGGATTTTACGTCACTGTTATTTAAAAAATTATTTTCTATCCTACTGATGTGAATGGTTATTATACGCCGCCTGAGGTGGTCATATATTGATGTCATCTTCTCCATCTGTCCGTCCATCCGACCGTCTGCACATCCGTACGTATGTACATCCACTTTTCTCGTGAGTGCAACTCCTCCTAAGTTTCTAGATGGATCTTTTTGAAACTTGATGGATGTTATCACCTTAATTGGTAGATGTGCATGAAGTAAGGATTTTATGGTTCATTGATTTTTGCCTCAGTTATGCCCCCTCAAAACTTAGTCTCTGGGGCTTTTTGAAATTGCAGCCTTGTGAACACAACTCCTCCTAATTTTCTGGCTGGATCTAAATGAAACTTGGTGGATGTTATCACCTTAATTGGTAGATGTGCATGAATTCAGGATTTTATGGTTCATTGATTTTTGCATGAGTTATGCCCCTTTAAACTTAGTATCTGGGGCTTATTGAAATTGCAGCCTTGTGAATGCAACTCCTCCTAAGTTTCTGGCTGGATCTAAATGAAACTTGGTGGATGTTATAACCTAAATTGGTAGATGTGCATGAAGTAAGGATGTTATGGTTAATTGGTTTTTGCCTCAGTTATGCCCCTTAAAACTTAGTCTCTGGGGCTTATTGAAATTGCAGCCTTGTGAACGCAACTTCTCCTATGTTTCTGGCTGGATCTAAATGAAACTTGGTGGATGTTATCACCTTAATTGGTTGATGTGCATGAAGTAAGGATTTTTATGGTTCATTGATATTGGCTCAGTTATGCCCCCTTAAAACTTAGTCTCTGGGGCTTTTTGAAATTGCAGCCTTGTGAACGCAACTCCTCCTCACTTTTTGTCTTGAATTAAATAAAACTTGGTCAATGTCATCACCATAATTAGTAGGTGTACATGGATCAAGGAATTTATGGTTCATTGATTTTTGCATGAGTTATGCCCCTTAAAACTTAGTCTCTGGGCCCACACAATCAATCAATCATAACAAACAGTTTGAACTTGACAATTTAAAAATGCAGTCTGCAAATGTTTTGAATTTGGTTCTGTGTTAGTTTTATTAGTGTTTTAGTGGTGTTTAGTTAGTGTCTACAATTATTTTCGTGAAACAGCAGCAAAGTGGCGGCGTATATTGTGACTATGGCACTCTTGTTTTTCAAATGAAATCGACTTTATAGTTTCTTATGCAAAGCCTTTGAATTTGAATAAGTCTAAAATTTCCAAAAACGGGAAAGGATTAACTGAAAAATCATGGCAATCATGTTTCAATTTTATTAGCTTGCCTGTTTTTGGAGAAAACACAAGGTATTGCTACAACCAGGTTGTCATCTGAATCAGCATTATGGACCAAGAACTTTGAAATTTTGTGGTATCTCTTGTATTAAACGAATACATTCACTTGAAAATCTTCCTATATGTTCACTATAATAAGAGCAATTATAAACAACAAGGGGGATAACTCTAAATGTATTTGTGAATGAACTATGTCCCTTTTTACTTAAAAGTTTTACCCACCCTTTGCAGCAAAAGTTTGTGTTCATATTTGACTGCTTAACCCATTCCCAAACAATGTTGCTTTTGGACTCCCTCAAGAAAAACTATTGGGAAAATACTGGTTAAAATGAAGAAATTGCTTAAAACAAGCAATTTCTTCATTTTCCATAATGTTTACTGCCCAGAAAGTTGAAAATATCTTTAATCAACTTCTTTAAATTTGGACCAGTCTAAATTTGGGAATGGGTTTAACATAATTCCTCTTTTATATGCAGCCAAATGTGGTCTTTCAATTTGGACGTCTCTAAAATTTTCTTGCTTGGTAATTGTTTAACACATCTCCTCCTACATTTATGGACAGATGTAAATGAATTTTCACAGAATGTTCCTTGTCACCTGACTTTGCCCATATTATCAGGGTTTGCCATGTTAGGCTACATTACAGAAAAAAGGAGTCTTAACAGAAAATATCTTATTAATACATCTCCTCCTACGTTTGAGGACAAATTGGAAATTTTCACCGAATGTTTTTGTCACCTGACCTTACGAATAATATCTGGTGTTGCCATTTGACACTTCCCTGTTTTTCAAAATTTTAGATTAATTCAAATTAAAAGAAGTTATAGACAACAATTAAAAGTGAGTGCAATTTGAAAAGTAACCAACCTGCAGTGTAGAGAATATTGTGGGAAAAGAAGAAATTGCTTGTAGCAAGCAATTTCTTCTTTTTCCACAATGCTTTCTCAACAATAAAATCACAGCTACGATAAATACCCGGCTTGTTCAGGAAAGGGTTAAGGCTGTGTCACACAAAAAGGGGGCCGTAATGCAAAATTACTTGTCTTGGCAAGTATGCAAGATGTATTTTTATGATGGCATTCTTGAAGAAAAGATTGCACAAAATATAACAGAGAGAAAAAATCAGTAGAACATATCTTAAGATTTTATTCAAATGATTGCAAAGCTTTAAGATCATTAAAAAGTAAAAGTCAATGCAAAAAGAGTCCCCAATGTCTTAACATACACACAGACAAAAGATAATGTCTCCACTATTTGATGATGTCATGACAAGATCAATCTCAATGTCATAAATTATATTTTGGTTTGACAACTTAGCATCAGCTTTTAGTATTAAACAATTTAAAAATACAAGAATTTTGATTACCCATTGGTATAATTTAAAGAATAAAATGCATATATAGTATTTTGTCATCTAGTTATGGATAACTAGATAGGATCACTCAAGCAAGATAGCTATAACTTATATAACTTCACATTTTTAAATGCCTGAAGGGTTGTATTATTTTATGGCCATAGTTGTCCATCCATCTGTCCATTCATTTGTCAGCCACCGTCATAGTGCAGTCGGTAGTGTGTCAGACTCCCAATCTTCAACCATAGGATGTCATGGTTTCGATCCCTGGCGACGGCACATATCCTTTCCGACATTTGTCTTTCACCAATCAGTGGGTAATCGTAAACCTAAGTGGGATATGAGCTGGAGGCTAGGAAAGGATGTAGTGGTAGTACTGGTGTGAGAAATATCAGGTATCTATTGTTAGGTGCTCCAGCCACCACAATATGATTGAAATACTGTTAAAAGTGGCGTTAACTCCCATTCAATCAACCATTCATTTGTCTTTCCATAAGCAATTTTTTATGTGCACATTGCCTCCAAAATTTTCAATTGCAATGAAGTGAAACTTGCCTCAATTAATCTCTATTATGTCTAGTTGTGCATAAGGCCAAAATATTTTGATTCCTCAAGTGAATTCAGAATAATCTGTTCTTGACTTTGCAAAATGGCTTAAAATTACAATGATAATTGTATGTGCAACTCTCTCCACACAATTCTGCTTTTTGACACCTCTAAAGAAAACACTTGTCAAAAATGAAGAAATTGCTTGTTCCAAACAATTTCTTCATTTTCAACCTTGTTTTCTACCTAAAAAGACAGATATTTATAATTCTTCCATCTCTGAATTGTAATCTACAACTTATTTGAATTTGGACCTGTCTAAAGTATTACTGTATGGAAATTGGATAAGTGAAACTGGTAGCAATGAATCTTTATAATGTCTTGTTTTGCATGAGACAAAAAATGGATCCCTGAAGTTGTTTTGTTTTCATTCTGTAATTTCAGTGTATTAACAATGTCAGAGCTGATAGAGACATTGTTAAAACATAAAAAGATAGAACAAGATATGTATGACAAGGTGCTAGACTTCATCAAGACAAACAAGTTTGAGTCCACAGAAACAATGAATGGTCCGAATAAGAAGAGGAAGAAAGCGGTAAGATTTAGTGGGAATGTGATTATATGAGCTTGAAGCATTGTTGTCTGTTTTTCACTTATTTTGCTAAAATTTGGTGTTATAAAGATGGCAATATCAACCAATTACCAAATTATATATTTTTGATTGGTTCAACTGAAAGAAGTTTCAGAAAACTTTAAAAATCAGTGATTATAAAAAAATAAGTGGTAGAAAACATTGTGAGAAACAGAGACATGTGCTTTATCGCCTAAATTGTCAGGGCTTTGGGCATTTATTAACCCATTCCCATTCAATTACGCTTTTAGACAACCCCATGGAAAAAAGCCTTGGAAAACATTGTGTGTATCAAGCAATTTCTTCATTATCTACAATGTTTTCTATCTGAAAAGACAAAAAAAAATCATCTACTTGAAATTTTTGTCTGCAGCTTCTTTCAATTTTGACCAGTCTAAGATTTTGTTGTTAGGGAATGGGTCAAAAGGCTTTAAAAATGACAAGCATATGCACTGAATAATCTGTAATGAATAAAATGTTACCCAATACATATGATCCAGTGACAAGTGTCACTGACAAACAGTTTGCTGTAAAAGGGATGAATATTTATTGAAAGTAGAAACATATCTATGACAGATATTTTTTCCAATGTTAAATCCATCTATCAGAAATGTTATAGGGGACTGTTTAAGTTAACTATGCCTTAATTTCAAATCTGTAAATTTAACTCAAATAATTGTTACTCACTAACCTCTTCTGAATTGACAGTGGTTGTCAATAAAAAGAAAACAAAAAAAGACCAATCAAATTATTCATTTAGACTGGAAGTGAACTGTAGACTCGACATTCTTATAAAGCATTTTCATTGGTTTGTTAACTTAACCACCGTAAAACCAGCTTATTCTAGTTGTAGTTAACTCTTTCCTGGTAAATCCCTGGTTTTTACGTCCCCGTGATTTTATGATTGAGAAAACATTGTGGAAAAAAGAAGAAATTGCTTGCCTCAAGCAATTTCTTCTTTTTCCACAATATTTTTTACCCTACTTAAAAGTCATTTTTTGAATAAATGCACTTTAAATGTTCATCTGCAAAACCTTTGAATTTGGGTCTAAAATTTTGCAGAACAGGAAAGGGTTAATAGTTACCAACTAATAAATTGCATTTTATTTTCCTGGAAAAATGTGTAGGACAAGCAGATGAGTGGAATTTTTATGTCATGACATGTAGATTTCAACAAGCTTTACATGAATTTGAATAGTATCATTTCTGACCTGTAGAAAAGTCTGAAAGAATAATTATACCCCTGCTTTGAAGAGAGGGGGGTATAATGTTTTACCTCTCTATGTTCATCTGTGACAAATATATTTTGTCGCATTTTTTTTTCAGCAACTATTCTTTGAACTACCGGTAACTTGAAACTTGATGAGAAGGTTCATCTTGGTATCCTTCATGGTACTCACTGACTTTTGGTCAGCAAGTTATCAACTTCCTGTTTTAGTTTATATTCTGATAGTAGTTGCCTGTTGTAGTGGTATATTTTCGTCGCATTTTTCTCCATAACTAATGATGGTATCAACTTAAACTTTGATTAACATAGGAGTCATACATGGGGCTTACTGAATTTAGGTCCACAAGATAACCACTTTCTGTTTTAGGACCTAATTTTCAGACATTTACTGGTATAGTGGTATATTTTCGTCACATTTTTTTTTAGCAACTATTGATAGCATTGACTTGAAGCATGATGTGGAGGTTCAGCTAGGTGTCCTATATAATGCTTCCTGAATAATTTTCCATTGAGGAAAAAATCATTTTCATTTAAGCCTTTTCCTGGTTTTTGAAATTTTAGACTGGTCCGAATTGGAAGAGGATGCAGAAGACTATGAAAATTGGATGCAATTCCAAATAAAACCATCCTATGTGGTAGAAAACATTGTGGGTAAAGGAGAAATTGCTTATTAAAAGCAATTTCTCCTTATACCACAATGTTTTCTCAAGTATAAAATCACAGTGACGTAAAATCCCGGGTTTGTCCAGGAATGGGTTAGTTTACTTGGTAGTGCAAGTGGGGATATACTCAGTGAGTTTTGACTCACAGATTTCTTTTCTGCAAAAAATCACAGCAGACTATTTTAACTCATATTTTAACCCATTTACACACAATTCCACTTTTGGATGCCTCTCAAAAAAAGTTCTTGAAAAAGTTGCTTGTTACAAGGAATTTCTTCATTATCTATAATGTTTTTTACCCTCAAAGACCTTTTTTTTTTAAATTTCATCAACTAGAAATTGTTGTCTGCAACTTCTTTGAATTTTGTTAACTGAGAATGAGTTAATATTGCACCTGTTATTGGTGACCAAGATGTGAATTGTAAATACATGTACATAAGTTCAGGAATATATATGACAGGAAAAAATGTAATGGAGCAACCACAATCAATTGATATCTAAATCTACTGATCTAGATGGACTCGGTCCTAGATTCAAAACAAATCTAAACCTCTGGTAAATATCTTTAACCCTTGTCATGCTGAAAAAAATCCTCTAGAGAATTGCATTAAAATCAAAAGGCTGAAAGCACTGAATACAATAATTGTGGGTTCATAGAAATTTATCATATAAACAAATCTGGCTCAAAAAGTGCAGTCTGATCTTTGTTTATACCTCCTGCCAAAACAGGAATATTCCAGGTTCTGCATGACAAGGGTTAATTTTACACTTTCCAGTCTTGCAAAATTTAGACCTGCCCAAATTCAAAGGGTTTGCAGATGACTATATAAATTCAATTTTATTTAAAAATAATCATTCAATAGGGTAGAAAATACTGTGGAAAATGAAGAAATTGCTTTTTACAATTTTTCTCAAGTATAAAAACACAGGGCTGTAAATACCAGGGATTGAACAGGAAAGGGTTAAGTAAAACAAAGGGAAAATTTCCCAAACAGTTTATGTTAGATAAAGGCACACCAATACACAAGAATTTCTTGATCTAACCAAGGCATTTGACAAGTTACTTCTTCATAGACTTACATGTTACAACTTGTCTTTACACACTGTGTCCTGGTTTAAGTCAGTTTTAACAGACAGGCCACAGAAATTAACAAAACCATGTAAATTTTCAAAGGCTCAAAGCATATCAGGAGGTGTACCTCAAAGCCTTTACTTTTTATAAGCCTGAATGGTCATATTATGTTATAGCCCTGTTCTGTCTGCCTGTCCATCTGTCTATCTAACCCGCTGTTTGTTAGCAATTTTTGTGTGCTAGCAACTCTTCCTGCGGTTTCAATAGGAATATACAGTAAAATCCCTCTAATGAAACCACTTGCGGTACTTAAAAGTGGGGTGGTCTTATTACTGAGGTCCGGTCGTATGTTTAGCTGTTGTCATACAAGTTCTCATTTGTCTAATTCAGAAGAAGGTGTGCATGTTTATTTTATATTTGTTATTTATTTGGCAATATACTGTACATTCAAATAACAAAATAAAATTAAAAATGTGTTGCAGAGAATCTAATATCATTTTCAAATTTACCATTTATGACGAAATTACCTGATAAGCTTAAAAAGTTTGGTTTTGTCTCTGTTCTTTCTTCATTTCAATCAGATTCAGGAATCCGACCTTGGTTTATTTATTCACAAATACAGGTTCATAGTGTTAAATTATTAATTCTCTAATGCACATAGCAAACACTGATTAAGTTGAAACCAAATTTTAATCAGCTAAGACTTTTCAGAACTCCATAAAAATAACAATCATAACTGCTTGGACACATTTTTGGTTTAATTACTCGAGCGTTGGAGGGTGGATTTAAGGAGGAGTTTTACTGTACTGAAACTTATCAAAATGAATCTCTATGATGTGTAGTTGTATATGGCAAAAGAATTATTATGATTCCTCAAATTATCTGCCCTTCACTTAATAAATTAGCCTAAAATTGCAGATTTTATGTTTTGGAATGCAGTGCAACTTGCCAGCATGAATCTGTCATGTCTAGTTGTGAATTAGACAAAATTTATTTTGATTCCTTAAATTGTTTTTGAATTATCTGCTCTTGACTTAGCAAAATTGTATAATATACATGTACAGTGTTTTTCTCCAATAAGTCCCTTTTTGCGTATATTTGCCTCATGAAAAAGCTCTTGTTATGATTTACATAATTTAATTTTTAGTTTCGTCTATCAAAAACGAGCGTTCTGATTGGTCGAAAAAATTTATTCATAACTCCAGGAACAAAATTTTGAGCACGCAGCTATTTTGTATCTTCTGCACAAAATAGTCCCATACAAAAAAGTTTCAAAATTTATGAAGTGTTTTGCTTTTTTCGCTCTGCTATTAAATTATAAGAAATGAAGAGATTATTTTTTTGTTTTCATGGAGGTATGGACCGAAAAACCTAATCACACTTATGTATGAATCCGCTTCGCGTATTCATACAGTGTGATTAGTTTTTTCGGTTCATACCTCCATGAAAACAAAAAAATATTCTCTTCATCTCTTAAATCAATGATCTTTCTTTGCTGATGACACATCAAAAACAACTGTGAGAAAATCTTTTAGTGAGATTCATAGATGTTTTTTGAAGAAAAAAATCTTCTGTAACATCTGAAAAAAATAAATCATTAATTTAAGACCTGCAATATCCACTTTCAGGGCATTCAATGAATTATCATGTATTATCCCTATTCCTATGTTTCACAATCAATGCAAGTTAGCTAGCCGACGTTTTTACTTCCACAGGAGATGAAATTCTCAGAAAGGGCTGATCATTG
Source organism: Fragum fragum (assembly GCA_946902895.1). Taxonomy (NCBI): domain Eukaryota; kingdom Metazoa; phylum Mollusca; class Bivalvia; order Cardiida; family Cardiidae; genus Fragum; species Fragum fragum. The sequence continues at coordinate 20,441,283 of OX336375.1, forward strand.
TAAAAACCCTGTGGCAAAAAGACTATTTTCTTTGATGGAAAAGAAGAATTCTAATTTGGTGTTATCTGTTGACCTAAATAAGTCAGAAGAAATTTTAAAGGTAAGTTCATTAGTGTCCTATATATACATGTACATGAATTACCCTAGTTGTGCTTAACTTATGGATGATCTGATCCATCAAGCAATAATTGTTTTGCTCATTGCTCTCTCAAATATAACACCTCGGGTTTGTCTGGAAATGGCTTAGCTCAAGTTATGCTTTGCATGATTTAGTACAAGATGGAAAACAAGACAGCTATATGACTGTATGGAGAGATTCACATAGACTTAATTGAGAAGTTTTCAACAAGTTTTAATGATAAACCTGGAGAACTTACCATTCTGCAGAAAAATCTTGCTCAAGGCCAGTTGTATGAAACTGTTAGTGTATGATAATAGTTTCAGTGAAAGATTAAGTTAGACCACTTATTTTTACAGTAAAGATACATAAAGCCATCATTTAGAGCAGGGTTTTTAGGTGTTTTGTCCGTCCTCGTGCCTCATGTGTTGTGTGTCATGTGTTAACTTTTTACATTTTTGACTTCTTCTTAAGAACCTTTTGATGGATTTCAACCAAACTTGGCAGGAAGCATCCTTATGGAAGGCGCTTCAGATTTGTATATGTCATGGAGTTATCTCCCCTTGGGGCTCCATAAGGGGCCAAAAAGGGTACATCTTTAAAAATCTTCTTGTCATGAAACGTCTGTCAGATTAGATTCACATTTGGTATTTGGAGCCTTTGGGGCAAGGACTATCAAGTTTGTACAAGAAAACAATAATCTGTCAAGAAATTGCCATGCTGGGGGTGGGGGGTGGGGGGGGGTGAGTGGGGCACATAAGGTTACATAGTGACAACTTTGAAAATCTTTTTCTACCAATCCAAAAGACCTTCAGCTCTGATATTTGGTATATGGCATCATCTAGTGGACCTCAATCAATATTGTACAAATTATAACCCCAGGGTCAAAATAGACCGTTCCTGGACGTCACAAGTTTAACATAGGCTTATGTAGTGAAAATTTCAAAAATCTTCTTCTGCCAAACTAGAGGGCCTAGAGCTTTCATTTTAGGTAAGAAGCATTGTCTGGTGAATTTCTATCAAGATTGTATAAATCATGGCCCAAGAGACAGAATTAGCCCATTCCCGGGCGTCACAAGTTTCACAAAGGGCTTATATAGTGAACATTTCAAAAATCTTCTTCTCCCAAACTAGAGGGCCTAGAGCATCCATTTTAGGTATGAAGCATCGTCTGGTGAATTTCTATCAAGATTGTATAAATCAATGCCCAAGAGACAGAATTAGCCCATTCCTGGGCGTCACAAGTTTCACAAAGGGCTTATATAGTGAAATTTGTAAAAATCTTCTTCTCCCAAACAGGAGCACCTAGAGCTTTTATATTTGGTATACAGCCTCATCTGGTTGACCTCTATCAAGATTATACAAATTATTGCCTCAGGATTAAAATAAGTACATTCCCGGATGTCTCAAATTTAACATAGGCTTATATAGTGAAATTTGTAAAAATCTTCTTCTCCCAAACAGGAGGGCCTAGATCTTTGATATTTGGTATACAGCATGGTCTTGTGGACCTCTATCAAGATTGTACAAATTATTGCCTCAGGATTAAAATTAGCCCATTTCCAGATGTCACAAATTTAACATAGGCTTATATAGTGAAATTTTTAAAGATCTTCTCCTCCCAAACAGGAGGGCCTAGAACTTTGATATTTGGTATACAGCATCATCTTGTTGCCCTCTATCAAGATTGTACAAATTATTACCTCAGGATTTAAATTAGCCCATTCCCAGATGTCACAAGTTTAACATAGACTTATATAGTGAAAACTTTAAAAATCTTCTCTCAAACAGATAGGCCCTGAGCTTTGATATTTGGTATGTAGCATCATCTGGTTGATCTCTATCAATATGGTATGAATTATGGCCCTAGGGTCATAATTAGCCCACTCCAGGACGTCACGAAATTACATATGGCTTATATCATGAAAATTTAAAACTCTTCTTCTCCCAAACTAAAAGGCTTAGAGCTTTGATATTTGGTATGTAGCATAATCTGGTGGACTTTTATTTGTTTTTGTGCTCCTTGGAGTCAAGTGACCGATTAGGCCCTATGGGCCTCTTGTTTGTATGACAGTTTAAATGATAATGAATTTTACTTAGTATACTGTATGATGACATTTCAGACTGTTGACAAGGTTGGACCATTCGTTTGTATGGTAAAGACACATGTAGATATCATTGAAGATTTCTCATCAAGTTTTTGTGATAAACTGACAGAACTATCTGATAAGCATGATTTTCTCATATTTGAAGATAGGTAAGTTGACGGAACCCTTTCAACCCATTCCTACACTATTCTGCTTTTTTCCATTTTGAAAGAAGAGAGTTCAGGAAAAAATAAGGAAAATGAAAAATTTGCTTGTTACAAGTACTTTCCTCTTTTCCCATGAAATTTTCTAACCTAAAAGACTTGAATTTTTTTTAAAACTTCATCATTCATAAATTGTCATCTGTGGGTTAAATGTGCTTGATTTAGTAGAAAAATAGAGGGATTTTTTGGCATTGTTGAAATCTGCATCATCTATACAGAAAAGTTTTCAAATTTGGTATTTGTAATTCAGCTTTTCAATTAACCCTTTATCATACAACAAAATTTTAGACTGGTCCAAATTTAAAGAAGTTGCAGACAACAATGTTCAAGTGATTGAATTTTAGAAATCTTTTTATTTAGGGGTAGAAAATTGTGGATAATAAAGAAATTTCATTTTCCACAATGCTTTCCAAAGCATTTTTTGAAGAGTGTCCAAAAGTATCATCGTGTGGGAATAGGTTAACCCATTCCAACATAACCCTCCTTTTTAAGCTCCTCAAGAAAAAAGCTTTGGAAAACATTGTGAAAATGAAGAAATTGCTTGTTACAAGCAATTTCTTCATTATCCACGATGTTTTCTATCCAGAAAGACAAAAAATGTTAAAATTTCATCAGTTTGAAATTGTCACCAGCATCTTCTTTCAAATTGGACCAGTCTAAATTTCTGTTTTGTGGGAATAGGTTAAAGCTCCAACAGTTAAGGGAAGTAATTTATTTCTTTTTTCAAGAATTACAACTCTTTTTTGTTGTGGCCTTTGTACACTATCAAGCACCCTATAATCAAGCTTTGAACATGGGCTTGCAGTGCACTTGTTGTTATTAACTCATTATTGCACAATAAAATTTTAGATTGGTCCAAATTTAAAGAAGTTGCAGGCGACAATTCTAAGTTGGCTAAATCTTAAAAATCTTTGTCTTTTAGTTCAGAAATCATTTTGAAAAATAGAGAAACTGTGTTCCTATGTTATACAGTGCTGATAAGCAACACTAATAAAAGCAATGTTTATCATCAATTCAAATAATCTACTGTATTTTTATTATATCCCCCTTTAATAACATTGGGGGTATATTGTTTTACCACTGTTCGTCTGTCTGTGTGAGCAAAATTAATGCTAACACTTAGCATTTTGCTGTTATTCAAATACATGTACCCCAAAAGATACTTGGCTCATATTTGGGACATAGGTTCCTTAATTTGATAGGCATCAAGTAGTCATGGTCATCCATCAAGAATAAGGTCACTTATCAAGGTCAAATTAATGCAAAATTCAAACTTTTGCTGTCATTAAAAGACCGTTCAAGATACATGCTTCATATTTAGGACAAAGGTTCTTGCATTGATAAGCACCAAGTGGTTGTAAGGTCAAGGTCACTTATCAAGGTCAAATTAAAAAAAAGGCTGATATGAGAGGCATGGTGTTTCACAAAAAATTCTTGTTACTTACAGGAAGTTTGCAGACATTGGGAACACAGTAAAACATCAGTACTCTGGAGGGATATACAAGATAGGTGACTGGGCACATTTAGTCAATGCTCACACTGTGCCAGGGAGTGGAGTTGTTGAAGGACTGAAACAGGTTTGATTTCCATATCCAGTTTTTTGGCAAATTTTACCCCATTACCAGATGACAAAATGTTGGACTGGTCCAAATTAGCAGTTGCAGAAGACAAAATGTAGTTGATAACATTTTAGAAAATATTTTTATTGCTGGTTAGTAAAAATTGTCAGAAATGAAGAAATTGCTGAAGCATTTTCAGTAGGAGGATAAAAAGGGGAGATTGTGTTAAAATGGGTTAAAAAGAGTAATTTTGTAAAGAAAAGTTTCAAATAATACAGAATATTGTCTTGTAAAAAGGGACCATGCAGTAATTCTATACAACACTTTCTTAACCCATTTCAACACTGCAACACCTTTTGATGATCCCAAGAAAAAAAAATTGAAAAAACATTGCAGATCATGAGGAAATTGCTTGAAATAAGCAATATTTAAATGATCCACAATATTTTCAACCTCCATAAATTATACAAAAAAAGATTTCATCAACTAAAAATTGTCGTCTGCAACTTATTACAGTTTGGACAGGTCTAATAATTCATTGTTTGGAAATGGCTTAAATGAGCATGGCATCCAGCACATATCATTCAAGGTTGATAGATCAAATTTGTTTATGGTGAAATGAAAATGTCAACCCGCAGCTTGCACAGTAAGTATGTCTGACCTGGGTCAATGTATTTGACAATTCCGAGAAAATCCCCTTTCTAGTGATGGCCCTCTTATAGATACTCCCAACACTCCCACACAAAGTAGAGGAGGGTATATGTGTATTTTTTCCTAAAAGTTTGAAAGTACTCAAACTTGCACAAAATTATCATATATGTAAGATTTCATGACCCCACTCAATTCATGACTAGGATGATCTGTTCTAGAATTATCTACCATTGCCTTTTTTTATAGATTTGAAAGGTCCTATTATTTCATGGCCATGGCCTTTTGTGTGTCTGTTCATAAGCAATTTTTTGTATGCACAAATCCTCCTACACTTCAAAGAATTACCATACTGTGAAAATTAGCCCTTTTCTTTGCGATCCCGATTTTACATAGGAATAAAAAGGGAAATCTTTGAAAATCTTCTCCCAAACTATATGGCCTAGAGTGTTGATTTTGGCATACGGCCTAGAGATTTGATATTTGGTATATATCATCATCTATTGAGCCTCTAACAAAATATTCAAAGAATTACCCTACTCTGAAAATTAGCCCTTTTTTGTGGAATCCCTGATTTTACATGGGAATAAAGAAGGAAATCTTTGAAAATCTTCTCTTAGACCATAAGGCATAGAGCTTTGATATTTGGTTTATATCATCATTTATTGACCCTCTGCCAAAATTCTTCAAAGAATTACCATACTGTGAAAATTAGCCCTTTTCTGTGCAATCCCTGATTTTTGTTAGGAATAAAGAATATGTTTGAAAATCTGCTCCTAATCCATTAGGCCTAGAGCAGTGATATTTGGCATGGATCAATGCCAAATGACCCTCTACCAAAAAACCTCAAAGAATTACCCTTTCCTCTGAAACCATAGGCGTAGAGCGTTGATATTTGGCATGTATCAAGGCCCATCAACCTTCTGCCATAAAACAGGAATTAAGGGATTAAATATATACCTTGGATTAAGAGAAAATCTTCTTCTCCAAAATAATTAGGCACAGTGCTTTGATATTTCATGTATGAAACCTTGACCCGTCATACTCAGGAGAGCAATATAGGACCATCATGGTCCTCTTGTTTGTATAGTCTGCTTGTAGTGAGGGAGACAAAGTTGTCACTACAAGTCGAAGTATGTATGTAAGTACATCAGTGACCTTCCAAATTTGTCCACATCATATCTATATTTATGGATGGATTTTAAAATAACCTGGCACAATTCATCATTGAGCTATCAAAATTTTGTAAATTCAGGTTTAACAAGAGCCACGTCGGACATGGTCATCCCACGCCAAAAAAAGCTTGATAGTAAACTGAGTTGTTATTCTTGTACACTGCACTTCTCCTCTATGAGATCTATCCACCTATGAAGTTTCAAGTTGTATTTAGTATACTTTCAGAGATATGCCCGAGACAAAATATAAGTCTTTAAAGTAACAAAGAGCAATAACTCCAAAATTATGCAAGAAAGAGATTGGGTTCTTGTGCACAACACTTTTCTTCCATGAGATCTATCCACCTATGAAGTTTCAAGTTGATAGCTATTCTACTTTAGGAGATATTCTTCGGACAAAACCTACGTCTTTAAAATAACAAAGGACAATTACTCCAAAATTATGAGAGCAAGAATTTTGGTTCTTATGAACAACACTTCTCCTCTATGAGATCTATCCACCTATGAAGTTTCAAGTTGATAGCTATTATACTTTAGGAGATACTCTCTGGACAAAACCTAAGTCTTTAAAATAACAAAGGGCAATATCTCCAAAATTATGCAAGAAAGAGTTTTGGTTTTGTGCACATAACTTTTCCTCCATGAGATCTATCCACCTATGAAGTTTCAAGTTGAAAGCTATAATATTTTAGGAGATATTCTCTGGACAAAACCTAGGTCTTTAAAATAACAAAGGGCAATAACTCCAAAATTATGCAAGCAAGAGTTGTGGTTTTTGTACACTGCACTTCTCCTCCATGAGATCTATCCACCTATGAAGTTTCAGTTGATAGCGTGTATACTTTAGGAGATATTCTCCAGACAAGCTTAGTGACGGAATGACGGACAGAAAACATTACTTTATCCCCTTTGCCAAAAAGGCGTGGAATAATAAAGCTGTATTCACAACGTCTTGCTTGCCCATTGCTAAATTATTCTCCATCATCCATGGAAGTCTGATTTGAAACAAATTTTAAGATAGTTCCAAGTTCATAGTTCAAGGTTAAACATTCAAATTGAGTTTGTTGAGTTGATATCTCCTACATAACTGTACTGCATTTTAAGTAGATGTGCCATTTGAATCAATTTATCTGAATGCTCTAAGGTTAAGGTCACATCTCATTGTCAAACATTCAAATTGTGCTTATCCAGAGTACATCCATTTGCACATGGATTTTTTTTCTTAAGAAAATTGGACACTTGTTTCTCATCATGAGTAAATATGCCACTGGAATAAATTTTCAGGTAATTCCAAGGTGAAAGTCAAAGCTCAAGGTCAAATATTTGGCAGACTCAAAATGACCTTAGATGACTATCTAGTATTTTTAGACTGTTGATATTTTACCGTACACATGATACCAGATCACAGATCTGTCAAAATTGAAAGAGGTTTACCCATTCCCACTCAATGACACTACTAGACGCCCTGAAGAAAAAAAAAGCTTCAGAAAACATCATGGAAAATGAAGAAATTGCTTGTTTCTTCACTATCCGCAATACTTTCTATCCAAACCATTAAAAAAACTTAAAATTCCATTAACTTGAAATTGTTGTCTGCATCTTCTTCGATTTGGACCAGTCTAAAATTTTGCCATCTGGTAATGGGTTAAGACTACAATTTAACCTATTACCACACGGTCTTGTATTTTTACTCACTTTGGCATTTATTTTCAAATTAACTGACTCTTAGTTATTTCTATAACTTCTTGCATATGAATCAGACTGTAGATAAAAAGTAATTAAAGTGCTAAAGACTTTCAAACTTCCATCTTCTGAAAATTGTCATTTGCAACTTCTTTGAATTTTGACCAGACTAAAATTTTGTTCTGGTCATGGGTAAATACGTTTTTTGCCTGGCTATTTTGCAACAAGAACACATGCATTTTTAACTCTTTAATTTATAAGTTGTGTAGAAAAAATTGCCAGCCACCCTTTGTAAATATTAAGAGCACTGTTATTTGTGAATCATAATGTCAGATCATAATAATACCTGCATTTTTCCTAGTAGAATTACATGTACCAGTATCTTTAGAATTGAAGCTGGATTTTCTTCTTTGTTGTCAGAAGAAGAACAGTACTTAAGCAGAAAAAGTTTATTATATAGAGTTAGAATACCATTATTTGTGCTTAGATATAAGCATGTTATTGGCCCGTAAATTTTAGATTTGAGGCCCTGAAAAAAACTCAACCCATTTCCACACTACAAAATTTTAGACTGGTCCAAATTGAAAGGAGTTGCAGATGAAAATTTAAAGTTTATGAAATTTTAAAAATCTTTATCTTTTGGGGTAGAAAAAATTGTGGATAATGAAGAAATTGCTTGTAACAAGCAATTTCTTCATTATCCTCAATGTTTTCCATAGCTTTTTTCTAGAGGGGGGTCTCAAGGCGTCCCTGTGTGGGAATGGGTTAAAGACTTTGAAATTTTCAAACAAAATGTTTGTATGAACTAAGTTAAGGTTATGACCTTTTGTTGTAAAAAGGCTGTATTCCAGTGACAAAATGGTTTTTTTTGTGATATGGAGCTGTTAAGGGGTATTAATCACATTTAATAATTTAGTGATAGTAAAGTTTTGTTTGCCATATAAATGCATTTGATGACAGTTTAAAAACCCTCTGTTTATTTTACAGGTGGGGCTACAAAAAGATAGGGCCTGTTTGTTGATAGCTCAAATGAGTTCTGCAGGGAATCTCGCTAAAGGAGACTATGTTCAAGGTATCTGTACATTTTCTATCAAAAATAAATGAAATAGAGGAACTTTTTTATTGTTCATGAGAATAACATCATAAATTTTCCATGCCCCGATCATGTAATGGCGTTGGGCTCATTCAAAGGTGTCATGGGCTTGATCCCCGCTGGCGGTGCATATCTTTCTAACATTTGTCTCTCACCAATGGGTTGATAATTGTAAAACCTAAGTGGGATAACAGCTGGAGGCTAGGAAAGTGAAATTTATTTGACTACATATGCTAGCTAATGTTAAATCTCAAACTGCTTTGTAAAGGGGATTTGAAGTGATTTTCCTTTTAACTTTTCACTGTTTTTCAAAATTTTAGACTAGTCCAAATGCAAAGGGGCAGCAGATGTCATCATAAAATAGATATAATTCAAAAAGTAGCCATCCCATGATAGAAAGTATTGTAGAAAAAGAGGAAATTCGCTGGTTGTGAGCAATTTCTTTTTCCAAAATGTTTTCTCAAGTATAATACCACAGGGACAAAAAAATAAGGGATTATAAAGGAAAGGGTTAACTCATTCCCACACAATCCCTCCCTTTTATTCCCCTCAAGAAAATAGCTTTTGGAAACATTTACAGATAATGAAGTAACTTCTTGTATCAAGCAATTTCTTCATTATGCACAATGTTTTCTATTCAAAAGGAGGAAGAAATTTAAGCGACCATTAACTTTAAATTGTTGTCTGAAACTCCTTTTAATTTGGTCCAGTCTAAAATTCTTTCATGTGGGAACTGGTTTAAGTACATGTACCATTGCCAGATGACAAACTTTTAGACATATACTAATTGAAAGAAATCACACACAACAATTTTAGTTGATTAAGTTTTAAAAATATTGTCCTTTTGGGTAGAATTCTTCGTGAAAAATGAAGAAATCACTTGTTACAAGCAATTTCTAAATTTTTCAGAATGCTTTCTAAAGCAGTTTTCTTGCAGGGAAAAAAAAGATTTCTAAAGTTTCCCCATTTATTCACAAATCTCTATTTTTTGAAATAGGTAAGATATAGGTCATTATACCCCAAAGGGTTATTCCCCAAAAACGCTGGGGGAGGGGGGGCAGTATATGGGAGTTGACTTATTATTTGAAACTCTATTTGGTGGATATATTGTTGATTGGGCCCATAGATTTTTGTTGGGATAGTTGCCTTCCCAAATGACAAATTTTAAGACTGATCCAATTGAAAGAAGTAGCAGACAACAATTTCAAGCTGACGAAATTTTAAAATCTTTTGTCTTTTTAGGTTTAAGACATAAAGGAAAATGAAAAAAATTGCTTGTAACACAATACTTTCCAAAACTTTTTGATGAGGAATATAAAAAAGCAGAAGTGTGTGGAATGGGTAAAAATTGATATTTCAATGGTATTTTGTTTTTCTTTCAATTCAGCTACAGTTAAGATGGCCAAGGAGAAAAGTGATTTTGTGATAGGATTTATCTGTCAAGAACAACTCTGTGATGAACCACAATTTATACATATGACACCAGGTGAGTTCAGAATTGTCCCATTTAAGAGATGAAGAGAATATTTTTTGTTTTCATGGAGGTATGAACCGAAAAACCTAATCACACTATGAATAGGCAAAGCGGATTCATACAGTGTGTGATAAGGTTTTTCGGTTCATACATCCATGAAAACAAAAAGTATTCTCTTCATTTCTTATAATTTAATAGCAGCGAGTGAAAAAACCAAAAGCTCTACAAATTTTGATACCTTTTTGTTTGGGACTATTTTGTGCGGAAGCATACAAAATCACTGCATGCTCAAAATTTTGTTCATGGAGTTATGAATAATTTTTCTCGACCAGTCAGAACGCTCGTTTTTGATAGACGAAACTAGAAATTAAATTATAAAGAATTGACCGCTAGCTTCATTAGACTTGTAGCTGGCTATGCCTACAGAACTCAGACATGGCAGTTTGACTGATGCAATAAATATATGTAAATAGGTGGTCAGGGAGTAAGCTTGAGTAAACTGTAGTTACAACATTTAAGTTCCTGAAATCATCAAAACACCTCAACACGCTGGAGTTCAAAGTTCATTTCTGGTCTAAATGAATCATTTGATTGGTCATTCAATTATAGATTAACAGCAATAATTCATCAATCAAAATATTAACAACAACAAGAACAGTTGTATAAACTAGATCACCTTTTCATCCTCGGTTATGAAAGTTTAAATAATTACATTGAAATGCGAAAAAATGTATTAGGTCATTAATAAATTGCAATATGTTGATTTTGTTGAAACTGAACTATATTTTCTTGCATATGGCAGCGGCAATAATGCAGCGGTAGCGTGTCATCTGGCTCGTTGGCCGAGTGGTTAGTGTGCTTGACTTGTAATCTGGTGGTTGAAGGTTCGAGCCTTACCGGAGGCGGGTAGTGTATTTGGGCAGGACACTTTACAGACAGAGCCCCAGTCCACCCAGCTGTAAAAGTGGGTAGCATTGGTTAGAATCCATTGCCTCTCTCTATATGTGCATGATAAGATCTTGTATGAGTTAGGACCATGATGGAAATAAGAGTCTTTCGACCCTTTATTGTGTTATCCTCGAGGGAAAAAAAAAACTCAGGCTCAATCATGAGGTCCCAGGTTTGTTCCTTGGTTGCAGTGAATATCCTTCTAGCATTTGTCTCCCACCAATGAGTCAATATTCTTAAACCTCAGTGGGATGAGCAGCTGGAGGCTCAGACAGGATGTGATAGTGCTGGTGTGAGAAATACCAGGAATCACCGTTTAGGTGCACCAACTGCTGCAATATGACTGAAATACCGTTAAAAGTGGCCCTAAACCCAATTTAATCAATTAATACCCATGGCCCTTAAAAAGCAGAATATTCTTTATTCTTTTCAATTTTTTATCTCCAGGAGTCAAGCTAGAAGGTGGTGGGGATGGTCTTGGACAACAGTATATCACACCAAAAGATGCCATATTCAACAAAAGATCTGATATAATCATTGTGGGAAGAGGAATAACTTCTGCAGCTGATCCAGTAAAGGAAGCAGAGGCATACAGATCTGCAGCTTATACAGCTTATCTTGAGAGAATCTCTGCTTAACATAATTACAGACATTATAATTCCTCCTTTAAACGATTCCCACACAATAATATTTGAGATTGGTCTAAATTGAAAGAAGTTGCAGACAACAATTTAAAGCTTATGAAATTTTTACTTTTTTGCCTTTAGGATAGAAAACATTGTGGATAATGGAGAAATTGCTTGTAACAAGCTATTTCTTCATTTTCCACAATGTTTTGCAAAGCTTTTTCTTCAGGTGTCTAAAAGCGTCACCGTGTGGGAATGGGTTAAAAGAACAGGGCAAAATGGCCCTAAATTGCTTATCTGAGAATGATTTGATCTGATAAGCCCTACCTGCCAAACCCATACCCACAAGTTTTGAAAAGGGTCACTCTAGGGACATTGATGCAAAATTTAATCCAAATTGGCCCAGTAGTTTGGAAGATTTTTTTTTAATGAAATGCCGCCTAAAAATCATTTCTAAACATTTGTTGATTTGATAATTTTTTTACAAACAAGATGTGTTTGTGAAACACAATGCCCCCGCAACAGGACTAAACATTTGACCTTTGTATGTGACCTTGATCTTATCACATAACCTTGACATGATTTTAAAGATCTTGAAATGTTAGAATTATACAACTTTAGGGGTAGAAAACATTGTGAAAAATGAAGAAATTGCTTGTTGCAAGCAATTTCTTCATTTTACACAATAATTTCCACAATAGCTTTTCTTGAGGGTTGTCAAAAAGCATCATTGTGTTGGAATGGGTTAAGAGCCCTTTGAAATGTCCACTGCAGCTTATTTCATTTTGGACCAATTTTTGTAATCTGTTGATTGGTTAACTAGGTCCAAGACTATACTAGAAAAATACTTATTGAAAGAAAATTGCCTTTCATCAGGTGTGTTGAACACAGGACCAAGACATCCGAAAGCTTTTTTAAATTTCAATGTTATGATGTTTTGGTTGCCAATCAGCCGCCGTCATAGTGCAGTCAGTAGCGCATCAGACTCCTAATCTTCAATCATGGGTTGTCATGGGTTCAATCCCTAGCGGCAGCACATATCCTTTCCAATATTTGTCTCTCACCAATGGGTGGATAATCATAAACCTAAGTGGGATAGCAGCTGGAGGCTAGGAAAGGCTGTAGTGGTAGTACTGGTGTGAGAAATACCAGGAATCTATTGTTAGGTGCTCCAGCCGCCACAATATGACTGAAATACTGTTAAAATGTGGTGTTAAACCCCATTCAATCAATCAATTTAATCAATCAGGTTGCCAATCCCTAGTTTACCTATTATTTTATGTGTTTTACGAGATACTTTATAAAATATTTCCATTTATTATCTCAGCTGAACTTCCATGTTGGAGGTCATTAGGCGGGCAAGCCAGTTGTCAATTACAAAATATTCAAAATTATTAAAGGAGTTGAATCTCCCACCCCCCCTCCTCCCCTGTTCATTCAGGCCTGAAATCTATAATGTCATTCTTACATACATTCAGTCCTTTGAATCCTCTTGTGTTCATATTTTCTTTTGTTTATTATTAAAATTAAGAAGTTTTGTCAGTTTTTACTTTATCTCAACCATACACTAAAGAAGGTAGATATGACAATACCAAGCTAGTTAAATCTAGGTCGGTCAGTAATGAGTTTTGCCGTTAATCTTATAGCCATTAGCCCAATGTTTTGCTAAGGCTAAATTCTTTTTTAAAACTTGATAAGTAATTGTGATATGTGAGTGACATATCTCTGCTTCAAAGGTTACGACAGTTATTGATGGACTCTGTCAGTGTTACCCAGTTTGAAAAATCCAATGAAATGTTACTATGTTAGAAGTAGTGCCCAGATAGGTGAGGTTTATTATTTACAAAACCTGTCTCCCCCAACAATACAACTGTACATTTTGAAAATGGCGTAATACAGGGATTCTATATAGTTCATAGAATGTGTAAAGACTCCCCTAAAATACGAAAACACCTACCAACAACCCGATTAGCGTAAATGAGGTCATGGTTTCAATAACGCGAAGTCTTTCAATTATACAGCGAGTAAATTGCCTTCTACTTTGAGAACTCTGCAAACCAGCTGTATACCGATGGGAATGATGAGCTATACAGTTACATATATTAAAAGATGTTTATCATTATTTTGAATAAGCCTTTTTAATCCATTACCATATAACAAATTTTGGACTGATTACAAATGACAATTCAAATCCCTTTGAAATTGAAAACTAAGGCCCAGATAGTGTAAAAAAAACATTAACAAGATGAGTTTGTGAAACACCAAGCCCCCGAAACAGGAATTTTTTAGAAACGGGCGATTTTCTTTTGTTTTTTTCCTTCTTTGTTTTAGATAAAAAAAGGGTTAATTTTTTTTCCCCCTTGTTAAGACCTATCTACATACCTAACCAAATATTGGCATTGTAACTTAATTAGGGATGAAGTTATAGGAAAATGTTTAGTTGGCAGGTTAAGTTTTTGAGTAATGTTTTAGGGAAAAGGGTTAAAATTTTGACCTTGACCTTGATGAAATGACCTTTCCCAGTTGCGCCTTGTTGAGACCTATCTACATACCAAATATTAGAATTGTAACTTAATTAGGGATGAAGTTATAGGAAAATTGGCAGGTTATCTTTTGCAGACAGACAGACAGACGGACACCGGTAAAACAATATGCCCCAGATCTATCGATGCGGAGGCATAAAAAAGCAAATTCTCCTTTTATCACAATGTTTTCTATAGTGCAATACTTAATGAGTGTTACAAATCATGATTGTGTAGGAATGGGTTAAGTTTCTACTGGATCAAGGAAGGTTTAAAAGATATGCAAAATCTCTCATTTGTTTCTTACAGATAATAATTCTCAATGAACATTGCTAATCAAATATTGTCCAAGTTTCTTAAATGATATCTTAATTATTTATGGAATGTCTTCGGATAAGGATAATATTGGAAAAGTAAAAAGAAGTATTGATCTTGAAAGCTGGTTAGACTGTGATCAAGTGAATTTGGTTTAATGCGACTTTAAGTAGTTTTTCAGTAAACTGCTGTTGGTAGGTTGACCCAACCATGGCTTCCTGTCATTTTTCACACCAGTAACATGTACAACTGCAACAATAAATTCGGGTCATTACATGTGTAGCTTCTCAGCCAACACAAGCAATTTCTTTGTTGTCCACAATGTTTCTATCCAAAAAGACAAAAAAAAAAAAAAGTTGTCATCTCTAGCTTCTTTCAATTTGGACCAGTCTAAAATTATATTGTGTGGGAATGGGTTGAGGTCATCTGAAATAATTTGGTATTAACCTTGTAAGGGTCCTATATTTCAGTCACTGAAAACAATCTACTGATAATCTACTTCCTGTATAACAACATTTACTTTCAAGCCTACATAAAGTGAAATCCTCAGGCATGGGCTATTGTGATCTATCAATGTCTGGCATCCACTTGTTGGTAGGTACATTAACAAAAAAATCTATCTTTGAATTGTTACTTAATTAGGGATGAAGTTATAGGAAAATTGGCAGGTTAACTTTTGCAGACAGACGGACAGACAGACGGACACCGGTAAAGCAATATCCTTTGGTCATGTTCTTTCAAGATTTTTTAAAGAATTGAAATGAAAGAACTCTGCTTAGCATTCCAAGAAAGAAACAAGAAGGCCATAGTGGCCCTAAATTGCTCACCTGAGTTGAATGTCTTGAATTTTTTATTGAATTTCATTGATGACATTTGATTGGGCAAAAAATGTGGCCTCTAGAGTGCATGCAAGGTTTTTCTAAGATTTGACCCCGTGACCTAGTTTTTTACCCTAGTTGACTCAGTCTCTAGTTCATACAAGATTTCATCAAGACAATCATTCTGACCCAATGTCAGGTAGATGTGGCAAAAAATGTGGCCTCCAGAGTGCATGCAAGGTTTTTCTAAGGTTAGGCCCTATGACCTAGTTTTTGACCCCAGTTGACCAAGTTTCAAACTCACACTAGATTTCATCAAGACAATCGTTCTGACCAAATTTCAGGTCATTTGGGAAAAAAACGGCCTCTAGAGTGCATACAAGGTTTTAAGTTTTTACCCAGTGGCCTGGTCTTTGATTCAAGATGACCCAGTTTTGAACTCTTACAAGATTTCAAGATAATCCTTTTGACCAATTTTCAGGTTGATTTGGATAAAAATGTAGCTTCTAGAGTGCATACAAGGTTTTTCTAAGATTTGACCCAATGACCTAGTTTTCGACCCCAGTTGACCAAGTTATGAACTTGTCCAAGACTTCATCAAGACAATCATTCTGATCAAATTTCAGGATGATCAGACAAAAAATTTGGCCTCTAGAGTGCATACAAAGTTTTTCTAAGATTTGACCCAGTGACCTTGTTTTTGACCCCATTTGGATTTTATCAAGACAATCATTCTGACCAATTTTCAGGTTGATTGGGAAAAAATGTGGCCTCTAGAGTGCATACAAAATAAATGTTGATGACGGACAACGGACATCCACCTGACCACAAAAGCTCACCTTGAGCACTTTGTGCTCAGGTGAGCTAAAAACTTCAACTAGAAATATGTAATAGACAAGGAAGCCCCCTCATAATTGCTCGACTCATGACCCACAGTTATGACCTTGAATATGGGAGTATCCAACACAATCTTACACATGACACTAGTACTCCTCAAGGGGAAAACTGTGCAAAGTTATTTTGAAATTTATCAATGAATATACAAATGCTCTGGACAAGAATTGGACACACTCACTAACCCTGCCTCAGACAGAGGTAACTCTTTATATATGACTGTTGGAATTAGATTGCAGGGGTGTAAAATTCTTCTACAAAGCCTTAAGATATATGCCGTGTGTCTTCACCTAATGACACTCTACCAAATTACTTCAAAGACTAAGTCTACTCTTAAAACTGGCCCTGTATTGTTGGATCTCTAGGCTTTTATCATGGCACTGTGTCTGTCATATGTGCATCTGTAAACTTTTTTTAACAATTTTCTGCAAGGAAACTACTGAATGAATTCAAACCGAATTCCACATAAACAATTCTGTGGTGATCCTGTATTAGATACCTCCAAGAAATTTAGATCCAATGGGAAACATGGCTTTCATGGGCAGGGCAAATTTCTGTACAGGGTGAAATTTTGAAAGTTTTATAGATGAATTATAATAAAATTCAAAAGAATGATACTTTAACCTTGTTCTCTATTTTGAGGTTTTGCAGACAACAATTTAAAGTCGAATTTAAAAAGTAATCAATCAGTAGGGTAAAATATATTGAGGAAAAAGAAGAAATTGCTTGTTACAAGGAATTTTTTCCACAATGATTTCTCAAATATAGAATCAGGGGCGTAAAAACCAGGGATTAAAAAGGAAAGGGTTATTGACCCTTCATTAGATTACTTCAAATGATTTTGATCTGATGGAAAACATGACTCATTGGTGGGGCTTGATTTGATACATGGTACAAAGTGGAAGTTTGAAAATCTTCTCAGAAACTACAGGCTTGAATTAAACCATATTTTACATGAATATTCGTTGGTTGAAATTTTGATATCACATTTCTTTGAAAAATGTATATCTGTTGCTTCACTCATTCCTACACAGCCCCTCTTTATGACCCTCAAGAAAAAGCTTTGGAAAACATTTTGGATAATGAAGAAATTACTTATATAAACCTATTTCTTCATTATCCACAATGTTTTCTATTTAAAAAAGACAGAAAAAAATAAAAAAAAATCTCTCAACTTGAAATTGTCATCTGCAACTTCTTACAATCTGGAACAGTTTTGAAATTTTGTTGTGTGAGAATGGGTTAAACAGTTTGCCCTGATACTATAAGTTTGAATTAAGAATTAAAGGGGGAGTATCTAATGCTGATAGGTGTTGTAGTAAGTTGTTCTCTTTGTTGTACAAGTGTAGCAATTTTTCAAGGCTGAGGAATGTTTGCATATGAGTTGCTTCCCTTGTTTAAAAGAAAGCCTTTAGATTCCCCTTAACCCATTCCACACTAGGATGCTTTTTGAGGCCCCTCAAGAAAAATAAGAGTGCTAGAGTGCTAACAAAAAACAAGAGCTGGTCACAGTTATGTGATAAATGCCCCCAAAGGACAGGGTCAAGCATGTGGCACTTTGATTTGTTTTGTAAACACAGCCACATGCATTTGTGATCTATGGTTTTTATACGCCCGTCGAAGACGGGACGTATTATGGGATCACCCGTGGCGTCCGGGCGGTGTAGACTTCTTTGTCCCGAGCATAACTCTGTCACCATAAGTCCAATTGACTTTAAACTTGGCAGTTATATTCTTCTCATCAATACAGAGTGCAGTGCTCAATGACAATAACTATTATAGCTAGGATCATGAAACATCATGGGTGTATACACAACACCAAGAGGGGGTGCAGTGCACAAGAACCATAACTCAACCTAGCCTATTTTTTTAGTTATTGCCTTTTGTTGTTTTTCATACTTGAATCTTGTCCGGAGTATATCTCTAAAAGTATAATAGCTAGAATCATGAAATTTCATGGATGGATAGAGATAACAAAGTGGGAGTGCAGTATACAAGAACCATAACTCTACCTGGCCTATTTTTTGAATTATTGCCCATTGTTGTTTTTCATACTTGAATCTTGTCCGGAGAAAATCTCTAAAAGTATTATAGCTAGGATCATGAAACTTCATGGGTGTATAGATCTCACCAAGGGGGAGTGCAGTGCTTAAGAACCATTACTCTACCTGGCCTATTTTTAGCTCACCTGAGCACAACGTGCTCAAGGTGAGCTTTTGCTATCACCTTTTGTCCGTCGTGCGTCGGAAGTCGTCAACAATTCTTTAAACGTCTTCTCCTCAGTAACCACTGGGCGGAATTCAACCAAACTTGGTTCCTTGGGTGACCCTTCTCAAAAGTTGTTCTCGGATTTTTGATTGACCTACAAATATGGGCGTGGCAGTTTTTGACTTAGAAATCTTTAAACATCTTCTCCTCAGTAACCATTGGGCCAATTTCAACCAAATTTGGTATGAATGTTCCTTGGGTCACCCTTTTCAAAAGTTGTTCGTGGAATTTTGATTTATGCCCAAATATGGGCGTGACAGGGCGTGGTAGTTTTTGACTTAGGAATCTTTAAACATCTTCTCCTCAGTAACCATTGGGCCAATTTCAACCAAATTTGGCATGAATGTTCCTTAGGTGACCCTTTTCAAAAGTTGTTCGAGGATTTTTGATTTATGCCCAAATATGGGCGTGGCAGGGCGTGGTAGTTTTTGACTTAGAAATCTTTAAACATCTTCTCCTCAGTAACCATTGGGCATATTTTAACCAAACTTGGCATGAATGTTCCTTGGGTGACCCTTTTCAGAAGTTGTTCTTGGAATTTTGATTTATGCCCAAATATGGGCGTGGCAGGGCGTGGCAGTTTTTGACTTAGAAATCTTTAAACATCTTCTCCTCAGTAACCATTGGGCCAATTTCAACCAAATTTGGTATGAATGTTCCTTGGGTCACCCTTTTCAAAAGTTGTTCGTGGAATTTTGATTTATGCCCAAATATGGGCGTGACAGGGCGTGGTAGTTTTTGACTTAGGAATCTTTAAACATCTTCTCCTCAGTAACCATTGGGCCAATTTCAACCAAATTTGGCATGAATGTTCCTTAGGTGACCCTTTTCAAAAGTTGTTCGAGGATTTTTGATTTATGCCCAAATATGGGCGTGGCAGGGCGTGGTAGTTTTTGACTTAGAAATCTTTAAACAACTTCTCCTCAGTAACCATTGGGCCAATTTCAACCAAACTTGGCATGAATGTTCCTTGGGTGACCCTTTTCAGAAGTTGTTCTTGGAATTTTGATTTATGCCCAAATATGGGCGTTGCCGGGCGTGGCAGTTTTTGACTTTGAAATCTTTAAACATCTTCACCTCAGGAACCATTGGGCCAATTTCAATTTTGAATCATCTAACATTAGTCAGGTGAGCGATTTTAGGGCCATTCTGGCCCTCTTGTTTTAGTTATTGCCCTTTGTTGTTTTCATACTTGAATCTTGTCCGGAGTATATCTCTAAAAGTAAAATAGCTAGAATCATGAAATTTCATGGATGGATAGAGCTCACCAAGTGGGAGTGCAGTGTACGAGAACCATAACTCTACCTGGCCTATTTTTTGAGTTATTGCCCTTTGTTGTTTTTCATACTTGAATCTTGTCCGGAGTATATCTCTTAAAGTATTATAGCTAAGATCATGAAACTTCATGGGTGTATAGATCTCACCAAGAGGGAGTGCAGTGCTTAAAAACCATAACTCTACCTGGCCTATTTTTTTAGTTATTGCCCTTTGTTGTTTTTCATACTTGAATCTTGTCTGGAGTATATCTCTAAAAGTAAAATAGCTAGAATCATGGAATTTCATAGATGGATAGAGCTCACCAAGTGGGAGTGCAGTGCTTAAGAACCATAAGTCTACCTAGCCAATTTTTTGAGTTATTGCCCTTTGTTGTTTGTCATACTTGATTCTTGTCCAGAGTAAATCTCTAAAAGTATAATAGCTAGAATCATGACATTTCATGGATGGATATAGCTCATCAAGTAGGAGTGTAGTGCACAAGAACCATAACTCTACCTAGCCTATTTTTTTAGTTATTGCCCTTTGTTATTTTTCATACTTGAATCTTGTTCGGAGTATATCTCTAAAAGTAAAATAGCTAGAATCATGAAATTTCATGGATGGATAGAGCTCACCAAGTGGGAGTGCAGTGTATGAGAACCATAACTCTACCTAGCCTATTTTTTTAGTTATTGCCCTTTGTTGTTTTTCATACTTGAATCTTGTCCGGAGTATATCTCTAAAAGTTTAATAGCTAGAATCATGAAATTTCATGGATGGATAGAGCTCACAAAGTTGGAGTGCAGTATACAAGAACCATAACTCTTCCTGGCCTATTTTTTTAGTTATTGCCCATTGTTGTTTTTCATACTTGAATCTTGTCCGGAGAATATCTCTAAAAGTATTATAGCTAGGATCATGAAACTTCATGGGTGTATAGATCTCACCAAGGGGGAGTGCAGTGCTTAAGAACCATAACTCTACCTGGCCTATTTTTTTAGTTATTGCCCTTTGTTGTTTTTCATACTTGAATCTTGTTCGGAGTATATCTCTAAAAGTAAAATAGCTAGAATCATGAAATTTCATGGATGGATAGAGCTCACCAAGTTGGAGTGCAGTGTACGAGAACCATAACTCTACCTAGCCTATTTTTTTAGTTATTGCCCTTTGTTGTTTTTCATACTTGAATCTTGTCCGGAGTATATCTCTAAAGTTTAATAGCTAGAATCATGAAATTTCATGGATGGATAGAGCTCACAAAGTTGGAGTGCAGTATACAAGAACCATAACTCTTCCTGGCCTATTTTTTAAGTTATTGCCCAATGTTGTTTTTCATACTTGAATCTTGTCCGGAGAAAATCTCTAAAAGTATTATAGCTAGGATCATGAAACTTCATGGGTGTATAGATCTCACCAAGGGGGAGTGCAGTGCTTAAGAACCATAACTCTTCCTGGCCTATTTTTTAAGTTATTGCCCAATGTTGTTTTTCATACTCGAATCTTGTCCGGAGTATATCTCTAAAAGTATTATAGCTAGAATCATGAAACTTCATGGGTGTATACACAACACCAAGGGGGAGTGCAGTGCTTAAGAACCATAACTCTACCTGGCCTATTTTTTAGTTATTGCCTTTTGTTGTTTTTCAAACTTGAATCTTGTCTGGAGTATATCTCTTAGAGTAAAATAGCTAGAATCATGAAATATCATGGATGGATAGGGCTCATCAAGTGGGAGTGCAGTGTACAAGAACAATAACTCTACCTAGCCTATTTTTTTAGTTATTGCCCTTTGTTGTTTTTCATACTTGAATCTTGTACGAAGTATATCTCTAAAAGTATAATAGCTAGAATCATGAAATTTCATGGATGGATAGAGCTCACCAAGTGGGAGTGCAGTGTACAAGAACCATAACTCTACCTAGCCTATTTTTTTAGTTATTGCCCTTTGTTGTTTTTCATACTTGAATCTTGTCAGGAGTATATCTCTAAAAGTTTAATAGCTAGAATCATGAAATTTCATGGATGGATAGAGCTAACAAAGTGGGAGTGCAGTGTACAAGAACCATAACTCTACCTAGTGTATATTTTGAGCTATTTTCCTTTGTTGTTTTTCATACTTTGTTTGACAAAAAATATTCATTCAAAATAACCTCAGTTCTATTCAAACCCCCAGTAATTATTAAGCAGTGTGACGGGCGTATCTTGTGACAATTTGGCACCTTGTTAATAAATGAAATTTTAATACATATAATTATTTCTATAAATACAGAATGAAATCAAGAAATGCATTATAGACGGATTTTTCTGAGGTAAAGGTCACTGGGTCAAAGTCAAGTGAAGTGGTCCACCAAATTAAGCATCTGTCCAAATATAGAAGCAATCCATTGAAGAATAAGAGAGTAAATACAAATTTAACCATTCCTGACCCAATTCAACCATTCTGGACGCCCCTTTGCCCCTAGCTTGTGACCTTGACCTTTGAGATAGGAACCTGGGTCTTTTTCGCGACACCCCATCTGAAGGTGGTGAACATTTGTATGAAAGAAATTTGTACCTGTGTTCATGATTATAGAAATTACAGAGCGAACAGAGCAAAAAGTGTCGATTTTTTACCTTTGACCCCAGATTGTGACCTTGACCCTTAGGATAGGAGTCTGAGTCTTTTTCGCGACACCCCATCTGAAGGTGGTTAACATTTGTATGAAAGAAATTTGTACCTGTGTGCATGATTATAGAATTTACAGAGCGGACACAGCATAAAGTGACAATTTTTGGCCTTTGACCCCAGATTGTGACCTTGACCTTTGAGATAGGAACCTAGGCCTTTTTTCAGACACATTGTCTGAAGGCGATGAACATTTGTATGAAAGAAATTTGTACCTGTGTGCATGATTATAGAAATTACAGAGTGGACACAGCAAAAAGTGTCGATTTTTGACCTTTGACCCAGATTGTGACCTTGACCTTTGAGATAGGAGCCTGGGTCTTTTTCATGACATGTCGTCTGAAGGTGGTTAACATTTTTATGAAAGAAATTTGTACCTGTGTTCATGATTATAGAATTTACAGAGCGGACACGGCGAAAAGTGACCATTTTTGGCCTTTGACCCCAGATTTTGACCTTGATCTTTGAGATAGGAACCTAGGTCTTTTTCACAACACATCGTCTTGTAGCGGTGAACATTTATGCAAAGTTATATTGAAATCCACTTTTGTATGTAGAAGGTACAGAGCGGACACGAAAGCAGGACAGACAGACAGAAGGATAGTTCGATTACTATATGCCTCCCTTTGGGGCCATAAAAAGATTTTGAAGGGAGGTATCGATGTTTCAGAAACCTACACTAGAAAATATTGCCAAGTACCAAAATAAACGCTCAGACGAATATCTAATACTTATATTTGAGTCAGATATTGTCTTGGCAGAAATGTTATAGTTTTAAAGTGGCTTTTGTGGTTATATGAGAAATGACACAGAATTCATTTGTCAACATCGCATGAGCTCATTTGCACATGACCAATAGTCAATAGAAGATAACAAATTGACTAAAGTCCTAAATCTTGTCATATCAAATGGTTAGCACTAATCTACAGTAAGTGTTTTATATTGGTAATAGCACAACATTTTTGGATTGATCTTTACAGAATTAAGGAACAAATAGTGAACATAAATCCTGATGACATAACAATGATGTTGGTTTGATGTATTCAAACTAAAAGTGAGATTCCAACGGTTATTCGCACCACATGAATGGCCCATTATTGTTTGAAACTGTCTCAGGTTAATCTAAAAATAGATTAATAACCCACGTAGGCTATCAGGGAAATACCCTGTTCTTCTCTGATAAACCACCTCTGATTTTCGCAAATTACCTTTCAGAATATGGTATTCAAATAGCATATAGGCGGAAATGAGAATAATTAAAATCTGTGATATGAAAAAAACACCCATACCTACCTTTAAGGCACCTTTTCCGTGATTTCCAACAAAACATTCCCATTCTTAATAGAATTTATCCTTGTGACCAACCAAGCATTCTGACCAAGATTCCTGAAGATTAAACCAAAATTGGCCCCTAGAGTGCTTAAAAGAAAACTGATCAAGGCCCCTTTTCCCATGTTTTCTATTGGAACATTCCAAATTTATCAGCAAGGCCCCTTTTCCAGTGTTTTTCAACTGAACGTTCCAATTTTCTATAGGGCTTATCCTTGTTGCCAGAAAAACTTTCTGACCAAGTTTCAAGTAGATTTGGCAAAAATTGCGGCCCCCAGAGTGCTAACGAAGAAATTGTTGACCACCGACAACAGATGAAGAACATTCAATGATCACAAAAGTTTACCTTAAGCATGATGTGCTCAGGTGAGCTAAAAACAAAGAAATTGCTTTCAACAAGCAATTTCTTCATTTTACACTATATTTCTACCAAGAAATTTGAAAGAATCTAAAATTTCACAAATTTTCCATTGTCACTTGCAACTCCTTTAAATTTGGACTAGTCTACGTTAACAGTTAATAAGACTGATGGAGAGATACAGGCGCAAAAGTGCCTCTAGTTCTGCTCCAGCCCTGTAAAGCCAATTTTCTAGGGTAAATGAAAATTCTGATTAATAGTATATCTTAAAAAAATGTTTTTCTCAGAATGTGCTGGCTGGATCTTGTGGAAAAAAGGTTTTCATGGGCCTTATTTATTTTCATTTATGGTACAGATATGAATTCTTGCAGAATTGTCTCCTCTTAAGCTTAACCAATTCCCACAAAACGATGCTTTTTGACGCCCCTGAAGAGAAAGAATTTGGAAAACATTGTGAAAAGCTATTTCTCCATTTTCTCTAATGTTTTCTACCCAGAAAGTTGAAAAAATCTAAAATTTCATAAACTTAAGATTGTCATCTGCAACTCCTATCAATTTGGACCAGTCTAAAATTTTGCCATCTGGTAATGGGTTAACAAGAGCCTAGCAGAGTAGCACAGGTACAGCCAAAGGGATTTTGTCATTTAAAATTTATGGTAATTCTAAGTTATTTTATTAAGTCAAAGGCAGATAATGCCTAAATGACTTGAGATAATTATTTTTTCTCTCATGCATACTAGACATCAAAGAGATTCATCGTTGTAAGTTCAGTTCCAAAACAGTTCAGTCTGATTTTGTTTTAAAGCCATCCCCACTCAATCACTCATACCTAAAAAATATGGCAGAAATTTCTATATAAAAAGCATAGTGGGAATTAAAGAAATATCTGGTCAATAATTTCTTAATTTTCCACAATGTTTTCCCAAACTTTTTTCTTGTGGTACAAAAGAGGGGTTCAATTTGAAAGAAGTTGCAGATGACATTTTCAGGTTGGTGGAATTACGAAAACATTTGCCTTGTAGGGCAAAAACATGGTGGACATTGAAGAAAAGCAGGATTGAGTGGGAATTGGCTAATATGTGCTAGTTTAACCCTTTCCCACATGACAAAATTTTAGACTGATCCAATTTGAAAGGAGTTGCAGACGACTATCAAAAGCTGATGAAAGTTTGGATTTCTTTTATCTTTGGAGCAGAAAACATCGTGGAAAATGAAGAAATCGCTTGTAGCAAGCAATTTCTTCATTTTTCACAATGTTTTCCTAAACTTTTATTCTTGGGGGGGTGTCTAAAAGCGTCAGTGTTTGGGAATGGGTTAAAAATAGAAATATCTTGTTATGGGTTCAGAAATACAGGCTGGATTATCTATCCCCAGCACTATCTTCTTTCTGCAATATAAGGTCCATGTAAGCACAAGTAATTAAATCCCCATTTTCAACTCCAAGCTGCTTCATTAAATTTCCAGCTATCTTCTGGCCTTCTTCCACTGTTTGTCCTTCTTTCATCTGGACCTACAATTAAAACACCAAAATTTTAGACAAGGAAAATTAACTTCAGTTGATATGTTGACCATTTTTATGCCAAATAAATGCCTTTTCAGAACAACTTTATAAGCAAAAAGCTGAAAGCACTATAGGTCAATGTTTATTTTGAAAATTGATTTAAGAGACGAAGAGAATATTTTTGTTTTCATGGAGGTATGAACCAAAAAACCTAATCACACTATGAATAAGCAAAGCGGAAAAAAAACAAAAGCTTTACAAAATTTGGGACTATTTTGTGCAGAAGCATACGAAATCGCTACGTGCTCAAAATTTTGTTCATGGAGTTATGAATAATTTTTTTCGACCAATCAGAACGCTCGTTTTTGATAGATGAAACTAAAAATTAAATTATTTCAGAAACAGTTTGAAGGGACAAACAGGTGGTGTAGATGATGATCAGCCTGCATGTATTTGCAGGCTGAGCTTTGACTATTCCTGTACCTCCTGCCAAAAGAGGAATACCCGGCGGTCAAGCATGACAAGAGTTAAAGTCTGAGGTGTAAAAAGAAAATAATATGCTTAGGGTGTGGTGCCACTGTCAACAGGAATACATTTATATCCTGGCAGCTGGTTTACCTAATAATGGCTTCCTGTAGTTTCTCACACCAGTAAAACCACAATATTGCATCCAAGCCACTAGTTGCTCATTCCACTTAGTGTAAAAAGATATTTAAACATTTTAAGTTCAGGAGATCACTGTAGAAATAATAATATACTTCTCTGATGTACCGGCAATTTATTATTTCCACCAAGTTTTCTTTAAGGTGATCTTAAGGAAGTTTTGGAAAGGGTTAAACCAAACAGTATATGTAACAGGATTAACCCATTACCACACAAAATTTTGTCAGACTGGTCTAAGTTAAAAAAAATTGCAGACGACAACTTTTAGCTTATGAAATTTTAGATTTTTTGTCTTTTGGGGTTGAAAACACAGTGGATAATGACAAGCAATCTCTTCATTTTCTACATCTTTTAGAAGAGTGCGTAAAAATGCAGGATTTTGTGAGAATTAAGTGACCCTAAAGGAATCAAAGGAAACTTAATCCTTTCCCAATCAATTCTACCCTTTTACATTTGTATTTCCTGGAAGTAAAACACTTGGGAAAACTTGAAATCGCATATAATTAGAAATTTCTTCATTTCCCCGTGTTTTCCGCCAAGAAAGTCAAAATAGATTAAATTTTCATCTATTCACAATTGCTGTCTGTAACTCAGGACTATCAATTTCGACCAATCTAAAATGTTCTGTCTGGTAATAGGTTTAGGGATACAAGTTTCAAACTTGTGCATCAGCATATATATATCTAATGCCATGATTAAGAATTACCCCAAATACATTAAAGGTAGGTATCAATGTTTTTTTCATGTCACAGAATTTAATTATTAGTATTTCCTCTCATTATACTATTTGAATACAATATTACTAAAAGTAGTTTTGCAAAAATATGAGGTCGCTTATCAGAAAAAAGCAGGGTATTTCCCTAAAAGCCTACGTAGGCTATTAATCTATTTTCAGATTAATCTGAGACAGTTGCGAAGAATAAAGGACCATTCATGTGGTGCGATAACCGTTGGAACCTTGCATTTAGTTGAAATTACACCAAACCAACATCATTGTTACGTCATTTGGAGTTATGTTCCCTAGCCTGTCTTTAATTTTGTAAAGATAAGTTCAAAACTGTCTTAAGCGTTATTACGAATGTAAACACTTACAGTAGTTTTGTGCAAACCATTTCATGTGACATGATTTAGAATGTAAATTTGTTACCTTCAGTTGACTTTGGGTCATATGCAAATGAGGTCATTCGATGTCGACAGCCGAATTCCATGATATCTAAAAATAACCTGGAATTCCGCTGAACCTCTCAGATATAACCACAAAAAGCCACTTTTGGCCTTTTAGATTACTGCCAAGACAATACCCGACTCAACTTAAAGTATTAAATGTTTTTTTGAGAGTATTTTTCGGCACTTCGGATTTTTTTCTTATCTAAGTTCTAGAAACATGGATACCTCCCTTTAACCCATCACCACACAATGACACTGCTAACGCACAATGTCTCCTTTTCTCACAATGTTTTCTGTATGGAACTTTTTTAATAATTTTAGAGAAATGTTGTCTGTAATGGGTTAACCATTGTTTCTTCAGTGCATTTCAATGTGAAAGATCAATTATAAGTGTAAATAGACTGGTCCGAATTCATAGAAGTTGCAGACAGCAATTTAGGTTGATGCCCAAGAGAATTTTATATAGTCTTAAACATATGATCATTTTCAGCCTTCTCAAATAAGCTCACTGTATTTCTCTTAACAAACACTACTTCTCTAATAGTAGCTTTTCTTTAATATCTACAATGAATATCCTGTAATTTGCAGATTGTTTCTTTGAAATAATCATTTTTATAATTGGTTAGAAAAAAATTTCAATAAATATATCCATTGGCCTGTATCATTAATTATTTCCAGGAAGATTATGTACAAAATGATCCACCTATTAGTGTTTTGCATTATTCTGTTCCCCATGATAGAAGTTTAGGAAAGAAGATGCAGATGAAATATTTATAGTTGATTTGGGTCTTTTGAGGTAGAAAACATCATTGATAATGAAGAAATTGCTTGTAACAATTTCTTCATTTTCCACAATGTATCAAAAGCTTTTTTCTTAAGGGGCATAAAAAGGCATGATTGTGTAAGAATGGGTAATTAGGAAAAATATGGTATGATATTAAGATGTTTTTTTTTAAGTTATTCATTAGCTGACAGCAACATTCTAGAGTGGTAAAAAATGTACAGAGTTGCAGACTACAAATTAAAGTTTATGAAATTTTAGATTTTTTCAACTTTCTGGGCCAGACTCCCAATCATCTACTGGATGTCATGGGATCGATCCCCGGCGGCGGCTCATGTCCTTTCCAACATTTGTCTCTCACAATAGGGTAGATAATCATAAACCAAAGTGGGATAGCAGTTGGAGGCTAGGAAAGGATGTAGTGGTAGTACTGGTGTGAGAAGTATTAAGTACCCATTGCTCCAGCTGCAGCTATTTGACTGAAATACTGTTTACCCCATTCAATCAATCAATCAATCAACTTCACTTCTGGTTCAAACAATTTCTTCATTTTACACAATGTTTTCCATATCATTTTTCTTGAGGGGAATGAAAAAGTATCAATTTGTGGGAATGGGTTAAGATAAATCTGATCTAATCATCTCCAACAATATAATACCTCTAATTCCATAAAATCACCGAGCTGATCCACCTTATCCACATGAACACGAGTTTGGCCCACCATGTATAACAATCTGGTTTTCTTCACCTTACCACGAATACTTAAAGCTTTTCCTAGCGTCTCCTAGAAAAGCCAATAAATCATAAGAGATAGACGAGATTGTAAATTCTGAAATGGCTCATGATTTCAATACTTATTTCTTACACAAGCTCCTAAATTGAAGCCCTTCACAAACGGTATCAACCCTTATCATACCTTACCTGGAATGTTACTATTTTGGCAAGTGTAGACAAAGATCAGCCTGTACATATATATAGTCTAATCTTAGTCTCACCACATGTTTGAGGTTATTAGATACAGTTGTTTATAAATTAGATTTTCAAAGAAAATTAAGACTTCTGGTTCTTTCAGCCCTCTGATTTTAATTTAGTTTTTTAACCCTTTCCTGTTTTTGAAATTTTAGACTGATCTTGATTGAAAGAGAATGCAGATGACAATGGTTATTGGATACTATTTGTTACTATTTGTTACTATTTGTTACATACAGGCAATTTCTTCTTTTTCCACAATGTTTTCTCAAGTATATGATTGCTGCAATGTAAAATACTGGGTTTATACAGGAAAGGGTTAAAAAGGGATTTCAATCAACATGACAAGGGTTAAAGAAAATTAAAATTTCTCATTTTTGCAATGACATATCCTCTATATTTTGAAATGAGTTAAGAGATAAATCCTGATACTTTTCACCATTTCATAATCATAGTAACACAATAATAATTGCATTTGACCTTTCTTATTGTTTTTTTTTTTTTCAAAGTTTCAGAATAGTCCAATTTGAAAGAAAATGCAGACATCAATGAAAGGTGGGTACAATTTGTAAAGTAACAAACCAACAGGTTCGCAAATATTGTGGGAAAAGAAGAAATTTCTTGTTACTTTTTCCTTTTCCCACAATATTCTCTAGTATAAATTAACAGACGTAAAAACAATGGATTGTGTAGGAAAGGCTTAGGGCCAGACTGTCACTAATTTAACTTATACATGTACCGGGGTATCTATCACAGTAACACAATAAGAACTCTATTAACCCATTCCTACAGTGAAATTTTAGACTGATCCAAATTGAAAGAAGCAGCAGACAACAATTTAAAGTTGATGAAATTTTAGATTTTTTCAACTTTCTGGGTAGAAAACATTGTGAAAAATGAAGAAATTGCTTGTAACATGCAATTTCTTCATTTTACACAATGTTTTCTTGATTGCTTTTTCTTTAGGGGTGTCCAAAAGTGTTATTGTGTGGGAATGGGTTAAATACCTGATTTGACGTTTTATTGATTTATACAACTATCTGTAAACTATCAGGGTTATCTATCACAGTAACACAATAACCACTCAGTTAAGTACCTGATTTAACTTTTTGTTGATTTACACAATTATCTGTAAACTATCAGGGTCAAAATCATAGTAACACAATAATAACTGCATTTTTGGTTAGACTGATTGCTTAAGTAACTTTTACTTGTAAACCATCAGGGTCATAATCTAACTATCATATAAGCACTATTATTATACTACAAAGGAAATTGTTGCAAAAAGTCATATATACTGCACTGTAGTATGACATACATTTTCATTAAGGAGTCTTGATTGTAATATGAACAAAATTTTTAATTGTAGTTAGTTGACTCTCGCTTCGTCAGTTGTAAAACTGAGTTTTTCACTCTATAAAGCAAGTAATCATTGATATGTCCACTGAATTCAGTATAAAAAAATCTTTTTAAACAAGGGACTCAGTTTGAGTTGTATTTTTTTCCCTAACATGGAGTTGGTAAATGTCTGATAATTGAAGGTCCTATGTCACAAGGATCATATTTTGTTTACAAATAGAATTAGCAGATTACAAGAGATTGCTGTCAAATTCTACCAAACTGTTTTGAAATATAAATTATATTTGAAACAAGAGCCATGTAGGACATGGCCATCCCCCGCCGTAAAAGCTTGATAGTAAACTGAGTTTTGAATCTTGTACACTGCACTTCTCCTCAATGAGACCTATCCAACTATGAAGTTTCAAGTTGATAGCTATTATACTTTCAGGGATATGCCCCGGACAAAATCTTAGTCTTTAAAATAACAAAGAGCAATAATTCCAAAATTATGCAAGCAAGAGTTGTTGTTCTTGTGCACTGCACTTCTCCTCCATGAGATCTATCCACCTATGAAGTTTCAAGTTGATAGCTATTATACTTTTAGATATATGCACCGGACGAAATCTTAGTCTTTAAAATAACAAGGGGCATAACTCTAAAATTATGTAAGCAAGAATTGTTGTTTTGTGCACTGCACTTCTCCTCCATGAGATCTATCCACCTATGAAGTTTCAAGTTGATAGCATTTACACTTTAGGAGATATTATTCGGACAAGCTTAGTGACGCAATGACAGACGGAGACCATTACTATATCCCCTTCGCCGAAACGGCAGGGGATAATCAAGCTGATCATCACATTTGTAAGACTCTCACAATTAGGAATTGAACCCAAGCCTCTCACTAGTGCTGTGAATGTTTGTCGATTGACCTCAGGAAAAGGTGATCTCAAATGTGCCTCCACAGTCCATTAATCTCAAAAATACATTATATTCTTTAGCCAAAATTATTCAAATGATTCCTGACCTACACTCAACTTTTCAACACACACACACAAATGATTACCTTTCATGTAAGTCCACACTTCCTCCATTTCTGAAACTGTCGACTTATTTCGATGAATCTTAGAACATGATATCACAAACTTAAATAAGAAGTGCTATGAGGAATTGGCTGACGGGTAGCAAAAGACAAGCTCGTTGTTTGACTCAACTGTGGGGAAGGCACTCTATCGCAAGGAGGCAAGACTCCAGAAGGAGCCAAGCTTGGAGCCTTGCTGGTGTGTGCCGTGTCTGGTGTGGAGCACGTCTTCCTGGACATGCTTCCCGATGACATGTCTTCGGTGGCACTGTGGGCTGTTGAAGACTTCCCCTGGAGCAAGTCTTCCAGAGACTTGCTTCTGTCTGTAGACGTATTCTGAGAGTTGCTTGAACTCTTCTGCATAGTATCCCTGACCGGTTTCGTTCTCGCTTTAGAACTCTTCAGAGGTTTGATGTGAAGCATAAGTTGCTTCGTGAAGATTGGTGGATACTAGGGAGTTGCAGCTATATATATACTGTGTGGTGCCGGTTGGTGCCGGTGTTGTTATTTATAGCTCAATTTGGACAGTGGTGCCGGTTGATGCCGGTTCTGGGATCTAGCTGGTTGCTATGGTGGGTGGTGCCGGCTGGTGCCGGTTTGGAGCTATTTTTAGCTCTTGATAAAGTGGTGCCGGTTGGAGCCGGTTCTGTGCTCGGCAGTTGTGGACTATGGTGCCGGTCGGTGCCGGTTCTGTGCTATTTTTAGCAATAGGGGGATGTGGTATTGGTTGTTGCCAGTTTGGGGCTGTTGACGGCACGGGGTTCAGGTGGCTAGGTTGCCGGTGATGTTTGATCTTGAGAGCTAGTCACCCATCCAAATTGAACTATAATCCAGGCGTGGGGGCAGTGTAGTTTGCCCGTCACAAGAAAAACAGACAAATAAATAAAGATTTAAAGTTATTTAATGTACTTATATTTACATAAGGCAATGCAAGCTAGTGAGAGTACCTTCATGTGGTTGTATAAATTCGTCACTTCTGCTGGGGACTCAAACTGTTTGTGGATTTGTATATCTTTATCTATGGGAAGACCGTCTGTGGGGTTGGTGTATCTCGTTGAGTCCTCCAGTTCCTCGAGCCATTTGTCCAATTCTAATTGTTGGATTGAATCTGTTGTTCCGTTTGATTCTTGCTCTGGTGCTGCCAGAGTGATGGTGATTTCCATATTGTTGTTGCACTTCTTTTCAAGCTTAACAGCATCTTCTAGGCGTTTGTAGGATTTACTACAGTGGGCGCAGATGAACCTGCGCTGTATATGTGCTGTTTTTACGTGTCTGTGGAAGGACCCTCTGTGGGCGTATTTCTTTTCACAGAAATGGCATTCATGCATGATGTTAAGCTGTGTATAGTAACGGTTTTTGACGTTGGTGACGTCGTCAACATAGATGACGTCATTGAGGTCAGTGACGTCGTGAGAGTGACGTTTGATTCTAGCTTGTGCCTTGATCGTCCAAAGTTGGGTGTTGTAAAGTCGTGTTTGTCAATATCAGTTTTAACATTACATTACCTACCTGTAAACTAATCAGGGTCATCTATCATAGGAACACAATAATCACTGAACTTAGGACCAGACTGGACATTAAGAATAACTTAATACAAGTACCTGTAAACTATCGGGGTCATCTATCATAGTAACACAATAATCAATGAACTTTGGGCCAGATTGGTCACTAAAAAGAACCTTATACAAGTACCTGTAAACTATCGGGGTCATCGATCATAGTAACACAATGATCACTGACCTTAGGGCCAGATTGGTCACTAAAAATAACCTTATTCAAGTACCTGTAAACTATCCGGGTCATCTATCATAGTAACACAATAATCAATGAACTTTGGGCCAGATTGGTCACTAAAAATAACCTTATTCAAGTACCTGTAAACTATCCGGGTCATCTATCATAGTAACACAATAATCAATGAACTTTGGGCCAGATTGGTCACTAAAAATAACCTTATTCAAGTACCTGTAAACTATCCGAGTCATCTATCATAGTAACAAAATAATCACTGAACTTAGGGCCGGATTGGTCACTTCTCTCATAGTAAATCAATTGAGCCTTCTCTCCCTGAAAATGATACAAAAATATTTACCTTCACTTAATGCACTCAATAAGAAAGAGGAAAAAATGGGTGAAAAAAAAGAAATTTCTTGTTACAAGCAGTTTCTTCATTTTCAAGTAGTTTCTTCATTTTCAAGTTATCTATCAAATTTTGCATTTATTTTTGAATAACACACATTTTTAACAGCTGTCTACAACTAATTAAGAGTTTGAGCCAGTCTTAAATTTAGTCATCTGGTAACCAGTCAATGTAACAACAGCTGTCAGTGGACAACAACATCCCACTATTCTAAGTGCTGCATAGTAACAGCAATTCAATGTCAACATTGGGCATAATCCAACTAAAGGAATGGCAGCATAATAATACATTTGTTAACTTTGTATTTGGTAACCCTTTCCTGGTTTTATTTTATCTTAGACTGGTCAAAATTGAAAGAGGTTGAACATTGAAACAGACAACGTTGAAAATTGGAAGCAACTTTAAATGAGACCATCCTATTTGGTAGAGATATTGTGGGAAAAGAAGAAACTGTTTCCACAGTGTTTTCTCAAGTATGAAATCACAGAAACGTAAAATCCTGGGTTTGTACCGGAAAGGGTTAATTCATAACTCTGAACATGTGTCTAAAGTTTCAATCCTAATCCTTAGGAAGTAAAAGAGGGAAATAATCTTGCAGGTAAAATTGTAAGTTAAAAAAACAAAAAAAGCTCAAAAACATAACTAAAGTGAATGTCAGAGTAATGAATATTTGCCTTAGAATTGAAATTGTATATATTTCTAAATTATGTGTAATGTTAAGCAAATATGAAACAATAGTATGGTCACAGAGGTAAGTACAATGTTTCAAAGCAATGTCAATAGTAAGAATAGAGATTAGACAGTTGCACATAAAACTTTAATCAACAATTTCTAGGCCAAAAAGGATCAAAATACAACTAGAATCAATGTAGGAGTAACAAATCTTTGCCTTAGGGAAAATAAGATGGTTAGAAAGGCAGGTGCAAAGTTTCAGTGCAATAGAATTAGTAGAAACAGAGATACGAGACTCGTATGTCCAACTTGTTAAACCAGGCATCATGTAGACGCCAACATCTGGTTGTCTGGAATAGTTGAGCTAAATTTACAATTGGTTATGTTTATTCATTTGCTAATTTTCAATGTGTGCTACAAACTTCAAAATTTAAAAAAAATGTTAGTAAAGGGTTTAATGCAGCTTTAAACAATTTTTCAATTAGATCACAGTTTATCTAACTTCTTCATATCTTCCCTGCCCATTACCATGATCACCACCTCTAAACTCCCTTGTCCAAAAGCCTACCCATGTTATCAGTGGCTTTGCTGGGACCACATAGCCATCCATGTCTTTCCACCACAAGTTCTTAATTTGAGAATACAAAAGATAACCCAATACCGTACAATCCTGAATTTGGTTTTGTGTGATGAACATAGCTTTTGATACAATTTCTTTATTTCTTATCATTCTCATATTTTCTATGCAATATGTTTTACAACCCTTTTTTGATTGTCACCTGCTTTGTTTTCAAATAAGACCCGACTTTTAAATTAGTCAATCAATAGCATTTAGACATAAAACATTTTCTGTACACCCATAGTTTTGTTATACTGTGATTATTCTTGTACAAAAGAATTTTAGGAAAAGGAAGATTTGCTTGTAACAAGCAGTTTTCCTTTAAATAGATGCTCTTTCAACAAAATTGGTCCAAGTTCAAAGAGGTAGCAGATCACAATCAGTTGATAGAATATTTTGATAAATACATGTATGTGGAAAATTAAAATATTACTTGAAACAAGGGTTTTCATTTTCAAACTTTTTTTCTGACCTTTTTTTTCTCAAGGGAAACAGGGAGATTGTGGTGGAATGGTTAAAATTGTCAAGTCCTCACTGTAGACACTGTACATTACATTAACCCTTGACATGCTGTATAAATTACCTTACTGAATAGCTGTCAAATCAAAGGGCTGAGAGCACTGATATATCTTTTTGTTCAAAAATCAATATTTCTTTTAGAAATCAACCTCATAAACAACTCGGGAAGGAAAAGTATGAGCAGGAGGTGTAGACTAAGATCAGCCTACAAAAACCTGCAGTCTGATCTTAGTCTACACCTTCTGCCAAAACCGGAATATTCCGGGTTCAGCATGACAAGGGTTAATATATTGTCTATTAGCCAAACAGTAACACCTTCTGAAGCCCCTGTAAAATGATACTGAGGAAGACATTGTAGGAAAAGAAGAAATGGCTTGTAACAAGCCATTTCTCCATTTCCCACAATGTTTTCTACTATATTCGGTCATTCGTTTACTCACTTTAAAATGTTGTCTGCAACTTCTTCCATTAATTTTGGACTAGTTCAACAAGCCCAATATCAAAAAGAAAATAAAATAGTTAAAAAGTTGGTTGTATAGGGTTTTACGTCCTTGACCTCTCACCAGCTTTAGGTCATATGGAAACGAGGCCTAAGTTTAAAGTCTCATTCAAAGGACAGGAGAAGCAGGGGATATAAAGGGACTTATGTTTAAACTAGGGACTTCTAAATCTTCAGCAAGGACCCTTATGACCCTACGACCCAGATTTGTTGAGGATGGACCAAACCCTATAATTGATCAAAAATAAAACTATGAACCTGTAGTTTCCTGAGTTTAAGCCGCCCTTGAGGAACTTTGAAGAAAATGTCTTCTTGAACAATCACTGTACCAGTTTGTCCACTCAAGTGTTCAGCTAACCTTTTTAGCTCCTCAACATTGCTAACTCTGGCCTTGATTTCTACGTTGGATGGCATTACGTCATTTATCTGGAAAACAAATCAAATAGATCTAGACTAGAACTGTCACAAACCTTGACCAGTATTTTGTCACTCAAATAACACAGTTGACCTTTGACCTACATGTCCCAAAAACAAAAGGGCAACAATCATACAATGCTTGATGGCTGTAGGTTAGCTGCGATATCGTAGCCCTCTTTCTGATAATCTGCTGGCGAGGGCTACGACTCCCACCTTCTTTGCGCTTTGTTGCAAATCCTAATATTGTATGTGATGTGATAAGCGACTCTCTATGGATGAATTCCTTACATACGTTAATATTGTGGACAAATTCTATCAAAATAATAAGAATATCAATTGTATCAATCGTTTAGTACCGGTTTCTTTTGAGTTTATAAAATATTTCCTTAGTTTGGCGGCCATGACATTTGCTTGGTCAT
The DNA here is from genome assembly GCA_946902895.1 of Fragum fragum. Taxonomy (NCBI): domain Eukaryota; kingdom Metazoa; phylum Mollusca; class Bivalvia; order Cardiida; family Cardiidae; genus Fragum; species Fragum fragum. The sequence goes on from OX336375.1 coordinate 20,478,129, forward strand.
GTGATCTGTTATTACGTCACGTTGTTTACTATTGTCTAGCTGTCAAAACAGGTGCTCGTAAAAAATCATAGTATCCGTTTTTACCTACCATTGATAAAATTTTATGTTCAAAGATACTGAATCTTCAATATCTTTATTTTATCTATCAAATTCAATTAACTCATGAATTACTTTCATACAATTTTTTTCTTATTTTCTATCAGAACTGTCCTGTTTTCAAAAAATACTATGTGTTCCAAATATGGTGACCTAAATTCTCATTTGCTGTCATTTTGGCGGGAAACCCGGGATCTCAAGAGATCTCGCTGTCAAACATCAAAAATGGCTGACATTTGATTCAAAATGGCCGAAAAACTTTGAGTTTTCGATGGTGCAGCAAATTGAGACTTAAATGCATAAAATATCCGACTTTATTTAGATTTACATTTATTTACATGGAAAGATAAATGGTTAAGGTCAATTTTGGTATTAAACTTTTGTTTGTTCTATTTACACAACTTGCAATAATCGACCCCAAAGTGCCCGGAGTGAATCACTCCGGGCACTGCAACAAAGAGCGAAGAAGGGGGGTGTCGTAGCCCTCGCCAGCAGATTATCAGAAAGAGGGCTACGATATCGCAGCTAGCTGTAGGTCACTTAATTGAATCTAGAGTAAGAGCAGGGAACCAAAAGAGTCAACAGAAAGACTAACAAGTATTTTGTGACCAAAACATGCCCTGTATTTCATAGGTGAAAGGAGGGGGGGGTATTTGATGTCCAACCAGTAAATTTGATTTGATTGAAACTATTGCCAAGTTTTATTAAGTTATTTCCAATACAAAGTGTTAGAGGAAAAGAACAAACATAGTTCATTAACCCTTTCCTTTTTTTTCGAAATTGTAGACTTGTCTAAATTCAAAGAAGTGGCAGACTGCACTTAAAAATGAGGGCAATTTGAAAAGAAAACCAACCTACAAGGTAGAAAATATTGTGGGAAAAAAAGAAATTGCTCGTCACAAGCAATTTCTTCTTTTTCCATGATGTTTTCTGAAGTATAAAATCACAGGCACATAAAACCAGGGATCATAAAGGAAAGGGTTAAGATAAAACACTTGTATAAATGTAAGAAGGCTTAATCCATTCCAACACAACAAAATCTTTGACTGGTCAAAATCATATGAAGATGCAGATGTCAATTTTCAGTAACTGAATATCTAAAAATATTTGTCGTTTTAGGGTAGAAATCATTATGAAGAGTGAAGAAATTGCTTGCTACAAGCAATTTCTTCATTTTTCATAATGTTTTGTATAGTTTTCTCAAGTTTTTTTCTTGAGGGACATAAAGAAGCGCCACTGCGTAGGTATCAAATTATTTATGGTAGAGCTATACATTTGAAAAACTGAACTCTTTGAGGAGAAAATGTAGGTGTATAAATTACTTCTCTTTAATGAAAAGTATATGTTCTGTCTTTATTTGCAACCATTTTTGGTGTATTAATCATTTAACCCTTTCCTGTTTCTAGAAACTTTAGACTGGTCCAAATTCAAAGAAGTTGCAGCGATGGGAGGATGATCGTTAACCTAAAAGGGATAGCAGCTGGAGGCTAGGAAAGGATCCCACCGCCAGGGATCAAACCCACAACATCCCATGATTGAAGATTGAGAGTCTGATGCCCTACCAACTATGCTATAACACCAACAAGTTTATGATTTAAGTTTTTATAGTGTGTTAAAAGCTAAGTCACCAATGTCTCAGATAGGTCAAGGCTGCAATGTCAAAGGGTAAAGTTCATTGTCTCAAATGAAAGGCTATGTTCTGATGAGAGCATGTGTGAAATATGAGCCCCTTAACACTAGTTATAATTGGATATAGGATATAAAAACATAAACCAAGTGTGACGCAAAGGCTAAAACAATAGCTCTTTTGAGACATTTGTCCTAGGCGAGCTACAGATGACCAAGAATAAGTTAAAGTTTTTGGTTAAAGATTTTTATAATGATGGTTTAAAGCCAAGGTCATAAGGGTAGTCATTTTCTCAAAAATATCTGGTTAAGGATCAATGTAACAAGGCAGCAGGTTCAAGGTCATTGTCTCATAAAGCCTATCTCCTGGTGAAATATGAACCCACCAGATTGAAAATACACAAGAAAGGAAAAGGTTAGGGTTTTGGTGATTTTTCTAAATAACAGTTTAAGGGTCAAGGTCACAGGGTCAAGGTCATTGTCTCCATGAAAGCCTTTCTCCTAATTAGTGTATATGTGAATTATGATCCCCTAGGTTGAAAAATGACCAAGACAGAGAAGAATAAGCCTATGTCCTGATGAATACATTGTGTGAAAAATGAGCCCCCTTAACAATTGCTATAATAGATAAAAAAAAAACTTTAACCTAGCGGGACGCCCAAGGTACGACAATAGCTCTCCCGAGACATTTGTCCCAGATGAGCTAAGATAAAAATATACATGTATAGATGTATATATCTATATTCCATAAAATTATGTAAATGATAAATAATATGTATTTCACTTATATGAAAAAAGACACTAATAAGTCTTGTTCATCTCCAATAATATTCAATGAAATATGTAACGTCCGAAATTGAGACAAAGGGAATGCACAATTAGACATCATAGATTCATTGTGGCAAGTTTCAGATCAATTCCATTGAAAGTTTAGAAGATTGATTTTCGCACCAAAAAGCTACTTTAACCCTTTTTGCAAAATTTTAGACCAGTCCTAATTCAAAGATTTTGCAAATGTAAAATTCAAACTAAATTTGGAAAGTAACAATTTTTTTCTTTTTTTTTTTTTCAATATTTTCTCAATTATAAAATCCGAGAGACGTAAAAACCAGGGACTGAACAGGATTGGGCTATAATAATTATACCTATTTTGCCAATTGAAGTCATGGGCTGATTATTCCGATATCTGGCAAGGGATAAAAATAATTTTGCACTACAGTTACCCAAGAAAAATATAACATCCAAAACTGAGACTAATGCCTAATTAGACATCAAATTCATTGTGGCAAGTTTCAGTTCATTCAAATCAAAACTGTGGGTGTTACACATACACACAAAAAAGGACAGACAACCAAGACCATGAGGTCATAATGCTTCCCTTCGACTGTTAGCTGCAATATCATAGCAGTCTTTCTGAAAATCCACTGGAGAGCAGTAGTTTATCAGAAATAGGGTTACAATGTCACAGCTATGTGGCCATATAAACAAGAGCTGTCACTGGACAGCAAAGCTTGACTATTCTGAGTGCTGGATAGTAACAGCAATTCAATTGCAACGTTAGAGATTATTCCACATGTCAATATGTGTATTTTTTAAATAATAACACTGAACACATGTCTTAAGTTTTAAACCATAATGCTATGTTTTAATTAAGATTAAAAAAGGAATTAAAATTCCAAGTAAAAAATTCAACTATAGTGAATGTCACAGTGATGAATCTTTGTCTTGGGGAATGTATGATCTTCACAAAAGCATGTACAAAGTTTCCAAGCAATAGCTATATTAGCAGGTAATCTATTGAGATTATATATAACAGAGATATGGCCGTTTAAAGTATCAAGAATTTGCAAGTCAAAAAAGGGTCAAAATTCCACTGTGTACTGAATCTTAGCTTGGAGATATGATGGTCACATGAGCATGTGCAAAGTTTCAGAGCAATAGCATCAGTAGAAACAGATGAGACTTGCACATAAACAAAATGTCTATGTATATAAAACTTTGACCAAATACCTGAGTAAAAGATGAAGTCATAGTTCACTAAAATGAATGTCAGAGTAACAAATCTTTGCCTAAGGTATAATAGACCCCAGGGTTACAAAATCGTAAGCAGTTTCATAGCAATCGCACAAGTAGGCAAAGGTAGAACAGTTGCAAACAAAACTGTAACCAAAAGTTTATTCAAAAAAGGGTAGAATTTCTTCAAAAATGAATGTCATAGTAGAGAATCTTTGCCTAGGAGATGTAATGATAGTAGATCTAATAGGCACGTGCAAAGTGGGCAATACAGTGTAATGGTGCTAGTAGAAACAGATATTAGATCTAGATCTCTTGACAGTTGCAATTGAAACTTTATTACGCCGATAACCCGGTGACTAGAACAGCACCCCTCCCCTTCTCTCTTCGAATGGTAAAGCAGGCTAGGGATTTGGTCAAAGGGGGAAAATATTGAGGGAAAAGGATGTTCCCTCAAAGTTTTATTCCCCTTCACACAATTTAGCTTGAAACCAGTCCGTGTTTTATAACTGATTTAAATCAAATTTGAGATTCATTACTTTACGTACAATTATGAATTCAAATTATCTGCGCCGTAGTCAGTACCGGTCAGTTTACTGAGTTTTGTTCGATTCTTGATTTTCCCTCCAGGCAGCTGATTGGATATATCAAAGAGGAAGAACGGCAAAACCGAATCACATAAAACGGCTAGAAATATTCGCGCGAAAGGACCAGAATTTTTTCTACGGTAGCTTCGAACAGATTTTGATAAGTAATATATCTGAATTTTCAAAATAATGTTTGAAGTAAAAGATGAACATGATTTATTTCAAATTATTCAAGTGAGAAATGATACGAACTACTTTTTCGTATCCGGTGTTGAACCTACTTACATTTCCAAAGGAAGACCACTATTTGGAAGAAGGTAGTAAAATTTTCTGGAATCAAGAATCCACAATGGAACAGTCATAAATTATTACACCGAACTTTTCATTGGAAACCTAAGAAGTTTCAACTTTCATCGAATTATTGCACATATTTGTATTTGAGTGTATTTTTGTTGTTAATCTAATGAGGTCAGAGACTGATCAGCAAGGCGGTGCGCTTGTAATATAACCCCGTTAATTCGATCCTATAACCAAAATTGTCTCAGACTCTCCGACTGATTCTAGCTTTTTAAATAGACAATGTCATATGTTCCTTGATCCATGATGATGTATGGCAGAGACTTATTGTTTTTAATACCCAGTTTGCTATTGATTTCATACACATTTGAATTGAAACCACACATGTCAAAGTGACCCAAATATTTGGGCGATTTTTTCAGATATGAAACTGAAAATCTTTTCATCTTTCCCTTGTGGTTTTAAACCCTTTTGTCATCTGAATTGGGTTTATATGAAATAAGCATGAAACTAAATGAAAAACATTACATTCCTAGCCTTTTTGCCTATTTATTCTTAATGGATTTCAATATCTTATTAACATGCAACCCTCTTAGTTCAAGTTGAAAGATATTGAAGTTTGTGAAATTTGAAAATCTTTGCCCTTTACAGTAGAAAACAGAAAACATGGTTGACTATCGAGAAATTACTTCTTTCAAGTAATTTATTATTGTCCCCTTTGGTTTTACTATCTCTTACTTGAGGGTTGTCAAAAAAGCAGGATTTTTTGGGAATGGGTTAATCAGAATGGTTAAGTCTCAAGGTCTGACAATATTTGTTTTGGAAAGCATAGGCAGTTTTTCATTTTTTTTTTCTTTGAATTTTGGGGCAACACTTCTCTGATCATGCACATAACAGATATCACCAACTTTTGATTTGTAGTAACATTTTGTTTTATATTCCACAGATCATGGGTATTGAAAGTGGTGGTCGTGTTGCCTCTACGGGGATGACAGCCTCAGAGCTGTGTGAGAATGATGACCTAGCAAATGCTGTTGTACTGGATGCTTACCTTGGGTTTTTAACCCACAAAATGGATACAAAGTAAGAAAACAACTGTGTATATTCTAGGCTAGGGGATTTTGGGATTTCCTCCACATTTTCAATATTGTTGGGGAATTTTTTTCTGAAAACAAAGAGCATGAAATACCCAACATTTCTCATTTGTGAGACTAACATTTCTCATTTGTGTGATCTTGCTGTGAAATCCCCCATATTTTTGAATTCCATAGAAAAACACTGAAGACAAGATTTACGTTATGTCTTGAAGACAGGGTTGTAACATGCAGAGCTCACAGATAAAGCCTACAGTACTCATCCAGAGAAAAAATCCTTCAATCCTAAATGTGTCAACCTTGTTGTTATTTTTATGTCTTTAAATTATAAGTAGTCACTTGTTTCTCTGGAGGTTTCCTACATTGCATATCACAACAAATTACCTCCCCTGGAACAGTCACACAGATTAACAAATTAATAAGATCTTGTGACAAGCAATTTCTTCTTTTACCACAATATTTATCTTTGTATAAAGTCTTATAATTGTGAATACCAGTGATTGTATAAGAAAGTCTTAAGTCTAAGATTAAAGTACATGTAGCAAAATGACTTGATAAACGATTTGTAAAATGCACAACAAGAGTGATAAAAGTTTGTGCTAGCATTTGAAAAATAGGAGGCATTGAGTCTCTGACTATGATATTCTAGTGGTTAAAATGGATTTCAAAGGGATCAAAACAACAAAACGGATATAAAATTCAGTGTGCCATCAGAATTTTTCTTGTTTATGTTAAATCATTTTTAAAATTGGTTTATAAAGATATGAAGTTAGCTATTGATTTATGTTTTCTTAGTACACAAGAAACGTCAATGAAAACTTTTGGATCAAAATGCCATGTTTAGACCCTTAGGAATTTCTCTCAAGGGGGTCTAAATGACCCCCATGTGAGATATTTCTGATGGGGGTATGTTCAATTTTTAGAGTCATAGCCCTTGTTTACGAGTCAAATACAAGCCCTGAGTGATGCCTTCTTTTTTTAGCTCTGCCATTTTGCTTGTTTTTATTCAGATATCAAGCTCCAAAGAAGAGAGTACAAGAAGAGTGCAAAACAATCATTGAGAGGTTTAAACAACATCAGGTTTATGAAAAGACATACAGAGAGGTCTTGTCTTTGGAAATTACCAGAAATGTTCTCATGGATAAAGACCTAAGACAACAAAATATATTTAGGGAACATGTAAGTACAGTTGTGATTCAACAACTAAAAAGTACCTTCTGTAAGGTGCAAATAGTATCCTCCTCCCCCAAGTAATGTCATACTGGATATAACTGTGGCGTAGGCAGATTTGAGATTGTAGACTAATTATACTTAATTTTGTAATTCTGTGTTAGAAAAACTAACACTGATATTTTTCTTCACATCAGTATTGTTTTCGCACAGACTTGAATCACAGAATAATAATTTCTTTTTGTATAAATCAAAATGATGATCTCATTTATGCGATTGATGTTGAGTTCATGAGCTTTTCTGCTTGCAGACAAGAACATTTTTATGGCAACTTGTCAAGGGACAAGTAAATACCAGGGCAAATTTTGGAATGGTATAAAATAGATCATTAATGTAACTTATTTTATCTTGAAAAAGTGCTGTAATGTTTATATTGAAGGGAAGAATTTTTTGTAATTAAAGAAGAAAATGCTTGGGTTCTCAGGGCTCTGCAGACTCCCAGAATTTGGGGAGAAGTCACTTCTCACTAGTCTGAGAATTGGGAGAAGTTTTTCAAATTGGGGAGAAGTGGTGAGACTTTCAGGAGAAGTGGATTGCATTAAAAATTGAGTTTTTGCGCCTATTCCTCATTTCTATCAGAAAATAAAATAGCTCTACAACCAAGTAGTTGCATTTCATATTATGTATTATGCAATAAACATAGCAAATACTGCTTATCCTTTCAGTCCTTAGTAAAGATCTTATTCCTGTGAAAAATACTTTTATATTTTTCTTTTTTTTTAGTTTGAGAGTTCAAGAGTTTGATTCTGATTTTTTTTTTCAATATTTCATAATAGATTCATATATGATAAAAAAAGTCAACTAATAAAAAAATGCAAATAGTGTATAGGTGGTCTGAATGAAATGAGTAGTGTTACTATTTGAAGTAGAAAATGAGAAAAGATTTTATAGTAACATGTATTTAATCAAACCATTACCAGAAGAAAAAAATTCAGACTGGTACAAATTGAAAGAAGCTAAATAAGACATTTCAAAGTGGGCTTAAATAAGAAGAAGGTGCCAAAGAGGGTAGAAACATGTGGGGAAAGGATAAATTGCTTGCTGCAATCATTTCCTCCTTTTTCCACAGTTTCCCATAAAAACATTTCAAGATTTCAAAATTAGGGATTGTATGGTAATGAGTTACAGTCTGTCCACTTTACAAGATAACATATAAATGGATAAAAATTGTCATTAATTGGTCATAAAAGGTCCTCTGTGATTAAGTCAGTTATAATATGTAAAGGGTAAGGGTTACTGCTCAGTACACAAAACCAGACTGTACATGCAGATGCTTAAAGTTAACACAGGATAATTTGCTCAGTTTTATAGGATTACTTGTTATTTAAAGGAATTATTACCAACACAAGTGAGTGAAATTTAGTTTTTGGAAAGAATGTATCATAACAAGAAACTCAGGAAAAGATCGTAGCAGCCTTTAAATTGTTTGCCATAAATTTCTTCACTTGTTACAATTAAAGCAGATGATTCAAATTGAAGGATTCTAATGAAAAATGAATTTACTCTACGTAGATTTTCGGCAGAATTATTTTTCATCAAGATTTCAAATTATTAACAAAATTTTGACTTCTGGTAGGCTAAATGACACGGCGTCCTTAAATGTCGGCCATTATTCTCATTATGTGAAAGTAAGCAACAAATCTCGTAGACTGATGATAACTTAATTTACAGAAATAATTAAAACTTAAGAAGGGAAAGGATTTTAAATAAAGATTTCTGGTGATACAAAGCATTGCCGAAACCAATCAGCGTAGGTGTGAATGAAGCGAGCATGTCGACTATTAGCTTCAAGAACGTACCCCTCTCTCTGATAATCTGCTGGCCTCGCGACTATCGATACACGCTTGAATTACGATCAAAGGGCTTCTCACCGGCAGTTGTATAATTGCACACTGTCCCCTACTTTTAAAGCCACTGGGCCAGATTTGGTTATCACCTATGGTATACAGGCAACATCCCGAAAATTCCAGGCGACTTCGCTTTGATCAGCAAATCAGGCGAAGTTTAATGAAACCAGGCGACTTTTTCGCCTGAGTCGCCCACTCTGCAGAGCCCTGGTTCTTCATTAACGTTTTCTCAAAATTTGTCTCTTCATTTTCTTGTTGACAATTTTATTATAATTATGGACAAGTAAAAAAATAATGTCATACTTGTCCCAGGATAAGTAGAGAAAATCTGTATTTCCAAACCACTGTATACTTTAATAATGTATTTGATTTGTTTCAGATTTATAGGTATTTAAAGATGTTTGATGAGAGATCAGGGTTTGAGATTTTACCTTGTACAAGATATGCAATGGAGGGACATATAGGTGGAAAGATTTGTGCATCTAAGGAATGGTAGGTATTCACCTCTGTATTTATTATTTAAAATGGGACAGCATTTATAGCTCTGCTGGCCTAAGGCCTTTAGAGCTATTGCGATGCCTTTTTCTCGTCCGTGCGTTCTTCTGTAGTCCGACTGTTAACTTTTCCTTGTTAACATTCTACAGTCCACAGTTTTCATCGGATTCCCTTCAGACTTTCTCAGAATGATTGTATCATCAAAAGGAACATACCTTTCAAAATTGGGTAATATCCGTCACATTAAAAAATGGACCTAATTGTATCATCATAAGGAACATACCTTTCGAAATTGGGTAATATCCGTCGAGAAACCTGAAAAAATGGACCTAATTTAATTAAGAAATCCTCGTTTACACTCTAGAGTCCACAGTTTTCATCTGATTCTCTTCAAACTTTCACAGAATTATTGTATCATCATAAGGATCTTTCCTTTTGAAATTGCGTATGATTCATAAAGAAACCAAAAGGGCCTTATAAAAATTTAATTGAACAGTCTATTAAGAAATCCTCGTTTACATTTTCATCGGGTTCCCTTCAAACTTTCACAGATTGATTGTACCATCATAAGGATCGTTCCTTTTGAAATTGGGTATGATCTGTCAAGAAATACAGGAAAGGGGGCCTTATCAGAATTTAATTGAAAGATCCTTGTTAACACTCTAGAGTCCACAGTTTTCATCAGATTCTCTTCAAACTATCACAGTATGATTGTATCATCATAAGGATCGTTCCTTTTGAAATTGGGTATATCCCACCAAGAAACACGGGAAAAGGGGCCTTATGAAAATTTGATTAAGAAATCCTAGTAAACACAATAGTGTCCACAGTTTTCAACAAATTCTCTTCCAACATTCACTGAATGATTATTCCATTAAATGAATTGTTCCTTTCAGATGTGGGTATGATCCATCAAGTATCATTGGAAAAGGGGTCTCATGAAAATTTACAAAAAAATCTTAGTTAACACATCATGGCTCCAGTTTCACCTGGTTGACTTCAAACGTTCACAGAATGATTGTACCATCATAAGGATTGTTCCTTTCAAATTGGATCTGATCCATGGAGAAACATAGGAAAAGGGGCCTTATGAAAATTTAATTAAAATATTTTTAATTAATGCTTTAAAGTCCACAGATTTCATTGGGTTGTCTTCATACTCAAACTGGCCGCCATCATAGTGCAGTCTGTAGTGCGCGCCAGACTCCTAATCTTCAACCATGGGTGTCATGGGTTCTATCCCCGGCTTCGGGAAATATTCTTTCCGACAATTGTCTCTCACCAATGGGTTGATAATCGTAAACCTAAGTGGGATAGCAGCTGAAGGCTAGGAAAGGATGTAGTGGTAGTACTGGTGTGAGAAATACCAGGAATCCATTGTCAGGTGCTCCAGCCGCCACGATATGACTGAAATACTGTTAAAAGAGGCGCTAAACCCCATTCAATCATACTCAAACAGAATAGTTCTACTTTTGTTATTTTAGTCCCCTTTGGAATTGGTTCAGATCCATCGAGTAACATGGGAAAAGGGGCTATATAAAAATTTAATTAGAAAATCCCTGTTACCACAATGAAGCCCACAGCTTTGATCAGATTTTGTTGCATCTTTCACAGAATGATTGTAAGGTCATAACAATCATTCTTTTCATAACAGGGTTTAAACTGTCAAGAAACACAGGAAAATTTCTTTAAAAATCCTTGTTACAAAGTCCAGAGCTTTCATCGGATATTCTTCAAACATTCACAGGATGATGGTACAATAATAATTATTGTTGATGTTTACATTAGACTTGATCAGTCAAGTATCACAGAAAAAGGAGCCTTATGAAATTTAATTTTAAGATCCTTGTACCACAATAAAGTCCACAGTTTTCATTGAATTCTATTCAAACTTTCACAGAATGTTTGTACCATCATTAGGATTGTTTCTTTTCAAATTGGGCCTGATCTGGGATGTATCATGGGAAAAGGGGACTTTTGAAGATTTATAATCCTTGTTACCATAGCGCAGTTGGTAGCATGTCGGACTGTCAATCTAGAGGTCCCGGGTTCAATCCCTGACAGCGGCACTCATCCTTTCCGACAATTTGTCTCTCACCAATGCGTCGATAATCGTAGACCTATGTTGGATAGCAGCTGGAGGCTAGGAAAGGATGTAATGGTAGTACTCGTAACTGGTGTGAGAAATGCCAGGATTCAATTGTTAGGTGCTCCAGCCGCAGCGATATAACTGAAAGATGGTTGAAAGCGGCGTAAAACCCCATTCAAACAAACAAACAACGATGATTATTGGATTCTGTTGAAAATTTCACATGATTGTAGGGTCATAAGGAAACTTCCTTTTGGAAATGAAGTGGATCTGTCATGAAACAAGGGGCCTTAAGGCTTGTTGCTCAAAATGATAAAGGTGATAAAGTCCAATGTGTTAATTTTAGCTCACCTGAGCACAAAGTGCGAGGTGAGCTATTGTGATCGGTCATTGTCCGTCATCTGTCCGTCTGTCTGTCTGTCTGTCTGTCTGTCTCAATTTCTTTAGAAATCTTCTCCTCCTTAACCAGTAGGCCAATAAAGCTGAAACTTTGCAGGGATGTTCCTTGGGTGAAGTTTTACAAAATATGTTAAAAGAATTTAATTCTGTCAAAAACTCTTGTAACCGCTGCATTTGAAAATTGGAATCTTTAGTCAATCTTTAGAAATCTTCTCCTCCCAAACCAGCTGGCCAATCAAGCTGAAACTTTGCAGGGATGTTCCTTGGGTGAAGTTCTACAAAAGTTGTTAAAAGAATTTAATTCTGTCAAAAACTCTTGTAACCGCTGCATTTGAAAATGGGAATCTTTAGTAAATCTTTAAAAAATCCTCTCCTCCTAAACCAGTAGGCCAATCAAGCTGAAACTTTGCAGGGATGTTCCATTGGTGAAGCTCTTCAAAAGTTGTTCAAAGAATTTCATTCCGTGAAAACTCTTGTAACCGCTGCATTTGAATATGGAAGATTTTAGTAAATCTTTGGTGTTTTTCTTTTTTCATAGACTACAAGGCCATATTGTTCTCTACCAAGTTTTTAAATACTGGGGTCAAAAATTGCCCCGTCCCTGAGATCCGAAGTTCAGAAAAATGCTTAATTAGAGCAATTTCAAAAGACTTCTCCTCTTAAACTATAAGGTCTAGGATATTCATATTTGGTATGTTGCATAACTAGATGGTTTTGTACTACAGTCAAACCTGGTCATCCGGTCACCTTCATTCAGGGTGCACCTGTCTTAAACGGCCAGTTCAATGTCCCCCCAATCTTATTTACACTAAATTTTACCTGTATTCAACAAGCACCTTTCAAACACAGTCAACGGCTGTCAAAATCGTGTCCCATTCTTCGAAATAACCTGAGTTTACGGTCAATTTCGGGCCGATGGCAATTTTCATGAATAAGTAATCATCACAGCACATAATTGTTTTCAGATGATCTATTCAAGTGTCAAAATCAGATAAACATTCACACGCGTCGCCAATTAACAGGTGTTTTGTAGATAACAACGAAGTAATCAAAATGCCTAGTTTTGTTATATTGCTCTTAATCAGTGATTGAAATTTATGCACATGATATTCAAACTTTATCAATAAAGATTAATCGAGTATGACGATCGAAATTACTGTTCTCGGAAAGTAATCTATTTTCGTTTTTGTACAGAGTCTGTTTGCAGTTTTAGAGGTGAGAAATGAGTAAACTAGCCCAAAGACTTATTCTGACTAGATTCCTACTGGAATTTAATTGCAATATAGTGTTTTACGCAATTAATATCAAGAAGACTGATCCTCAATTGACCGGCCGATATTATGTCAATTGTTCGATCTGTGCAAAAAAAATTCACGACCGTTCAAGTAATTTAACCCGATTTGAACCTTTGAACTTTTTAATTTTGATTGAGCATATAGGCCTACCAGTATTCTTACCAAAATTTTAAGAGAAATGTTTGAATGAGCTGTTTTCTTTTTATTAATTTACTATGAAAATGAATACTTTTCTAGCCACCCAATCTTTTTGTTATACAAATATTCTGCACCACCTTGACAGGCCAACCTGTATTAAACAAGCACCTGTCTTAAGCAAGCAATTTTGGCAAATCCCTTTACCGCTTGCTTAAGACAGGTTCGACTGTATATCACTAAAAGTTGTCCTCCTAGGGTCAAAAACGGCCCTGCACAAGGGGGTCCAAAATTCGGGAAAACACAAAATTTGAGTATGTTAAAAAAAACTTCATTTTAGGCGGAGGGTATTTATATTTTGAGTGGAGCATAGCCTGGTTGTTATCTATCAATTTTGATTAAATTATGCCTGTAGTTATAAAAAACACCCCTTCCCTGGGAGTCCAAAGTTCTTAAAAGAGCTCGATTAACAGTCTTTTCCTCCCAATCTATAAAGTCTAAGGCATTCATATTTGGTATAGCATAACAAGATGGTTCTTTACCATGTTAGCTAAAATCTTAGCCCGGGATAAAACATGGCACTGCCCCAGAGGTCCAAAATTTGGAAAACACCCAATTAGAGCAACTGCAAAAGTCTTCTCCTTCTGAAATATAAGGTGAAGGGCAATCATATTTTTTATGTAGCATGACTAAATGATTTTGTACTATGTTACAGGAAAATATGCTCTTAGGATAAAAAACGTCCCTGATCCTGGGGTCGAAAATTGCGTAAATTGCATTGAAAGAAATCTTCTTCTTAGATATACAGTAAAACCTCGGTAATTCGTAGTGCAAGGGAATTTATACGAACTAAGTGTACGAACAAAAAGGAGGGCAAGTGATCGGCTGTTAGTGATATTCGGAATCAGGCACAATCTTGATCTGTCCCCCATTTCGGAATTTATTCGAAATTGGTATTTTTCTAAACAAGACCCACAGATATTATTTGCGGAAAACATAAATCAAAAATTACTTATCTTGCATTTTTATGATTTTATCTCCGTGTTGAAATGGGCAATTTTTAAACATAGTGCTTCCATCATATTTCTACCTCCATCAGAGTGATTTCTGTTTGCAATGAATTGGATCAAATCACTGAGAGTGTTCTATTATCATATCATGAAAGTAAGGACCTACAATTATGAAGAAAGCAACTGCAGATTAAAATAAAATGGTTAGAATATGAAATGACAAAACACACTGATATTAAATGGGCTGCGTCAATTTAAAGTAAATTCTTGGCGATAACAACGGAAATCTTTATTCGATTAATTACTCACATTAAAAAACTATCAGCCCCTTTCACTAAAAGGTATATAATAACATATTGCATGTAAACAATTGAGCAGGTGTGAAAATTAAGGTAAGTGGTGATTTATGACGCTTGTTAGTCCATGATATGATCACACCTATGAATTGAACATAGGACTTTATGCAATAATCATACTTTTGGGACTTGAAATGGCCTACAAACTACGTACCACTGACATTTGAATTAGACAGAGTTTTCTAACAAAGATAAAGAAGGAAAAAGATCGGGACTGCGTAAAGTATACGAACGAACACATACCTACGAACCAGTGACGTTCGAATTAACGAGGTTCTACTGTAGGTCCTAGAGCATTTACATTAAAAACATAGGATAACATTATTGTTATCTACCATTTTTATATCCTTAGGACAAACATGGCCCTTCCCAAGGCATCCAAAGTTATGAAAAACGCTCAATAAGAGCATGTTCAAATATCTTACTCTCCTAATGTTTAAGTTGTAATGCATTCATATTTGATTTATAGTACATCCAGATTGTTCTCTACCAAGGTTACAAAAATTACACCCATTGAAGTTGCAGACAGTAATTAGAGTTTGATTGAAATCTAAATACAAAGAATTTCAGGCAGAAAACACTGTGAGAAATGGAGAAATTGCTTGTCACTCCCTTTCTCACAATGTTTTTTTAAACCTATTTTCCCTGAGGGTGACAAATTCTGGATAGTTTGGTAATGGATTAAACTATAAAGCCAAAGGCATTCATTTTTATTGTAAAGCATTACTGGATTGTTTTGTACAAAGCCCAAAATCTTATATTTGTTTTATTCCTTTGGCTCAAGTTGTGTCTTTTGTATACAAAATAGTACTGTAATTTGCAGATGCCTCAGGTTATTAATTAAGGACCATCATGGTCCTCTTGTTTTAGATTGGCTTTTCGGAGAAAACCTGAGGTATTGCTATAGCCTTGGTGTCAGTAGAGTGTCCTGGGCACTCATGGTCCTCTTGTTTTAGATTTACCCTCTACCAGGTTCATATAAGTTGAAAGATTTTTTAATCCAACAAATTGTATGTTTGTTATGTATTTAAGAACTATGGAATTACACCAATATCTGGTAATTAACTTCAAAATATTTCAACCTCTCTTTTTCCTACAATGTTATCTAAGGTTAGATAAAGGTTCAATGTGTCAAAATGAGGGATAGTGTGGTAGTGGGTTAAGGCCAAACTTCTGAAAAAAACTCCTCTTTGAGGTACAAGCATTTCAAAACTACACCTTGTTTCTTTACTTCATTTTTTACAACAGGAAAAAACATGAGAAGATAGAGATGTTGATAGGGTGTATTGCAGAGTTAACTGAAGCTGAAGAAAGAAAACTGTTATCACCTGGTGTAAATGACTTTAGTGTGATGTTCTCATGTCGAAAAAATTGTGCTCAATTATGGTTGGGACCTGCCTCATTTATAAACCATGATTGTAGACCAAACTGTAAGGTAATACAAATTGGTGATAGCCTAAATTCTGAAAAAAAAATAACGAAAAACAGACATGAAAAACTAACTGAAAAGATACAATAAATTCCAAGACTTGCCAGATGATATATGATTGTGATAGCATTAATTTAACCCATTCCCACA
Organism: Fragum fragum; assembly: GCA_946902895.1. Classification (NCBI taxonomy): domain Eukaryota; kingdom Metazoa; phylum Mollusca; class Bivalvia; order Cardiida; family Cardiidae; genus Fragum; species Fragum fragum. Next base: position 20,494,277 of record OX336375.1, read on the forward strand.
CAATCCCTCCTTTTCTCGCCCCTGAAAAAAACAGCTTTGGTAAACATTGTTGAAAATGAAGAAATTTTTTGTATCGAGCAATTTCTTCATTATCCATAATGTTTTCTATCCAAAAAGAACCAAAAAATTTAAAAACCCCATCAAGTTGAAATTGTCGTCTAAAAACTTCTTTCAATTTGGACTAGTCAAAAATTCTGTTTTGTGGGAATTAGTTATGGATTATTTCTTTAAAAGCATATTTCAGCACCCTTATACAAAAACTTTGATAGAATTTAGATGACATTTATGCATGTTTGACATTATCACTGGAAAAAAGCTTACCAATAATTTCAAAAATAAATTTGTTTATTCATGTCCCATGAATGATTGTAATAAAAAGTCATGTGTCACCCATTAACCTATCCTCCAAGATTAAAGATTTTTGACACCCCAAAGAAAAAAGCTTTGGAAAATGAAGAAATAGCTAGTTACAAGGAATTTCTTCACTATCCACAATTTTTTCTATCTCAACAAAAAAAATCACAAACAAAAGACTGATGTATGCAGCATCTTTGCATTTGGGTCAGTCTAAAATTTTGTCGTCTAGTAATGAGTTAACAGTGTTTTAAGTGTACTGAGTGTTTAAGTTTTTGGACAACACAACTTTTTTTCAGGCTAACCCAGTGATCTGTGACAGTTTTTGAAGGAGGTGACAATGTCCCCATGCTCTGAAAAAGACCGGATATTTTACAAAATTGATGGGTCACACTAACAATCTAGCTAGTAGAGCTTTTGAACCAATGGGACAGTGTCCCCATGGTCTAAAAAACTGGGGACATTAATGATTTTTTAGAGACAATGGTGCAAAAATGTAGCCTTAGCAGATCACTGCTAACTATGTGTTAGTTAATCTCACATTATCAGTCTAAATTTGCATTTGGAGGAGTTGATATGCTCAATGAAAATGCACATAATACATAAATTTTTACATGATTTAGATTAGTTTTTGATTACCTGCAGTTTGTCTCCACTGGTCGAGATACTGCCTGTGTGAAAGTGTTACGAGACATCAAAGCTGGTGAAGAGATCACATGTTTTTACGGGGAGGACTTTTTTGGTGACAGTAACTCTCTGTGTGAATGTGAAACATGTGAAAGGTAGGTACCAACATAAGAATGTGAAAGGTTGCAGTGTTGCATCAATGCCTGTGATTGCTGGATTCTCTTTATTATTCTCCCCGAAGGGCGATCATATAGCCGCCGCATTGTCTGTCCTTCCTCCAAGCCTTTTGTTTTTCCGTCCATTTGTGCTCCCTGATATCTCCACAATCCTTGGACCAAATTGAATGAAACTTCACATGTGAATTCTTTATGAATGTGCACCAACACATTGTTACTTGTATTTGGATAGCTTAAAGGTCAAGATCACAGTTCAAGGGTCAAAGGTTAAAATTGACCTTTACAACAGCATAGCTCCTGCAATTATGGATGGATTTCAAAATAATTTGGCACATTTGTTCTCTATCATGAGTAGATGGCCCATTTGAAAAGTTTATTCATACAGTTCCAAGTTCAAGGTCACAGCCCAAGGTCGAATATTAAAATAAGCATGTCCAGAGCAGTGTTCTGCTAAGGATTTTCAGAAGATGTTTGAATGGGGTTTTACGCTGCTTTCAACAATGTTTCAGTTATATCGCGGTGGCTGGAGCACCTAACAATTGAATCCTGGTATTTCTCACACCAGTACTACCATTACATCCTGTCCTAGCCTCCAGCTGCTATCCCATATAGGTCTATGATTATTGACCATTGGTGAGAGACAAATAGTCGGAAAGGATGAGTGCCACCGTCGGGGATCAAACCCGGGACCTCTAGATTGTCAGTCCGACGCGCTACCAACTGCGCTATGACGGTGGCCCATTTTCAGAAGAAGGGACAATTGTTCCCTTAGCTCTAAATTTTTGAAGACATTTTCAAAGTGAAAGAGACAATTCTGTTTCACTGCAATGTTCAACATCGTAGCATAATTTCATAATTTTCCTCTCTATCGCACTGTAACCAGGCATAATCTCAAAGCTAACTACACTGAAACTCTTGCGACTAAAATATTTTTAACATCTTTTTAACACATTTAAAGTTTACAAAACTTAAAACTGGTCTAATCAGAAACGGGAATAGAAAATATTGCAGGTATGAAGTCTTTGACCCTCCAATGTTGCATTGGACATTCAAAAGTATCAAGAGAAGGGTCTGAGGTTCAATCTTATTCAAGGACAGGAAAAAGCCAGTGCAAAAAAGAAACTATAATTGATTTAAAACTTTGTTAATCATTTTAAATCATAATAGACAGAGTTTTTGTAATTCTGTAATATTTTTAGCTCGGCTGTTTTCGGAGAAACCCCGAGGTATTGGGATCATTTTGGCGTCATTCGTGTCGGTGTCGGTGTTGGCGTGACAAACTTTAACCTTGGTCATATCTCTGTTTTATTTTGAAGATATCTTCATGAAACTTGACATGTGTATTGACCATCACAAGAGCTATCTAGACTATCAAGGGGGATAACTCTAAAAGCAATTTTGTAAGAGTTATGCCCCCTTTTTTACTTAGAATGCATTATCCAGCACCTGCAGCCTAGCGTTGGCACCCATGGGTGGTGCTCTTGTTTTAATTTTTTGTCACTACATCAATGATTGAAATGGATAAGCTGTCCGGATACAGGTACACTTACAACTGCAAACTTTTTTAAAAACATAACCTTTCATAACTTATCTAAGAACAGAATAGTTAGATATTAATTATTTCTCACTGAGTATATAACTTATTCCTTATTTTGTTGGCTGTTTGAATCCAGTTAAAGTGTCATTTGATAGCTTTCAAGAATGTTTTAAGCAATGATTTAGTAAAAAAAAAAAAATGTGGAAAAAGTAGGTCTGATTGACCAATCTATTTTTAGTCCTTTTGAGTTAATCGAAAATAAATTCACTGGATCCAGGTTTTGGCTCAATGTAGGATCATTAACTCAGTACCATATGACTAGAACAAATTGATCTAGGGAGAATTCAAAAATTGTGTCAAGTGATGTCTAGGATGAGCCACATAAGGTGGAAATTCCTTCAACATAAGAATAATAGCGTGTTAGGAATTTTCTTGTCTGATTTTGGGCAAAAGTTGCATTTTTGTCATTGGAAATGACTGAAGAAGGGGGGGGGGACACTGAATTTTTTGCAGTGACAATTTTTGCCCCTATGCTAAATTTTATGTGACATCCACAGAATATAACAGAATCGCGGCCTCAGTAGAACACTGCTAGAGCAAAGGGCCTTCAATTATTGATGGATGTCAATATAACTTGGCAGAATTTTTCTCTGTTGTGAGTAGATGTGCAGTTTGGATTTTTTTTTTAAAAAAGTAGTTTTACAGTCAAGGTCAAAGCTCAAGGTCAAACATTAAAATCAAGTATGTTTGGAGCATAGCTCCTTAAATTATGGATTGATTTCAAAACAACATTGCACAATTGTTCTCTATCGTGAGTAGATGTGCCATTTGAAACACTCTTTCAGATAATCCAAGTTCAAAGTCACGACACAATGATGTACAATAAAATTTAGTATGTCTGGAATAGGGCAAGCATATACTAGCATCTGCATCTGTTGGTCTGTCCGAAGCCTTTTTCCTGTTTATTTCATACTTTTTGTAATAGGTCTATATTGGGGGAGCATAATCCATCGGAAACGGTGCCTGAGTTATAGCCCAGTCACAAGCTCGTCAGACTTCTAATCTTCAATCATGGGATGTCATTGGTTCGATTCCCAGCAGCGGTATATTTCCTTTCTGACATTTGTCTCTCACCAATGGGGGGATAATCATAAACCTAAGAGGGATAGCAGCTGGAGGCTAGGAAAGGATGTAGTGGTAGTACTGGTGTGAGAAATACCTGGAATCCACTGTTTGGTGCTCCAGCCGCTGTGATATGACTGAAATACTGTTAAAAGCGGTGTTAAACCCCATTCAATTAATCAATCTTTTGTCTTTTTAATAAAAGTAGTGCCTGTCATAAAGCATGTTTGATATCACAAAATCAAAATTCTTATATTGTATTGACATTGCATTCTTACCTAATTAATCTCGCTCTTATCAAGTGTGAAATTTGGATGGTTGGTCTCAAGGTGTTAAGTTACTGGTTGTTTTAGTGGTGTTCAAAATAGTGTATCAGCTAAATTTGGTACTGAATTTAGTGGTCGTAATTCGGAAGAGTGGGGTGCTCGTTTTAGAGGGGTTTGCTATCATGGAAATAAAGAACAAAAAATTCTGTTCCGTCAAAATTCGGTCTTAATAGCCAAGTGCCTGTATTTCCAGGGTAGCTGTAATGAGGGGTTTCACTGTATATAAAGCGTAAATAGTTAAAACCATCCAAACCTTGACCAGCTAAAAACAACATTCATCACTCCCTATGGCAAAGAAGCCATTTTCCCCACTTTCTGAATTGAAGTGGCAGTAGGGGGTTTACAGAGACAACTGTTTCATTGTATGTCTCCAAAATAATCATTTAGGAAATGACATGCAAAGTATAATATAGCTTCTATAAAAAGGCAACCTATGTGGGATAGCAGCTGGAGGCTAGGAAAGGATGTAGTGATAGTTCTGGTGTGAGAAATACCAGGAATCCATTGTTAGGTGCTCCAGCCGCAGTGATATGACTGAAAAACTGTTGAAAGTGGCATTAAACCCCATTCAATCAATCAATCTAAAGAAAAGGCCCCAACCATAGCTCAGTTAGTAGCAGGTCAGTCTCTCAATCATGAGGTTCTGGGTTTGATCCCTGTTTGCTGCAAATATCCTTTCCAATATTTGTCCACAAATTTATTGACTGGCCTAAATTCATGAAGTTGCATACCACAATATATAGTTGATAGAATTTTAAAATTCTCTGCCATTTGGGGAACAAAAATTGTGTATAATGAAGAAACTGCTTGTGACAAGTAATTTCTTCATTTTCTACATTCTTTTCCGAATCTCTGTTTCTTGAGGGCAAAAAGTGTGATTGTGCAGGAATTGGTTAAAATGAAGATGATACACAGACTTTGCAAGTGAATGTAATAAAATCTCATCAAATACTTGTTTAACCCATTACAACACAACAAAATCTTAGACTGGTTCAAACTGAAAGAACTTGCAGACGACAATTTCAAGTTGGTGGAATTTATAAAGGCTTTGTCTTGTAGGGTAGATCACATTGTGGACATTGAAGAAATTGCTTGTCACAAGCAATTTCTTCATTGTCCACAATGTGTTCCAAAGCTTTTCTTCAGATGCATAAAATGCGGGATTGAGTTGGAATGGGTTGAATATGTGATGCAACTGTTTTCATTCTAATAATTCAGGCGTAAGATGGGTGCTTTTCGACCGACAGACCCTAAAAGTCCTGAACTGGACAAAGGTTACAGACTACGAGATACTGATGATCGCCTACACAGAATGAAGGCCCAGGCTGCAGAATACAGATCAAAATGTGTTAACCTTAACACTGTTGTTAGCAGTAATGGTATATATTTGTTTTTCACTTCAATATCACATAAAGCCATTCCCACAATGACATTTTTGGATGTCCCTCAAGAAAAACAATTGGGAAAACATTTGTGTAAAATTAAGAAATTGCTTGTTAGAAGATATTACTTCATTTTACACGATGTTTTCTACCCAGAAAGTTGAAAAAAAATGTAATTTTATTAATTTTAAATTGACGTCTGCAACTCCTTTGAATTTGGACCAGTCTAAAATTTTGCCGTCTGGTAAACCCATTACCACACAATCTTACATTTTGATGTATCAAAGAAAATAATTTGAGAAAATCATTTTATGGTGAGGAAAGATTATTTTGCTTGTGACGATTTTTCTACTGTATTAGGTATTTCTTTTTATGCCCCTGCACAGAAAGATTGGGGGCATATTGTTTTTGTGTTGTCCATCTGGCCGTCATTCAGTCTTTCCGTCTGTCTGCCTGCAAAACTTGGCCAAAAAACTTAACATTGCCAATTACTACCAGCCTACTCAAGACACAATGCTCATATTTGGCATGATGATACATCTCCATAGTACACATCTCCTCATGTTAGTCATGTGATAAGGTCACATACCAAGGTCAAATGCAAAAAAAAATTCATTGACGCTTATACTAAAATACTCTATTAAAACTCATGTACAAGTCAACAACACTTTTCATAGTTAAGTCCTGTTGCAGGGGCATTGTTTTTCACAAACACATCTTGTAATATGATACTGTTGTCTGCATAATTTTCCAACATAAAAAGGTAAAGTCCAAATTTTTCTGCACTTTTGTTTTCTCGTCATTTACCTTCTGCTCATTTTGTAGCCCGGCTGCTTTCCAAGAAAATCTAAGGTTTTGCTATGGCCAAGTTGGCATCTGACAAAATTTGAATATCTCTAGTTTTGCTGAACACAATCACTTGAAACTAGGAATATACATTCAATGTCTAAATAGAAATCAATGCTTACAGGGGAGATAGCTTCTTATGCCCTTTTTTATGAGAAGTTTTACCTAATATCAAGAACAGCTGAGCCTTGGAATTTTGCATTACCCGCTCTTGTTTCTCTATAAGATCAGAGAAAAGGGGTAGATTGGGGGGGGGGAAGTAGTAAGAATTCACCAATTTCTTGTTCTCACATTTTCTTTTTTAGATGATTTAATAATCCGTCATCGTAATAATAATCAGGATTTATTGATTTTTTTTCATTTCAGGGATTGGTAAAGATTAAAATACAGTCTAATAAACAAAATTCTAACAATTCTAGCAATTTTTTATGTAAAGAATTTAAAATTCCTGTTTATGATGATGATCACCTTAATCAGGTGTAAACAAGTTCCTCGTAGTTTGTTGTATTTTTTTCCCAACTATTTGTTGAACACAGTGCTTGTGCTAGAATTTAAGATTGAGGAGTTATTGATTACTTCACCATTAAATTCTAGGGGGATCAAAACTGATTTTGAAAGTGTCAAACAATTCAAAGAGTGTATTGTTGGAATGAATTTGAAGCTTTAGGTTCTAACTAACATTTTCTTGTAAAGATTTGATTTGTATGATTTTCAGCAGTACAGTAGATACATCACTGAAAAATTGTGGGATCAAAATCCTTTTTTGAACCATAGAAATTTCTCTGTAGGAGGTCATTTTGATCCTCTTCAGAGAAATTTCTAGGGGTCAAAATAGGATAATTTCGAATTTTGGAGTGTCAAAACCCTGGTCAAACATTAGCCCTGCAACATTTTATTATATGCAGATTTATGAACATATTTCTTTTTGTTTATTTTAAAGAAAACTGGGATGTTAGAGATGGAAACCTGAAGAAACAGGCCCATCTGTTGTCAAAGGCGGAATTGAAACGTCGAGGGATTACACGTTACGATGCTGAGATCTTGCTTGCACAAGGAATCAGTCTACCAGAACCGAAAGTAGATCTTGGTCAGAAGATTCCAGTGGCAGTGGAGACAAATCAGCCAGTTAAGATCACTCAACTGCGACTGTCGCCTAGAAAACATCTCTCATCGCAGTCGTATTTGAGTATGGTTTCACACAAACCAGATAAAAGTTCTGAAAGTGTAGCTGATAAACATATAAGACATTTAACAAATAATGAACATAAACAGTCAAATTCTGTAATGACTGCAGTCAACACAGCAAAAAAGGTTTTACAAAATCATAGAAGAAATGTTACAAAAGCTCTGTTTTGCCATTCAAGGCGCACCAAGAGGGCTGGGCACTTAAAGTCATTAAAACAACCTTTGAAGGTGGACATTAACTTGAAGCCCGAGAAACAGACAGAATCTAAGACAGTAACTGGCTGCAGGCATAGCCCGCGGCTAAGGAACAAAGAAACAAAAGACTCCTCTCTATTGAACAATTCAGGGAGCTCATGTAATGAGTTAAATATCAGTTCAGGGTCCGAGGATCCTGAAATATCCTTCAAAATCCATGATCACACACAGGGTAGGAATATTTTCACTCAGTTACAGTACGATGTTGAAGAACTGAAAAGTTGTAAAACATTGAGTTTAGTAAATACTGTTGAAACAAGGAGAAGAAATAGTTCAGCATCAGCAGAGATGCCTGTGTTAACTCGATATGATTCGGATCCCATATCTGTTGAATGTAAAACAGAAACTCTAGTCAGTTCGAAATCATGTGAACAAAATAATGGAGGGAACAAAACGTTGAACAAATCTACAGATTCTCATAGTGCACCTGTAGGACAATATAAACAATCTAAATTACCTGGTGTGTCCTCCCCTATACGGCAGAGTCCAAGGACACGAAATAGACAGAATGAGGAAAGAAAGAATTCTGTCACTAATTCTGAAAACATCAATTGCTCATCTGTAAACAGTCAGATAAGTTGTAAAAAGGAAAATAAAATATTTACAAACAATAATTCACCTTTGAAACATGACAGAAATTCAGGGAACAAAATTGGCAGCAATGTATTTGAGAAGTTTGTCCCAGGACAATGTTTTGTTGATGAAAAACACGACCAAGTTGACATTGAATCTCACGACCTTTCACCAAACCTCTTGAAAAGGAGGTACTTAAATCATCAAGATGAAACAACTGGAAGTTTGAGGCGTAAACGGAGACTAAGTTTTGGAGATTGCATGACTCCTAAATTTGGTGAACCAGCAAGTAAAAAGATAATGGCTTTGAACGAGGATATCAAACAATACAGAAAATTGTTTGCAAACATTTCACCTTGTAAGAAGATACCTAAGATAACAATCAAAATGAGAAAAGACCCAGTGCTTGAGAAAGAATTAGAAAATCAGAAATCAGATGGTGTACAGTTTAAACTCGAGAGTCCAATACCATCAGTCCCTGTTACCCCAGAGACAAGTGACCAAAGTGACTCTGACGAGGAAGAGAGTCCGCTCAATTGTACAAAGTTTCGTCTTGATCTCAAAAACTCAAATAGAAATCGTAGAACAAGGTCTAAAAGGTCAAGGAATCTTTTTTCTCATAAGATGAAGAGAGAAAGTGTGACATGTCCGAAATTGATGAGAATTAAATTGGGCAATAATGTCATGGATATAAATATACCACAGCAAAACACAGTGAAAAAGTCTTGATGATATGTAACTAGTCTTAGATAATTAGGATTAAGCAGAAAGAGTATTATTTGGTTCATAGCATCCCAAATATTAATGCCTTAAATTATAAACAGTTTGATTTAAATTATTATAACCCCAAAAACTCTGTTTTGGAGAAAAAAGGTGTCAGCTTGATGGTCGGTTGGTTGGTCTTTTGGTCTGAAGCTTCTTGTTTATCTATTTCCTCCTCAACTACATGATGATTTTGATTCAAATTTCATAAGGCCACTCATTATCAAGCAAAGATAGGCACATTTTATTTTGGATACATTCTGTTCATTTTTAGCTCCACTATTAGAAGAATAGTGGGGCTATTCTGGTCATGTCTGATAGTCATTATTAGGGACCCCTAACATGAGTTCAAAATTTATGTACAGATTTTGGAGGCAAATTTGAATTTTAGATGTCTATGCTCATTTAAAAGTTAGATTATGTTGGAATGGTGAACACATTACCAGACAGCAAAATTTTAGACTGGTCCAAATCAAAGGAGTTAGAGACAGTTAAAAGTATAAACTTGTGTAAAATGAAGAAATTGCTTGTTGCAATGTTTTCCCAATTGTTTTTCTTGAGGGGTGTCAAACACAATCATTGTGTGGGAATGGATTAAACACAGGTCATCATAAATGGTAGAGCAATAACAAGATCACTAAAAATAAACAGCATTTTTCTGAAATACATTAACCTTTGTCATGCTGAGCCTGGAATATTCCTACATATGTGCAGTCTGATCCTAGTCCACACTTTCTGCTTGACTTATTCAAGTCATAGTTATATATCATATTGTTTATCAAAACAAATATTGACACACAATTAAGGCTTATCAGTGCTTTTGACCCTTTGATTTTAATGCTGTTTTAAACAAAAAATATCATTCAGCATGACATGGATTAAAACTTTCTCTTTGGATTTTTTTTTTTTTTTTTTAAAGTCATTTGATATATTTTTGTGCTCCTTGAAGGGCTGTAATACATAAAAGGTTATCAAATTGAAATACATATTGCAAGGTGGTGTAATTCTGTGATTGAAATAACCAAATTATTATTGTTTACTTTTATTTTTCATGAATTTATTGAATCTTAACCCATTACCAAATGACAAAAATTTAGACTGGTCCACATTTGAATGAGTTGCAGACAACAATTCAAAGTATATGAAATTTTAGATTTTTTCAGATTTCTTGGTAGAAAACTTGCGTAACAGGAAATTTCTTGTTGCAAGCAATTTCTTCATTTTACCCAATGTTTTTCTTCAGGGGTGTCAAAAAAGCCATTGTATGGGAATGGGTTAGAGGCTGCTGCCTCGGCACAGTTGGTACCATGTCATGAGGTCTAGGGTTCAAACCGCCGCAATATGTCTGAAATAATGTTAAAGTGGTGTTTAAACCCCATTCAAACAAAATAAATGAATCTTACAGATTGCTCTTTATCAGCATGGTAAGGTTAGGATTTTGACATGTTTTATTCTGGTATATTACTGAAAAGTGGTCTAATAGTGTGAGTACTGGGTGTTAACCTGCAATGAGCAGTGTACATTCTCTTAATAGGGCTCTTAATTAGCATACTTGCAAAATGCTTGAGGAAATTTCATTTTACTAGTAGATTTAATCAGAGCTAGTATTTTTATGTTCCTCGAAAAATTTTCGGGGGAGCATATAGTCACCGGCTTGTTTCTGCAAGACTTCTCAAGTTAGAGTTTTCATTTTTTGCATGGAGACATTTTTCATTGATAACTTTGATGGTCAAGATAAAATATTTAACCCTTTACCATATAATGATATTAAATTTTACTAGAATCAGGCCTGTGAAGCCAAACAGATTCCTTCAATGGTTGTCAAACTTCCAAATTTCTTGTGAACTGAACTCTCAAACAATAGTTGCATTCAATAAGAAGTTGTTTTTTTTTTCCAATAGTGGCATACAGTTTTGTGACAAAAGCCTTATTCGGGGAGCATAATCCGTCTCCGACGGCTCTTGTTTTGCCAGTTGCATTTAATGAACCATGAGTTATTTATAGATGATATCTGGTTTTGAGAACTTTTACAAAGTTTCAAATAACTGAGTGATGCATGGAGCTAATATCTTGAATATTAAATGAGTATGATTGAAAGGAAATATATACATGAAGTAAACTATAAACAAAAAAGACGTTAAGATGCTAGTGGGGTTCAATGTTTGCTAGCTGAAATTCTGCTTACTAACAAAATTTTGCCAATAGTTGAATAAGTAAATTTCAATCCCTTTCTTTATGCAGAAAATCTTTGCAGCCTTTTGATCAGCCTTGGCATCAGTTTAGTCTAATTCGAGTCTTTACTATGTGTTTTGGAGATAAGGAAACATTCAAGTTTCTGTTTTCTAATTACACTGTTTAAATGTCAAGGCTGTGTCTAAATGTCATGCAAAGACTCCTTGATTCAAGTGAAGTACTTTTTGACGTTTAAAGCATCAAACCAAAAAATGCTTCACACAAATGTCAGCAAATATTGGACTTCAAAGTGCCTTTCTGGTCTCAATGAATTTCATGTCCTTCATTGGTTTATTGATGCAGCAATCATCAGGTGTCTTGGTCAAACCACCCTTAACTTCCCACAATATGGTATTTAGAAGAGAAGTAACAAAATGAGTTCAATTATCAAAGCTGGTTGTTTGATTTTTAAAATGTTTTAAATGGGTGTGCAAGACTACTAAGTATATATACAGTAAAACCCCTCTAATACGACCACTTGAAGTCCTTTCAGAAAGTGTTTGTAATAGCGGGGTGGTCGTATTACTGAGGTTTGGTCGTTTGTTGTCAAGTAATGCATGTTTATTTGATTTTCATAATTGGAATATATTAATACTATACATACAAAAATGAAACGATAAGAACATGTATTACATCGGAATCTTATGTCATTTTCAATTTTACGATCTTCGGTAAGTTCTACTTTCTCTATTCTCCATTTGGATCTGATTAAGAACTTCGCCCTCAGATTATTTATTCGTAAGTACAGGTTCAAAGTGTCAAACTGTCGATATCACATCTTCTATAATGCGAATACCAAGCATCAATTACGTTGAAATCAAAATTTAATTGCTAATTAACTGTTCAGAACGCCGTAAACAAACTAATCGTAACTTCTCGGATACGTTTTCACTTTCGAATTCATTCCTCGAGTCAAAACCTGTGAAACATTCAAATAAAAATTAAAAATAATACAAACTATAGTTTCTAAAAGTGATCGGCCACTTTAATCATAACACCTACTATAATAAGGGTTCGATATCACATGATCAAAAATCCGATAATGTATTTACAATGTATTCGTACCCAATTAGTGTCGCTCTTATCAAGTGTGAAGTTCGGGTGATCGGTCTCAATGTATGAAAACTGGTCGTTTTAGTGGGGTTCAAAATAGTGTATCAGCTATGGTTGGTACTGAATTTAGTGGTCGTAATTAGGAATAGTGGGGTGCCCATTTTAGAGGGGTTCGCGACCATTGAAATAAAGAACAAAAAATTCCGTTCTGTAAAAATTTGGTCGTAATAGAGGGGTGCCCGTATTTCCTGGATGGTCATAAGGAGGGTTATTATAAATAGTCACTTGGTTCAGTCATACACTCACCCTTTGATGATCTTTCATTAAGTGAAATTTAGAATGTTTTACTAAATTTTGTGTTGGATAAGGAACCAGCTGTGAACTACTGAAAGAGCTATTGGTCAGACACACTTGGGTATCCAATCAGAAATCTTCAAGCAATAGGGGTAATTTGAACCATATAAGATGTATCTTGAATACTATGTTGTCAAAAATGTTGTTAAAAAATGTAAGTTTCTTTCAAGTTTGGCGGTTGAGTAGTATATATTTTATATAACATTATTGACCCTTGTGCTGAACCTGGAATGTTGGGGCAGGAGGTGTAGACTAAGATCAGCCTGCACATTAGTGCAGTCTGATTTTGGTTTACACCTCCTGCTTGTAGTTTTCTTGCCGGAGTTGTTTAAGAAATTGATTTCTAAAAGAAATGTCAATTTTTGAAAACAAGTTATATCAGTGCTTTCAGCCCTTTGATTTTACAGCATTTCAGTAATATAATTTATACAGCATGACAAGGGTTCATAGATCAATGATAATTTTGTGGTTGAAATTTGTAATTGACAGATGGCTGGTCGTGCGCACTGATATCAAATGGTGTTGTGATGCAAAATTTGTTATCAAAAACATGTAAAAAATAAGTATGGTAGCAGCCAACATAAATGTTGCTCTTTAGCCTGAATATGCTGTAGTTATGATATTTGAGTCACCAAATCAACAAAAATGCTTCCCATAAACATCTGTCAATGTTAGAGTTCAGAATTTGCTGCCAGTCTTATGAATGAATTGGTTTATTGACTCTTTGATTGACAGCCACAATCAATAAAGTTTCTTTCCATGATGAAACCCTATGTTGTGGGTACTCATTTGAATCGTCTGAATGAGACAATTCAAATGAGTACCTACAACATATCCCAATCTTCAATCATGGGGTGTCGCTTGTTCGATCCCTGGTGGTGGCACACATCTTTTCCGATATTTGTCTCTCACCAATGGTTGGATAATTATAACCTTAGTAGGATAGCAGCTGGACTCTAGGAAAGGATGTAATGGTGGTACTGGTACAAGATATACCAGGAATCCATAGTTAGGTTCTCCAGCTGCTGTGATATGACTGAAAAATTATTAAATGTGTTAAGCCCCATTCAAACAAATGAATCCTACAACATGGGGTGTATGGCATTTTTGTTGAAATATCTGAAGTCTGAATTATGCCCTCTATATGTAGCTCTGTATTTTGTCTGTAGAATCCTTTCATCAACACGCCTGATAGTATCAAGGTTTTATTTATACATAGCTATGAATTTGGATTGGGACATTTTTTCTCAAATAGATTTTATTTATTGAATTAAACATTTTAAAGGTATGTAACCTCTCATTTACTCCATCGCCTAGCGGATGTGTCCAATACTAAGTGTCTATATTTGTAAACATTTTTAGAACTATCTTGTCCTATCCCCTTCATTTATAGTAACATATTAAATGATGCCTTGTAAAATGTTTATAATAATGCATGTGTAGTAACAATCTGTTATTTCATTGTCTTTCAAATTGTGGTGAAACATTCATCTCACTGTTTTAGATATTGTAAACCAATTACTAGACTATATTAGACTGGTCCAAATTCAAAGAAATTAAAGACAGCAATTTTCATTTGATGAATTTTAAAAATCTCTTGTCTTTTGGGGTAGAAAATGTGAATAATGAAGAAATTTGTTTTTACAAGTAATTTTGTCATTTTCCACAATGTTTTCAAAAGCTTTTTTCTTTGGGAAAATCCAAAAGCGGGATTGTGTGGGAATGGGTTGAAGTTGAATTAATCTTTTTGTGTCCTCTTATTGATATGATCTAGGCATATTGTTTATCCTATGTCAGTGTTTGTTTTCAATCTGTCCAAAATTAAACCTTTGATCTTGACATTTTCCTGTAACTTAACCCTTTTCCATTTTTGGAAATTTTAGACTAGTTCAAATAGAAGGAGGTTGCAGACAACAATGACAACTGGATTCCATTTGAAATGAAACCATCATATGTGGTAGAAAATATTGTGGAAAAAGGAGAAATTGCTTGTTACAAGCAATTTCTTCTTTTTCCACAATGTTTTCTCAAGTATAAAGTCACAGGATCGTATAATCTTGTATTTGAACGGGAAAGGGTTAATGAAATAATGTTCAAGGTACAAAACTCCTATCTTGCATACTTGTACTCTTCATGTATTTACTAATGTCAAGTATATGTCATAATGCAAGATATAGGCTACTGAGATGTACTGAAATGAAAAAAAAATCAAAATAAAGAATTTCTTGGACATTAGTGTTTCACAAAAAAAACCTTGTTTGCTTCTGTTTCATCAATTGATTTTCCTATACTATGACTGGTTTTTAGCTCTACTTGCTGAAAACCAGAGAACTATTGTCATGGCGTTGTGTCTGTCGTTTGTGTGTTCATCCGGTCGTGCATCCATCTGGTAGCCGCCGTCACAGCGCAGTTGGTAGCGCGTCGGGCTGTCAATCTAAAGGTCCCGGGTTCGATCCCCGACGGCGGCACTCATCCTTTCCGACTATTTGTGTCTCACCAATGGGTCGATAATCTGGACCTATGTGGGATAGCAGCTGGAGGCTAGGAAAGGATGTAATGGTAGTACTGGTGTGAGAAATACCAGGAATCCATTGTTAGGTGCTCCAGCCGCCGCGATATGACTGAAAGATTGTTAAAAGCGGCGTAAAACCCCATTCAAACAAACAAAGCATCCATCTGGTTGTTCTTCCCCCCATCCCTCCGTAAACTTTTCCATTGAAAAATCTTCTTTTCAGAAAGTACAAAACAGATTTCAACCAATTTCATAAAAATGATCCTTGGGTGACCTTCTGTCAGACTCCAAAGAATTTTGATCGGATGAAAAAAATGGCTTTAATGGGCGGGGCCAATTTCCATATATGGTGAAAGCTTCAAAAGTCTTCTTCTCAGAAACCGGTGGATGGATTTCAACCAAATTTCACAAAAATGATCCTGTGGTGACTAGCTATCAGATTCCTTCAAAGAATTTTTATCGGATGAAAAAAAATGGCTTTAATGGGCGGGGCTAATTTCCATGTATGGTGAAAGCTTTGAAAATCTTCTTACTCAGAAACCGGTGGATGGTTGTCAACCAAAATTTCACAGAAATGATCCTTGGGTGACCAGCTATCAGACTCCCTCAAAGAATTTTGATCAGATAAAAATCATGGCTTTAATGGGCGGGGCTAATTTTTATATATGGTGAAAGCTTTGAAAATCTTCTCAGCAACCGGTGGATAGATTTCAACCAAATTTTGCAGATATGATCCTTGGATGACCCTCTATCAGTTACCTTCATTAAAATTTTATCGGATGAATAACATGGCTTTTATGGGCGGGGCTAATTCCCATATATTGTGAAAGCTTTTAAAACCTTCTTCCCAGAAACCAATGATTTGATTTCAACCGAATTTCACAGATATGATTTATTTTGAATTGTTTTGATCGGACAAAAAATGTGGCTTTAAAGGGCGGGCTAATTTCCATATATGGTAAAATCTTTAAAATTCTTCACAGAAACCAGTTGATGGATTTCAACCAAATTTGACCAGATCAATCCTTGGGTGACTTATAATCTGATTATAAAAAAGAATTTTGATTGGATGAACAATATGGCTTTAATGGGCAGGGCTAATTATCATATGTGGTTTATACTGAAAACTTAGTAAATTTCTCCCTATTGATGGATCTCAACCAAATTTCACAGGAATGATTTTTCAATGACTGTTAATCAGATTCCTTCATATGATTTTGATTGGTTGAAAAAATTGCCTATTACGGCTGTTGTCTATGTCCATATATGGTATACAGTGAAAATTTTACATAAGGAATTTTACATAAATTGACTTTTGTAAAATCAATGAAAAGTTTGAAATGGTTCTCTAGAACGGTTTCAAAGATTTCAATGTCTTGGATTTATTTTCCTTATATTCAGTTTATATTGAATTCATGCAAAAATTTGCTTAATCAGTACATTCATGCCTGTTGAGCAATACAGGCACTCAAGTGCCTCTAGTTTTACATAATATTTCCAAATCCTTTTACTTGAGGGGTGTCAAAAGGCGACCCTGTATGGAAACTGGTTAAAAATATTTGAATTTATGTGCTTGCACTTGCTGTTCACAAACCAGTAGGAATATTTAATCATATTGAGTTAACTTTTATCTGGAGCAGTGCTCTTACTTTTACATACCAGAAACAGTTTCTATATCACTGCATAATGTTTTATCATATTTCTGTCTGTGAGTTCAAAACTTAACTTCTTTGAATTCGGACTGGTCTAAGATTTATCTATCTGGTAATATCTATATCACTGCATAATGTTTTATCATATTTCTGTCTGTGAGTTCAAAACTTAACTTCTTTGAATTCGGACTGGTCTAAGATTTATCTATCTGGTAATATGTTAAGACACATCTGCTGGTGTAAAGCTCAGTCCTGTTGGTAAATTCCAAAAAAATAGCTGTTATTTAGACTGTTTTCAAACTTATTTTGTTCACTTTTGAATTAAAAAAGATTAATGGTGACACATTGTTTTTCATAATGACTAGAACCTAGGTACTTTACTATTAATTTTTAACCCTTTAATGTTTTTCTAGTTTTTAGACATGTCCAAATTCAAAAGGGTAGTAGACAACATTGTAAAGTAAGTTCTATTCAAAAGGTAAATATGCCATATGATACAAAATATTGTTGGAAAGAAAGAAATTGCAATTTTTCCTCAGTATATCATAAGGACTTAAAAATAAGGGATTCTGAGGAAAAGATTAGGTTGCTGTCAAATAAAGCAAATACCGGTACTTTACCCTTTTCATACTGAACCCAGAATATTCTGGTTTGGCAGGTGTCTTAGTCTACACTTCCTGCTTGTACTTTTACTGACAGAGTTGTTTATGAAGTTGAACTCTATATAAAATATTGATCTTTGAACGAGTTCTATCAGTGCTTTCAGCCCTTTGATTTGACAGCAATTCAGTAAGGTAATTTATACAGTATAACAAGGGTTAATTGCTAGATCATTTTTCTGTTTGTGACCAGGGCTTTATACTTTTTGCATTGCCTCTTTTTGGATTACAGGTCACAATTATAATAAAAATAAGTATTGACCTTTTTAATCCTTGTATTTAGTTCTTGCTGACTAAAAAAAAAATGACTTTACATATTTGGTTTGTCTTATGACAAATCAAATGTGCATAGAAATTTTAATAGACCCATTATAAAGCCTTCCAATGCTTTTAGTCCTTTGATTTTTCTGAGAGATACTTTTCAGCATGACAAGGGTGAAATAAGATGCAATGTCTGAAAATGCTGTTGTGATCAAGTAAAGATATATTCCTTGATACTTCACAAAACATGTTAACGTTGTAAGAATTAATGTATATTTGCAAACAAATATTGGATTTGGTGAATTACTGCCCATACCAAATGAACTCCTACAGGGAGTTCCACTAAGATTTTATTATGACAATTTACAGCTTATTACATACAACAACAGTGTAAAATGCTGGATTGGTTCACTAAATGTCATAACTACCGCTTGATAAGCATTAAATACAACATTTAACCCATTCCCACATAATCCTGACTTTTTATGCCTGGCGAGAAAACAGCTTCGAAAAATGTGGAAAATGAAGAAATTGCTTGTAACCAGCTATTTATTCATTGTCGGCAATGTTTCTGCCCTAGAAAGACAATGAATTTTATAATTCAATCAATTTGAAATTATCATCAATAATTTCTTTCAATTTGGACAGGTCTGAATTTTTGTTGGTTTGTAACTGGGTTAAGTTGCCAAACCAACAAAAATACTTCACATCTGAAGTTCATTTTGAGTCCAAAAGAATGCTTTAACTCTTCCCTCTTCAATCCCTCATTTTACATCCCGGTGTATTTATAATTGAGAATATATTGTAGAAAAAAGCTTGTAACAAGCAATTTCTTCTTTTTCCACAATATTTTCTACCCCACTGAATGGTTATTTTACAAATTAAATCCTGATTCAATATTTGTCTGCAAAACATTTGAATTTGGACAGGTCTAAAATATGCAAAACAGGGAAAGGGTTTATTTGTCAATTGATTCTTCTGTCAATGAAACTGTTTTAAAAGAGCTGTTCTATACTATTGTATATAACTATCATTGTTAGGACTTTTTTCTTGATCATTGCAACAGTCTTCAACATGATAGTGTGGTTAATTAACTTATTTAGAACTATTTTTCTAATTTTCATTCATGAAAAGAAATACAGTATTTGGTTTGTAGGTTGGGAACTGTATTGTTAATCTATGTGAAATGATTTGTTTTAATTGCATGTGATAAGTAGATTTAGTGTTTTAAATGTGAAAGAAAAAAAAGTCAAGTTATAAATTAAAATGAAATTAGTTGTCATATTTTACCTTTGATGTTTTCAGTATGTATCCCTTAAAGCATTTTACCTATTTATAGACAAGAAAATATTTGACAGATTTAAGTTGGAGTAGTTGTTATAACAAAGATTGTTGTTGAAATGAGTTAAAATACTAAACTTGCTTGCAGACAATTCAATTTTAATCTTTTAGGCTGATCAAAATTAAAAGAATTCTAGTCTGCAAGTGCTTTTAAATCGAAGAATAAATGCCTATTATGATCAGAAAGAGTTAAAGAAAATGAGAAAGTAATTACTCCTTTACAGCCAAGTTGCATTTAACATGCAATTTCTCTCTTTAGCTCACACTGGTCAAATATTTCAGTGATTGTCATAGGCTTGGTGTTGGTATCCCACTTGGTTGAACTTTTTATTAGCTAACCCGGCTGTAAGTCAATCTATCAGTCTGTTCACAATTACAAAAAAATCTCCTCCTCCAAAACTTGCCATGAAGTTTCCACCTAACTTCACTGAAATGATCCTTAGGTCATGCTCTTTCAAAATACTTCAAAGAATTGAAACCCATGAAGAACTTTAGTTTCAATTTCAACTAAGTAAGAATATTTAAAAAATCTTCTCCTCACAAACCAAAGGCCTAAAGCATAGCTTAGCATTTATTTGAAACACAGTGTGGAGGTCCATCAAGGGGTCCTTCATGGTGCTTACCTCATTTAGGTCCGCAAGTTAACCACTGCCCATTTTACAACTTAGTCTATTCTCGGACCTTGCCAAGTATAGTTGTATATTTTGGTCGCATTTTCCTTAACAACCATTTATAACATCGACTTGAAATTTGATGTGGATGTTCGACTTTGGGCCCTCCATTGCACTGTATGCTATCTGCTTCCCTTTTCGGACTTGGTTTATTTTTAGCCAATAGTTTATTTTTGGACATTGCCCAGTATAGATTATTTTTAGCAAATAGTTTATTTTTGGAAATTTCCTAGTATAGTGGAATCTCTTAAATGCTTGATGTGGAGGTGAAGTTAGATGTCCTACATGGTGCTTACTTTGAGTAATTTTACATTGAGGGAGAATTTCATTTTCACTGTAGTATGCAGTAGTTCATGCGGGGGTTTAGTCGGTGAGTTTAGACTCACATATTTCTTGTTCACACATGCACTCATAAGGACATAGGCTTTCATTTGAGACAATGACCTGGACCTTGTGACCTTGACCTTTCCAATATGAAAAACTCAAACCAAAACCTTTAACCAAAACTTAACTTTTTCTATGTTGTCCCTAGGGGGCTCATATTTCGCAAATGCACTAATTAGGAAATAGGCTTCCATTTAAGGCAAGAACTGTGACCCAGTGGTGTGACATTTGCCTTTAACCCTTTATGAAAGACTTTAATCAGAATCTTTAACTTTTACTCTCTTGATCATTTTTCAACCTAGGGGGCTGCTGCCATCATAGCTCAGTTGGTAGTGCATCACACTCCCAATCTTCAATCATTGGGGTGTCATGATTTTGATCCCCTGCAGGGACACATATTGCAGTGGTTGCCTGCCGGACTCAATTATGAGGTCCTGGTTTCATTCCCTTGTTTGGGTAAATCTTCCCATTGATTAAATGGGACTTAATGCCACTTGTAACAGTATTTGGGTTATATCATGGTGGCTAACAATGGATTCCTCATAATTCTCGCATCAGTACTACCACTACATCCTTTCCTAGCCTCCAGCTGCTATCCCACTTGGGTTTACGATTTTGAGAGACAAATGTCAGAAAGAATATGTCCGCTGCCGGGGATCAAACCCATTACATCCCATGATTGAAGATTGGGAGTCATATCCTTCCAACATTTGTCTCTCACCAATGGGTGGATAAATGAACCTAAGTGGAATAGCAGCTGGAGGCTAGGAAAGGATGTAATGATGGTACTGGGGTGAGATATATCAGGCATCCATTGTTAGGTGCTCCAGCCAACGCGATATGACTGAACTAGAGGCACTTGAGCGCCTGTATCGCTCAACAGGCCTGAATATACGGATTAAGCAAATAGTATTTTCAGGAATATGAACTGAATTGTTTTTGCCATATACATGGCAAATGTATTCTGGTCACTAAAATCTTTGTAATAGTTATGGAGAAGCATCTAAAAGTTTTCACTGTTTTACAACAGTCAAGTAGGGTTATGTAAAATTCATTTACTAACTTAGGTGAAAAGGTATTTACAAAATTTTCACTGTTAATCAAATATGGACCTTAATAATGACAATAAAAGCCTTGTTTTTAAATCATTCAAATTTGTCTGACAACTACCTAAGGATCACTCCTGCAATGTTTGGTTGTAATCCCTCAATAGGTTTCTCAGGAGAAGATTTTCAAAATTTTCAGAATTTATTCCTTATATGGAAATAAGTTCTGCCCTACAGAAAAGCCATATTTTTCATCCAATCAAATGTATTGAAGAAATCCAATAAAGGATCACCAAAGTATAATTCTTGTGAAATCTGGTTGAAATCAAGTAAATGGTATCTGAGAAAAAGATTTTTAAAGTTTTCACTATATAGTATATATACCATATATGGAAATTAGCCCCTTCCATTAAAGCGTTTTTCATCCGATCAAAATTCTTTTATATAATCTGATAAAAAGACACCAAATGATCATCCGTGTGAAACAAGTTGAAATCAGTTTCAGAGAAACCCATTTGGTACAGATATACATGTACTATAAGTATGCATAAGACAATAATGTATGATAAATGATTATGTAAAAGACAAAACTCAAAACGAGTTTAACCCATTACCAGACGGGAACATTTTAGACTGGTCCAATTTGAAAGGAGTTGCAGATGACAATTAATGGTTTATGAAATTTTAGATTTTTAGCTCACCTGAGCACGAAGTGCTCTGGGGGAGCTATTGTGATCGGTCATCGTCTGTCCGTCCGTCCGTTCACAATTACAAAAAAAATCTTCTCCTCCTAAATTAACCATGGAATTTCAACAAAACTTCACAGAAATGATCCTTAGGTCATGCTCTTTCAAAATACTTCAAAGAATTGAAATTCATGAAGAACTCTGGCTGCCATGGCAACGGAATGAAAAAACTTAAAAAATCTTCTCCTCCCAAGCGGTAAGGCCTAGAGCTTAGATATTTGGTACAAATCATCATCTATTGACCCTCTACCAAAATGCTTCAAAGATTTACCATATTCTGAAAATTAGCCCTTTTCTGGGCGATCCCTGATTTTAAATATAAATAAAGAAGGAAATCTTTAAAAATCTTCTCCCAAACCATAAGGCTCAGAGCTTTGATATTTGGTACATATCATCAGCTATTGACCCTCTACCAAAATACTTCAAAGAATTACCATATTCTGAAAATTAGCCCTCTTCTTGGCAATCCCTGATTTTACATAAATAAAGAAGGAAATCTTTAAAAATCTTCTTCTCCCAAACCATAGGGCCAAGAGCTTTGATATTTGGTACAAATCATCATCTATTGATCCTCTACCAAAATACTTCAAAGAATTACCGTATTCTGAAAATTAGCCCTCTTCTTGGCAATCCCTGATTTTACATAGAAATAAAGAAGAAAATCTTTAAAAAATCTTCTTCTCCCAAACCATAAGGCCCAGAGCTTTGATGTTTGGTATAGATCATCATCTATTGACCCTCTACCAAATTCTTCAAAGAATAAGCGTATTCTGAAAATTAGCCCTCTTCTTGGCAATCCCTGATTTTACATAGAAATAAAAAAGGAAATCTTTTAAAATCTTCTTCTCCCAAACCATAAGGCCTAGAAATTTGATTTTTGGTACCAATCATCTTTTATTGACCCTCTACCAAAATACTTCAAAGAGTAACCGTATTCTGAAAATAAGCCCTTTTCTTTGTTATCCCTGATTTTACATAGAAATAAAGAAGGAAATCTTTGAAAATCTTCTTCTCCGAAATCATTAGGCCTAGAACTTTGATATTTGGTACAAATCATCATCTTTTAACCCTCTACCAAAATACTTCAAAGAATTACTGTATTCTGAAAATTAGCCCTTTTCTGGGCAATCCCTGATTTTACATAGAATAAAAGAAGGAAAACTTTAAAAATCTTCTTCTCCAAACCATGAGGCCAAGAGCTTTGATATTTTGTACATATCATTATATATTGACCCTCTACCAAAATACTTCAAAGAATTATCATACTCTGAAAATTAGCCCTTTTCTGTGCGATCCCTGATTTTACAAAGGAATAAAGAAGGAAATCTTTGAAAATCTTCTTCTCCTAAACCATAAAGGTTAGAGCTTTGATAATTGGTACTCATCATCAGCCATTGACCCTCTACCAAATAACTTAAAAAAATTAGCCCTTTTCTGTGCAATACCTAATTTTAGCCTGGAATAAATATTGATATCTTTGAAAATCTTCTTCTCCTAAACCATTAGGCCTAGAGCTTTTATACTTGGTATGTATTGATGTCTATACTTCAAAGCATTGCCATATTCAGGAAATTAGTGCTATATGGTGGGATCATCAATAAACCTAGGATTAAAAGAGAAATCCTTAAACATCTTCTCCAAAATATTTAGACAGAGGGCTTTGCTATTTTGTTTATATCATAAAGCCATGAACCATCATACTCAGGGGAGTGATTTAGGACCATCATGGTCCTCTTGTTTCAACTTTTTGGGTAGAAAACATTGTTTAAAGGTAGGTATCAATGTTTTTTTCATGTCACAGATTTCAATTATTTTTATTTCCTCTCATATACTTTTTGAATACAATATGCCGCAAAGTAGTTTTGCAAAAATCTGAGGTGGCTTATCAGAAAAAAGCAGGGTATTTCCCTAATAGCCTATGTAGGCTATTAATCTATTTTTAGATTAATCCGAGACATTTGCGAAGAATATAGGACATTCATGTGGCACGAATAACCATTGGAACCTTGCATTTAGTTTAAATAACTTCAAACCAACATAATCGTTACATCATCAGGAGTTATTTTCGCTAGCTGGTCTGTAAAGATCAGTCCAAAACTGTCGTAAGCTTAATTACAAATACACATACTTACCATAGTTTTGGCTTAGCGTAACATGAGACATGAATTAGGACGTTAGCTGTTCCGCTAGTAAATATGTTACCTTCATTTGACTTTTGGTCATATGCAAATGAGGTCATTCGATGTTGACAGCCAAATTCCGTGATATCTAAAAATAACCTGGAATTCCGCTGCACCTTTCTAATATAACCACAAAAAGCCACTTTAGGTCTATTAGAGTACCACCTAGACAATACCTGACCTAACTTAAAGTATAAAATGTTCGTTTGAGTCTATTTTTCGGGACTTGGTAATTTTTATGCCCCCAAAGGGAGACATATAGTAATCGAACTGTCCGTCCTTCCGTCAGTCAGTCCGTCTGTCCCGCTTTCGTGTCCGCTCTGTAACTTCTAAATGCAATAGTGGATTTCAATATAACTTTGCACAAATGATCACCGCTATAAGACGAGGTGTCGCTAAAAAGACCCAGGTTCCTATCTCGAAGATCAAGGTCACAATCTGGGGTCAAAGGTCAAAAATTGGCACTTTTTGCTGTGTCCGCTCTGTAACTCCTATAATCATGCACACAGGTACAAATTTCTTACATACAAATGTTCAACACCTTCAGACAGGAAGTCGCGAAAAAGACCCTGGTTCCTATCTCAAAGATCAAGGTCACAATCTTGGGTCAATGGTCAAAAATGGGGACTTTTTGCCGTGTCAGCTCTGTAACTTCTATAATCATGCACGCAGGTACAAATTTCTTTCATACAAATGTTCACCACCTTCAGATGACGTGTCACAAAAAAGACCCAGATTCCTTTCTCGAAGTTCAATGTCACAATCTGGGGTCAAAGGTCAAAAATGGGGACTTTTTACCGTGTCCGCTCTGTAACTTCTATAATCGTGCATGAAGGTACAAATTTCTTTCTTACAAATGTTCACCACCTTCAGACGAGGTGACGCGAAAAGGACCCAGGTTCCTATCTCAAAGGTCAAGGCCACAATCTGGGGACAAATGTAAGAAATCTGGACTTTTTGCAGTGTCCGCTCTGTAACTTTTATAATCATGCACGCAGGTACAAAGTTCTTTCACACAAATGTTCACCACCTTCAGACGAGGTGTCGCAAAAAAGATCCAGGTCAAGGTCACAATCTGGGGTCAAAGGGGCGTCCAGAATGGTTAATTTGCGTCCGGAATGGTTAAATTGTATTTACTCTCTTATTCTTCAAAGGATTGCTTCCTTATTTGGACAAATGCTTAATTGGGTGGACCACTTTACATGACCTTGACCCAGTGACCTTGACATTTGACATACTGCTGACCTCAGAAAATCTGTCCACAATGTATTTCTCGATTTCATTCTGTATTTATAGAAATTATTATATGTATCAAAATTTCATTTATTAAAAACCCAGATGTATAGATCTCAAATGCATGTGGTTGTGTTTACAAAACAAATTAAAATGCCACATGCTTGACCCTGTTCTTTTAGGGCATTTGTCACATGACTGAGACCAGCTCTTGTTTCTTATCTAGGTTTCAGAAACATTGATACATCCCTTTAAAATGAAGAAATTGCTTGTTACAAGCAATTTCTTCACTTTACTCAATGTTTTCCCAATTGTTTTTCTCAAGGGGCATCCAAAAGCGTCACTGAGTGGGAATGGATTGATTGAAATGAAGATCCATGATTGGTATAAAGTTTAAAAACATTTTTATAAAGGAAAATTTGATGTTAGTGTTAAAGTTGTTCAAACTTTTGTAAAATGTGTGAAAAGAAGAATGTATTAAGTGATTTCTGTCCATTGAAATAGCTGTTTTAAACTTAACTTGTTACAAATGCTAATTTATTACTTAATTTGTTAAGTTTCATTAATGATGTGCTATTTCATTAGTTGAAGTAGTGAAGGGTGTTATCAACTCATAGATGCAATCTTATGGCATAGATAGATTTAGCCCATTCATAACAATCCCACTTTTTGATTCCACTAAAGAAAAATGCACTAGAATACTTGAAAATAAAGAAATAGCTTGTCATTATCTTTTTTTTCTTTCCAATATGGCAAAAAGAAAAAAATAATAATAAGTTTTATCTACTAAAAAAAGTTGTCTGCACTCCTTTCAATTTGGACCAGTCTAAAATTTTGATGTCTGGTAATGGGTAAACTTGTGAAGACTGTACTTCAAGTTGAATATCCTTTTATCTACCAAAGATATCAGATATAAGGACAAAATAGAGGTGGTTGTATAACTTGTACTTTGAGGCTGCTTACAAATAAATAGACCATGTTTAACCTTTAACCCTTTCCATTATTCAGCTCACCTGAGCAGGTAGTGCTCAAGTGAGCTATAGTGATCACCTTTTGTCCAGTGTCTGTCAGGCGTGCGTGTGTCTCCTCCCAAACCACTTGACCAATTTAAACAAAAAATGTTCCTTAGGTGGTCCCCTTTAACCCACACAGTGACGCTTTTAGATGCCCCAAAGAAAAATAGCTTTTGAAAACATTGTGGAAAATGAAGAAATTGCTTGTATCAAGCAATTTCTTCATTATCCACAATGTTTTTCTACTCTAAAAGACAAAATTTTTGAAGATTTCATTAACTTATAATTGTTGTCTGCATTCTTTGTCTGTATACGGAAAACTGTCGTAAGATGAGTTACATACAGTTTTCCGTTTACAAAATTCACTTTTCGCACAGTAAACTGTGAATGGAAAAGTGTAGTTACTTGCTAATTATGAGGTCATTTCTTGGTATAAGTGATGTCAGTTCAGTTATTATGATGTCATAAGCTTTTGTATCACCATCCTTGAAAGATCTGTACATTTAGGAGAAACTTTTTATACGCCCGTCGAAAATGGGACGTATTATGGGATCACCCGTGGTGTCCGGGCGTCCGGTTGTCCGGGCGTCCGGTAGTCCGGGCGTCCGGGCGGTGTCCACTTCTTTGTCCAGAGCATAACTCTGTCATCCTAAGTCCGATTGACTTTAAACTTGGCAGTTATATTCTTCTTATCAATACGGAGTGCAGTGCGCAATAACCATAACTCTACCTGGCCTATTTTTTGAGTTATTGCCCTTTGTTGTTTTTCATACTTGATTCTTGTCCGGAGAATATCTCTAAAAGTATTATAGCTAGGATTATGAAACTTCAAGGGTGTATAGATCTCACTAAGGGGCAGTGCAGTGCACAAGAACCATAACTCTCCCTGGCCTATTTTTTGAGTTATTGCCCTTTGTTGTTTTTCATACTTGAATCTTGTCCGGAGTATATCTCTAAAAGTATAATAGCTAGGATCATGAAACTTCATGGGTGTATAGATCTCACCAAGGGGGAGTGCAGTGCACAAGAACCATAACTCTCCATGGCCTATTTTTTTAGTTATTGCCCTTTGTTGTTTTTCATACTTGATTCTTGTCCGGAGTATATCTCTAAAAGTATTATAGCTAGGATCATGAAACTTCATGGGTGTATAGATCCCACCAAGGGGGAGTGCAGTGCACTAGAACCATAACTCTACCTGGCCTATTTTTTGAGTTATTGCCCTTTGTTGTTTTTCATACTTGAATCTTGTCCGGAGTATATCTCTAAAAGTATAATAGCTAGAATCATGAAATTTCATGGGTGTATAGATCTCACCAAGGGGGGATGCAGTGCACAAGAACCATAACTCTACCTGGCCTATTTTTTGAGTTATTGTCCTTTGTTGTTTTTCATACTTGATTCTTGTCCGGAGTATATCTCTAAAAGTATAATAGCTAGGATCATGAAACTTCATGGGTGTATAGATCTCACAAAGGGGGAGTGCAGTGCACAAGAACCATAACTCTACCTGGCCTATTTTTTGAGTTATTGCCCTTTGTTGTTTTTCATACTTGAATCTTGTCCGGAGTATATCTCTAAAAGTATAATAGCTAGGATCATGAAATTTCATGGGTGTTTAGATCTCACCAACTGGGAGTGCAGTGCACAAGAACCATAACTCTACCTGGCCTTTTTTTTGAGTTATTCCCCTTTGTTGTTTTTCATACTTGAATCTTGTCCGGAGTATATCTCTTAAAGTATAATAGCTAGAATAATGAAATTTCATAGATGGATAGAGCTCACCAACTGGGAGTGCAGTGTAGAAGAACCACAACTCTACCTAGCCTATTTTTTTGAGTTATTGCCCTTTGTTATTTTTCGTACTTAAATCTTGTCCGGAGTATACCTCTAAAAGTATAATAGCTAGAATCATGAAATTTCATGTATGGATAGAGCTCACCAAGTGGGAGTGCAGTGTACAAGAACCATAACTCTACCTAGCCTATTTTTGAGTTATTGCCCTTTTTTTATACTTGAATCTTGTCCGGAGTATATCTCTAAAAGTATAATAGCTAGAATCATGAAATTTCATGGATGGATAGAGCTCACCAAGTGGGAGTGCAGTGTACAAGAACCATAACTCTACCTAGCGTATATTTTGAGTTATTGTTCTTGTTGTTTTTCATACTTTGTTTGACAAAAAATATTCATTCAAAATAACCTCAGTTCTATTCAAACCCCCAGCTAATATTAAGCAGTGTGATGGGCGTATCTTGTGACAGTTTGGCACCTTGTTTACAATTAAAGTTGGTTAAATAGTTTAGAAATAATCGAGTCTTTCAAAGATTTGTTTTAATGGATTACTTATTAATTAGAAATGATTTTTAAATCTTTTGAAACTTTGTTTCCACAATAATTATAAAAGAACATATTTTTAGCTAAAGTATTAGACAAATATGCAAAATCACGGGCTTTTGAATTAATCTATTATCATCCACTGTCAGGAAGCATTTGTTTAAATTACATAATCATACCAGACAAAAAATGGAGGAAAAGGAATATTCTGGAAAATTCTCTTCTATAGAAATTTAATCTACAATACACAATCTAGCGCCTCAGTCTTTAACTAGAATTACTGGGCATATCTAAGACTGTTCTACAGTTTAGAAGACAAAGTTTCTAAATTTTCAAACTTGTTTAGAAATAATTTCCATGCTCCCACCCTGTTAAAATGTCTATTTCAATGATTTTATCTTTAAGTTGCTCTGTCATCATTCATGACATAAGTCAAAGTTACTTGTGGATCAATGCATTAACCCATCACAACATAACAAAATTTTAGTCTAGTCTAAAATGAAAGAAATTTCATGCTGGTGAAATTTTAAATTTCATGTAAACATGTTATCCAAGATCACATTTTCAAGTTTCCATAGATCATACAAATATTTGAAAGCTCAATGTCACAGCTAGCAATTCTCATAATGACCTGAGGGTTCATAGAATTATTTTTTCTTGACTTGACTGTTTTGAAACATGATCCTTGAATTGTCATTGCAACAATGTCATGTGTCGGGCAAATTGGTGTAGGCATTATCATGGCATCTGTGTTGATGAGGAAAATTTAATCTCACTTATCAGTCAATTTATTTGCTAGAAACCTAGTACATATGTTCATAGTCATGAGAGGCATCTATATTATCAAGGAGAAATACAATTGTATGAAATAATCCCCCCTTTTGGTGAAATTTTTCTCACTAACTAGCACCTGCAGTTGGGGATTGCATCAGTATATTCTGAGATTGTTCTTCAAACTGATGCTGATATGATATATTATTCATTCACTATGATTTACAGTAAATTGGAAAGCTTTCTCTTTGTAGGATTTCATTAAATTGTTTTAAGTACAAAAAAGACATATCTGATGTTCTTGAACTACAACTGGGTAAAGCCAAATACGATGATGCACCAAAGGAATTTGTAGATTAGCACACACCCCCCTCGCCCCATGTCAAAATGCTCTGTCCCAACTTTTTTGAATGTTGACTGGTGCATCTTTTAATCTTAATCTGTTCTTGGATATTAGGATATAAACAAAAAAGGAAACATTTATCACTAGATTTGCTTGAAAAATACAGTGTTTTTTCTGACCAAAATAAACAAAGAATACCAACCCCGTTGTTCCCTCCGTCCTAGAATTTATATTTCCCCCCTTTTGGTAGAAAATTTCCCATTCTTGGTAAAATTTTCTCAAGTATCAAAATGTTCTTTGAAAAACTACACAAATTAAAAGGAAATAGCTCAGTTTTTCAAGAAATATATTATCAGATACCTTTGTTTAGAAGATATTCTTTACATTCACTTACGAAAAAATGTCAATAAATGTGAAAAGCAAATTTCCCCTTATTAAACTTTTCTAAATGATTTTTCCCTGTAAGGGTTACTGACCCCCTTCCCTGAAAATCAAGAAAAACATTGAAATATACTTTGATAGTCCAGACTTT
Source organism: Fragum fragum (assembly GCA_946902895.1). Lineage (NCBI taxonomy): Eukaryota > Metazoa > Mollusca > Bivalvia > Cardiida > Cardiidae > Fragum > Fragum fragum. The sequence continues at coordinate 20,524,742 of OX336375.1, forward strand.
TGAATAGGCAATAATAGACAAGCCCTCAAGCTCCTTGAAAAAATGAAAAGTTCCAGTAATGCTACTCAATTTTTACTGAACAATTGTGAGTGACATTATCATAGATTAAAGTAATGATTTATTTTCATTTACCAGTATATACTTTGCAACTTAGTAATGGGAATTAAAATAGATTATATTAACTTTTGTATAAGTTCTTTGCAATGTTTGCTTATGTTTTTAACCCCACATGTCAAGCAATTTCTTGATTCTTAGGAAACTGCAAGAATAGGCCACTGGCAAAAGCTATGTATTCAGTTCTATAGAATCTAAAGGCTGCATCATTTTTAGGACAAAGAGATGTTCAAAGTTTACTCTGCAGTTAAGCTGTAAGATGTGATTCCTTGGGCAAGATTATTTCTAACTAAGTCAAAAGGGCAGCTTATTTAGTTGCCATTTGCTCCTGGACAGATATGAAACAGATCAAATATATGTATGCCCAGATGAGTTAACTTGTGAAGACATTTACGAAAGCATGCATATTCAGGGCATTATATGGAGAAAAATACATGTATTTTATTCAACACAATATGATAATCTTTGAATAAATACTAAACTTTTTTTTCGTGATCTTTCTGATGTATTTAGGTTGTAACAGAATTAAGCACTGATATCTAGTGAATATCAAGTTATTGTCCTATGATCAAGACTTTGTTAACATATCTTCTGCAGGAGTAGACAAATCAAGATGAAACTTAATATGCTTTTGTTTGTTTGAATGGGGTTTTACACCGCTTTCAACAATCTTTCAGTTATATCCCGGCGGCCGGAGCACCTAACAATGGAATCCTGGTATTTCTCACACCAGTACTACCATTACATCCTTTCCTAGCCTCCAGCTGCTATCCCACATAGGTCTACGATTATCGACCCATTGGTGAGAGACAAATAGTCGGAAAGGATGAGTGCCGCCGTAGGAGATCGAACCCGGGACCTCTTGATTGACAGTCCAAGGGCTACCAACTGCGCTATGACGGCGGCTAAAACTTAATATGCAGCAGAGGTTTTACCAAATTTATGAAAGTTTTTATTTTTTCATTCAAAGCTTTAGATGCCACTGCATCAGACAGCCAATATCAGCAAAGCTTGATAGGGGTACTGAATGGGTGTGTAATGATAGGCTACAAGTTGCTTAATTTTGGATAAAATTGTCCTTTGAAAGGAGAGGCTACAAGTTGCTTAATTTTGGATAAGAGTGTCCTTTGAAAGGAGACTGAACTTCTACCAAAGTTTGTTCAGAACTGCCTGAATGTTCATTACATTCTTCAATAATTATCTTTATGACCAGAGGAAACAAAGATTGGCACACAAAAGCAGCCAGGGGTATTAACTACGCCCCTCACACATACAAAAATAAAAGAAAGTCAGCCCTTCCAAAAAAATCTGTGCAGACAACCCAAGACTGCGGTTGTGTGGGTATGAGGCAGAGTATCAGTTTGCAATTGAGAAGGCCCCAAAAGGCTTATTGTAATATGATCTTATGCACGTCTTTTATCACAAAAATGTCATTCTGCACCAGGACTGGTATTTACACCAGGAATCACAATCAAAAAAGATTAGTTTAAATTTTAAGGTCTTATTTCCAATTTGATTCAAAATGTATACTTGCTTAGAAAAGGTGATTTTCATAAAATTGTTAAGTCTAGTCTATTTTGAAACCATACTTAATTCCTTTTAAATAATACCCTTCAAGAAAATTTTGTATATGCTGGAGGAGTTGCTTATAAGCTTAGGCTCATTAAAGCCTTTACTTGTAAATCAGATCTGGAAAATATTTCTCATACATACGAAGGTTTGTAAATATTTTTTTTTAGAATATAGCCGTATGTACAAGTCCACAGAATTATAAGCATGTGTCATTGCAGAAGTCAAGATACCCTTGAAATAAAAACTTTGGAATTCATAGTACCTATCTTAAAAATGTATTCTTAGAGGATTGATTGAGTGGGAGATTCCCATGTTTTGAAAAATCTCTTGTTTAAATATCAAAGCAATAGATTTGTATTAAAGCTTAAATAGTGATTTACCTTGTAGGTTATGAATTATAAAGTGTAGCTAAGTGAATGGGATGTTTATGGAAAACTGTAGCTAACTGCAGTTACAACAGTTTTCCCTAAAATTAAGTATCAGTATTTCATGATTTTCAGTTGTAAAACTGTCGTAATTGAAATAAAGTTCAATATCAGAAAAAGTAATTTTTTCTACCAAAAAGCTGTTATTGTAGTTGAAAAATGAATTTATTTATTATTTCTTTGTAATTAAAGAAGTTGTAAAGATAAATAATAAAGAAGTTAAACAGTTTTTCCTTTCTCCTGTAAAATTTTGTAAAAGCCACTTACAACAGTTTTCCGTTCACCCTATTTTATTATGTTTAAAGTATGGCCCACTGGTATCATAATCCTAACCTTTACAGGAAATAAGACTGTTGAAAAAAAGAGCCTTTATCTCAGGTGTGCACCCCAGGGCCAAAGGCCCTCTTGTTTTATTCACCATTTTTGAATGGCAGATTTTTTCTACAGTAGTCTTAGTAGGGTGAACTGTGTTAAAGGGTTCGAAGTTTATAGTGACATCTGAGACTTTGAGTTTTTTGCGTATGTATACATGGATGGACCGGTTAACACCATATTTCCAAAGAATACTGTTGTTACTCCGATTACACCATTTAGTTATTTACAGTAAACTGTTGGCTGAAAATATAACCTTATGTCTTCATACACTTGGGAAAAGTACATATGCATCTCTTTGAAGTTGTAAAAATAGATCATGAAGACTTAAGGATGTTAGAAAGTGGTAGGAGGTAGGGTTTTGTCTTAATTGGATATGGAAGATAATAGCTTATTATTATCAAAAGGAAATGTGGATTATAATTTCTAGACTGGTTCAAATTGAAGGAGTTGCAGGTAACAATCTCAAAATGGTGGAATTTAGAAAATCTTTGATTTTGTGGATAAAAAACATTGTGGACAATCAAGAAACTGCATGTAACAAGTCAATATTGTCCGTTAAACATTTACAACATGACAAAATCTTAGACTGGCTCAAGTTGTTAGAAGTTAGGATTGACAATTTTAATTTACTGGAATTTAGAAAATCTTTGCGTTGTAGGGTAGAAAACATTATAGATATTGAAGGATTTGCTTTTTCATGAGATGCTTAAAAAGTGGGTTGAGTGGGAATGGATTGAATGAAAATACAGATGCATGTTTTTAATTTCACACATACTTTCAAGTTCCTTAACTTGTCAATCAGAATTTACATTGTAACAAGTGTGATTTTTACCCATTACCAGACGGCAAAATTTTAGACTGGTCAAAATTGAAAGAAATTGCAACCAAAATTTTAGAGTTTATGAATTTTTAGGTTTTTGTTGAGCCCACTTGCGGCGAGCAAGACATAGTTTTACACTATGACAAGTCGGTGTATGTGCATTAGTCCGTCCATTCGTCTGTCTGAATTTGTCCGGACAATTACTCCTTCAATTATTGATGGATTTCAAAATAACTTGGCACAATTATTCTCAACATGAGTAGATGTGCCATTTGAAAGAATTTTTTGGATAGTTCTAATATCAAGGTTACAGCTAAAGGTCATACACAAAAAAAGTGATAGTCAAGAGCATTTCTCCTACAATTATGGATGGATTTCAAAATAAATTGGCACAATTATTCTCCATCATTAGTAGATGTGCCATTTGAAAGAATTTTTTGGATAGCTTCAAGGTCAAAGCTCAAGGTCAAACACTAAAATTGTGCTTGTCCAGAGCATGATGCCTACAAAACTTTGTGGGCTCGACAGCAGTTGTCCCAGGACAACCATTTATTTTCAATTTTCTGGGTAGAAAACATTGTGTAAAATGAAGAAATTGCTTGTTGCAAGCAATTTCTTCATTTTAACATTATGTTTACCCAATTGCTTTACACGAGGGGCATCAGAAGGCATCATCGTGTGATTGGTTAAGCTTACAGCTTAAAAGCCCATTCCCAGCAATGCTGCTTTTTGACGCCCCTTCAGAAAAAAATATGGGGAACAAATGTGTAAAATAAAGCAATTTCTTTATTTTCCACAATAAATTTTACTCAGAAAGTTGACAAATCAAACTTTAAATTGCAATCTGCCATTACTTTCAATTTTGGCCAGTCTAAAACTTTGCTCTCTGATGAAAGGTTAAAACTCTAAAATCAAGGATTGTAACTCTAACTTCATTTTCATTGGAATTTTGTGATTTTTTCATCTGAGTTTTATTACCAACCTAGATCCTTTAGAACCAAACAGCTGGGATTCAGGCATCTAAATACGAAACTCGGTGCAAAATAAGTTATTAGAAAACCCTAGGATAGTTATTGCTATAGACTCTTATATCGAAATTTCAAACAACTGAAATGACTCAACACTTATCTAATTTCCACAATATCAAACTTTTTGTTGATTGAAAGGGGTGTAACGCCACTTTCAGCAGTATTTCAGTCATATTGCTTCGGCTGGAGTACCTAACAATGGATTCCTGGTATTAATCACACTAGTACTACCACTACATCCTTTCCTAGCCTCCAACTGCTATCCCACTTAGGTTTACGATTATCCACCCATTGATGAGAGATAAATGTCGGAAAGGATATGTGCCACCACCCGGGGTTCCAACTTTTTAGGAAGATAATTACTTAGGGAAAACAATGTTAGAAAAGCAGTTTATTCTTTTCTCACAATGTTTTCTACACTTTGTAACATATTTTCCCATTAAAAAATAGAATTGTTGTCTTGACTTCTTTCAATTTGAACCAGGCTTAAAATTTTCTGTTTGTTATCAGGTTTTATGATAGATTTTATCTAGGTGTGAGGATTTGTATTTCTTCTACACATTTTGTGTGGTCTAAACATTCAAAATATGGCGATTTTCAATCAGTGCTTTGATTTGAAATTTTACACTGGTCCTAATTGAAGGAGGTTGCAGACAACAATAAAAATTGGGTGAGATTTGAAATGAAACCATCCTATATGGTAGAAATTTTTGTGAAAAAAAGAGAAATTGCTTGCTTCAAGCAAATTCTTTTTTTTTTCCACAACATTTTCTCAAGTATGAAAACACAGCAAGGTAAAATTCCGAGTTTGCAAAGGAAAGTTTGTCAATTTGCACAGAAATCAATGAAATTACTTGATACAAATGATTTCTTTATTTTTCATAATATTTTCCAGAGCATGTTTCTTGAGGGGGGTAAAAGGGAGGAATTGTGTGGGAATGGGTTAAAGCAGTGAGAGCTATTGGCATGGTGTTGTGTCAAACTTTCGTCCGTCAGTGTGTCCGTCCATCCGTCCGTAAACTTTTACTTTAAAACTCTTCTCCTCAGATAGTACTGAACAGAATTCAACCAAATTTCACAGGAATAATCCTTTGTGACCCTTTACAAGACACCCTCAAAGAATTTTGATTTGATGAAAAACATGGCTTTAATGGGCGGGGCTAATTTCCATATATGGTGAAACCTTTAAAAATCTTCTTCTCAGAAACCAAATTTTGAATTTCAACCAAATTTTACAGGAATACCCTTTATCAGATTCCCTCAAAGACTTGAGATAGGATGAAAAACATGGCTTTGATGGGCGGAGCTAATTTCCATATATGGTGAAAAATCTTCTCCTCAGAAAGTATTGAACAGAATTCAACCAAATTTCACAGGAATGATCGTTATGGCAACCCTTTGTCAAATTCCTTCAAATAATTGAGATCGGATGGAAAACACGGCTTTAAAGGGTTGGGCTAATTTCCATATATGGTTAGGTCTTTAAAAATTTTCTTCTCAGAAACCATTTGATGGATTTCAACCAAATTTTACAAGATGATCAATGCCTGGCCCTATATCAGATTCCTTCAAAAAAATCAAGATTGGATGAAAAACATGGCTTTAATGGGCAGGGCTATTTCCATATATCAGTGAAACCTTTAAAAATCTCCTTATCAGAAACCAATGACTGGATTTCAACCTAATATCACTGGATTGATCCTTGGCTTACCCTTTATCAGATTCCTTCAAAGAATTTTTATAGCACAGAAAACATACCTTTAGTGGGCAAGGCTATTTTTCATACATGGTGAAAGATTTGAAATTTTTCTTCTCTGAAACCATTGCATAGATTTAACCAAATTTCAGTGAAAACCTACTATCTTCTAAGATTACAAATGGCAATAAGTTTTCAACTAAATTTCACAAAATGATCCTTTTGGGACTCTTTGTCAGATTCCTTGATAAAATATGGCTCAGATGAAAATCATGGCTTTCATGGGGGATGGGCATGTCTCCAGGAATGATAAGTAAATTCAGGCCGGTGGAGTAAATCAGGCGCTCAAGCACCTTAAGTGTTTAATATCTGATCAGGGACATAAAGTGGCATATTGTTTAAGGGCGATCTTAATGTGTAAACTACAGCTTGAATAAGCCTTAGTTACGATGTTAATTGATTTGATTGGTCAATAGACTTTTGATTGACAATGGAGGCAGTTTTGTATGACCTGGAGATTAGTAGCAGAACAGTGACCACTCTTAATTAATGTTGAAAGGAGAAATCAGAGCAATTGATGGATTTCTGGCTATGACCTCTGACATGGTAGATCTACTTAGATTTTAAATGGTGTTAATTGCAAAATTTATGGTCAGAAACAAACCAAAAGATAAATCATTGGTGTGTAACCAAAATGTTATACTTGAAGCCTAAATAAGATTTAGTTACGCCATTTAAGCAGCCTGTTTATGAAAAGTGTTAGAACTAAACGTAGGAGGTCAAAGCCCACTACCGTTCTATATGAAGATTTCACTGGTCAATCATTTTTTAACCAAAGGCTGGAGGAGCTATAGCGATTGCTTTTTCCAATCCGATGTCCGTCAGTTAATCTGTTAATTATCCTTATTAACACTCTAGAGCCCACAGTTTTCATCAGATTCACTTCAAACTTTCTCAGAATGATTGTACCATCATAAGGATCGTTCCTTTGGAAATTGGGTCAGGTCCGTCAAGAAACATAGGGTTAATTTTCCTTATTGACACTCTAGAGCTCACAGTTTTCATCGGATTCTCTTCAAACTTTTTCAGAATGATTGTACCATCATAAGGATCGTTTCTTTGGAAATTGGGTCAGATCTGTCAAGAAACACAGAGACTGCCACGGGGTGTGTTCATGGGCAGCCTCAGTCTACCCAACTGTAAAATTAGGTAGCAGTGGGTTTAGTTACTGTCTCTCTTTCAGGAACACGAAAGCATCTGGGTTGATGGTTTCGAGAGCGACTTTATAAGCTTAAAGCTTTCATGGCAATCGAACTAAAATAAATTAGCATAAACTAAGAAACACAGGAAAAGAGGCCAAATTAAAATTTAGAAAAAAATATGCTAAAAATCCTTGTTAACACTCAAGAGTCCACAATTTTCATTGGTTGCTCTTCATACTTACTCTGGCTGATTTCACCATCATAAGGATTGTTCCTTTTGATATTGGGTCTGATACGTCAAGAAACATGGGAAAATGGGTTTATTCAAAATCTAATTAAAAAATCCTCGTTAACACTCTAGAGTCCACAGTTTTCATCAGATTCTCTTTTTAACTTTCTCAGAATAATTATACCATCATAAGGATTGTTCCTTTAAAAAATTGAGTCTGATCCGTCTAGAAACACGGGAAAAGGGGCCTTATGAAAAAAGGCAGAAATGGGTTTAGTATCCATCCATAAGGCATCAATCTTTTACTGCATGGGCTAAACAATACCTGAGTTGAACTCAGTCCATGTTGAAAATTAGGATGTCACAAATTCACATAAAATGCTTTTTGAGAAAGGTTGGATAAGAAATCTTCTGTTCATCTGGTTTGTATAGCGATATCAATTAGCAAACATGACATAGTAGATGAGTCTGTAACGATATTGACCAATTGCTCACCCCACCCACTTACTTTGTTAGCCCCGCCCATTGACTCAGGCAGAAGTCCCTCTTCAATTTTAAAAGGCTTTTTTTAGCAAAATCTGTGGCTAGGAGCATGTAACAAAAAAGTAGAATAGTTGGTTGGCGACCTGAACCTTGTACCTAACCTTGAAAAAGCTGTAGTAACGATATTTAAGTTGCCAAACCATAAAAAATGTTTCACAAAAAATGGCGGCCAATGTCGGAGTTTAATTTTGAATTCTGGGCTGAATGAATGGTTTGATTGGTTGATTGATTTCTTGATTAACAGCTGCGATTGGTCAATTGTATTCCCAGACAAGCACCTGTGTTATAAGAAAGGGTAAGAAAACATTCCTGCTTCTCCACATGAGCTTTTATGGCTGCTGGATTTGAATCTCTGAGTGAAAACAACTTGTTCACCAAATTTATCACAATGATGCTTGAGTTTGATATGTTGTTTGGGGTTTAGTGAGTAAAGACTGCTTTGTGCTAATGATTATTCCCCTAAAACTATGTTTGTGGGGTTAATAGGAGTCAGCTTGTCGTTTGGTTGATTGGTCTTTGGGTTGGTCAGACTGAAGCTTTTCCTTTTCCACCAATTTTCTACGAAACTACTGGTTGGATTTTATTCAAATTTCACAAAAGCAAAGAAGTGCACATTCCCTTTGGTCTAAGTTCCATTCATTTTTCTCTCAGTTATGTCAATTATTTCAAGCTTTATCCTACAATGAATAAAAGCCTTTTTCAAGAAATGCATAAGAATTAAAGAGCTGAAATCACGATATGCAAAATCTGTTAAAAATTAGACTTTTTAACACTTTCCTATTTTGTGGATTTTTAGATCTGTCAAAATTCAAAAGTTTTGCAGACAAAAATTTCAAGTTGATTTAATTTGAAAAATAACCATTTTACAGGGTAGAAAATATTGTTGAAAAAGAAGATATTGCTTTTTACAAGCAGTTTCCTATTTTCCAACAATGTTTTCTCAAATATTAAGTCACAGGGATGTAAACCAGGGACTGAACAGGAAAAGGTACAACTCAGGGCTAAACAGGTATCATAGACTACTAAAACATGTACTACATGTTGATGGTTCAGCGTGAAACAGTTGTCACTGCCTTTACTACAACTGTTTCGCGCTGAACCATCGAATTGTGCATGCAGGCTGATCTTTGTCTACATCTCTTACCTTAACAGTAATATTCTGGGTTTAGCGGGACCATTTAGGGATTGAAACTTTTTCTTTGAAACCTAAGCTTGTGTGTTTAGGGTCATAATTAACTCTCCAGATAAAGATTTATTACTTTGACATTCATTTTGGTGGTATTTTGATCCTTTTCAACTCATAATTTCCTTGTTAAATTGTTTCATGTTCAAGTCAGTTTATAATGTTTTATCTTAGTAACTAATCATGTTGTTTTTTTTTTAAAAAAAAAACTTTGTACATGTCTTTAGGGTTAATATTCAACTCTCCAGAGAAATGTTTATTACTGTGACATATTTTAGTGGAGTTTTGAGCCTATTCATTTCATCTTCGAGATTTAGTTAAAGTCTGTGCAATAATGTCATATCTCTAACTATTGAAAGTTTTGCTTTGAAAGTTTAGGGTGGTTATGAATTTAACTCTTGACAAAAAGATTCAATATATTGTTACATCTTAAAATTTCCTAATCAAAGTTTATAGTGCAAGTCAGTGCACACATAATGTTCATCTTTCAACTGAGCCAAGAGCCCTGTTAATTTTGTTATCAGGTTGCAAGATGAAGCAAAGGGTAAAGTGTCGTCAGATCATTGATTTACATCCAAAAACATATAACTACAGCTTATCTCAAGGTATAGTTACATGATTTGTGAAGTGTGACCATTATTTTACAAACAAGAGGGGGTCAAATTTTAGGCTTACACTTGACTATAACATACACATATAATTATGGATATGTGAATAGGTGTTAACAGTTGCATTCAAACATATAATACAGGTAAGATACTCCAGGTTAACCCATTCCTGCACAACAAAATTTTAGACTAGTCCAAATTCAAAGAAGCTGCATACAACAATTTCAAGTTGATGGATTTTTTTGTCTTCTTTTGGATAGAAAATATTATGGATAATGTTTTCCAAAGCTTTTATTCTTAAGAGGCTTGAAAAAGGAGGGATCGTGTGGGAATGGGTAAATAGTAGCTGCGATATCGTAGCCCATTTTCTGATAATCAGCTCAACAGCATAGTATCAGAAAGAGGACTACAATATCGCAACTAGGGTTAATAGTTGCATTGAGATGTTTATAAATATGGCCTGATTTGATTTTGAGCAATTAACACAGATATGAAACTCCAGTTTATTATACATTTTATATTGAGACACACGTTTTCTTGGATCAGTAATCACTGATTTTATCTATAGCTTAACCCTTATCATGATGAATAAGAAATATCCTTTCCTGAATTGCATTTAAAAATCAGTGTGTGGCTAAGTTACTTTTAATCCATCATCATTTCTGAATAAAAGTGGCTCGAAAAAAAGAGATAATGCCTGAAATAAACAATTTTACCTTTAACCCATTCCAACACAGTTTTGCTTTTCGATGCCCTCCCCTAATAAAAAAGCTTTGGAAAACATTACGGAAAATGAAAAATTGCTTGTAACAAGCAATAAATTTTCTTCATTATCCACCATATTTTCCACCCAAAATGACAAAGATAGTTTAAATTTCATTAACTTAGAATTGTAATTTGCAACTTCTTTCAATTTGGACCATTCTAAACTTTTGTTGTTTGGTAATCGTCAAACAAATTTCAAGACATGACAAAACCTTGTCTAATTTAAAGAAGTTCCAGACAACAATTTCAAGATGGCAAAATCCAAATTTTTCTTGAAATAAAAGCTCTGTAGACAATTTAGAAACAGCTTTTTACCTACAACTTCAGCATGTTCCACAATGTCCTAAGTTTTTTTTTATTTCTTCTGAACCCATTATCAAAAGACAAGTTGATGTAAAATTAAAAAATCCTTGTCTTTTTGTGTGGAAAATATTTGTGGACATTAAGAAATTGCTTTTTAATACGCCCTCTATATATATATATACAGTATATTTATGACCCCCGAAAATTTTTTCAGGGGAGCATATAGTCGCCGGCTTGTGCGCGCGTCCGTCTGGCCAGCCGGCTGTCCGTCCGACGTCATATCTCAGGAGCCCCTGGACCTAATTGGATGAAACTTCATATATAATCTTCCTAGCAATTTTCCAAGAGATTTTTTTTTTTTAATTTTCTCAAATCAAGGCTGCATCATGGAAAAAGGGGCCTTAATGTAAAAATTAGATTTTGGCCAATTTCTCCTAGTCATGTAGTCAGAATTGTATGAAATTTCATATTTGAGTAGCAAATCAGATCCGCTTGACCTTAAACTATTGAAAACTTACGTTTAAAAGAACATGTCATGGGAAATGGGGCCTTAATGTTATTAGCTTTACGTAAGCTCTCTTTTTGTCCTGCAAAAACTTATACTGGCCATAACTTTTGACTGGTTACAGATATAGTCTTCATATTTCACATGTGCATTGCTTGTGAAAAAGCCTCTTTGTTGGTGTTAAGTTCAAGGTCATCTGTCAAGGTCATGTGTCAAGGTCAGAATTTCGAAAATCTTAACTTTAACTTTGTCTATAAGTTTACAATGGTAAGTGATATAGCCTTTATATTTCACATATGCATTGTCTATGTTGGTATTTAGTTCAAGGTCATCTGTTGAGGTCAAGGTCGTTTTTCAAGGTCAAAATTACAAAATTTTAACTTTAACATTTTCAATAAGTTTACAATGTTAAGTGATATAACCTTCATATTTCACATGTGCATTGCTGATGACATGACCTTTCTGTTGGTACTAAGTTCAAGGTCATCTGTCAAGATCAAAGTCATTTCTCAAGGTCAAAATTTCAAAAATCTTAACTTTAACATTGTCTTTAAGTTAACAATGGTGACATAGCCTTCATATTTCACAGTGTGCATTGCTTATGACATGACCTTTCTGTTAGAATTAAGTTCAAGGTCATCTGTCAAGGTTAAGGTCATTTCTCAAGGTCAAAATTTCGAAAAATTTTAACTTCAACATCTCCCATAAGTAAACAATGGTAAGTGATATAGCCTTCATATTTTACATATGCATTGCTTATGACATGGACTTTCTGTTGGTACTAAGCTCAAGGTCATCCAATAAGGTCATTTTTCAAGGTCAAAATTTCCAAAATCTTCACTTAAACATTGTCTATTAGTTTTCAATGATAAGTGACATAGCCTTCATATTTCACACGTGCATTGCTTATGACATGACCTTTCTTTTGGTATTTGGTTCAAGGTCATCTGTCTAGGTCATTTCTCAAGGTCAAAATTTGAAAAACTTTAACTTTAACATCTCCCATAAGTATACAATGGTAAGTGATATAGCCTTCATATTTTACATGTCCATTGCTTATGACATGGACTTTATGTTGGTACTAAGTTCAAGGTCATTGGTGAAGGTCAAGTCAAATTGTCAACGTCATTAATTTTCAATTACTCCTTTACAATATGCCAAGATGTATTGTTACTTTACATAAATGTTGTTTATTAAATGCCCTATGTAATGTTTATTTCAAATTTTTACCAAATGAGCCTTACCATGCTAAAAGGGGGCTTAATGCTATGTAGCTTTACATTTTGTATATATCCTACTCTAAAATAAATCAGTCTATTGTTTCTGCAAGACTACTCAAGTTGGAGTCTTCATTTTTTGTATTGAGACATTTTTCATTGATAACTTTGATAGTCAAGATAAATATTTAACCTTTACCATATAATGATTTTTAAATTCACGAGAATCAGGCCTGTGAAGCCGAACAGATTCCTTCAATGTTTGTCAATTTTCCAAATTTCTTGTGAATTGAACTCTCAAACTATAGTTGCATTCAATAAAAAGTTTTTTGTCCAATAATGACAAACAGTTTTGTGACAAAAGCCTTATTCATGGAGCATAATCCGTCAACGATGGCTAGGGTTTTTTTAGCTCACCTGAGCACGAAGTGCTCAAGTGAGCTATTGTGATCATCTTTTGTCCGGCGTCTGGCCGGCGTTGATCGTGCGGCGTCCATCAACAATTTCTTTAAATGACATCTCCTCCCAAACCACTGGGCCAATTCAAACCAAATTTGGTAGAAATGTTACTTAGGTGATCCTCTTCAAAATTAGCTAAAAGAATTGAAATCCGTTAAAAACTCTGTTTGCCATGGCAACAAAAGTGAAATTTTAAAATAATCTTTAAAAATCTTCTCCTCCTGACCAAGAAGGCAAAGAGCCTTGAAATTTTGTATGAAGCATCAGTATATTGACATATTTAAAATTGCTAAAATCATGATCCTCGTGTCCCCGGGGGCGGAGCCCTAGGGAGGTGGGTTTTATATAGAAATAAAGAACGATTTTTAAATGACATCTCTTCACAAACCACTGACCCAATTTGAACCAAATTTGGTAGAAATGTTGTTTAGGTGGTCCCTTCAAAATAGCTAAAATAATTGAAATCTGTTAAAAACTCTGGTTGCCATGGCAACAAAAGTGAAATTTTAACATAATCTTTAAAAATCTCCTCCTCCTGACCCAAAAGGCATAGAGCCACTATATTTTGCATGAAACATCAGTATATTGACTTCTTTCAAAATAGCTAAATTCATGGTCCTCTGGTCCCCAGGGGCGGAGCCCTGAGGGGTGGTGGGGATGGTTATTTGCATGAAGCATCAGTTCAAGTTTTCTCCTTCTTTCAAATTTGCCCTAAAGCCTTGATTTGTTATTTAGACTTTTAGATCCCCATGTACAGAGCCTATATATGTATACAGTATGACCCACTTGTATCATTATCCTAACCTTTTACAGGAAATAAGATTTGAAAGAAAAAGAGCCTTTATCTCAGGTTAGCGCCCCAGTGCCAACAGCCCCCTTGTTAAATGACATCTCCTCCCAAGCCACTGGGCCAATTTGAACAAGATATGGCAGAAATGTTGGTGGGCCCCTTTAAAAATAGCTAAGAATTGAAATCCGAAAAAAATATCTGGTTGCCATGGCAACAAAAATGAAATTTAAAATTACTTTTTAAAGTTTTTCCTCCTGACCCAGAAGGCAAAGAGCCTTCATTTTTTGCATGAAACATCAGTTGATCGACCTTTCAAAATATTTAAAATAATGATCCTCAGGTCCCCCCAGGAGCAGAGCCGAGGGGGGGGTGGTGGTTATAAAGAAATAAAGAACAATTTTTAAACGACATCTCCCCCCAAACACTGGGCCAATTTCAACAAAATTTGGCAGAAATGTTTCTTATGTGGTCCCCTCAAAAATTAGCTAATCCAATAGAAATTCGGCTTGCCATGGCAACAAAAGTGAAATTTAAAATAATCTTTAAAAATCTTCTTTTCCTGACCCACAAGGCATAGAGCCTTTATTTTTTGCATGAAACATCAGTATATTGACTTCTTTCAAAATAGTTAAAATTATGATCCTCCGCCTCGGGTCCCAAAGGGCGGAGCCCTGTAGGTGTGGTGGGGGTGGATAGAAATCCGTTAGAAACTCTGGTTGCTATGGCAAAAAAAATGAAATCTAAAAATAATCTTTAAAAATCTTCTCATCCTTGCCCAGAAGGCATTGAGCCTCTATATTTTGCATGAAGCACAAGTATATTGACTTCTTTCAAAATAGCTTAAATCATGATACTCTTGTCCCCAGGAGTGGAGCCCAGTGGGGGTGATGGGGATGGTTATATGCATGAAGCATCAGTTCAAGTTTTCTCCTTCTTTCAAATTTGCCCTAAAGCCTTGAAATTTGTAATTTTAGACTTTTGGATCCCCATGTACAGAGCCTATATATTGAGGGGTGAACGGAAAACTCTTGTAACTCGCATTTTCTCAAATTTTTTTTTGCTTGGCTGATATTCATTTACAGATATACACGTGGTGAAAAAATTTTATAACATCATATTCCATCATTCTGATATATGCTCCGTACATATGCTGACTCAGAAGGCGTAGAGCCTTGATATTTTGCATGAAGCAACAGTATATTGACCTCTTTCAAATAGCTAAAATCATGAACGTTTTTTCAATGACATCTCCTCCCAAACCACTGAGCCAATTCGAACCAAATTTGGCAGAAATGTTGCTTAGGTGGTCCCCTTCAAAAATAGCTTAAAGAATTGAAATCTGTAAAAATCTCCGGTTGCCATGGCAACAAAAGTGAAATTTCAAAATAATCTTTAAGAATCTTCTCCCCCTGACCCAGAAGGTGTAGAGCTTTAATAGAGATAATTTTAGAACGTTTCATTGACTTGAAAGACAAAAGTATGAGTGATGAAGAAGGCTGAAGCTGCTTTTTATAAGCAATTTCTCCATTTTTGACTATATTTTCTAGAGTTTTTTTCTCTAGGAGGATGATGAAGGAAAAAGGTTTAGCAATAGAATCTCTGAAATACAATCGAAACTTTCACACAAAGTTAGATTACAAAAATAGTGCATATACAGATGTAATTTCAAAACCTTTTTTTTTCTGGGTAGAAAGAAACTTACAAAATTCAAAGTCAGTGCTGTATGTAATCAAAGGAAAAACAATTGATACTCTTCTTTAAACAAATTATCTAGACAGCTGGAAAGCAGTATAATCAAATTTGCTCTCCGACAGTACTTTCAGTGCACAAGATATACTCTTCACCATGCTTACTTTTTGAGTTATTGCCCCTTTTTAATCAGACTAGAATTTTGTTCGGAGAATATCTCTGAAAGTATAAAAGCTATCATCATGAAACTTTATGTGTGAATAGTTCTCACTAAGAGGAAGTGTAGTGCTCAAAAAAACATAACTCTACCATACTTATTTTCTTAATTATTTCCCTTTGATATTTTCAGACTTGAATTTTCTACGGACATATCTCTGAAACTATAAAAGATATGAAAGGAAACTTTATGTATGGGTAGACTTCACCAAGGGGAAGTGCAGTGCACAAGAATCATAACTTTAGCATGCCCTTTTAGCTCACCTGAGCACAAAGTGCTCATGGTAAGCTTTTGTGATTGTTGAATATCTGTCGTCAGATGTGCAGCATAACAATCGAAGTGTTTCACTCTAGAGGCCAGACTTTTGACCCAATCTTCATAAAATTTGGTCAGAATATGTGTTAGGTCACGAGGATATACCCTGTTGATTATGGGAGGGTTCTATAGGAAAACACAGGGAAAGGGGCCTTAATGACAATTTCTTTGTTTCCACTCTAGAGGCCGAATTTTTGGCTCAATCTTCATGAAACTTAGCCAGAATAATTTCTAGGTCACTAGGATGAACCCTTTTAATTATGGGAGGGTTCTATAGGAAAACACAGGAAAAGAGGCCTTAATGACAATTTCTTTGTTTACACTCTAGAGGCCAAAATTTTGGCTGAATCGTCATAAAACTTGGCCAGAATAATTGTTAGGTCACAAAAATGAACCCGGAGGATTTCGGAGGGTTCTATCGGAAAACACAAGAAAAGGGGCCTTAACCCTTTCCCGTTCAAATACGGGAATTTATGTTCCTGTGATTTTATACTCAAGAAAACATTGTGGAAAAAGAAGAAATTGCTTGTCACAAGCAATTTCTCCTTTTTCCACAATATTTTCTACCATATAGGATGGTTTCATTTCAAATGGCATCCTGTTTTCATTGTCGTCTGCAACCTCTTTCAATTTGGACTAGTCTAAAATTTCCAAAAACAGGAAAGGGTTAATGACAATTTCTTTGTGTGCACTCTAGAGTCCACAATTTTGGCTCAATTGTCATTAAACTTGGCCAGAATAATTGCTAGATCACAAGGATGAGACCTATTGATTATGGGAGGGTTCTATTGGAAAACACAGGAAAAGGGGCTCTAATGACAATTTCTTTGTTTCCATTCTAGAGGCCTCAATTTTGGCTCAATTTTCACAAAATTTTCCCATAATAATTTCTAGGTCATAAGAATGAGTCCTATTGATTATAGGAAGCTTCTATCAGAAAACACAGGAAAGAGGCCTAAATGACTGTTTCTTTGTTTATACTCTAGAGTCCACAATTTTGGCTCAATCTTCATGAAACTTGGTCAGGATAATTGTTAGGTCATAAAGATGAACCTTATAGATTATTGGAAGGTTCTATAGGAAAACTAGGGAAAAGGGGCCATAATGAAAATTTCTTTGTTTACAATATAGAAGCCACAGCTTCTCAATCTTCATGAAACTGGTTATAGTTATTTGGCTCTTGTTGCATTTTTTTAACAGCGGACAATACAGGTGAGCGATCTAGGACCATGATGGTCCTCTTGTTTAATTTATTAGCCTTTGTTGATTTCAGACTTTAATTTTGTTTGTGACATGTCTCCAAAAGTATAAAATCTATACTCATGAAACTTAATGTGTGAATAAATAGTCAATACTAAGAGGAAGTGCAGTGCACAAGTACCATAAATTTTTGAGCTACATGTATTTCCCTTTGTTGTTTCTCAGAATTATCGGAGCTTATCTCTACAAGTATAATAGGTATGATCATTAAACCTTATGTGTGGATAGATCTCACTAGGGGGGAGTGCAGTACCCAAGAACCATAACTCTACAGTTCTTATTTGGTTAGTTATTGCCCTTTGTTTTTTCAGACTTGATTTTTGTACGGAGCATATATCTGAAAGTGTAAAAGCTATGATCAAAAAAACTTTGTGCGTGAGGTGAGCTATTGTGATCGGTCATTATCCGTCGTCCGTCCGTCCATCTGTCTGTCCGTCCACAATTTCTTTAAAAATCTTCTCTTCCTAAACCATTAGGCCAATGAAGCTGAAACTTTGCAGGGATGTTTCTTGGGTGAAGTTCTACAAAAGTTGTTAAAAGAATTGAATTCCATCAAAAACTATGGTTGCCGCGGCATTTGAAAATGGGAATCTTTAGTAATTCTTTAAATATCTTTAAAATCTTCTCCTCCTCAACCAGTAGGCCAATCAAGCTGAAACTTTGTAGGGATGTTCCTTGGGTGAAGTTGTAACCGCAGAGAATTGAAAACTTTATTTTATTTTTGTTGTTGTTTTTTTTCATAGACAACAAGGCCAAAGACCTTTATATTTTGTATAGAGCTTAATCATATGGTTCTCTACCAAGTTTTTAAATATCTAATCTCTGGGGTCAGAAATGGCCCTGTCCCTGAAGACCAAAGTTTTGAAAAATGCTTAATTAGAGCAATTTCAAAAGACTTCTCTCTTAACCCTTTCCTGTTTAAACACAGGATTTTACGTCACTGTAATTTTATGTTTGAGAAAATATTGTGGCAAAAGAAGAAATTGCTTGTAACAAGCAATTTCTTCTTTTGCCACAATATTTTCTACCATATAGGATGGTTTCATGTCTAATTGCACCCAATTTTCATTGTCGTCTGCAACCTTTTTCAATTTAGACCAGTCTAAAATTTCCAAAAACAGGAAAGGGTTAATGACAATTTCTTTGTGTGCACTCTAGAGTCCACAATTTTGGCTCAATTGTCATTAAACTTGGCCAGAATAATTGCTAGATCACAAGGATGAGACCTATTGATTATGGGAGGGTTCTATTGGAAAACACAGGAAAAGGGGCTCTAATGACAATTTCTTTGTTTCCATTCTAGAGGCCTCAATTTTGGCTCAATTTTCACAAAATTTTCCCAGAATAATTTCTAGGTCATAAGAATGAGTCCTATTGATTATAGGAAGCTTCTATCAGAAAACACAGGAAAGAGGCCTAAATGACTGTTTCTTTGTTTATACTCTAGAGTCCACAATTTTGGCTCAATCTTCATGAAACTTGGTCAGGATAATTGTTAGGTCATAAAGATGAACCTTATAGATTATTGGAAGGTTCTATAGGAAAACTAGGGAAAAGGGGCCATAATGAAAATTTCTTTGTTTACAATATAGAAGCCACAGCTTCTCAATCTTCATGAAACTGGTTATAGTTATTTGGCTCTTGTTGCATTTTTTTAACAGCGGACAATACAGGTGAGCGATCTAGGACCATGATGGTCCTCTTGTTTAATTTATTAGCCTTTGTTGATTTCAGACTTTAATTTTGTTTGTGACATGTCTCCAAAAGTATAAAATCTATACTCATGAAACTTAATGTGTGAATAAATAGTCAATACTAAGAGGAAGTGCAGTGCACAAGTACCATAAATTTTTGAGCTACATGTATTTCCCTTTGTTGTTTCTCAGAATTATCGGAGCTTATCTCTACAAGTATAATAGGTATGATCATTAAACCTTATGTGTGGATAGATCTCACTAGGGGGGAGTGCAGTACCCAAGAACCATAACTCTACAGTTCTTATTTGGTTAGTTATTGCCCTTTGTTTTTTCAGACTTGATTTTTGTACGGAGCATATATCTGAAAGTGTAAAAGCTATGATCAAAAAAACTTTGTGCGTGAGGTGAGCTATTGTGATCGGTCATTATCCGTCGTCCGTCCGTCCATCTGTCTGTCCGTCCACAATTTCTTTAAAAATCTTCTCTTCCTAAACCATTAGGCCAATGAAGCTGAAACTTTGCAGGGATGTTTCTTGGGTGAAGTTCTACAAAAGTTGTTAAAAGAATTGAATTCCATCAAAAACTATGGTTGCCGCGGCATTTGAAAATGGGAATCTTTAGTAATTCTTTAAATATCTTTAAAATCTTCTCCTCCTCAACCAGTAGGCCAATCAAGCTGAAACTTTGTAGGGATGTTCCTTGGGTGAAGTTGTAACCGCAGAGAATTGAAAACTTTATTTTATTTTTGTTGTTGTTTTTTTTCATAGACAACAAGGCCAAAGACCTTTATATTTTGTATAGAGCTTAATCATATGGTTCTCTACCAAGTTTTTAAATATCTAATCTCTGGGGTCAGAAATGGCCCTGTCCCTGAAGACCAAAGTTTTGAAAAATGCTTAATTAGAGCAATTTCAAAAGACTTCTCTCTTAACCCTTTCCTGTTTAAACACAGGATTTTACGTCACTGTAATTTTATGTTTGAGAAAATATTGTGGCAAAAGAAGAAATTGCTTGTAACAAGCAATTTCTTCTTTTGCCACAATATTTTCTACCATATAGGATGGTTTCATGTCTAATTGCACCCAATTTTCATTGTCGTCTGCAACCTTTTTCAATTTAGACCAGTCTAAAATTTCAAAAAACAGGAAAGGGTTAAACTATAAGGTCAGGGATATTCATATTGGGTATGTAGCATAACAAGATGGTGGTTTTGTACTATATCACTTCAAGTCGTCCTCCTAGGGTCAAAAACGGCCCTGCACTAGAGGTCCAAAAATTGGGAAAAACGCAAAATTTGAATATGTTAATAACAAATCTTCATTTTAAGGCCGAGGGCATTTATATTTTGAGTGTAGCATAGGCTGGCTGTTATATATCAATTTTGATTAAATTATGCCTGTAGGTTAAAAAACACCCCTTCCATGGGTGGTTCGTGAAAATGCTCAATTAGACCATTTTCAACAGTCTTCTCCTCCCAATCTACAAAGTCTAAGGCATTCATATTTGGTATATAGCATGAACAGATGGTTCTTTACCATGTTAGCTAAAATCTTAGACCTGGGATAAAACATGGCACTGCCCAAGAGGTCCAAAATTTTGGAAAACTTCCAATTAGAGCAACTTCGAAAGGCTTCTTCTTCTGAAATATAAGGTGAAGGGCATTCATATTTGGTATGTAGCATGACTGAATAATTTTGTACTATGTTACAGGAAAATATGCTCTTAGGGTAAAAAACGTCTCTGCTCATGGGGTCGAAAATTGCATAAATCGCATTGAAAGAATTCTTAACTAGAAATGGAGAAATAGCTTTTCACTCCCTTTCTCACTATGCTTTTTTAAACCTATTTTCCCTGAGGGTGATAAAATTCTGGGATAGTTTGGTAATGGATTAAACAATCAAGCCAAAGGCATTCATTTTATTGTAAAGCATTACTGGATTGTTTTGTACAAAGCCCAAAATCTTATATTTGTTTTATTTATTTTGCTCCAGTTGTGACTTTTTTATACAAAAAAGTACTGTAATTTGCAGATACCTCAGGTGAGCGATGTAGGACCATCATGGTCCTCTTGTTTGAGTTATTGTCCTTTGTTGTTTTTCATAATTGAATTTTGTCAGTAGTATAGAGATATGATCATTGAACTGTATGTGTGGATAGCTCTTACTAATTGGAAATGCAGTTCACAATAATCATAATTCTACAGTTCTTATTTGTTGAGTAATTGCCTTTTGTTGTTATAAGACTTGAATTTTGTCTGGGGCACATCTCTGAAAATATAATAAATATAATCATGAAACTTAATCTGTGGATGGATCTTACCAAGGAGAACAGTGCACAAGAACCATAACTCTACAGTTCTTAAGTTTTGAGCTTTACCCTTTGTTGTTTTTCAAACTTGAACTTTTTCCGTAGCATATGTCTGAAAGTATAATAGGTATGGTCATGTAAATTTATGTATGGCTAGATCTCATAAAGAAGAAGTGCAATGCACAAAAACCATGACTCTACCGTAATCATTCTTGTAGTTATTGCTCTTGTTGTTTTTCAGACTTAAATTTTTTCCATAGCATATCTCTGAAAGTATATAAGCTATGATCATGAAAATTCATGGTCTCAATAAATGTAAAAGAATGTGAGTTATTGCCCTTTGTTTATTTACAAATTTTTAGCTCCAATGGCTGAAAGCCACCGAGCTATTGTCATGGCATTGTGTCCGCCATCCATCCATCTGTCTGTAAACTTTGACTTTAAAAATCCTCTCCTCAGAAAGTACTGAACATAATACAGCCAAATTTCACAGAAATGATCCTTGGTGACCCTTTATCAGATTCCTTCAAAGAATTTTGATCGGATGAAAAACATGGTCTAAACAGGTGGGGCTAATTTCCATATAAGATGAAACATTTTGAAATCTTCTACTTAGAAACCAGTTGATGGATTTTAACCAAATTTTACAAGAATGATTTTTGGGTTACCCTCTATCAGATTCCTTCAAATAATTTTAATTGGATGAAAAACATGGCTGAAATGGGAGGAGCTAATTTCCAAATATGGTGAAAGCTTTAAAAATCTTTTTCTCAGAACATGAAAAACATGTCTTTAATGAATGGGGCTAATTTAAATGGTGAAAGCTTTAAAATCTTCTTCTCAGAAACCATTTGATGGATTTCAACCAAATTTCACTTGAATGACCTTGAATGACCCTTTGGTAACCCCTTATTAGATTCCTAAAAAATGAATTGATTGGCTGTATACATTGCTTTAATGGATTAGCCTAATTTCCATATATGGTAAACAATAAAAACCTACGATCTTCTCAGATTAATATATAAGTTTTCAATAAAATTTCTCAAAATGATCCTTTGGTGACACTTTGTCTGGTTCCTTCATAAAATATGGCTCAGATGAAACTTATGGCTTTTATAGGGGGCTTGTGTCCATATATGGTGTATAGTGAAATTTTGAAAATCATATTCTTGCAAACTGCAGGATGATTTTCAACCAAATTTCTCAGGGATGATAAGTAAATTCAGGCCAGTGGAGCAAATCAGGCCCTCAAGCGTCTCTAGTTATTTAAATCCTCTACCTTAGTCAACATCAAACAGTGTGATGGACATATCCTGTGACAATTTGGTACCTTGTTCACTAATATTTACAAAAATTTCTATAACCAAGAGTCATTGACATTTTGGTGTATTGGCCTGCTCATGATTAGACTTATAAAATGAGGTTAATATTTCAAATTTAGATGATAATGATATATATATTTGCATAAACATATATCTAAATTCTCTTCATGTGCAGTGTTAAGGAATTTGTTTAATTTTTCATTTATTGTTTCAAAGAGGTAAGATTCCTATACATGTATATAGGTATATTTAATGGATTAATTGTATGATATTAAATCCATTACCACAAATTACATAACAAAAATTTCGACTGGTCGAAAATTCAGAGAAGTTGCAGGCGACAATGTCTAGTTGGTGAAAATCTTTGTCTTCTAGGGTAGGAAAAATTGTGGGCATTGAAGAATATAAGTTTCAGCCACTGTCAAGTTAATAGTTCACTTCCAGCTAAACAAATGATTGATTGACAGCCCTGATTGGTCAATTCTTTTAGGAGATTTTGATTTGAATGGGGTTTTACGCCGCTTTCAACAATCTTTCAGTTATATCGCGGCGGCTGGAGCACCTAACACCTGTGCTATGACGGCAGATTCATTTAGGAGAAGTGCAGAAGATCTTGTTTGCCTAAATTTTAGCTTGGCTGTTTTTCGTAGAAAACCAGAGGTAATGCTATGACCAGGTTGTCATCTGCGTTTTTGTCAGGGCCTTTATCCAAAGACGTTGACATTTTATAATACTGAACACATTAACCCTTTCCCGTTTTTTGAAATTTTAGAATGGTCCAAATTGAAAGAGAATACAGACGCAAATGAAAATCGGGTGCAATTTGAAATGAAATCATCCTATGTGGTAGAAAAAATTGTGGAAAAAGAAGAAATTGCTTGTTATTTCAGAACTGGGTACCATACATCATGTATCATGTAAAAAGGTGCCAAATGATTTTTATTTTTTTTCAATATTCTAGTAAACATAATGAAGTCCCATATTTCATCGGATTCACTGTGAACTTTCACAGAATGATAAAACCAACAGTGAAATATCATGGGAAAAGGGGCCTTATGAGAACTTGATTTTAATATCCTTGTTAACACAAAAAAGTCAACAGTTTTATCAGATTCTCTTCAAAGATGCATGGAATAATTGTGGATTTAGAAACACAGGAAAAGGAGCCTTACAGATTATCATTCAAAACATTCATGTGTATGTGATGAAGTTCACAATCATTATCAGATTGTATTTTAAATTTCACAGGACAATTGTAGGGTTGTATGGAAAGTTCCTTTTGGAATGAAATTGATCCATCAGAAAACACAGGAAAAGTCCACAATTATTGTCAGATTCTAATGAAAATTTCACAGGATGATTGTAGGGTCATAAGGTAACTTCCTTTTGGAAATGGAGTGGATCCGTCATGAAACATGGGAAAAGGGGCCTTGAGGATTGTTGCTCAAAATAATAAAGGGAATAAAGTCCAGTTTTTTTTTCCTTTATGCATTCTTCTTTAAGTAATTAACTTCATTAAATTCAACGGAAAACTTGATAACCAGTAGAGAGTCTCAGGCCCTCATGGGCCTCTTGTTTATCTTGTTGATTGCATCCAGTTTGTCTTGTTGTTCACAACCTCTTTCAATTTGGACCAATCTAAAATCTTGCAGTCAAGTAAAATGTAAATATCAAATTCTTTCCCGGTAGATAATGGCATGTGTTTCAAGATCAGCATTTGTATCTCTGTTCACATCCAGAGAACAATACAGCATTTACTGTATATGCTGGAGACTTTATCCACATGTGAAAACATTGTGGGAAAAGAAGAAATAACATGTACTTGTATAAGCAATTTCTTCTGTTTTTGCTATGTTTTCTACCCTTTAATTTGGTTATTTGTTGTTAGCATACCATTTTTCCTGTTGTCTGCACCCTCTTTCAATTATCTAGCTTTATTACACCTTCATAACACCTTATTGTCTTTTCAGATAGATAATGGCGGGTGTTCCAAAACTCAGCAGATGTATCTCTGTTTATGTCTCAAGAACAATACAGCGTTCACTGTCTTTGTTGGAGACTAGAGAGCTTTCAATTTTAAGTACAACTAAGTCTATGCAACTAAGAAGGCCGAATAAATTAGGCTACAAGAAAAAATGTCACCAACATTATAGGTTAATGTCAACACAAAATACAATTAGTATAGAAAACGGAGAGACAATCATTAGAAGTCATTATAAAGATATACAAGAAGTAGAAACCCCATTTGGCGAATTCATGTTCTCTTTTTTGGACAAATACAAACAGCTGGAGCTGATGGTGAGTTTAATACTTTTAAAGTTTAACCAATTCTCACACAATAACATGTTTTAATGCACCTAAGAAAAAAGGCTTTTAAATTGAAACATTGCGGAAAATGAAAAAAATGCTTGTTACAGGCAATTTTTTTGTCATCCAAAATGTTTTCTACCACAAAAGACAAAGATTTTATGAATTATAAACTGTCATCTGCAACTTCTATGATTTTAGACAAGTCAAAAATTTTTGTTGTTTGGTAATGGGTTTGAAAGTCCCTAGAGGAAAGAAATTGAAAGTGGGAAAGAGAAAACAATCTTTCTATTTCCAACCCCCAAACAGATAAGATCTGGAACTCTTTGTAATGCTGTTGCCAGTCTATCTGTGTTTGGTCATGCACATACACGTCCGCCAAGATATGAGTCATGATAACATTGCGTGTTACATTTAACCCTTTCCTGTTTTTTGAAATTTTAGACTGGTCCAAATTGAAAGGTTTTGCAGACGAAAATTCAAAGTTGATTTTATTTGAAAAATAACCATTTACTCGGGTAGAAAAAATTATGGAAAAAGGAGAAATTGCTTGTTACAAGCAATTTCTCCTTTTTCCACAATGTTTTCTGAATTATAAAATCACAGGGACGTAAAAACCAGGGATTAACCAGGAAAGGGTTAAACAAATTACTGTAAGTATTGGTGAAATGCTTGTTGAGCGGTAGGATTAAAACTATTAACGGATCAGTGGCCCTGCCCAAGGACTGGTAACGCCCACTGACTCTGACTTGAATAAGCTGTAGTTACAGCATTTAAGTCGCAAACCAGCCAAAATTCTTCACAAAAATGTTAGCAATGTCTGAGTTCATATTTAACTTCCGATCTAAATGTAGGATTCAATTGGCTGATTGATTCTTTGATTGATAGCCATGATTGGTCGATTGTAAATGTCTGTATGAGTATAGTTACTGACAATAGTTATGCATTGAAGGTTATAATACACATAAGAGACAGACAGACAGACAGACAGACAGACAGACACTGAGAGGGTGAGATAGAGAGAGAGATAGAGAGAGCTAAAGATCAACCTAATAATGAGCAAATTACTCTGATCTCAGAGTCATCTATGAATACCTAGGTGGAATTTCTGTATATCTGCTGCTATTGGGTTATTGATTTCTTCTCATGTCCCCACATTGGAAAATTATGTTGCCTTTATTATGTCAGTTTATCATAAAACTAGCTAAAAATGAAAAAGTATGAAAGATTCTATGCACAGTAGATATCTTTCATTGATAGGTATCAACTTTGTCAAGGTCACTTAACAGGGTAAAAGGTCAGCTTTCTCGAAAAGATGTTGTCATAGGGCGTGAGTGTTTCTCAAAAACACCTTGTTCTTTTATTTAACCCAATACCAGACTGAATAACTCTAGGCTTGTTAAAATTGAAAGAAGTTGCACGCAACAATTTATAGTTGATGTCATTTTAAAAAAAATGATGTCCTCTTGGGTAGAAAACATTGTGGAAGATGAAGAAACTACTTTTAACATGCCCCCTTAAAAAAGGCATAGAAAAACATTATGAAAATAAAGAAATTGATTGTCACAAGCAGTTTCTTCATTATCTACAATGTTATCTACCTCAAGAAACAATTTTTTTTAATATTTATTGAACTTAGTTGCCAACTGCAACATTTTTAGATTTGGACCAGTCTAAAATTCATTATCTGAGGTGCGTTCTTTTTGTCGAGATTCTTAAGATTCTTATTTAGATTTTTTAAGATAAAGCATTCTTTAGATTAAGATTTTTAAGCGGCTAAATAAGAATCTTAAGAATTCTAAATGAGGAATTTAAGCGTACTCAGCATTGGCTTAAACAACGTTGAATGTTTTCTTTCAAAATAACGAAAATCGTTCTTTAGGACGCTCGAAACATCTTATTTAGCGGAAATTTTTCATCTCGACGTAAAGAACACACCTCTGCATATGGGTTAATGCACAAAAACACTTGTAACATTGACAGTTATTAACCCTTGTCATGCTGAACCCGGAATATTCCGGTTTTGGCAAGAGGTGTAGACTAAGATCAGACTGCCCTTATGTGCAGGCTGATCTTAGTCTATACCTCCTGCTTGTACTTTTCCTGCCAGAATTGTTTGTGAAGTTGATTTTTAAAAAAATATTAATTTTGGAACAACAAGATCTATCAATGCTTTCAGCCCTTTGATTTTAAAGAAATTCAGTAAGGTAATTTATACAGCATGACAAGGGTTAAGATATTGACATGTTTCAATTTTTGTCAATCACAAAAATAATATATTCTAAAGAAATAATCAAATCTTTTTTTTTTTTTTTTTTTAATTTGGGCAGATTTTCATAGGACACAGATCATATTAACCCTTGTCATGCTGTTCCCGAAATATTCCTGTTTTCACTATAGTTGTGACAGGTGTATAGCCTAAGATCAGCCTGCACAGACTTGCAGTCTGATCTTAGTCTGCACTGCCAGCTTAGTCTTTTAGTGTTGAGAAAATATTTGTCTGAATTTAATGAAAATTTAAAATGTAGTAAAGGAAAAAGGATAAATATTCAACATGACAATGGTTGATTTTGTGAATTAGGTGGTCATGTTTAACCCATTCCCACTCAGAGACACTTTTAGACACCCTCAAGGAAAAAAGGTTTGAAAAACATTGTGGAAAATGAAGAAATTGCTTGTCACAAGCAATTTCTTTATTATCCACAATGTTTTCTATCCAAAAAGATGAAACAATTCAAAATTCCATAAGCTATAAATTGTTGCCTGCAACTTCTTTCAATTTGGACTCGTCTAAAATTTTGACAAGTGGGAATGGTTTAAATAAAATAAGATTACTATCATAGTTTCTTTTATTCTCAGGTGAATTATCCTACAGGTCAAAGTTATACAGGTGCCCAAATGAAAGAGGCTGTGATTAAGATAGCAAGTGCTCTGTACAGACAAGGATACAGAAAGGGTGATGTTGCTCTACTGATCTCACCAAACTGTCCAGAATACACAATTGTATTTATAGCACTAGCATGTATCGGAGTGGTAGTCAGTACAGCAAATCCAATCTACACTCCAGGTAAAGAATGTCGATAGCACTTCCTCACTGAATAATTCAACAATGTTGTTGCTGCTACAAAGATGTTTGTAAAATGCTATGACATCATAATGGTCAATTTTTGGTATAATTTCCATAATATCGAACTTGTTATTAACAGGTCAGGGGTGTTGAAATTCTATGGAATTTATTTTGTCTGACATCGGCTTTTCTACTTGTGGACATGTACATTTTTCAAGATCACTTGTCTGGGGATAAGTAAATACCAGCTCAAACCTTGGAATGGTTAAAAAAAATCTCAAAGATTTATTGTCCTAATGTTTATATTGAAGGGTTCCATCATTTTCTTCATAAACAAAAATGTTTTCTAAAAAATTATCTATGCATTTTTATATGGCGAAGATCATTTTGATTCAGAACAAGTTGAAAAATACTTCTGTACGGAGACAAGTGGAGAAAATCCATATCTCTACATCTGTGCAGGTGAATATTTATGTAATTGTACCTATATATGAAATATAATCATTTTTATTGTCAATAGTCTTTGAGTAATATTTATACACCTATGGATAAGACGCTAGTGGTCAGACAGACAGACAGACAACTATTAAACAATTTGAACATATCTATTATGAGGAGGGATATGCAAAGAAGGAATTTCATGCATTAATAAAAATCGCAAAATCAGCTTAAAAAACTGTAGTTAAGGGGTTAAGAGAAGCCAATAAAATCTGTTTGAATTGATTTGTCACCAACACAACGCCTTGTTCTATATTATGAATAACCGATTTGTTACACAATAAATGTTTCCAAGTTACTTGAATTGCTGAGTTATATTCTGAATTGTCAAGCAAGTTCCATGGTGTGGGCATTTAGGAAGATGATGTAATTAAAGCATTCTTTATACTTCACTTATACTGGTTTTTCCAAAAATCAAAATCCTGTTTACCTTTTACTCTACCACAAATTTCTTGACTCATGTCATGCTGAACCGAGAATATTTCTGTTTTGCAGGAGATGTAGACAAAGATCAGCCTGCACATATCTGAAGACTGATCTTAGTCTACACCACCTATTTATTCCTTTCAAATTAGAACTGTTTATGAGAAAAAATTTCAAAAGAAATTGTGACCCAAAACTGGGGTTTCCAGTGCTTTCAGCTCCTTGATTCTAATGTGAATTTGAACAGGATTTTATTCAGCATGGCAAGGGTAAAGTTTTATATTTCCAATATTCAGCATGATAATGAAGGAATTTAGTGTCTTAACCCATTACCACACAGTACAATTTTAGACTGGTCCAAATTCAAATAATTTGCAGACAACAATTTCAACTTGAGAGAATTTTGAGTATATGGGTCCTTTTTAGTAGAAAACAAGGTTGAAAATGAAGAAATTGCTTTTAACAGGCAATTTCTTCATTTTCAACCTTGTTTTCCTCAAGTATTTTTTTTTTTTTTGAGAGCCTGAAAAAAGAGGGATCATGTGGGAATTAGTTAATTAATTTTGACATGCTGTGAAAATAACTTTTACTTATACCGGCCTCAGCATTGAAAAAAATTCAGATGCTCATTTGATAGCAGCTGTTCTAACTGCTTTTTGGTAAGAATGTTCATAACTGTATTTGTTCATTTGAGTTACCACAAGATGAAATTTTAGACTGGTCCAAATTCAAAGATATTGCAGATGACAATTTGAAGTTGATAAAAATTTAAAAGTCTTTGTCTTTTGGGGAAGAAATTATTGTAGATAATGAAGAAATTGCTCATGACAAGCAATTTCTTCATTTTGCACAATGTTTTCTCAAACTTTTTTCATGAGGTAGGTAAAAAAGCAGAATTCCGTGGGAACAGGTTAAGGGAACCATGTAAAAATAGGGTCATTTGCAACTGTAGGCTAAGTATAATTTCTAAGTGGTAGCACAGCTAATAATAAAAATATGCAGTTAATTTTAGCTCACCTGAGAACAAAGTGCTCAAGTGAGCTATTGTAATCACCCTACGTTCAGTGTCCAGCCTGCATCTGTCATGCATCTGGTATCTGCCAACAATTTCCTTAACATCTCCCAAACCACTATACAAATTTCAACCAAATAAAGCAGAAATGTTCTTTAGGTGGTCCTTATAGAAATATAAGAATTGAAATCCATTGAAAACTCTGGTTGCCATGGCAATAAAAGTGAAATTTAAAAAAAATCTTCTTCTCCTAGGTATCATAACCCTAGCCTTAACATTTAATATCACTATTGAAAGAAAAAGAGCCTTTATCTTAGATGGGCGCACCAGGGCCCTTTTGTTTTTTGCACTACTGGCAGAAGGCCACTAGAGCTATTGCGATGGCTTTTTAGCTCACCTGAGCACGTAGTGCTCAAGTGAGCTACTGTGATCCCCTTTTGTCCGGCATCCGCCCGTCGTGCGTCGTGTGTCGTCCATCAACAATTTCTTTAAACGGCATCTCCTCCCAAACCATTGGGCCAATTTGAACCAAATTTGGCAGAAATGTTCCTTTGGTGGTCCCCTTCAAAAATAGCTAAAAGAATTGTAATCCGTTAGAAACTCTGGTTGCCATGGCAACAAAAGTGAAATTTTAAAATAATCTTTAAAAATCTTCTCCTCCTGACCCAGAAGGCGTAGAGCCTTGATATTTTGCATGAAGCATCAGTATAATGACCTCTTTCAAAATAGCTAAAATCATGATCCTCGGGTCCCCAGGGGGGGCGGGGGGGGGTATATAGAAATAAAGAACGATTTTTTAAATGACATCTCCTCCCAAACCACGGGGCCAATTTGAACCAAATTTGGCAGAAATGTTGCTTAGGTGGTCCTCTTCAAAAATAGCTAAAAAAATCGAAATCCGTTAAAAACTCTTGTTGCCATGGCAACAAAAGTGAAATTTTAAAATAATCTTTAAAAATCTTCTCCTCCTGACCCAGAAGGCGTAGAGCCTTGATATTTTGTATGAAGCATCAGTATAATGACCTCTTTCAAAATAGCTAAAATCATGATCCTCGGTCCCCAGTATATTGATCTCTTACAAATCAGCTAGAATCATTATCCTCAGGTCTACAGGGATGGAGCCGGGGGGGGGGGGGGGGTATAGGCATGAAGCATCAGTTCACAGAACAGTTTATAACCCATGGAAAAAGTTTTTTCCTTCTTTCAAATCAGAACTAAAGCTTTGGAATTTGTAATTTAGACTTTTGGATCCCCAGGTTCATAGTCTTTATATGTAATTGTGGCCCACTTGTTTCATAATCTTAACCTTAACATGTAATAGAGAAAGGAAAAGAGCCTTTATCTCAGGTGAGCGCCCCAGGGCCAACGGCCCTCTTGTTTCCGTCCAGCGTCCATGGGTCAATCCGTACCTCCATCCATCGTCTGTCCGTTAACTTTTCCTTGTTAACACTCTAGAGTCCACAGTTTTCATCAGATTCTCTTCAAACTTTCTCAGAATAATTGTACCATCATAAGGATCGTTCCTTTTGAAATTGGGTCAGATCCATCAAGAAACACCGGAAAGGGGCCTAATAAAAAATCCAGCGTCCATGGGTCAATCCGTACCTCCATCCATTGTCTGTCCGTTAACTTTTCCTTGTTAACACTCTAAAGTCCACAGTTTTCATCAGATTCTCTTCAAACTTTCTCAGAATAATTGAACCATCATAAGGATCGTTCCTTTTGAAATTGGGTCAGATCCATCAAGAAACACCAGAAAGGGGCATAATAAAAAATTAATTAAAAAATTCTCATTAACACTCTAGAGACCACAGCTTTCATCAGATTCTCTTCAAACTTTCACAGAATGATATGACCATCATAAGAATCGTTTCTTTAATGGAAACTTGATAATCAGTAGAGCGTCTCAGGCCCTCATGGGCCTCTTGTTTAAACTTAAAGCTTCAAGGTGTATCTCACAATCCCTCTTTTTCAGGCCTCTCAAAAAAGAGTTTAGGAACTATAATTATGTGGAAAAATGAAGATGTTGCTTGTTACAAGAAATTGTTTCATCTCCCCAAATGTATAGTTTTTTTTATGGAAAGACCAAAAATTTAAATTTCATTGACTTAAAATGGTCTTCTGCAACTTCCTTGAATTTGGGACAATTTAATATTTTGTTGTCTGGTACAAATTAACTGCTATGTATAGGTCCAACCTATTACTAGACAACAAATTTCAAGAAGCTAGTAACTGACAAATTGCTGGTCTCTACCCATTGACTCTAACAGGAAGTCCAGCTTTGTTTTTAAACAGTGTTATTTTGCAAAATTCATGGCTAGTAGCATGTAAAAAAAAAGTAGAATAGATTGTTGGCGACTTAAACGTCATCACTACAGCTTATTCAAGTAGAAGTTATGACGTTTAAGTCACCAAACTTACAAAAAAGGTTGACAAAAATGGCGGCTGGTGTCCAAGTTCCAAGTGTCCAAGTACAAAACTCAAAATGAATAATTCCATTGGTTGACTGATCATTTGATTGACAATCATGATTGGTCAATTGAAAGAAAATAGTATGACAATAGCTTCCTCTTAACCCTTTCCTGTTTTAAATATTTTTAGACCTGTCCAATTTCAAAGGTTTTGCAGACGACAATTTATCGTGGATTTGATTTCAAAAATAATCATCCAGTAGTGTAGAAAATATTGTGGAAAAAGAAGAAATTGCTTGTTACAAGCCATTTCTTCCTTTCCCACAATGTTTTCTCAAATATAAAATCACAAGGATGTAAATGCCAGTGATTGTACAATAAAGGGTTAAAGGCTTTTTCATTCGAATTATCTTCATTCCTCCCTTACATCAACATGTTATTGCTAGGCCACATGACTAGATTGTAGTTGTTTGTACTTACCAGTAGTTACAATTTCTATGTTACAGGAGAGTTAGCCAGACAGATCTCACATAGTGGTTCTAAAACTGTATTTTGTAGTGTAGGACTTGTACCAACTGTTAAAGAGGCCATAGGAACTAACCAGGAACTGCAGGATAAAATCAAGGTATTTTGGCAGCAGGTTTTATCCCAAGTAGAGCTCTAGACTGACATGTCTAACATTCTAAACGAAGATTTTAGGTCTGACTAGAGAGATAGGGTGGCACACTCATTCTCTGGCCTGTGCAGATATGCCACTAAACTTAATTGGATGGACTTCAAAATACTTTTGGAATAATTATTCTTCATTGGGATTGCATATGCAATTTGAAAGAAATCTTTGGATACCTTGATGGTTATAGACACATATAAAGGTCAAATGTTAAGATATCAATTCTTTAACTCATTCCAACACATTGACACTTTTAAACACCCCTAAATATAAAAGATTTCGAAAACATTGTGGAAAATGAAGAAATTGCCTGTTTCAAGCAATTTCTTCATTATCCATAATGTTTTCTACCCGAAAAGACAAAGATTTTAAAGATTTCATCAACTTAAAATTTTAGTCTGCAACTTCTTTGAATTTAGACTGGTCAAAATTTTAGAGTGTGGGAATTGGTTAAAGCAAAAATCTAAGATTTACATATAAAAATGACAGAATATCTCCACTGTTTTAGTCCTAGTTTTAACATGAAAGTTTAGTGTTAAAATTCGCATAAATTCAAAGACAAGGTCATATGTTCAATGAACTGATAGACTTTAAAAATAATTTTGGCAAAATTGTCATAACTTTTTAGTTATGAGTAAATATGCTAATTATAAAGAAAATATAAAGGATACACTACATGGAAATGCCTTTCATCGAGGGATATCTGATCAACAAAATAACTTATATTAGTAGGTTTGAAGTCAAGATCATAAATGTTTCTGGGCTCAACACAAATTGCCCTTTATTTATAGATTTAGCTCACCTGAACACAACATAGAGGTACTTATGATGATCTTTTGTGACCTTTGAATATCTGTTATCAAGCACTGTAGTACAGCGACGGCGAGAGCGAAGGAGGTGGTACAGGTAGAATAATTAAAGAGGCAACACAACGT
The DNA here is from genome assembly GCA_946902895.1 of Fragum fragum. Classification (NCBI taxonomy): domain Eukaryota; kingdom Metazoa; phylum Mollusca; class Bivalvia; order Cardiida; family Cardiidae; genus Fragum; species Fragum fragum. The sequence goes on from OX336375.1 coordinate 20,558,706, forward strand.
CCATTATCAGCTACTATCAGCTACATTTTATTTACATATTTACACCCGACCAAGTAACCTGTCTAACTAACTCTCTCTACTACAGTCTCCAGTCTGCAGTCTCCAGTCTCCAGTCTCCAGTCTGCGGCTGCGGCGGTTAACAGCATCTTTTATACTCAGTCACTGGTTATACAACACTCTCAGGGCACGCCCCTTGGAACGTGGCCAAGTCACGTTTCACGACGCGTGATATTTCCCGAGAATACTGTATAACTACAGTGCTGGCACCCATCATGTTACATCCGCCCTTTTCTTTTTTTAAAATTTGTAAAACCTGGTTTACAAATTTAACATAAATTTTTTTTAATCAAAATTACGTCATGATACAAGAAAAAGAAATAAACAAAACTGTATGGCATTCCTGTTGTAACCCACATCACTTGCTAAATTAACTAGAATCTTGACTATACTATATCAACAGAGGAGTGATGTCCATACTTGAAAGTTTAAAGAGAAGCCTAACACCTTACATGGATAATCAATGGAAGTAACATTATTAAAGGACAATAACAATTAATTGACACCTAACTTAATTAAAAAGAGAACATTAACAATGGCAACTGAACATTTATTTTTAACCTTAACTAGCAAAGTAGAACTTAACTCAACCCCTACCTTGAAATAGAAATATTGTCCTTATTTATTGCACATAATTGCTTTAACACTACACATTGTCCACGACTAATTATTCTTGCATTTCGGTGTATTTACAATGTTCACAATGTTCGTCCGTCTCGTCCTCCTCATCATAAGTCTCGTCCTCCTCATGATAATCGTTCTCGTCCTCACAATCGTCGTTCACGGTCTCGTGTCCATCATCGTCTCCGAGATGTAGACAGCTCCCACAGTCACTGGCATGTGGTTGCTCTACACGAACGACCACGCAGTCATCGTCGTCCTCATCGGTTTCCGTGTTGACGAGGACGCAATCGTCGTCGTCATCGTCACCGGTAAAATTCTCCAATTTAAAGTGGTCTAACACAGCGGCAGTTACTTGCACGGACAGGTGTCCAATATATCTGTCCGGCATCTGGTTATAATTATTGTCACGTATTACACGCTCAATTATTTCTGATACTTTGTGAAAGTGTTCCATGTTTTCGTAAGCCATCTTTAAAGTTTCCAATTTTCGGTGTTCGTCTAAATAGGATGAAGATTAAAGCACAAGTGAGAGATATTCTAATTTTCTGGATATATAGGTAAGTTATCAAAGTTTATCAAGGCAATTATTTTTTATAGTTCTCCCAATTATTCTTATTAACTTGCTTGTGCCCAATTTAATTGTTTCCACATAATTACCACGATTTACTACGACATTCTTATCAGCCATCTATCTACAGTTCTGTATGTTAATTAACCCTTTCATGGGCGGTCAACAGGTATGGATACAGTGTAGGTATCCTTTGGTCGGTGCTCGACACTGCCTCAGTGGATGGTTCTTTCCCATCGATCTCCATGGTTTGGAGTTCAACTCCCGTCGAATCCTCGGCCTGTCGTTGTCGCTTCACACACCTTTTACATAAGCAATCTGGCAGAAATTTTCTAATTCTAGACATAATACAATAGCGAACTACAACAGCAAAGGCAGCCACCAGAGTTAGCACAAGACTAGCAATATACCAGAAACTAAACCTTGCATGTCCGTCTACATAGTGCACATTATGTAGTTGACGTAGTAACAAGTCCAAGGGCATGTCATTTATAGTCGTCAGTTGTTCTGGTATGTCAATGTTCGAGACATTAGGAAATTGTTCTTTAAAAGGTTTCCAAACCACGTCATCGGTAAAATTTGCAATTTTTAACTGCGTGTATTGTTCATGAGTCATATTTGTTTTACCCACAACGTAGGGTTGTGATAAAGTAAAGAATTTATTGGAAGCAATACAACCACTGTCTATCTTAATTACGTCAACAGGCGACCTAGTATGAACCTCAGTATGTAGGCCATTACATACCAATGCAAAACTTAAGTTCGTCCGCGAAATAATCAACCATGTGGTATCAAGTAAGTATTTAGCTATAGGCAATCTCTCTTGAGATACTTGCGGTGTACAGTAGTCTGTTTTCCTTGCGTCCATGAATAAATTAATCAAACAGGTATGGTCTACATTTACCGGGAATTCAGGACTTATTAAAGTACAAAATTTCGTGCGATGGTGACTACAAGTCTGAACTTCTGTGTCAGAAAGTAAACGATAGCTTGTTCGTGCTTTATCTATCAGGAACGCGTTACTTTCTAATCTGTAATTAGCCAATAAATCAGTACGTTTTGTTCTCCCTCGGTGTTTGACACCAACAGGTGGTGGTACTGGGATTGAGATAGCCTCAAAAACTTCATAGCTGTTATCTAGCCTTATCACTGGGATTGATAAAATAATAATTATTTTGCCATTAACGAAGGCTGTTTCTGTTCGCATGTACTTATAAAACTCCCATATCTCAGTTTTGGGGTCGTTAATTAGTGACATTAAATCAGGCAACGCCTTCTGAATTTCAACTAACAAGCTTTGTAATCTCGGTGGACTAATTATCGTTACAGGAAGTTTTCCAAGCGCCAAATAATCTAAATCAGCTCTCAGCTGCGTGAGATATGTTTTTGCATTTTGTGTGAGAATAGTTATTTCACTAATTAGAAGATTCAGGTAACTGTATATTTCAAGAAATCGACGGTTTTCATTGATTTGCTTGGTAAGTTCTTGAGCCATGGAATTAATTTTTATATCCATTGCGTAAAGACTTCTGATTATTTTCGACATTGTTCTTCGGTTTTCGCGAATGAGTGTTCTTGACTCATTTATAATTGTCAGACTTTGCTCAACAATATGAACTATCTGCTTTTGATTGGATTCCAGAGATGATACCTGATTGCGAATATTCTTTAAGTCAGATTCACTGACTACTCCAAATAACCATGACATTGCATCTCCTACAAATGGTAATAGACTCCTACGATTTCGAGTCTTTTTCGCAAGTGACATGAGAGGAAACAATTCACTCTTAATCTCTTTTTCAACCTCTTGCAAGTACTTAACTTTTTGCCTTAGCCCTTGAAAAGTACGTTGGAAATTTTCTGTCCCTTTCAAGTGACTTGATTCTACGACATTAAATGCCTGATTAACTCGTCTAAGATCTTCAGCTAACCTTGTCAGAAGATCCTGGATATTTTCAAAATCAATTACAATTGTTGCTAGCCATTTTGCCCTAGTGGTGCTTACTTCATTTGTCTTATAATATATAACATTGTTCCGAATGACTATCGCTTCAGCAACGAACGCGGCCGACGAACGCTGTCTGACATTTATGTATAACATTGCTGCCAAAATGCTTAATGTAAATGTGAAGTTAACCATTGTTCTTTCCTATAATGAAAACAAGAACAATTAACGCACAACAAAGTTAAACAACAACAGTTTAACAAAGTTCAAACAAAGCGAAGGTACCTTTTCGCATGCCTCAGTTTTAACTATAACTGAAGGAAGCCTCGTCTTTTACAGATTACAAACTGAAAGGCTATTATTTCTTATCATTTTCTCATTATTATCCTAATTGGATTCTGAATCACGTTTGTTTCGTGACCTTATTCTCTGCCTCAATTCGGCTAGGGGTATATCTGATTCATCAGAACTTTGTGAACGCTGACGTTTCAGCCTACGCACTAATTTACTCTTATCGTAAATTATCGTGTCAGTTGATGATTCACTATCTGAACTATCGCTTTCAGACGAAATAGGCGGAACAACGTAATTACTTGGTCTTAATTGGCGGCCTGACTTATCTACAGGTACGTGCCATTCCTCTAAATTAGCTAAACGCAGGTGTTCAGCATGAGCTTTGGTCGTGCTTCCATCTAATTGATGCTTGATAATAAAAGTAACAGGTGATGTTTGTTCAATTATCCGATAATAAGGACGCCATTTAATGTCCAATTTATTTTTACGAGTGTGGTTTTTGAGATAAACGGGGTCACCAACCTGAAGTTTGACGTCATCAATTTTTCGGTTTTTGTACTCATTTCGTTTTTGTTTGGCTTTTTTCCTATTTCGATGAACTAAGAGAAATGCTTTATGTTGTTGTTCTAACGAAATTTTATGAGGGTCTTCTCCTTGGTATTTTCGACGCGGCCTCAGAATTGTGTCGATTGGTAATACACATTCTCTATTAAACAAAAGGTAGAAAGGCGAACATTTTGTTGATTCATTTACACCGAACCGGATAGCTGAAAGTACGTGAGGTAGAAATGCATCCCACTGAGCATTTTCAATCTGCATTTTCTTTGACATAACATCAACTAGTGTTCTGTGATATCGTTCTATCAGACCATTACTTTGAGGATGGTAAAAGGACGTTGTTACATGGTGTATATTTAATTCAGCCAAGGTCTCTTTAATGACCTGATTAACGATCTCAGAACCGTTATCAGACAATATTTCAAGAGGACAGGAATAACGAGGTACAATTTCATCTATAATGAGGTGAGCCATCGTTTGCGCACTTTTGTCAGGACACGCAAACGCCTCGGGATAACCAGAAAATAGGTCAATGAAACTGATTATGTATTTGTTTCCGGACAATGTAATAGGATACGGCCCGCTTACGTCGACAGCACATTTTGCCCACGCAAAAGGAGGCGTGTCAGTTTCTTGAACAGCTGGTTTAGTCTTTTTATTACTCCTTGTTTGACAAACTAAACAGGACGTAACATATTGAACAACGTCTTTGAATAGATTAATCCAGAAGTATTTTGCTCGAATTGCATCATATGTTTTATCTATCCCCATATGTCCTAAAGATCTATGATATTCAGACAAAACATCAGTTTGAAGATGTTGAGGAATGTAAAGACGAAGAGTTGGATCGGAGTCAGTAAATGAAATGTAATACAAAATTCCATCGAGAACTAGATGTTTTTTAGCAAGAGAGGGGGATAACGTATCGTTTTGTAATCCTTGTTTAATTTGTTTCAGATTTTCATCTTTGTCTTGTTCAACAATCATATCAAGTGGCTCATAGAAAAGGGGCTTTTCAACCTCGTCTTCAAGATTCGGTTGACATCTTGCGAAACGTTTTGGCTGGAACTCGTTAGAGTTCAGAACATTAATTTGGTACATTTGACCACTCACATCTGGGTCATTTAGAAGCGAATCATCTGTCTGGTTCTTAAGTGAGTTTGGCGGTACACGCGAAAGCAGGTCAGCTACTGAATTCATCGTGCCTGGCAGATACTCAATCTGACAGTCGTAACCGGCAATACTTAAGGACCATAGCGAAACTTTCTTATTCTGGATCGGAGACTCCAATAAATATCTTAAAGGTTTATGGTCACAGTACACCGTAAACTTAGCATTATGGAGGTAATGATCCAGTTTTTGCAAACTGTAATAGATTGCATATGCTTCTTTCTCTATGACAGCCCATCTAGTCTGGGTGTCACTCAGTCGGTGTGATAAATAGTATATAGGACGCTCAATTTCTTGTCCTTGTTCAATAACAGTCTGGGTAAGACATGCACCAATGCATTTGTCGCTAGCGTCAGTGTACAATTTATATGGTAAACTGACGTCGGGGAAACATAATAAGGGCAATTCTGACAATTTGTCCTTCAATTTATCAAAAGCTAATTGGCAACTAGAGTCCCATTTGAACTTGGCGTATTTCCGAGTTAGAGAAATAATAGGTTCAGCTACGCTAGAAAATTGAGGTATGAATCTTCGATAGTAACTACACATACCTATAAAACTTCTAACCTCGCGCACATTAGTTGGAGGTGAAAGAGATCTAATTACATCAACTTTTTTCTCTTCTGGCTGAATGCCATTAGCATTGATAACAAATCCTAAGTAATTTGTTTCTTTCTTCAGGAAACTACATTTCTTGAGTTTCAGACGAAGACCATGTTCACGAAGACGTTGAAACACTTGTTGTATGTGCTTTAAGTGCTCTTCTAAAGTTCTTGAATATATCAAAATATCATCTAAGTAAGCGGTTGTAAAATCACTTAAGCCCTCCAAAACTCTATTCATCAGTTCTTGGAAGATAGCTGGCGCATTTGTAAGCCCGAACGGCATAACGTTAAATTCAAATAGACCTCGGTGACAAGCAAATGCTGTCTTTTCTTTGTCGGAGTCAGACATCTTAACTTGCCAATACCCTGATTTCAGATCAAGAGAGGAGAAGTACCTAGCCTTGCCTAACAGAGCTAATATGTCATCTATTACTGGGAGAGGGTAAGAATTTGTCTTTGTAATTTTGTTCAATTGTCGAAAATCAACGCAAAACCTTTTTGTTCCATCTTTCTTATCGACGATTACAACTGGAAATGACCATGCTGATCTACTTCGTTGTATGATCTTAGATTCTAACATTTCATCAACTGCCTGATCGATAATTTTTCTATTATTCAGTTGAGTACGATAAGGCCTAAGTTTAATTGGTTCATGTGTTCCAGTATCTATTCTCATCTTAACTGTGTCCGTGTGACTCAAATCAGCATCAGTTTTTGCAAACAAGTCAGAGTTTTTGTTCAGCACTGTGATTATTTTTGGCTTGAATTCAAGAGGAACATCTAGTTTATCTAACTCATTAGTGTCAATTTTCTTATTAGTGTTTCCGTGACTTTTCTCACTAATTGGCACGCCCGAAGATTGCTTATCTATGCTCATTATTTCTGTAGATTTAATTTGCCTGATACGTGCTACAGGTGTTCCAGCTTTAAAAGATAACGTCTTATTAGTGGTGTTAACGAGCATAACAGGTAATCTCCTGTTATCAGAAAGCTTAGAGATTGAATTCATCATTAACAAGCCTGGCTCACTGCCAATTTGACCTACTTCGAAGGGAGAAATCTCATACTCATAACCTGATGGAAGATCCACGTGCCTTCTCACCTGACATTGACAAATATGGGCAGACTGTGGAGGAATCTTGGTTTTATGTTTCATCCTAGCAACGGAAGATATATGTATATCATCTACAAGCGGAACATATGACTCATCGACCCGGATACATCCCAAATCATGATACACACGAACCCCTCGTGATTGAAGCCAATCAAGTCCTATTATAATATTTCGATTAAGGTCTCGTACTACATAAAATTTATGGGTCATTTTTAGCCCTCCTAACATAAACTCAATTTCTGCTATACCATCGATGTGAAGTGGAGTATTTCCAGCAGTTGTTAAGTCTAATTTATGTTTTTGTAACCTAGGTTTAATTTTTAATGCATTATAAACACGACTATGAATCAAAGATACCTCAGCGCCCGAATCCAAAAGAGCTCTATATTTTTGTTTTTGTAATTTGAGAAGAAGAGAATTAGGTCCTTTGTTAACTGAATTAATTTGAATACATTTCCTTTTAGTATGTTTATTCTTTTTCGCAAATTTTGCCTTCAGTTTGTCTTCTGATTTTCTTCCCACACCGGCTTCTACATGTGGGAAGCATTTGAGTTTAAAGAGTTATTTTGTGTTTGCTTCTCTGGACAATTTCTAGCAATGTGTCCAAATTTCCCACACGCATAACATTTAACGTTTTCCATATTATTTTGATATTTTGGCTTTTCGGAAGTAGCATTTATACTGGCTTTTCGCAGTCGACAGTCTTTTATGACGTGCCCTAATTTCTTACAATAATGGCATTTCAACAACTTAGATCGTGAGTGACCTATTTCCATAGGTGTCTCTTCTCTAGCTTGCGCATTTTGTTGTCCTAACCTAAGGGTAAATCTTTTTCGCAAATTTTGTTCACCTGTGGCGATTCTCACAGCCTCATTAAACGTCGGCGGATTATCACGCATGACTTTCATTTTCATGTAGTCCTGTGCTAGTCCATCAATAAAATATCCCACCAGATGTCGTTGCATCTGATCAGGTCCATCGAATGCGTCCTCAGCGAGAGTTAACAATCTCTCAGCATAAACTTGAATTGATTCTCCCGATTTTTGCTTAACCCGTCGTAAAAGTAACAATGCATGTTGCTGGTCAAAAACCTCCCCAAACCTAAGTCGTAATTCTGTCTTTGCTTGATCCCAATTATGTCCTATATTCTGCTCGTAATAACGTTTTAAAAAGTCACTGACAGGGCCACTGCATGCCTGATATGCAATGTACTTAACAGAGTCTTCTGTTACTCCTGTAAGTGTTGCATATTTTTCTATGCTTTTGATCCATTGTTTAAATTGCTTCGGATCAGAACCATCGAAAATATTTACTATCTTCGCCACCCCCTGGGCCCCCACTGCCGTTGTTAAGTTCTTGATCTGTCCCTCAACAGATCTTGCGATCTCTAATAATTCTGCCATGCCTACGCAAAAGAATATGCAAAATTGACAACTTACGGTTCTCGAATTCCACCAATCACAATTCAGCACAGCAAAACTACAGCAGGAACAGTTCAGTTCAATTCAACCCAGATCCTGGTCACGGCACCACAAAAGCGTCATGTAGTACAGCGACGGCGAGAGCGAAGGAGGTGGTACAGGTAGAATAATTAAAGAGGCAACACAACGTCCATTATCAGCTACTATCAGCTACATTTTATTTACATATTTACACCCGACCAAGTAACCTGTCTAACTAACTCTCTCTACTACAGTCTCCAGTCTGCAGTCTCCAGTCTCCAGTCTCCAGTCTGCGGCTGCGGCGGTTAACAGCATCTTTTATACTCAGTCACTGGTTATACAACACTCTCAGGGCACGCCCCTTGGAACGTGGCCAAGTCACGTTTCACGACGCGTGATATTTCCCGAGAATACTGTATAACTACAGTGCTGGCACCCATCATGTTACAGCACCAACAATTTAAGTACTACCAGTCTAGGTCATAATTTCAGCTCAGTCCTTTTGAAACTTTTACAGCATGATTTTGATAGTAAGGATATAAGGATGAACCCTATGAAATTTGATAGGTTCTGTTTGGAAACACAAGAAAAGGGGTCCTAATGACAATTTCTTTGTTTACACTACAATTTTGGCTCAATCTTAATGAAACTTAATCAGTATGGTTATCAGGTCATATGAGATTAATTAACCCATTCTGACACAATCCCTCTTTTTTATGCCCCTGAAGAAAAAAGGTTTGGAAAACATTATGGACAATGAAGAAATTTCTTGTGACACAATGTCTACAATGTTTTCTACCTTTAAAGGCAAAGATTCCTACAATCTCATAAATTTTAAATTGTTGTCTGCAACTTCTTTCAATTTAAACCAGTCTAATTGTGTTTTGTTGTGTGGTAATGGGTTAACCCATTACCACACAATCCCTCCTTTTTACGCCCCCTCTGGAAAAAAAGGTTTGGAAAACATTGTGGAAAATGAAGAAATTGCTTGTATCAAGCAATTTCTTCATTTTCCACAAAGTTTTCTATACAAAAAGATGAACAAATTTAAAATTCCAGCAATTTGAAACTGTCGTCTGCAACTTCTTTCAATTTGGACCAGTCTAAAATTTTGCCATGTTGTAATGGGTTAAAGTGAGTGCATTGTCATAGAATATGATTTGTTGAGTAAAGAATAATGTTCATTGAGAGGTTAAAAACACATATAGAACTAAATAGGTATGACAACGCTTATAAAGTGGTATTTAGCTTCAAACTGAAGTTAATTTTAAACTTAACCCTTGTCATGCTGCATTAAACCCTTACTCAGAATTGCATCAAAATCAAAGAACTGAAAGCTCTGAAAGGCCCTAATTGTTGGTCAATACTTTGTTCTTTTATTTATAATTCTAAAAAGTCAATCAGGTTGTGTAGACTTAGATCAGACTGCACATCTATAACTTCTACCAAAACAGGTGAGTTCAGCGTGACAAGAGTTAAATGTAACCAGCAATTCTAGTGTATGTTTAGTGTTTATTTGCTTCTTTTCATTCATTATGTCATGCTAGCTGATGACTATCGGCAAACAATAGAAACACACTGGATTTTACTGACATAGCTTACACTCATTCTTGGTGAAAATTTATCAGCTCAAAAGGATGAACCCTCGTAAAATTTGAACAATTTGTAAGAAAACATGGGAAAAGGAATATTAATTTCATTTTTTTATTTACACTAAAGAGGCAACAATTTTGGTTGGAGCATGATGCACCTTACTTGGAATTTTGTCTATCATACTGTTGACTGTTATGGTTGGGAATGTTCCATAGGAAATTGCAAGAAAATGGGCCTTAACCCATTACCAGATGGCAAAATTTTAGACTGTTCCAAATTAAAAGGAGTTGCAGATGACAATTTAAAGTTTAAGAAATTTTAGATTTTTTCAACTTTCTGGGCAGAAAGATTGTGTTAAATGAAGAAATTGCTTGTTATAAGCAATTTCTTCATTTTACACAATGTTTTTCCAATTGTTTTTCTTGGGGGGGGGTCCAAAAGTGTCATTGTGTGGGAACTGGTTAACCCTTCCCTGTTTAATCCCTGGTTTTTACGTCCCTGTGATTTTATAATTAAGAAAAGATTGTAGAAAAAGAAGAAATTGCTTGTAACAAGCAATTTCTTCTTTTTCTACAATATTTTCTACCCTACTCTATGTTTATTTTTCAAATTAAATCCACTTTATATTGTCTTCTGCAAAACCTTTGAATTTGGACAGGTCTAAAATTTTGAAAAACAGGAAAGTGTTAAAGCAACGTTACTACCTGCACACTGTAGGGGTAACAATTAGGCAAATTGTTCATGAAATTTTGTCCGACATTTGCCAGGGCATAAGAATAAACCATTTTCAAAGTGAGACTGCTCTATTTGAAAACAATGGAAAGGGATCCAAGGGTTAGGGTTAAAACTTAATGACAATTGCAGTGTCAACAATATAGAAGCCACAATTTTCGCTCTACTTTGATAAAATAAATATGAAGATTGTATTTCAGGTTATCAGGATGTTTCCTAAAAGTAGATCAAAAGGTCAATTTTTTATCAATATTTCTTGCTTAATCCTTTCCTCATCAATCCCTGGTTTTTACGTCCCTGTGATTTTATAATAGAGAAAACATTGTAGAAAATAAGAAATTGCTTGTAACAATCAGAGATCATCATTACTGTGATAAAGATGTTATACAATATACAAGCCCTATTTCTTACAATTTCAGACTATTTTCACACTAGATGGGGAAGCCTATGGTTGCCGTCCATTAAAAAATTTACTTGAGGAGAGTGGGACAGATTTTCCAGAGAACATAGATTTTGATGTTGCCAATGATGTGTTCACTCTACCATACAGCAGTGGAACAACAGGTCTACCTAAAGGTGTAATGCTTACACATAGAAGCTTGGTGAACAACTTAGTTCAAGCTATGGAGTAGGTAGCAATATGATGAACAACTAATATAAAAAAAATTGGGTAAAAAGTGAGTTCAAGCTATGGAATAAGAAGAATCTCTTAACAACTTTGACCACGCCCACTGAGCCTCAACAGAAAGTTCCACTACGATATTAAATGAGCCTATGCGTGACATTTCAAACCATTTGGCATGTGCATGACTCGCACACATTGAGCACCCTGGACAGACATTTGGGGCAATTAGAACATTTGCTGATTGTTTCAAGGAGCTTTGGGTCAGTATCTATATACAGAGTGCAGAGTGATGCACAGGCTGATCTGAGTCTTTACTTGGCGCACATGTGCTATGGTTGGAAATGTCACGCATGCCCTCAAATTTTATGGCTGCTAAAATTCAACAAAAAAGTAAATTTGTTTATTGGCAATCTAAATGTCATAAATACAGCTTGAATAATTTAGTTACAACTTTTAAGTCACAGATTCAACATAAATACTTAATGTAAATAACAGTAAATATCAGAGTTCAAAGTTCACTCTAGGACAAAATAAAGGATATGGGACAAATCTGCTTAGAGCCCAGCCTGGTTCTTTAACATGCTCATGGATTTCACTGTTACCCAGGTCTTTGGTTAAGGGGTCTCATCCGCAATTAGTTTGTTAGCTTGGTAAGCACTGGGATCAAACCCAAATTTGAAGTCAAGTGCTCTACCAACTGAGCTAATGCTACTGAGAAACATTATGTGCTTCTATATACTGTGGTTACGTAGCTCAATTGATTCTATTTGTTAGCCTCCAATATCATTCAATTAACAATGAATATCATTGATCTATTTTTATTTGAATAATACATACCCATACCATCCCTTTTTATGCCCCAAAGAAAAAAGCTTTTGAAAGAGTTGTGGATAATGAAGAATGTCACAAGCAATGTCTTCATTATCCACAATGTTTTTAACACCTAAGGACAAAGCTGTTCGAAATTCTATATACTATGAATTGTTGTCTGCAACTTCTTTAAATTAGGACATGCTTTGCATGTGTTCCTTGGTAAAGGTCTTCCAAAAACATTGAAAGATTTTTCCCTGTCCAAAAACACAGCTTTATAGGAAAGGTAAAAGTACCTTATGGGCTATAAACATAATTTCAAGGGAAGGATTACTTAAGTTTTGTCTTATGTCATTAAGTAGAGAGGCTTCACAATTAAGATCTCAATTTTGAATTCTTGGAGCAGATACTGATTTTGATCATTGGTATTTGATTGGATCCCACAATTGAAGCAACATCATCAGCATTGAGAGGAATGAATCTAAGTTTAAAGAACTTTTTTCCCAATCCATATAAGACACTTCAGTTTTAATACAGATTTATTTTTCTCTTTTTCCTTTCATACAATGTTTTTTTGAATATCATAAAATGATATTGGGTTATTGATAGAGGACATTTTGTGGGAAAGATTCAATAGGCACTTTAGAATTAAATCATATTCTAACAATTTTAAGCTCCACTGGCCAAAGGCGAGCGGTCTATTGTCATGGCGTTGTGTCTGTCGTGTGTGGGTTTGTCCATCCATTCATCCAACTGACTGTAAACTTTTTCTTTAAAAATCTTCTTCTCAGAAACTATTGGTTTGAATTGAATCAAATTTCACAGAAATGATCCTTGGGTGACCCTTTATCAGATTCCTTCAAATAATTTTGATTCAAAGAAAAAGCTAGCTTTTATGGAGCTTTTCATCAAATATGGAATATAGTGAATTAACTAAAGGTAGTCTCCTTAGACAGTATCAAATGGATATTTTTATATTTTACATTAATGTTCATGGATCTTTTTTGTTGAAAATTTTAGATGCAATTTGCCTAATTTTGTAAGGCTTATTAAAAGGAGGTAATAAATTCAGCTGATTTAGTCAACTGTAAAGCATAAGATTTTGAACAATGAGTTTTCTTATTTAATGTTTGAGAGAAAGATTAGGCATAATCCTTTAACCCTTAACCAGATGACAGAATGCTAGATTGAATTAAATTGAAAGAAAATGCAATCATTATTATTTATAACCCATTAACACACCACACAACACTGCTTTTCTAACCCTCTTAGAAATATGTGTATGGAAAACTTTGCATGAATCGGAGAAACTGCTTGTCACAAACAATTTCTGGCTTTTTGCTCGAAATTGCTGAAAGCTAAGGGGCCATTGTCATGACGTGGTGTCTGTTGTTCATCGGTCTGTCAGTCCTTCTGTCTGTCTGTCCCTAGACCTTTACTTTATAAATCTTCTCCTCAGAAAGCACTTTACAGAATTCAACAAAATTTTACAGAAATGATCCTTGGGTGACCCTTTGTAAGAAGTTTACATAACTCAACTTGACTTTGTAAAACAGTGAAAAGTTTGAAATGTTTCACTAGAACTATTTCAAAGATTTCAGTGACTAGATTTATATGCCAGAGATGAATAAGATGATTCAGTTTATATACTGAAAACACCATTTGTTTAATCAGTATTCAGACCTGTGGAGCAATACAGGCGCTCAAGCGCCTCTTGTTTTGTTTGAAAATTTTGCCTCAGTAGTTGCCTGTGTATATTATCAAGTGATTTCTCTCTACAGAGGACCAATGAAATTCAGAGCCGATGAAGATATTTTGATGGGACTTCTGCCATTTTATCACATCTATGGGCTGACAGTGATGCAGTTCAGCTCACTTACACAAGGGTCCAAGTTAATTGTTCAACCAAGATTTGATCCGGAGACATTCTTACAGTCAATACAGAAACATAGGGTATTTTTTTACATTGCTTGTCATGTTTCTTATTTCCTTCCATTGACTATCTTCAATTAACATATAACCTGACTACAAAATTTTACACTGGTCAAAACTGAAAGAAGTTGCAGAGGACAATTTCGAGTTGGTGGAATCATAAAATTCTTTATCTTTTAGTGTAAAAAAACATTGTTGGCGATGGAGAAATTGTTTGATACAAGAAACTTCTCCATTGTTCGCAATGTTTTTCAAAACTTCTTTTTCTTAAGTAGGTTCAAAAGCAGGATTGTGTGAGAATAGTTTATGAGATTTTGAGGAGTCAATGCAGAAGTATTGTAAGTGTTTTTAGATATTTTGGCACTTACAATCATTTTGAACTGAATTCTGTTCTATTTTACCTAGCAAAAATGTCTTTTAAGTGCTTAACCCTGTCCCAATTTTTCAAATTTTAGACTTGTACAATTTCAAAGAAGTTGCAGACAACAATTAATAGGGAGAGCAATTTGAGAAGTAAACAATTTACAGCATAGAAAATATTGTCAGAAAAGAAGACCTTGCTTGTTACAAGCAATTTCTTCTTTTTCCACAATAATTTCTCCAGTGTAAAAACACAGGGATGTAAAAGCCTTGGATTGTACAGGAAAGGGTTAATTGTCTTCCTTGTTGGAAAGTTGTACAGTTTATCTTAATTTACAAATCGCTGGCCCTTCCCCTCTGACTCAAACAGGAAGTCCGACTTTGATTTTAAACGGCATTATTATGCAAGTTTAATGGCAAGTAGCATGTAACATAAAGAAAAATGGTTGGTTAACTACCTTAACATCATAACTACAGCTTGAATAAGCTATAGCCATGACGTTTAAGTCACCAGACCATCAAAAATACTTCACATAAATGGCGGCCAAATCAAAGTTCAAAGTAAACTTCCAGTGTAAATGAATGGTTTAATTGGTTGACTGATTATTTGATTGACAGCAGTGATTGGTCAACTGGGATTAGCACGAGATTACATGGATTCAGTACCTTGTAGGATGTCCAAGTTCATCCAATGACTGGTGGCTTCCTTAGTTAGGAATAAAGCTATAAAGTAAATTGCATAGAAAAAAATCTGAATTAGATAAATCACATTTTCAGGTGACCTATTGTCAACTAGTTCCCCCTGTTGTTTTATTCCTAGCCAAACATCCTATGGTAGAAAATTTTGATGTCTCTTCAATACACACAATTATCAGTGCTGCTGCGCCACTGGGATCTGGAGTTTCATTGGAAGTTGAAGAGAGATTGAAAGTTAATCTACTACAAGGGAAGTTAAATGTGTATCTGTCAGCAACATAATAAGCTCTTTTATTGTTTTACCTATTGCCCTAGATAACACTTTTGGTTCCCCCTCCCTTCAAGCAGAATGTCTTTTGGAAACAACAAGGAAAAAGTAGAAATTGCTTGTAACAAGCAATTGCCTCATTGTCCACAATATTTTCTACCCCAAAAGAAAGACAAAAAAATGTAAATTTCTTCAGCTGAAAGCTGTTGTCTGCAATATCTTTTAGGGAAAAAAACAGTCTAAAAATTTTCTGGTCATAGATAAATAGATTTCAATATGAATTTGCATAATTGTTCTCCAGGATGGGTAGATTTGTCATTTGAAACATTTGTTCAGGTAGGGTCAAGGTTAAAGCTAAAGGTCAAAATTTTAACTGGGTTAAAAAACCTCCTTTATTTATGAATGGATTTAAATATGAATTTGCATGATTGTTCTTCAGCATGAACAGATGTTCCATACAAAACATTTTGTTCTATTTGGTTCAAGGTCACACCTCAAGAACAGTTTTTTTAATCTTGAGCATAACTACCACATTTATAGACAAATTGATGTCAAGATGAATATTTACATTTAGTCTCAGTCATAAGTATAAGTGGCCTTTAAATCATTTAATTCAAGCAGGTCAAAAGTCAAGGTCGAACTTGAGGATGAGATGTATGTAACTTGACACAAGTTTTCCTTGAACAACCATTGTAGTTTTAACTAGAAAAGTGTTGATAGAATTGATAGATAATTCTGTCTTAAAGATGGTGTAGACTAAGATCAGACTGCACAATGGTGCAGGCAGGCTGGTCTTAGTCTATACCTCCTGCAAAATCAGAAATATTTGGGGTTTAGTATGACACGGATTAAAATCTAAATGATGGAAATAATTTCGTTATTTAATCATGTGGTTTGACATATTCAAATCACTAAGCATTATAATTACAGCATTATCCTACCATCATAATCATTTGGTGTAATATTTTAATAGTAAGAGTTTGACCCTTTCCCATTTTTACCTCACCTGAGCACAACATGCTCAATGGGAGCTTTTAGGATCACTCAGTCTGTTGTCTGTCATCCATAGCCGTTGTCCAGTGTATGTAATCAACAATTTCTTTAAATAAACAACTGGGCTAACTTGTCAGGAATTTTCCTTATATGAGCCTTTTGAAAAACTTCACTGTGAAATTTTGATTTTTTAACAAACGGGGGCAGGGCTTGGCCGGGCATATCAGAGCAATTTCTTCCATTTCTACAATGTTTACTTGATTGTAAAATCACGGGATGCAAAAACTAGGGAATGAACAGAAAAGGGTTAATGTATAACATTTAGTGATGGTATGTTAATTCTTACAGCTTATGGTATGACAGAATCAAGTCCCCTTACACACTATGATGAAACACCTCCTAAAAAGGGAACCATTGGCAGATTAATACCCAACACTAGAGCAAAGGTATGGCTATCTTTTGTAGGTTAGGGTATGACAGGAGCCAGTCCTTTAACACATTATGATGAAACACCCTCTAAAGTTGGAACAGTTGGTAGGATTGTACCAGGCAATAGAGCTAAGGTATGATTTTACCAACACCCCCCCCCTCCCTAAAAAATGTTGACAGTTAATATGTAGGACTCAGCTTGCTAGCTGATTGGCTAGTTGGTCTTTTGGCCTCTTAAACTCTCTTTGTCCATATATAAATCTCATCATATGAAATGAAATTTTAAACTTAAATTCTGCCTGCATAGCTTTGTAAGATTAGATGCAATGCCTAACAACTGTATTAGAAAGAATTGACCAATTTGTGGCTGTCAATCAAGGCATCACCCTACCAATCAAATCATTTATTCAGCCCAGCCCTGAGCTTTCAACTCCCACATTGGCTGCCATTTTGTTAACCTTTATTTGTTGGCATTGGCAACTTAAACGCTGCCATTTTGTTAACCTTTATTTGTTGGCATTGGCAACTTAAACCCCGCCATTTCGTTAACCTTTATTTGCTGACATTGGCAACTTAAACGTCATAACTACATCTTTATCAAGCTGTAGTTACGACATTTAGGTCCTCAACCAACCATCATATTTGTTTGTTACATGCTGCTGGCCATAAATTCTTCAAAATAACGCCATGAAAATTCGGAGTGGGACTTCAGGTCTGTGTCAGTGGATGTGCCCAACAAAGTAAATGGATTGGGCCACCGATAGCTCAATTCTCTTTAGCTCAGACTGTGATATCAACGGTCAGTAGGCGGGTACTGTGATCTGTCTTTTGGTCCTTTCCATGTGACAAGTCAACTTTAAATTTCAGATCATTGACCCAGAAACAGGGAGGTCGCTTCCTGTGGGTGAAACAGGGGAGATAATTGTGCAGGGGCCACAACTAATGAAAGGATACTTAAATAACCCAGAAGCTACATCAAAAACTATTAAAGATGGGTGGCTACATTCAGGTAATTTTGTATCATAACCAGTTTAGTGTATGTGTCATGGGCATTTTCATGGGGGAAATAAAAAAGGTCAAAAATTAACTTTGAAATAGTGTTTTAGACTGGAACCCCTCCATTGTATGGATGTCTACCATAAATGTAAATACAAAACTGATGCAAACGTCCTGTAAGCCTGATGCAAACTTATAGATAAATGAATAACTTACCCAATCTAATTTTGTCGTATAATGGATTATGTATGTGTTCACTGAAAATACTAAACTCTTGGCCTGAAGTCAGACATGTGCATATCCTATTTTGGTTATGGTTCATTGATTTTTGATGGATTAATGCCCTTTAATTAAAAAGTTCATTTTTTGTTAAGGCCCTTTGGTGGATAGCACTTGTATACGGACAAGTGCTTTTGGGGGGTATTAGTTTGCTTTGCGACATTGTCTAGTTTCAATTACATGTACTTATATATTCTTCAATATTATTGAAAATGTGAAGTGCTTGCTGAGCTTTGTTGTGGTCTTTGAAGCACTATGAAATAAAGTAATATAGTGAGTGATCAAAGGTCAATTTTGTCTTTACCTGTATAGACAAAATTGTCCTTTGATCACTTACTATGACTTGTATATACATACTTGTTATAACATCTCATTGCAAATTTTTATTTCTATCTAAAGTAAAGTCAGTGCTACAAGATATTTCATTTCGAATCACCCATTAGCACACAGCCTTTTGACTCCTTGAAGAAATAAGATTATGGAAAACTTTGTGGAAAAAAAGTGAAACAATATACATGTACATTGTACTTTTTTTTTTTATCTTATCTTATTTGGCACTTATCCTTTTGCATCTTCTGAGATGTTGTTAGCAAACATCTTTCAATTTAGACCTGTCTAAGATTTCAAGTTTAAGCTTGTGACACATATTTTGTGTTTCAGGAGATCTAGGTCATGTTGATACAGAAGGGTATTTCATCATTTCTGACAGATTAAAGGAGCTCATCAAATATAAAGGCTATCAGGTAAATTTTAAATAACATTGTATTCCTTTGTCTTCTCTCATTTCCCTTTCCATATCATAGGACTTGACAGTCTTTAACCAGAATGATTTATCAATAAATCTTTACCCTTGGCATGCTGAACCTGGAGGTTCATCAGTGCAGTCTGATTTTAGTCTACACTTTTTTCTGCCAGAGTTTTTTGTGAAATCAATTTTTAAAAGAAA
Source organism: Fragum fragum (assembly GCA_946902895.1). Lineage (NCBI taxonomy): Eukaryota > Metazoa > Mollusca > Bivalvia > Cardiida > Cardiidae > Fragum > Fragum fragum. Next base: position 20,577,742 of record OX336375.1, read on the forward strand.
TATCGATAATTGAGCAAGCACTACCAGTGCTTTCAGCCCTTTGATTTCAATACAAATCAGAAATGAGTTTTATACAGCATGACAAGGGTTAACAAAATCTTTTATAGATCATTTTGTATGATTCATAGGTTTATGAACTTTTGATTCTAGGTTTACTTGATGGTAATATAGGAATCAACTAAATAAGTTTGTTTCTTGGAGCCTCACAGCCATATACAAGTATCTATTGTTCTATGTGAATTATTCAAAATTTCCTGTAGTACTATTTGAAAAAGGTAGACCCCTTCATGAAAATAATCATGGGGAACTTGAGCAGCAGGAAACAGAATCACTGATGTAGTGATACAAATGTTCTGGCCCAAGTGTGTGTATTTCCGTTAATTCATTGTCCCGACCATAGTAATTGCCCAAAAACTGATGTCCTAAAAAGATTGTTAGTTGATATGGGGGATAGTGCAAGGATACAGGAAGAAACTCCTGAGAGCCTGTCTGGTTCTTTAATGTACTCGTTGGATAGCATGTGTCACAATGGAAATTGGTTTAACGTCTCATGCAAAAGTCAGTTATTTTTATAAGTTTGGTCAGCCCAGGGCTCAAACTCATGATCTTGAGTTTTAAAGTCAAGAGCTCCATGAACTGAGCTAATCGGACTGACAATTCTGGCCCTTTCTTGGACCCAAGGCTATTCACAATGGAAATACATGATATGGCTGTAATTGGTCTACAGGCTGGTTTTTACTCAATTTATGTCTAAAGAGTAGAGCTAGAAGGTGTTTAACCCATTACTAGATGACTAAATTTAGACTTATCCAAACTGCAGAACAACAATTTAAAATTTATGATTTTTTGTATTTCTTTTGAATCTCTTGGTGGAAAACATTGTGTAAAATGAAGAAATTGTTTGTGTCAAGCAATTTCTTCATTTTCCACAATGTTTTCCCAATTATTTTCTTGAGGGGCGTCACTGTGTGGTAATGGGTTTATGTTGACAAAATATGCAGCTGTTATCGATGTGAAATCTGGGTGTTACTCATATTCTATGTCTAAAGGTTGCCCAAGTAAAACTAGCAGATGTTTACAAAATATGCAGCTGTTATTGGTATGCAAATTAGTTACTGCTCTTATTTCATATCTGAAAGTAGCTTCAGTTTAACTTAAAGTTGTTTTGTGTAAACAAGATAAAGCTGATATTGGTATGCAAGCTAGTTATTACAAATAATTCATACCTGATGGTAGCTGTAGTTGAACTAAGACCTATGTTAAGTACAACATTGATATACAAGAGACAGCAACTGTTGGTAAACAAGCCAGTTAATACTCATATTCTGTAACTAAGGTGGCCCAAATGGAATCAGAAAGTGTTTTATGAATTCAAGATGCAGATGTTAATGGTATGTAAGCTAGTTATTACTCATATAACAACTTTACATCTAAAGGTGGCCCGTGTAGAACTAGAAGCTGTCTATGTACACACCTTTGCATACAAGATGCAGCTGTTATTGGTGTACCAGCTAGTTATTACATGTACTGATATTATTACTTTACATCTTAAGTTGGCCCAAGCAGAACTAGAAGCTGTTTTATGTAGACACCCTGGCATACAGGATGCAGCTGTTATTGGTGTGCAAGCTAATCATTACTCATTTATGTACACACCCTGGCATACAGGATGCAACTGTTATTGACATACAAGATAGTTATTAGTCATATTATAACTTTACATCTTAGGGTGGCCCCAGCAGAACTAGAAGCTGTTTTATATACAGACCCTGGGATACAGGATTCAACTGTTATTGATATACAAGATAGTTATTAGTCATATTATTACTTTACATCTTAAAGTGGCCCCAGTAGAACTAGAAGATGTTTATGTACACACCCTTGCATACAGGATGCAGCTGTTATTGGTGTACCAGCTAGTTATTATATGTACTCATATTATTACTTAACATCTTAAGTTGGCCCAAGCAGAACTAGAAGCTGTTTTATGTAGACACCCTGGCATACAGGATGCAGCTGTTATTGGTGTGCAAGCTAATCATTACTCATTTATGTACACACCCTGGCATACAGGATGCAACTGTTATTGACATACAAGATAGTTATTAGTCATATTATAACTTTACATCTTAGGGTGGCCCCAGCAGAACTAGAAGCTGTTTTATATACAGACCCTGGGATACAGGATTCAACTGTTATTGATATACAAGATAGTTATTAGTCATATTATTACTTTACATCTTAAAGTGGCCCCAGTAGAACTAGAAGATGTTTATGTACACACCCTTGCATACAGGATGCAGCTGTTATTGGTGTACCAGCTAGTTATTATATGTACTCATATTATTACTTAACATCTTAAGGTGGCCCCAGCAGAACTAGAAGCTGTTTTATGTACACATCCTGGCATACAGGATGCAGCTGTTATTGGTATACAAGCAGGGGAGGAGGTTGGAGAGATTCCTAAAGCATTTGTTGTTGTTAGACCAGGAATGAATGTTACAGAGATAGATGTTCTTGAATTTGTTGAAAGTAAGTTTTCATACTTCTTTAACCCATTCCCACACATGAATGATTTGGTTTTTTGTTTGATTCTTTGATTGACGGCCATGGTTTATGAATTAAATAGTCAATACACTAGTGTTATATTGCCGATCTAAGGTAAAAATTGTTCATTGTGTTTATTTCACTGCAGTGCTGCATGTCATTATCAACCAAATTCAATCTTGAATTATTATGTAATAATTAGTTACTGTTATGTGTTTTACAGAAAATGTTGCTCCTTACAAAAGACTAAGAGGAGGTGTGGTATTCACAGACCAGATACCTAAAACAGCCAGCGGCAAGACACTCAGGAGAATGCTGAAATGAACAGATATTGAAAAAAATGTTAATTTTCAATGCAAAACGCTAAACCTATCACGTTGTGCAATAAAACATGAGGTGAACAATGAAACATCCCTTAAAAATGAAATATTTCAAATATTGTTAGTAAATCCCTGTGTTGGCAATCAAACACTTAACCCATTTCCACACAATCCATTTTAGAGGCGAGCACAGAGATTATAATTATGCAAGAAAGAAGATTTTCTTCTTTCAAATTATTACTATCTAATATGATTGTCATTTCAAATATGAACCATTTGCTTGCAACCTCTTTGAAATTAGGCAAGTCTTAAATTTCATTGTTGGGTAATAGGTTATCTGAATTTTGAAGGATTATTACCAAATTTCAAAGAAATGTTCCTTGGGTAACCCTTTGTCAGATTCCTTGAAAAAGTTGTATTGGATGAAAATGCCAATTGCCAATTGAAGGATTATTACCAAATTTCAAAGAAATGTTCCTTGGGTAACCCTTTGTCAAATTCCTTGAAAAAGTTGTATTGGATGAAAATAACCTTTAAATTGCCAAATGCAACTCAGTTCAATTTGGACCAGTCTAAAACTTTGTTGTCTGGTTATGGATTATTTACTTGTTGACATAGGGTATGTAAAGAGTGAGTATTGAAAGGGGATGTCATGGGTTTGATCCCTGGCTGCAGCACATATAATTTCAAACATTTGTCTCTCTCCAATAAATGGATAATCGTAAACCTTAGTGGGATAGCAGCTGGAGGCTAGGAAAGGATGTAGTTTTAGTACTGGTGTGAGAAATACCAGGAATCCATTGTTAGGTGCTCCAGTTTCCGCAATATGACTGAAATACTGTTAATAGTGGAGTTAAACCTCATTGAATTAATCAATATAATCAGTTTGAGATGATTCCATTTGTATACATGAGCACAACCTAACCAAGAAAGTATTAAATCTATAATAGTTGCTCAAACTTGGTGAAATTGTTATCTATTGCTTTACATAAAGAAGCACATGACTTGATATAACAGAGGCAATTTTTGATGCCTTCATTAGTCAACCGAGTTTTTAACTCACCTTTTCACAACTTGCTGAAAGTAAGCTTTTGTGGTTGTATAATGTCCGTCAACTTTTGTAGACACTCTTAACTCTTTCCTGTTCAATCCCTGGTTTTTACATTCCTGTGTTTTTATACTTGAGAAAACATTGTGGTAAAAGAAGAAATTGCTTTTAACAATCATTTTTTCTTTTTTTCACAATATTTCATACCACTTAGGATAGTTTAATTCCAAATTGTATCAAATTTTCATTGCCGTCTGCAACCTCAATTTGGACAAATCTAAAATTTTGAAATACAGGAAAAGGTTTATACCTGAGAACTGGTCAAAACGTTCGGCATCAAAAATTACCTTTTTCAAGGAAATTTTAAATCTGATCATTTGGGGTCAAAAGCTAGGTAACTAGGTCAATTATTCATAAATTAAACCTTGTAGACTCTAAAGCGGATCAGTGGACATGAACGTGTTCAAAATAATAATCTTGATGTACCAGAGGAGTTCAAAATTTGGTCACTTGGGGTAAAAAACTATGTTAACTAGGTCCAATCATAGGAAAACTTTGAGGGCACCCTAGAGACCAGGTGTTTGCTCAAACATCCTGAAAATTAGTTAGAACGTATATTTATGGTACCCAAATCTTGGACAAGTTATGAAATTGGGTCACCAGTGGTCTAAAGCTAGGCTGATAGGATTCTGGAAAACCCTTGTAGGCACACAACATGTTCCTATCTCATTCGTATTTCAAACACTGTTGGGATTGAACTTGATTACCAATTTCCAAACACTCCTGATTTTTGGCTCACCTGAGCACAAAGTGCTCATGTAGCCGTGTGATCGCCCTTCGTCCCATGTCCATCCGGCATTTTTTCAACAGTTTCTTTAAACATCAAGCCGCCGCCATAGCGCAGTAGGTAGCGCATCGGACTGTTAATCTAGAGGTCCAGGGTTCGATCCCTGACGGCGGCACTCATCCTTTCCGACTATTTGTCTCCCACCAATGGGTCGATAATCGTAGACCTATGTGGGATAGCAGCTGGAGGCTAGGAAAGGATGTGATGGTGGTACTGGTGTGAGCAATACCAGGAATCCATTGTTAGGTGCTCCAGCCGCCACGATATAACTGAAAGATTGTTGAAAGCGGCGTAAAACCCCATTCAAATCAAAATTTAAACATCATCTCCTCCAAAACTAATGGGCCAATTTCAACCAAATTTGGCAGAAATGTAATTAAGGTTGTCCACTTTGAAAATAGGTAAAAGAATTGTAATTGGTTGAATACCCTGACAACAAAAAATGAAATTTAGAAAAAATCTTTAAAAAACTTCTCCTGACCTAGAAGGCCTAGAGCCTTGATATTTTGCATGAACCATCAAAATAGCTAAATTCATAACCCTCGAGGCTCCAGGGGCTAGCCCCCTGGTGTGTGTGTGTTCTATATAGAAACAAAGGATTTTGAAACTACACCTCCTCCAAAATCTCTAGGCCAATTTGAAGCAAATTTGGCAAAAATGTTTCTTAGGTGGTCCCCTTTTAAAAATAGTTAAAAGAAAATAGGTTGAAAATTCTTGTTTCCATGGCAAGATAAGTAAAATGTAATAATCGAAGGCCTGAAACAGTCTCAAATGCAGTCAGGACTGTATATTAACAATTTGTATAATTGAAGCCATTCTCTTATTTGTCTGTAAAGTTTTCTTTATTATGAAATCTCATCTGAAGATTTCTAACTTTTCTTCCTAGACAGACCATGTTTCCTCTTCCTAATAACTGACTTGATCTACAGCGTAATTGTTGATTTTGGACAAAAGGTTTTAGGAGTATCACCATCCGATATTTTAGCTTTCTGAGTATATTTTTGGCTTCGTACCAAGTTTAGAAGACATTAATTTCTCCATATTTTGAGCGAGAATCTTCTGACCAGCTTCATACATAAATTGATTGTTGGAATCTGAAAGGCCGAAAACCAATGCATGTGTCGGGTTCCGGACTTTTTCGAAATGATTTTAAATGCGTTTTAAAACAATCTTTATTTCAAAATGCGTTTTTAGTAATTTGCAATACGTTTTCACGCAAAACACATCACATCTGTAGCTCTGTGTCACTCGTGACCTTGGACCGGTAAGAGTCTGATAGGCATAGCGATACTAGTCTAGGATATCAGTTAGAATCAGTGTTGCATCAAAGATTTCTTCCAAGAGGGATAGCTCCCTCATTGAATTACTGAAATGGGGGGAGTGACTAATGCTAAAAGCGGTAGGAGTTGGGGTGGGTCAAAAACCCTATGCAAAATGTTGATTCATTGATAAACCTCTCATAAAGATGTGAAGTAACCAACTAATTCATTTTGTTTTCAATACAATATAAGAAGTATCATCGAAAAATTCGGGCAAAAAACATAAGCTCTTGATGAATTTCACCTACTTTCAAGTCCTTCATGTATAACCCACTCTATTCTTATATGGTCAAACATTTAAAATGGCAATAACTGTCTAAGTAATAATAAGCAGTTCTCATAGCACAAGTTAGTTGACTGAAGTTTATCAAGCACATTAGAGGTAGCTCTGACAAACTCACTTTGGTAGTAGCCTAAATGTGATATTTTGATTCTAAATGTGTACAAGTAAAGCATTTCGTGCATTGGGCAGTAAATGGATGACTCTTACCCGAGGTTTGTCACAAGACAAATAACAGTCATCCCAGATTTCTCCTTGTGTTTCAAACTCTTATAATTTTTCAACCATGATTTCTGTAAGTAAGTACTTGAAACAGTCTGTTTGGTTTTTGCTCCCTAAGATCTGATTAGATTGGCTTTCACCGTCTTTTTTCTTTTTTGTCGATTATGATGATATAGCACTGATATCAAGGTTTAAACAAGTGGCCCATAGGGCCACTTTAGTCACCTGAGTCCAAAGAGCACAAAAACAGATAAATATCCACCAGATTATGCTACATACCAAATATCAAACTCTAGGCCTTTTAGCATGGGAGAAGAAGATCTTTTAAAAGTTTTCACCAAACACTTGTGACATCTTGGAACGGGCTAATTTATACAATCTTCATAGGGGTCCAACAGATGATACTTTATACCAAATATCAAAGCTCTAGGCCCTCCTATTTGGGAAAAGAAGAAGTTTAAATTTTTCACTATTTAAGCCTATGTAAAATTTGTGACGTCTGGGTATTGGCTTATTCTGTCTCTGGGGCCATAATATATACAATATTGATAGAGATCCACCAATGATTCTTCATTCCAAATATCAAAACCCTCGGCCTGTCCGTTTGAGAGAAGAGGCTTTTTGAAGTTTTCACTATTTAAGCCTATCTTAAACTTGTGACATCAAGAGTGGGCTAATAATGACCCTTGGACAATAATGTGTACAGGACCATCAGATGATGCTGTATACCAAATATCAGAGCTGTAGGCCTATTTGTTTGAGAGAAGAAGATTTTTAAGGTTTTCACTGTATAAGCCTATGATAAACTTGTGACGTTTGGAAATGTGCTAATTTTGATCCTAGGGCAATAATTTGTACAGTCTCGATAGACGTCCACCAGATGATGCTGTATACCAAATATCAAAGCTCTAGGCCCTCCTGTTTGGGGGAAGAAGATTTTAAAATTTTCACTATGTAAGCCCTTTGTAAAACTAATGATGTCAGTTGATGGGCCAATTATGACCCTGGGCCATAATTTATATAATCTGGATAGACGTCCACCAGATGATGCTACAAGAATATCAAAGCTCAAGGCCCTCTCGTTTGGGAGAAAATGATTTTTGAAATTTTCACTTTGTAAGCCTATGTTAAACTTGTGACGTCCAGGAATGGGCTTATTCTGTCTCTGGGGCCATGATTTATACAATCTTGATAGAAATTCACCAGGTGATGCTTCATACCACATATAAAAGCTCTAGGCTCTCTAGTTTGGGAAAAGATTTTGGAAATTTTCACTATATATGCCTTTGTTAAACTTGTGACATCCGGGAATGGGTTAATTTTGACCACAGGGTCATAATTTATACAATATTGATAGAAGTCCACTAGATGAAACCACATACCAAATATCTTTTGGTTTGGTAGAAAAAGATTTTCAAAGTTATCAATATGTAAGCTTTTGAACCCCCCTTCCTTTGCCCCCCCCCCTCCCTGCCAGCCCAGCCATTTTTTTTTTCTCCTTACCCTAAATACTCTAAATACCAAACATGAATCTAATCGGACAGCCGGTTCATGACAAGAATTTTTTAAAGATGTACCCTTTTTTGCTCGTTATGGGGCCCCAGGGGAAAATAACTCCAAGACATGTACAAATCTGAAGTGCATTTCCATCAAGATGCTTCCTGCCAAGTTTGGTTGAAATCCGTCCAAGGGTTCTGAAAAAGAAGTCGAAAATGTGAAAAGTTAATGCACTAGACACAAGGACGGACAGAACACAATCGCAATAGGTCACTATGACCTTCGATCATGTGACATAAAAGTCTGTGGTGCCTTTAAGTGGCATGACATTTGATTTAAATTTTTTCTTCTTATCAAGTCGCAGGCAGTTTTTATGAAATGAATTACATTTTCAGACAGTGCCACAAGAAATAATGAATCAATTCACAGGCAGGGATAAAATTTTCAAGTAGTTGTCACTTTCCTAGAAGCAAAGAGCAATTTCAGCCAATTCCTAGTTTACAGTCAGTACCATGACTGCTATTAAAATCTTTAAAAATCTTCTCCTGACCTAGAAAGGCCTAGAGTAGAGCTTGGGTGGATGTGTATTCTGTATAGAAACAAAGAAGGATTTTAAACAACATCTCCTTCCGAACAACTAGGCCTATTTCAACCAAATTTTGCAGAAATGTTCCCAAGGTGGCTTCCTTCAAACATAGCTAAGAGAATTGAAATCAATTGAAAACTTTTGTATAATAATCCTAGCCTCAACAAGAAATTTGACTATTGAAAGAGCTTTTTTCTCAGGTGAGCCTTACAGGGCCAAAGGCCCTCTTGTTTGAACAAGAGGTACATTGGTCCATGGGCACTCACCTGAAATAAAGGACTTTTAAATAGTCTAATTCAACATTAAGGTTAGGATTTTGATACAAGTGGGCCCGACCACACTTTATACATATATAGGCTCTGTACCTAGGAATCCAAAAAGTTTTAATGACAAATTCCAAGGCTTTAGGACTAATATGAGAGGAGTAGAACACTTTTTCATCCCTTTGGATCCATGGGTAATAATTTTAGAAATATGAAAGAAGTCAATGAACTGATGTTTCTTGCTGAATATCAAGGCTGAAAGCCAACTGGGTCAGGACTGGAGGAGATTAATAAAGGTTTAACTTTCATTGCCATGTCAACCAGAGTTCCTCTACCAGATTTCTATCATTTAAGCTTTTTTTTTTTTGAAATTCAGAACAATTTTTCGTGAAAGAGAACTACCTAAGGAATATTTCTGCTTATTTGGTTCAAATTGGTCCATTAGTTCTGGAGGAGATGTCGTTTAAAAATTATTCATTTTTAGCTCACCTGACCACAAAGTGCGAGGTGAGCTATTGTGATCGGTCTTTGTCCGTCGTCCGTCCGTCAACAATTTCTTTAAAAATCTTCTCCTCCTAAACCAGCAGGCCAATCAAGCTGAAACTTTGCAGGGGTGTTCCTTGGGTGGAGTTCAACAAAAGTTGTTAAAAGAACTTAATTCTTTCAAAAACTCTGGTTGCCGCAGCATTTGAAAATGGGAATCTTAAGGAAATCTTTAAAAATCTTCTCCTCCTAAATCAGTAGGCCAATCAAGCTGAAACTTTACAGGAATGTTCCTTGGGTGAAGTTTTACAAAAGTTGTTAAAAGAATTTAATTCTGTCAAAAACTCTGGTTGGTGCGGCATTTGAAAATGGGAATCTTTAAAAAATCTTTAAAAATCTTCTTCTCCCAAACCAGTAGGCCAATCAAGCTGAATTTTTGCAGAAGTGTTTCTTGGGTAAAGCTCTTCAAAAGTTGTTAAAAGAATTTCATGAAAAACTCTTGTAACTGCGGCATATGAAAATTGGAAATTTTAGAAAATCTTTGTTGACTTTTTTTCACAGACTACAAGGCCAAAGGCATTTATATTTTATATAGAGCTTAATCATATGGTTCTCTACCAAATTTTTAAATATTTAATCTCTGGAGTCAAAAATGGCCGCGCCCATGAGGTCCCAAGTTCTGAAAATGCTTAATTACAGCAATTTCAAAAGACTTCTTCTCTTTAACTATAAGGTCTAGGATATTCATATTTGGTATGTAGCATAACTAGATGGTTTTGTACTATATCACTAAAAGTTGTCTTCCTGGGTCAAAAACTGCCCTGCACTAGGGGTCCAAAATTGGGAAAAACACAAAATTTGAGTATGCTAAAAAAAAAAAATCTTCATTTTAAGGAGGAGGGCATTTATATTTTGAGTGTAGCATAGCCTGGCTGTTATCTATCAGTTTTGATTAAATCATGCCTGTAGGTTAATAAACACCCCTTCCCTGGGTGTCTCAAGTTTGTAAAAATGCTCAATTAGACCATGTTCAATAGTCTTTTCCTCCCAATCTACAAAGTCTAAGGCACTCATATTTAGTATATAGCATATCCAGATGGTTCTCTACCATGTTAGCTAAAATCTTAGCCCTGGGATAAAACATGGCACTGCCCCAGAGGTCAAAAATTTTGGAAAACACCCAATTAGAGCAACATCAAAAGTCTTCTCCTTCTGAAATATAAGGTGATGGGCATACATAATTGGTATGTATCATGACTAAATAATTTTGTACTATGTAACAAGAAAATATGCTCTTAGGATAAAAAATGTCTCTGCTTCTGGGGTGGAAAATTGCGTAAATCGCATTGAAAGAATTCTTCTTGAATATAGGTTCTGGAGCATTTACATTAAAAACATACGATAACATTATTGTTATCTACCATGTTTATATTCTTTGGACAAACATGGCCCTTCCCAAGGCATCCAAAGATATGAAAAACACTCAATAAGAGCATGTTCAAATATCTTCCACTCCTAATATATGAGTTGTAATGCATTCATATTTTGATTTATGGTACATCCAGATTGTTCTCTACCAAGGTTGCTAAAATTACACCCATTGAAGTATCAGACAGTAATTAGAGTTCGATTGAAATCTAAATACAACGAATTTCAGGTAGAGAAATGGATAAATTGCTTGTCACTCCCTTTCTCACTATGTTTTTTTTCAAACCTATTTTCCCCGAGGGTGACAAATTCTTTGATAGTTTGGTAATGGATTAAACTATAAAGCCAAAGGAATTCATTCTTATTGTAAAGTATTACTTTATTGTTTTGTACAAAGCCTAAAATCTTATACTTGTTTTATTCATTTTCCTCAAGTTGTGTCTTTTTTATACTAAAAAGTACTGTAATTTGCAGATGCCTCGGGTGAGTGATTTAGGACCATCATGGTCCTCTTGTTTATTAACCCCATCCCACTGGGGCTGTTCCCCTGGGGACCCGAATGTCAGGATTTTACCAATTTTTAAAGAGGTCAATATACATTTACTGATGTTTCTTGCAAAATATCAAGGATCTACGCCTTTTGGAACAAGAGGAGATTTTTTTAAAGATTTTTTCTCAATTTCATTTTGTTGCCATGGCAACCATTATTTTCAAGGGCTTTAAAATCTATTAGTCATCTTAATACAAAATTGCTCTTTATTTCTATATACCCACTGGGCTCCCTCTGCCCCTGAGGACCTGAGGGTAATGATTTTGAAAGAGGTCAATATATGATGTTTCATGTACAATATCAAGGCTCTATGCCTTCTGGTTCTGAAGATGAAGATTTTTTTTAGGATTATTTCAACATTTCACTTTAGTTGCCATTGCAACCAGAGTTTTTAACAGCTTTAAATTCTTTTAACTCTTTTTAAAGGGGACCACCTAAGGAACGTTTCTGCCAAACTTGGTTCAAATAGGCTTAGTTGTATTGATGGAGAAGTTGTTAATAGTAATTATTGACGCACAACACATGACAGACAACCAACGGACAAAAGGTGATCACAATAGCTCACTTGAGCACTTGTTGCTAAGGTGAAGTTGAATGTAAGAGAAAATCTGAACTATTTTCAGTCACATTTCATGCCAATCATATAGTTAGATATCTGCAACTTCTTCAAATTTGGACAAGCCGATATATTTGTTGCCTGGTAATGGGATAAATGCATAATGATGACAGACACAATGAAGATTAAACAAGCTCTGTTTAAAAGAACAATTGCATCTTTTATTTACTCAAAGTGTATACAATAATCACATTTTTTTTTATAAAATTAAACAAAGATAAATATTTGGCAAAAAAATCAAGTAGATTTTTTTTATGTAAAAATATGAAAATTGTCATAAAGCTTCAGGAAACCTCAAATACTTCTTTGTTAACCTGTTCCCAAACAATGACCCTTATGGCATGAGGGCTGTGGGCCTGGTGCGCTCACCCAAGATAAAGGCCTTTTTTTTCACTAGTCAAATTTAACATTAAAGGAAGGTATCAATGTTTTTTTTCATGTCACAGACTTTGATTATTCTTATTCCCTCCCATATACTATTACAATACAATATTCTGAAAAGTAGTATTGCGAAAATCTGAGGTTGTTTATCAGAATAAACCAGGATATTTCCCTAATAGCCTACGTAGACTGTTAATCTATCATTTAATTAAGCTGAGACATGTGCAAAGAATATTGGGTCATTCACACAGTGCATATAATCATTGGAATCCTGCTTTCAGTTTGAATTTCCTTAAACCAACATAATTGTTACGTCATCAGGAGTAATGTTTGCAAGCCGGTCTGTGATTCTGTGAAAATCAATCCAAAACTGCCATAAGTGTCAATATGGATACAGAAACTTACCGTAGTATTGCGCGAACAATTTAGTGTAACATGATTTAGGACGATGGTTGTTTTGTTGGTCAATTTATTACCTTCAACTGACTTTTGGTCATATATAAATGAGGTCATGCAGTGTCAACAACCGAATTCCATGATATCTAAAAATAACCTTGAATTCTGCTGAAGCTTTCCTATATAACCAAAAAAGCCACTTTAAGCCTATCAGATTACCACAAAGAAAATACCTGTATCATTATTTAAGTGTTAGGCGTCAATTTGAGCATATTCTTAGGCAATTTTTTTTATCAAGGTTTCAGATGCATCGATACATCCCTTTAAGGCTAGGATTTTGAAACTATCAACTGATTTCCATTCTTTTATATATTTTTGAAGGAGGCCATCTAAAGAACATGTCTGCCAAATTTATGTTGAAATTGGCCAAAGGGTTTGGGAGATGTCGTTTAAAAATCCTTCTTAGTTTCTATATAGAACTCACCAACCCCTGGGGCCTGGTCCCTGGGGACCCAAGGGTAATGATCTTAGCTATCTTGGAAGAGGTAATTATATTGATGTTTCATGCAAAATATCAAGGCTCTAGGCCGTCTAGGTCAGGAGAAAAAGATTTTTAAAGATTTTCTAAATTTTACTTTTGTTGCCATGGCAACCAGAGTTTTCAACCAATTTAAAATCTTCAAACTGTCATTGAAGGTCAGCTCAGGTGAACTTAAAAGCTTCAGAAAACTTCTTGGAAAATTTCTTGTTGCAAGCAATTTATTCATAATCCACAATGTTTTCTACCCCAAAAGACAAATAATTTTAAAATTTCACCAACAAAAAATCGTTGTCTGCTACTTCTAAGAATTTTTTGTCATCTTACCCTTTCACTGAAGTTTCAGCGTTTTAGTGTAACATGACTTCACCAATCTTCAGGATTCATTGCTAACTTTCACACAATGTAAATGATGGATATTTATGAACGTCATTTCATTTACTAGTGTTCAATTTTTTTGGTAACAAATTAAAACCTTGTTTAGAAAAAATATTTTTGATAAAAACTAAGTAGAATACATGTACAATGTCAATAATTTTCCTCATGGAACTGTTTAAGAGCTATACATAATCACTCTATTTTTAATATTTCTGCAAAAAATGCCTTTATCAAGAAAAAGAAAATAAATCTTATATCTAGAACATAACTTTAGATCACTCATTATAGCCATTTTGTTTAATCTAATAGAGGATTATGATGTCAACAGCATTTGGTAACTTTTGCGTGGTGTTGACATTCCAGCGCTTAATCAGACGTCAAGTAAAGTTAAATGTAATTGCGCTTTCTTTGTGTTGCAACAAAATGGCTGTACCACCTGCAAGTTTTTGAACCTGGGGCTCTATTCTGTCTGAACTTGAGTAAACTGGTCCAGTGGTAGCCCCTGAAGCTACAGATTTGTGAGTTCCATGAACATATGGGCTGATATAACAGTCTATAGCATGTTCCAAACATGTTCTTTTGAATACAACAGTCTGTTCTCAAAGTTCACTTTCATGTCTAAATCATTGACTTGAGTGGCCAATTGACTCTTTGATTGATAGCGACACTGGATTCTGAACTGTTTTGTTCTGTTTTTAGAGCTTAGTGCACAACTCCAGAGAGTGGCCATATTGATACAGACTCCTAAAATATTGCATTTATTGCAGTAAGGTGCAAGTATTTGGCTGATTGGTCAAGGCTTAATAACACTAAACAGAATCTTTAACTTTTTCCTATTTTTCAAAATTTTAGACTTGTCCAATTTGAAAGTAGTTTCAGACAACAATTAAAAGTGAAAGCAATTTGAAAGTAACCAACCTACAGGATAGAAAACATTGTGGGAAAAGAAGAAATTGCTTGTTACAAGCAATTTCTTCTTTTCCTACAATGTTGTCTCATGTATAAAATCACAAGGACGTAAAAACCAGGGATTGAACAGGAAAGGGTTAATCCATTCCTATACAAAGATACATTTAGACACCCTTCAAGAAAAACAATTTGGAAAACATTATGTGAAATGATGAATTTGATTACAACAAGCCATTTCTTCATTTTCTACTATGTTTTTACCCAGAAAGTTGAAAAAATCTAAAATTTCAAAAACTTTATTTTTTTTGTGCTGCAACTCCTTTCAATTTGGACCAGTCTAAAACTTTGCTGTCTGGTAATGGGTAAACTTGGGTTTCTCTGCAAAAACTCAAAAGTTCAATGATTTGAGAAATAAACGTTTTGACATATCTAAGTCAATGAAAGACCAATGCAATACTAATAAAGTCAATCTAAATTCAAATATTGCAAATAAATAAAACAATATCATATCATCTGTTATGCCAAAGGAAATTTTTAAGGTTATTCCATGTGTTACTGTCATGATATAAGTAGGTCATTGATGACTGTAAAGACGGCTGTAATGTGTCTTTTTCATATTCAAACTGCCACAACACTATTCCCCATATGATGGCTCCGAACCATTTAAAAGTGTCACCTTTAGGCTTTGGTATGTAGCCTCTCTTTACGGCCATTCTGGCTAGACCATACAACACTCTGGACAGGAGGTAAAGATTAATCTGAAATCAAAACATCTCACTTTTGTAACTCTTATAATACTGAATAAAATCCATCCAAAGTCAATATTTCTTTTAGAATTGTTTCTATAATCAATTCTTGCTTTAACCCATTATCAGATGACAAAATTTTAGGCTGGTCCAAAAAGAGAAAAGTTGCAGAAAACAATTTTTGGTTGATGACATTTTACAAACATTTAATTTTGTCTTTTTGGGTAGAAAGCATTGTAGATGATGAAGAAATTGCTTGTATCAAGAAATTTCTTCATTTTTCAATAAAAGGTTGTTATGTAAAAATGGAATGTCTTTGCACTTTATCTGATTTTCTGAATGGGGGAATCGGTGACTTCCCACTAGTCTTGGTACATTTTTTTCAACACTTTCAGAAAAGTCCCATCTCATGCCATCTGTCACATATTAGAAAATGATGAAAGCTTTACTGACACAATTAAAACACAAAAGCCGTCAAAGACGGATTTATGCTCCCAAAATATAGCCCTGTCACAAAAAGTATAAATATAGGGAAAAGGTTTTCAACAGACCGACAGACACAGATTGGGGTATATCCAGGCATGCAAAATTTTAATGTACATCCTTGAGCTGTGCCCTTGACCTTGGAGCTATCTGAAAAAAACTTCTAATGGCACATCTACTAACAATAGAAAACAATTGTGCAAAGTTACTTTGAAATCAATCCACAATTTTAAGAGCCATGGTCCAGACGTGCTTACTTTTAATGTTTGACCTTAAGCTGTGACCTTGGCCTTTGATCTATCAATTTTTTGCTTTCAAATTGCACCTCTACTCATGACTGAGAACAACTGTGACAAGTTGTATTGAAATCAATTTGTAATTGAAGGACCTATGCTCTGGACATGCTTAAAATTTTAATGTTCCACCTTGGGCTGTGACCTGTACCTTGGAACTATATTAATATTCTTTTTCAAATGGCACTTCTACTCATGGCAGACAATAATTGTGAAAGTTATTTTGAAATCCATCATAAATTGAAGGATCTAAGTTCTGGAAATGCAAAATTTCACATTCAACCTTGAGCTGTGACCTTGACCTAGAATTTATCTGAAGATTATCTAAAATTGCACAACTACTGGTGATAGAGTACAATTGCAAAGTTATTTTGCATTCAATCCATAATTTCAGAAGCTATGCATTGCAATTTTCAAAATTTCAAAATTTGACCTTCACTTGACCTATTTCCAATTGTCACGTGTACACATGACTGAGAACAATTGTGCCAAATTATATTGAAATCCTTCTACAATTGAAGGAGGAATGCTCTGAACATGCTTTATTTAAACTTTCGAGCTTGGGCCGTGACCTCGACCTTGGAGCTATCTGAAGATTTGTTTCAAATGGTGCATCTACTCATGCTAGAGAATAATTGTGTAAAGTTATTTTGAAGATGCTCAATTTCAATGTGTGACTTTGAGCTGTGACCTTGGAGCTATCTGATATGTTTTTTCAAATGGTACATCTACTTATGAGAGAGAATAATTGCACCATGTTATTTTTAAATCCATCTATAAATGAAGGAGCTATGCTGTGAACAAGGTGAATTTTGACCTTGAACTGTGACCTTGACCTTGGAGCTATCTGATTTCTTTTTTCAAATGGTACATCCATTTATGATAGATAAATACACTGCAACTCCTCTACAACGCTACCCGGCACAGCACTGACTCCATTATAACGCGGGGTCCGCTTGGCTCCCAAAATTTCGGAGGGGGGGGGGGCATTTTTGGTTGCAGATGCTGAGATACGACGTTAATCCTGATTTGGCCGCGATTTTTTCATCCCGTCTTCGACCCGTCCGAAGAAAAGGGTTGCACATAAAAATCGATAATTACCCGAAGCCAGGTAAGTTTTTAACACCTTATGTGGACGGTCCTGGCCATTAATGCATTAGTTCAGAGGTAATTGCTTTGTTTGATTGATGACACGCGTAGTGTTTTAATTTACAAAATCGGTTTGATTATTTGGTCTAACTGTTTGACATTGAGATGATCAATGCCATAGGTCATTGATATTTTTTAAAACAATAGTGAATAGGCACGCTCCTCGGTATCCTTCAGTTTCAAACCTTGAAGGTGGTGCGATTGAAATATCACACTGTTTCACTCTCGGCGTTCTTAAATTTCTTCAGTCCCCGGCAGAACGTGTTCTTAAAGTAATGCGCGACCGTGAAATTAGACAAATTGACTTGAGACTAATTTTTATTTCACTTCATAGTTTGCTGGTATCCGGAGCTCGTAGAGGATAGTGGCTTCAAGATAAAAACGCAACAATGTGCTTAGAAAACAGTCGTAGTTCCGACGTTTTCGCTAAATACAGAAAATACGTGAATTTTAATTGTAAATGTCACAATATCGAAAGATTTTCATCCGAAACGGGATAGATAATATAAGTAGATTAAAATAAAATACCGTTATTTTTCCGAATTTCTTTCAATAATCCGAAAATTTAATGTCATTCTGTATGATAAAACATACGGCAAAAAGCTCGTCGACAAATTTGAAGTAAAGGTTTTTCGGGTACAGTTTATTTTATTCTGAGGGAGGAAAGGTGATCAAAGGCGCCGCCGCCAGATGTTCAGCTATTTATGGGAGAGTTTCCGGAGTTGACACGTGCCAGACGCATACCCCGTGTAATTCTTGCTGACCGAATTTTTTACTCTTGTCGTTATGAAACCAGACATTCCACCGTCTCGGATATTTTTCGATTATTATGACCTTCATTTTTACGATTAAGAGTTAGCCGCTACATGTATACGTGCAACTGGTCGGTTTAATTTCCCGATTCGTAAATAAGAGATAGAGTTCTTTGTCGATTTATTGTTACCGTATTTTTAACAATAGTCGATAGTCGAGTGGTATAGGTGCTTGACTCGTGATCTGAAGGTCATGGGTTCGAGCCCCAACGTCACCGGGTGTGTTCACGGGCAAGACACTTAATAGCCAGCCCCAGTCTACCCAGCTGTAAAAGTGGGTAGCAGTGGGATTAAGCCACTGCCTCTCTTTCAGGAACGTGAAAACATCTGGATTGTGAGTATATCACCTGCCAGTAATACCCGAAAGGGGAGTTAGGCAGTATAAATAGATAGATAGATAGAAATTAGACCAAGTCCATTACCGCGAAAGAGGTTCGAAGGTCGATCCACGCGACATTTTCTGAACGCTTCAGTAACCCCAGGTGTTCAACAACTCGTCGGTCTCCAAGGAGACGTCGCTTTGCGAGATTTTATCCCTTTTGTCTACGGATGGAAATATTTACGTCCGAGTATAAATAAATTCAATTAGATTAATGCCGACGACTATCATAATAATAAAACGTGTTTAGGGTAAAAGTTCTAGCTTCTTAATATCGGGAGAAAGAGACTTCTTTCAATTAGTAGACCTGTAGAAATTTACGAATTATTCAATCCTGATAGACCGGGAAGGTAAGGTTAGAATTTAATTCTCCGCACGCTGAATTTCGTCGGTTTCTGCTAAAATCTCGTAACTACAGTTGTTGTTTTTCATTTCCCGACTAGTAACTTGTATAGAATTAAACTTGTTACAGGAATTTTATCACGAATTATCGGGTGATTAGTTCCGATTCCGACGGTTGAAAATTTGTATTGTGCCAATGAACTGTGACCTTGACCTTGGAGCTATCATAAACTGGGAAAAACACCTCTGCCCAATACCATGAGGAATTCACATAATTATGAAGTTTCACAATATTTTGCCTTAGGGTAATGGAGATATCAGGGCGGACGGATCGAAAACCAAAGGACAGATGGACAGAAAAAGTGGCAATAACATGTACTCCCATCTGGGAGCGTAAAAGTAGCCTAACATTTCAACCCATTACAAGACAATCAAATTTTAGACTGGACCAAATTTAGAGGCGATGCAAAAGACAATTTAAAATTTATGGAATTTTAGATGTTTCATCCTTCTTGTTTGAAAACATTGTGGAGAATTAAGAAAGTGCTTGTTATAAGCAATTTCTTCAATTCACTCAATGTTTTCCAAATTGTTTTGCTTGAGGGGTTTTAAAAAAGCGTCTTTGTGTGTGAATGGATTAAAGAATTTTACAGATTGTGCATATCAAAACAAGAGGACCGATGGTCCTAAATCGCTCACCTGAAGCATCTACAAATTACAGTACTTTTTTGTATAAAAAAGACACAACTTGAGCCAAATAAACAAAACAAAACTAAGATTTTGGGCATAGTACAAATTATCGTGTAATGCCATGCAATTATATGATTGCCTATGGCTTTATAGTTCAATCCATTACCAAACTATCTCATATTTTTACGCCCTCATGGAAAATGGGTTTAAAAAACATTGTGAGTAAGGGAGAACTTAGTAGTTACAAGCAATTTCTACATTTCTCACAATGTTTTCTGACCTAAAAATGCCTTGTATTTCAATAAAACTTTAATTACCATCTGCAACTTCTTTCTATGTGGACCAGTGTTAAGAGAAGACTTTGAAATTGCTCCATTTGGGCATTTTATGAACTTCGGACACCCAGGGAAGATTTTTTTACCCTTCAGGTGTAATTCAATTAAAATTGATATATTACAGCCAGGCTATGCTACATTCCAAATATAAAGTGAAGATTTTTTTTTTTTCAAACTTACTCAAATTTTGCGCTTTTCCTATTTTGGTCACCTATTTCAGAGCCATTTTTGACACTATGAGCATAATTCTAAGTGAGATGGCACCAAATTATCTAGTTATATTACATACCAAATATGAATGTCCTAGGCCTTATAGTTTAGGAGGAGAAGTCTTTTGAACTTGCTCTCATTAATCATATTTCAAAACTTCGTACCTCAGGAGCAGGGCCATTTTTCCCCTAGGGATTAGATTTTGAAAACTTGGCAGAGAACTATGTGATTAAGCTACATATGAAATACTAGATGGTTGTCCCAGGACACCTGCTGTCGAGCCCACAAGGTTTTGTAGGTATCATGCTCCAGATAAGCACAATTTTAGAGTTTGACCTTGAGTTTTGACCTTGAACTTGAAGCTATCCAAAAAATTCTTTCAAATGGCAAATCTACTCATAATGGAGAACAATTGTGCCAATTTATTTCGAAATCCATCCATAATTGTAGGAGAAATGCTCCGGACAAGCACAATTTTAGTGTTTGATCTTGAGCTGTGACTTTGAACTTGAAGCTATCCAAAAAGTTCTTTCAAATGGCACATCTACTCATGATGGAGAATAATTGTGCCAAGTTATTTTGAAATCCATCCATAAATGTAGGAGTAATTGTCTTGACAAATTTGGACAGACGGCCCGACAGACTAACGCACTAACTAACGCACCAACGCACATACACTGACTTGTCATAGTGACAACTTTGTCTCGCTCACCGCAAGCAGGCTCAACACAAAATTCCTTTGGCCTTGTAGTTTCTGAAAAAAAAAGTTCTTAAAGATTTAATAAAATTTCCCATTTTCAAATGCAAAGTTTCAGCTTGATTGGCCAACTGGTTTTGGAGGAGAAGATTTTTAAAGATTAACTATATTATGCCATTTCAAAATGCCTCGGCAACCAGAGTTTTTTCACAGAATAAAATTCTTTGAACAACTTTTGTAGAGCTTCACCAAAGGAACATCACTGCAAATTTTAAGCTTAATTGGCCAACAGGTATTTGAGGAGAAGATTTTGAAAGAAACTGTTGACGGACAGACAGACGACGGACAATGACCAATCACAATAGTTCACCTCGCACTTTTAGCTCAGGCGAGCTAAAAATACTATAATTTGATAGAATACAAAAATGGACTTTATTTCCAAGACCAATTTAGGACAGATGGAGTAAGGAAAGCACTTTAAGGGTGTGTAAATTGAAAAAAAGGTGCCATATAGGGTAAGGAACATAGAAGGGAAACGCTACATCACTTGTTAAAGTAATGTCTCCATTCCCACCATGTTTTCCATATAATAATGCTCCAGGACGACCTTTGTATCTGCAGTTGGGATTTTATTGGAAATGCGTTACCTTTAAACTGAACTCAATCCTGAGACAGACAGGTAGAAAACATGGTGGAAAGAGACTAGAACACTTGTTGCAGGCATTTCATCTCCCTTTTTGATATTTTCTATCCTACCAAGCAAATCTGAATCTTACCTGTTCATTAACTTTGTTGTATTTTCCAAAGATCAGGTAGCCTCCAATGAAAGCAGCTATAAAACTATGAAGCTGAGATTTTTCACTTTGCAAATGGGCCATTAAGTTTGTCAAACTTTTATATATAAACACAAAGGCTGCTAGGTTCTTGGAATGTGTGAATGTTGCTTCAAGAATCGCTTGAATTTTACTTTGTAAACTGAAATTAAAAGCATGTAATTTCTTTAAACCTTTAACAAGACTTCTTATATCTAACGGATCACAGCTGTCAATCAAAGAAAATATCGACCAATTAAATCATTCAATTAAACTGGAACATTGGACTCGAACCCTTGCCCGTATTTATGTGCAGATTTTTGTTGTTTTAGCAGCTTATTCACAAAAAAAAAAAGAAAAAATGTGGACAATGTAGAAATAACTTTTTGCTAGCAATTTCTTATTATCAACAATTTTCAATACCTTTAAAAGTCATTTTTATTCAATTTCAATGAACTAGAAATTGTCCTCATAAACTTCTTTCAAATTGAACCTGTGTAAATTGATGTTTTCTAGTGATTGGTTAAAAGACTTGATGCTGACCGATAAACAAAAATGAAACAAGATGGCCACAATGGCACTACAATCTGACTTATTAAGAGGTCAATTGAGCAGGAAATATGGCTTCTCTAACACTGTTCAAAAGCCATTTTATAAGATTCTACAATTCTACATTCTGGCTCCAGTAGACCATTTTTGAACTCGTCCATATTTTTATCAAGACATTTTTGGGGTGATTGAGCAAAATATATGATGTCTTGTGTATCCTCAAATCTTTTCTAAGATTTCACCTATCACCCTTGATTTTATCCAAGGTTACCCAAATTCTACTTACCCAAGATCATATCCAGGCATATTGATGTTTCATTGCAAAACAGCTGTAACTGGCTATATGTTTATAGGCAGTTACATCTGTTTTGCACTGAACCATTGAATTATATTCTGACTAATATTAAGGTTTTCAAGCAACAACTGCCACCTATTGAATTCCAACAAAGTTTTACTACAACAAGATTTAGTTGATGACCCCTGGTGACCAAATTTCAAACTTGACAAAGAATACATTCATTGAGCAAGAAATGTGGCCTCTTCATCTAGTTTTTGGTAACCAAAATGACCATTTTTCAAACTTGTATAAGATGGTAACAGGACAGTCATTCAGACAGATTTTCAAATGAATTGAGCATAAACTCTATCTAGAATATCTACATGTGACCCCAAGTGGTCCAGTAACAAACTTGGCCAAAATTTGATTAAAACACTAAGTCTTATGATGTTCAGGTTGACTAATTAAAAACTGTTTCCTCTCAAGTATTAATTAAGTAAACGAAAATGCATGGCAGAGATCATACAATCACAAAAAATGAGATTTCAGTCGCTTGCTCAAGCAGCTACATCTATTAAGAGCCCACTTTCAATAAGCAACCAGTATCAAATTCCCTTCTCTAGAGCAAAGACCTTCAAAATTGGATATTTTTTCTAACAAAATTAAAAATCCTATACTGGTGGATCTCATTCGAATCATTGTAATAAGATGATTCTAATGAGTTCCATCAACACAGGATTAAGTTTGAATTCTATAATCCTTTGGTTTAGCAGTTTAACTGTACTTTAACTGAACTATTGAACCCATTACTAACAACCTTGCACTTTTATGCATCTAAAAAATGGGTGTGGTAAACATTGTGAGAAAAGAAAAAAACTATTTGTAACAAGCATTTTCTTCTTTTCTAACAATGTTTTCTATCTCATAAGTCCCTTATAAATCAATTCAAGCCAACAGTTTTGTTTTCTGTAACCTCTTTAAACTTTGACCAGAGGGAAATTTGGTCGTTTGGGAATAGGTTAAATGAAGATGCTTTCCCTTTAAGTATATTCAATGGATTTCTTGTATTAGTAAAAAAAGAAGAAAAAAAAAAGATATTTGGTAAATCAGGATACACAAGAATGTCTGTTAAAAAAGAGGTCCAGATGGGGACCTAAATAGTTCGTGTAAGTCTTACATGAACAAAGCAAAAATTTATGCAATAACAATTGCTAACAAAAGAACTTTCTCCATGATCTGTTTAAGAATAAATCATTACAATTAATGAATTGCTGACCCCACCCACTGAACTCAGACCGGGAGTTCCATTTGGTTATTTAAAGACATTATCTTGCAAAATTTATGCTCAGTAACATGTTATAATGAAGTAAACATATCATAATTTTACAAAGGAGCAGTTCATAGAATTTAAAGTGAGAAAATGCCACCCACTATGTTTTCCCAAGCTGTCTTCTTGAAGGGCATAGAAAAGCTAGATTGTGTGGGAATCAGGTTAATGTGCCAAGCAAAATTTTACCAACAATTGGAGAAGCATCACTCAAGAAAATTCCTGCCAAGGTTGAATGTATTGACCAGGTTAGGAAAGATGTTTAAAGAATTCAAAATGAAAATAAGTTAAAAAGCCTATTCCTGCCATATATATATTTATGGACAAATCAAAATTCCACAAACAAGTTTTAAGACAGATCACCAAAGGAACATTCTAATTTCTATCCAAGTTTGGTTGAAATTGGCCCTGTGGTTTGGGTGGGGATTCCAATGCATGGTGCACAACAGTCACAAGGAGATAACAATAACTTGTCTTGAGGATTTTAGCTAAGGTGAGATAAAAACAAATATTACCTTCCCTGTTTAAAGAGAAATGTCATCACAAGGGCATGTGGTAGTCTAACTTTGACACCATACCTGAAATAATAAAGAAGTCTGCTTGATAAGTAAACAATCTACACAAACAGATATTCTACAAGTTGAAGCTCAATCATACACTGGGGTTGACTTGGACACTTGATTAACTTCTTTGATACTATTGCTATTGGTGAAATATCTATTGCAATCAATGATAGTGACATTCCATTACTATTGAAAGTAAATGTCTTAAATAAGAAATTGTTGGTTGTAAATCTTAATCACTCAAGTTTGACTTTGTTTTAATGTAAAGTTCCTCAACCTTATATAAAAACACATTATTTCAAGTTGGTGTCTTACTTGCAAGAATATCAAAAAAACTTGACACCCAACCTACATTTTCAGCTAGTTCTGACAATGGGCTAGGAGACATTTCTATTTTCATAACTATTAAAATTATTGTGATACTGAAAAATGCAATTAGAATACTATTGATATTTTGTGATGAATATTTATACAGTGTTATTAACCCTTGTCATGCTGAACCCAGAACATTCCTTCTTCTACAGGAGGTACAGACAAAGATCAGCCTGCACATACGTGCAGTCTGCTCTTAGTCTACAACACCTGCACGTACCTCTTTAAGCCAGAGCCGTTAAAGGATAAATTTTCAAAATAAATGTAAACCTCCATATGGTTTTTCCCAGTACTTTTAGCCCTTTGATTTTAGTGTAATTCAGCATGACAAGGATTAATTTGGTCACTATTGAAATGCATTGATATCTGATGTATTGATACACCACTATTACACACTCATTGGTACATGTACAGGACTCTAGTCATTCACAGCCATCCATGATACCCTCTATTTAACCCTTTCCAAAATACAATCCCTGATTTTTCTGTCTCTGTGATATCATACTTGAGAAAAAATTGTGTAATAAAAAGAAATTATTTGTGACCACAAATTTCTTGTTATTCCACAATATTGCCTATGATTTAGGGTGGCTACTTTTTTCATTGTACATGTACTGTCTTTTTAATGTTGTTTGTTACCCCTTTGAATTTGGATAAGTAAAAAAAATTCATATACTTTTTTTAGTAAAGGGTTTAGCAATCATATTACTAATTTGATCTAGACCCATTCAAAATTCCTGTACCATCCCTCCCTGAAAAACTGGTCTCCTTTTCAGTCTAATCTTGATCTTTATGTGACAACATTTAGTGCTGCTAGAGTCTAGGTCAAGATGGTATATGACAAAACTAGATCTCAACGACTTCTAGAATCAACTGCACACACTTGTTGATCAATACCAAATTGGTTTGCAATGTAGGTTTCTTATAGTTCTTCTTTAATTCAAATTGGATTTTTAACACTGCTTAGGAAAAAAATTTTTCACTTAAATATATTTCAGCTAAGTTAACTTATTCATGTATTTCCTGGGTATCACCTGTACTAGGCTAGGAGTCTGAATGCTAGGCTAAGGAACATACCTAAGTAACCAGCAGCACAGTCCAACCAACAAACCTCGGCACACAGGATCCCTAGCTTTGCAATAGGAAATTTATTTGGTCACTATGTGAAAACATTAGAAAGGACAAGATGATTGAAGCTGACTAGGCTTAGCCATCTCAACCTCTTTTGTCAAATTAATTGTACCAGTTCTCAATTATTTAATCATGCTTGGTTGAGTTGATCTGATCTTTAATGTGAGCCTACAAGTTGGAGAGTATGCGTTTATATCAGTATTTACAGAAGTTTCTGTGTTCTTTACTTTTGAAACATGGCCATCAAAAATGAGATGCTTTATTTATTTTATCCATTTCTCGGCACTTATCTCAGAATGAGCTAAACAGTCACAAGGAAGAAATGTATGATGGAGACTATGATGAGATTGAAAAATCAAGAGCATCATATACAATGCTTAACCCATTACAAGACAACATTTTTTTTACTATTCCAAATGAAAAGAATTAGCAGACAAATTAAAACACAAGCTACAAACTGAGATACAAGTGTCACTTATGAAATAGAAGCATTGTGTAACTACATCTGCCGCCATAGTTTCCTCACTGCCATTTTAAGATACACCCCCCCCCCCCACACACACCTTCTTCACATATAAAAAGATGGATTGTATGTTAAATATATTAGATATCAAGTAACACTCATTGCCATTTTCAACAGTTTAGTAAACCTGCATTGATCAACAAAAAGCACAGTAAGAATTTTGTTGAAAGACAAAATGCTATACACAAAGTATTAGTTTAAGGGGTCATACTAAAACAAGCCCTACAGAGATTTATAGCCCTACAGACGCCCTACGGAATTTGTAGACGCCCTACGAGTATATGAGCGATAATGGTGTATAATTTCTAGTTAATATGATTGAAATTATCATTTTTCTTTATATTTCAAAATATTTTCAGTGAATTTATCTTATTTATGATGATTTTGATGTTTACAAATGCCGAATCCTGACCGGAAGTAACTTGAGGAAACCTCAGACCGTTAAATGAGATACCCCTCAAATCTACAGTCAAATTTCTATTAAATACTTATCCCCTCAGTTAGAAAAGGAATATAGGTTTATTGTATTAAAAAATCAGAAATTATCTTCAGGTTTTAAATGATTTTTCGAGTCAAAATTGTAAAGATAAGGGAGGCAACTCAATTTAGCATAGGCTAGAAGCCTATAGGATTGGAGATTTAGTTACCAAACGACAAAATTGGAAAGATGTTGCCTTGCCGGAGAAAGCTTGTTCAAATTTCAAGTGCCTGATAATGTAGACTTTGTGAGAAAAACAGAAATTATTTTACCCTTTTCTCGCATTATTTTCAAATTTCAAAACTAGTCCAAATCGAAAGAGGTTGTTGATGACAATGAAAATTGGATGCAATTTGCAATTAAATGATCCTATATGGTCAAAAATATTGTGGAAAAGGGTGAAATTTTATGCCATAAGCTATTTCTTCTTTTTCCTCAATGTTTTCAGAAGTATAAATCCTTGTTTGATGTTCTGGTGAAACCTTTAACCAGTTCTGCTAATAACGATCCCAAAAAGAATAGGCTTTGTAAAAAAGATTGTGGGAAATTAAGGAAATGCTTGTAACTAGATATTTCTTCTTTTCCCTTAATGTTTACCACACAGATTTAATTTTTGAACTCCACAATTTAAAAATGTCTTATATCAATTATTTATATATTTATTTAGTTTCACTTATTATCCTAACTTTATAAGGTAACTAATTAACCAATTGCGTTGACAATGATGGAAAAACAAATGATCTTGATTAAATGAGTTAAATCATATTGAATTGTTTAGGAAGACTACAAATAATTTTTGTCTTTTGAGAATAAACATTAAACCCAGCCACACAATCTTTTTTTTTTTTGTCGACACTGAGGAAGGTGGGAAAACATTGCGAAAAAAAGTCTCTTTAAGCTAAACATCCCATACTATATTTCATAAAAAGGACTTATCTATCTATATATACTGCCCAACTCCCCTTTCGGGTATTACTGGCAGGTAGGGTCTGTATGCTCTATACAGGATAGATAGAGGCAAACAGTTCCAGTCTATTTTGATTGCAAATAAAGAGTAGCTTCCCTTGCATTGCATTGAGATCCCTCTGTATCTAAAAAGTCTTTTCTAGCATGAAATTATACCAAAATAAAAATAAAAACATGAATAATTTGTATCTCAAAAATGCTAATACGTAGACAGGTATTTGCTTATGAATTTGTTGGGCTATCAATTAAACTATGGGGCGTTTCGTCAAGTACTTCCGGTCAAATTATGTGATATTATAAACATTGATATCATCAGAAATAAGCAAAATCAACAGAATTCTTTTTGAAGTAAGAAGAAAAATGTTATCTTTAATCCTATTAACTAACAATTATTCACTGTCATAGGTCCTATAGTCGTAGGGCGTGTACAATTTCCGTGGGGCGTCTGTAGGGCTATAAATCTCTGTAGGGCTTGTTTTAGTGTGACCGTAGTTTAAGTCCTTAATGATTCCGAAACATTCACATTGCGTGTTTTAATATCTTCTTCTTCAAGCCTAGTAAACGTTTAACCATATAAAATTTAAATTTTGCGGTATACGTACACAGCCCCATTCCTAAGACCTTTAATCACCGACAAAACCGGTTGATATTGTCCGGATGCGAGTAGAGCGTTGATCGTTTCTAAAGCAGCCGCCATGTTTTAATCATGTGACCAAACTTGTTGGAGAAATGCTACATTACAAAAATTATGAAATGTAAAATGCGTACAGCTGTCTAATTTTTGCAAAGAACTTAATGCATCAAGGACATAAATTATTTAAATTTCAGGTCAGTTTAATCATGCCGATTTTCAGCACTTTACATCCAAAATTTGACTCATTTGTAAAGTTTTCAATAATTTCTCCCTCGCTCATTTCAAAGCACTTTCAGTACCTCGGTAGTGAGAAAGAGAAGATTTTATATCTTACATGTAAGTCATAGTTACTTTGTTACCAAGACTATAATGCTCTTCGTTTTTACATCATGTTGTGAGTAAAAGTGATGTTTTTATGTTGTCTACTTTTGCTCACTGATACCCAAGTAATTATATACATAAGGTCCGTGTAAAAGAACAATGCAGCACTCACTGGGTAAATATAATGCATGGGTATCAATAATCAAGAGGGGATTACATTAGTCATCCTTAGATTTGCGACCTCTCAATGATGTTTAATTTCTAACTTCTCATTTCAACCAAATTTAATAATGCACCCAGATGGCAAACAATGCAGGTATCGGGTCTGTTTGCCCCTAATATACTTTTGCCCTGGGTTCGTTTGCCAAGGACCTAATCACCCTAAAAGTGAGCAGGTTTTTTTTTGTTCATTAACAAGGGCCTATAAAAGGCTACTTCCCAATTCAAGAAAGGCTCTTTTTTTCCACTTGTGGCAGAGAAATTTCCCAAAATTACAGCTTATTTTTGCATTATATGGATTTCTTTTCTTCAAAATTTGTTTTGTTTAATATTTCTATTCATTGTATTACTGGTAAGATCCTTACATATAGTTATTTATCATTGAATCTTGAAAATGATGCATGAATCTTTTATTACTTTCTTTGATTAAACGTATGTTTCCTAATTCTTCTGAAAACGGCGCAAACAATTCACAAAATGAATAGGCTAAGGCCTCTTCCCCATTTCTAGAAAAAAGCCCTGGTGAGTCTGTTCCCCAATTAAGAATGATCAGTTTTTTGTACTTTTATATCAAAATATTGGAATTTGTAATTTTATTACGATGTATTATATATTTGTTAAGCTTGATTTAACAATGGTTGGTGTTTTTTTCATTTTAAATGTTCTTATTTATCTTTAATACAACTGTATGTTTGAGAAAACAGACAGGGATATTATGAAAAGGATTTCTGTGAAATGCTAAAGTACTGAGATAAAAATGAACAAAAATTTGTTTAAAAAAAGGCTTATCTCTGTTGTTATCCAAACTGGTCTAATGTGTGACATTATCATATTTGTGATTAGATCATCAGTTCGGATGCATTTCGCTGGCAATCATTGCTAAATTAAAGCATAGAAATATTGATAAGGTAATTTAAGAAATTAAAGACATTTGTTATCAGCATTGGAATTACATGTATTTGATTTCTTTTCCTTACACTTGATTTCTTTACCAGTCCAATTAGTGTACAGCCGCCGTCATAGCACAGTTGGTAGCGGGTCGGACTATCATTCAAAGGGTCCCGGGTTCGATCCCCGACGGCGGCAATACTCTTTCCGACATTTGTCTACCACCAATGGGCAGATAATCGTAAGCCTATGTGGGATAGCAGCTGGAGGCTAGGAAAGGGTGTAGTGGTAGTACTGGTGTGAGAAATACCAGGAATCCATTGTTAGGTGCTCCAGCCGCCGCGATATAACTGAAAGATTGTTAAAAGCGGCGTTAAACCCCATTCAAACAAACAAACAAACCAATTAGTGTACAGTTTGTAAATATTTGAAGGGCTTTTAAAGGAAAGACACCAACTTGAAATTATCACATTATTTGTGGCTGTCTATGCTTCATTTTCTCACAATGCTTTAATTATACTCTATTTTTCATTTCATACTCCATTTTAGAAAACTTGTCATTTGCAAGAATTATGGACGTTTCGTACCAGTCATTTCGTACCATGGTATTGGTCATTTTGTACAATGGTATTTGGTTATTTCATACTATGATGTTACCATTTCACACCATGTTGTAGTCCTTTCATACCATATGTCAAATAGTTTGTACCATGTTAAGAAAAAAAAATCATATATTATTTGATTGGTAAAATAACGCTTTCAACATTAATAAGATAAGAAAATATTTTTATCATGTATTTGCTTTGTCTAATTTATCGATCATCAAACAAGTGAAAATCAATTAAGACAGTCCATTCAGGCTAAGAGATAATTGATGATACAGTATTAGCATATAGCGTACTATTTTTTTTTCAAATTGTGATTGTGGCCATTAGAAGAAAATTAGTAGAGATGCACAACTGTATTTCCGTCAAATTTGTATCATTGAAAGGTTCTAAACAGGATACATGTATTTTGAATTGTTTTAGGGTTAAAACTCTGGTTTATGACTTTTACAGTTTCAGCAGTGATAATTTGTAGTGGTATGCAAATTAGGAAACCTCCAGAGACAAGTGACTATCAAATTTGTAGTTACATATATAGACAAAGTCTACCCATTTAGGGGATCCTTTTCTCGGAACGGATTTGCTTTGTCTACGAGCTCAGCACATTACATTTGTTGGTAGCGGTGGGATGATGGTAACTGCCAGACTTAATCACAGATTTCCCAGGCTGAGACTAAGGAAGAGTCTTCTCAGTGGGTAGAGTAATGTAACAGTTTCAGCAGAGGTAATTTGTAGTGGTATGCAAATTAAGAAACCGCCAGAGAGACAAGTGACTATCAAATTTGTACTTGCATTAAATAGACAAAGTCTACCCATTTAGGGTTGAGGATCCTTTCTCAGAATGTATTTACATGTACTTTGTCTACAAGCTTCGCATGTAACACACAAGCCCTAATATGTATATTTTTCATTTCAGAAATACATCAAAAACAGACTAAATGGTCTCCATGGACCCATCCTTACAACAAGCTGTAAAGGGTAACATTGTACCTTTACAGGAGTTTCTGCTACAAGGTAGTATAATTGATACATCAAAGGATATTTTGGTGCATCGACTGCGAGGGTTGTGTGACAATGCAGACAGTCCACCCGAGACATTCAGTGACCATGAGATTTCATTTCAAATGAGTAAGTATGAATCACATTTGAAAAAAGGCAAGTAAAAAACAACATTTTGCTGTGCCTCTATGTAATATTTTTGGCTGTAAATTGTTTGGATCTGATTTGAAATTTTGCAAATATTTTATAACAGCCATTCTGTCAATATTATGTATCAAACGGTTTGGCAAAGTATTGCCATAATGAGAAGAGCAGCTGTGGTTCATTTAACCCTTCCCAAATGACAAAATTTTACGTTGATTCAAATTCAAAGCGGTTGCAGACACCAAAACAAAGTTGGTATAAATTGTAAAATAAGTGCCATATGAGGTAGAAAACATTGTGAGTAAAGAAAAAATTTGCCCGTCACAAGCAATTTCTTCTTTTCTCACAATGTTTTCCATTGCTATATTTCTTTGGCTCATAAAAAGAAGGACTATGTGGCAATTGGTTACGTGTTTCCCTTGTGTTGGGTGTGAGAGATGATGTGGAAGCTATGGTTAGTTGCACTCATAACTAACAGAGCTTATGCTAGTCTTTGGAAGTGAGAAGTCATTGACTCCTTGGCCATGATATTCTAGGTGTCAAAATGTTTCAAGGCAAAAAACAAACTGTTACCTGGTATATTAAGTTGTAAGTTAACTGTTAGCTGGTATATTAAGTTGTAAGTTTACCAGACAAGAATTTTAGATTGATCCACATTTAAAGAAGATACAGCAGACAATTTTCGGTTGATGAAATTTTAAGAAATATTTGATGTTTTGGGAAGAAAATATTGTGGAGAATTAAGAATTTGTTTGTAACAAGCATTTTTAACTTGGCTATTTTTGGAGAAAACAGGTATTGGTATGGTGAGCTTTTCGTCAGCGTCATCACTTTAAATCTGAGACATTTTGTAATATCTTTAGTATTGCTGAACACAAGCTTGAAACTTGGAATATATCTTCACTATCAAAAGAGCAATCTAAACAAACAAGGGGGATAAGTCTAAATACATTTTTGAACTACATATTCACTTTTTCCATCTAGATTTTTTAACAACTCTGAAGCACTTGAATAGCCAAGTGATGGCATCCACATGTGGTGCTCTTGTCTCCTTAAAATGTTATCTCAATATCTTTATCCAAGGGGGCTTAAGCTGGTTATACCTTCTAAGAAAGTAGTCAATTTGATCAGCATCTGATCTCTGGTATCTTTTGTTACAATTTATGAATTATTAAATGGTGTCTGTACTCAAGAGATAGAGTGTTGATGTCCCAATCAAGAGGTCCCGAGTTTGATTCCTAGGAGCAGCTACTGAATTTGGTTCTGTCATTGGCCCACATAATTTGCTGGAGTATTTTCCAGGATGCCAAATTGAGAGGGGTTAATCTAAGTTAGAAGATCTTGTTTCCCAATCGATGTAAGTAAATAGCTTAAAATCAATTACTAAGTTCCAGACCTAAATTGGTCTGAACATAAATTGGGCATTCAATTGAAAGAATTAGGTCAATATGTGTGAGGATGTGGTCATGTTTTCTAGGGCTTAGCTAGAAATAAGAAATGTGACCAGCCTCTAATGCCTTGTTTGTTGCAGAAGGGAATGCAGGACAGATGCCAATCACAGTATATTTACGACACTCTCTTGTACAGCCAGAATCCTGGTAACACTTTTAAATTATTTGAAGTATCTTTTTAACTTTCAAAATCTTTACAATGAAAGAACAAACAACTAGAGGTTCTTGAACGCCTGTATCACTCTACAGGCCAGAATGTACTGTTAGCAAATCATAAATGTTTTCAAGAATTTATAATAGACTGAATCATCTTTAGTTTCTGAGAACAAGACTTTCAAAACATTCACTATATACTGTATACGTACATAAGCCCTCATCCCAAAAAGCCATTTATTTTTGTAACCAAGGATAGTTCTATAAAAGAATCTGATAGAGAGTCATCCAAAGATAATTCCTTTGGCATTTGGTTGAAATCCATCTACAGGTTTCTGAGATGAAGATTTTGAATTTTTTAGAATATACCATAAATGGAATTTAGGCCTGTCCATAAAAGCCATCTTTTTCATCTGATCAAAATTGTCTAAAGATATATGATAAAAGGTTACTACAAAATCATTTCAGTGAAATTTGGTTGAAATCTATCAACTGGTTTCTGAAAAAAACAAATTTGAAACTTATCACTATATACAATATATGAAAATTAGTCCTGCCTATAAAACCATGTTTTTATACGATCATTTTATTTAAAGAATCTGATAAATGTTACCCAAATATCATTCCTGAGAAATTTTATAGAAATCTGTCCACTGGTTTTGGAGAGGGAGATTTTCAAATTTTTACCATAAGTGGAAATTAGCCCTGCCCATAAAAGCCATGTTTTTCATCCAATCAAATTTTTTTGAAGGAATCTGATTATGATAAGAGTCATCCAAGGATCATTTCTGTGAAATAGGGTTGAATTCTGTTCAGTACTTTCAGAGGAGAAGATTTTTAAAGTAAAAGGCTATGGACACACGGAAACACTGATGACGGACACGCCGCCATGACAATAGCTCACTGGCTTCCAGCCAGTGGAGCTAAAAAACATCATAAAGTTGAATACTCATTATCAATTTCTACACATTGACCAATTGTTTTGCTCTACCTTTCCCACACAATTTCACATACCTTGGAGATAAGTTATGAAAAGATTGTGACAAGAAGAGAAATTACTTTCTTTTCTGCCCTATTCATTTCATCTTTCAACAAGATTGAGATAAGGTCATCAAATTTGGTCAGAATAAAGGTTGTGATCGCCCCTTTCAAGTTGACAATCAAGGTCACAGTTTTTAGCTCTTCGGATAATCAACTTAACCCTTGTCATGCTGTATTAATTACCTTACTGAATTGCTGTAATCAAAGGGCTGAAATCATGGATAGAACTTGTTGTTCAAAAACCAATATTTTTTTTAGAAATCAATTTCATAAGCAACTCCAGCAGAAAAAGAACAAGCAGGTAGTGTACACCAAGATCTGACTGCACTTACGTGCAGGCTGATCTTGGTCTACACCTCCTGCCTAAACCGGAATATTCCCGGTTCAGCATGACAAGGGTTAAACAATTTTGAATTTCAGGCATTTACGATATATTGGGACAGCAGAGGCTGGTGACAAGGCTAAAACACTTACAAGGTCATGGGTGGATATAGGAGTGTCAGACAGTGCTATCAAGTTTCTAAATGA
Source organism: Fragum fragum (assembly GCA_946902895.1). Classification (NCBI taxonomy): domain Eukaryota; kingdom Metazoa; phylum Mollusca; class Bivalvia; order Cardiida; family Cardiidae; genus Fragum; species Fragum fragum. The sequence goes on from OX336375.1 coordinate 20,612,467, forward strand.
AATGGGATTCAAGTGAGCATTGAGTTTTGTTATCTTTTGCCTGAAACAAATTTGTCATATTAAAATTTAAAAAGAATGATTGCTTTAATTGTTTACCTCTCTGTTTAAGATATATTTCCTTTTTTAGCTTGACTTTTCGAAGAGTAGGAGGGCTATTCTGGTTACCTGGGCGTCAACGTAATGGTTCGGTTAAACCTTACATGCAAGTGTCATATCTCAGTTTCTACTAATGGTATTGCCTCCAGACACATATTCAGTACTCTGACATTCATTTTAGTTGAATTTTAACCCTTTTCAGACTTAGAAGTTCACGTTTAAACCTTGCGTTCAACTGTCATATCTTTAATAACTCTCTTTCTACTAATGCTATTGATTTGAAACTTTGCCCATGCTTTTCTGACCATCGTATCATCTTCTAGGTAAAGATTCTTTAAAATTAGATATATTATAATTGAGTATAAACCCTTTTTGGACTTAGAAATTCTTGGTTTAACCTTGTGTGCAACTATCATACATCTTAACTAACTCTCTTTGTACCAATGCTATTGCTTTGAAATTTCGCACATGTTTTTGTGACAATAGTATCATCCTCTAGACACAGATTCATTATTCTGACATTCATTTCAGTTGATTCTCATCCTTTTTGAACTAAGAAATTCTTGGTTAAAGTTTACATGCAACTGTCATATTGATAAATCTTTTTTTTACCAATACTGTCATTTTGAAATTTTGCACAATTTTGTGTGACCATCATATCATCTTCTAGGCAAAGATTCATTACTCAGACATTCATTTTGGTGGAATTTAACCCTTTTTGGGACCTAGAAATTCTTGTTTGACTTAAAATTTTAATTGAAAGGTTTTTAGGTCACCTGACCGAATGGTCATGGTGACCTATTGCAATCATCGTTTGTCCGTCGTCGTGCGTCGTCCGTCGTGCGTCGTCCGTTAACTTTTAAACATTTTCATCTTCTTCTCAAGAACTACTGGACGTATTTCAACCAAACTTGGTAGAAAGCATCATTGGGGGAGGCCAATTCAAGTTTGTGAAAATAGGGGTTCTGGGGGTCATAGGGGCCCAAATAGGGAGCAAAAAGGGGTAATTTTTGGTTCTTCTTTAAAAATCTTCTTCTAATAAACCGTTAATGCCAGAGCTTAAATATTTTGTGTGCATGACAACTAGGACAGGTATATTATATATTGTGAAATTCATGCCCCTGGGGTCATGTATGGGGCCACATCCAGAGGTCAAAGTTCATCAAGTTAAAAAATTCACATTTTCATCTTCTTCTGATGAAGTTCTAAGCCAATTTCAAACTAACTTGGTGAAAAGCATCATTGGGTACTGATTATACAGATTTGTGAAAATTAAAAGGCTGGGGGGTCAGGGGGCCCTAAAATGGGGACCAAAAGGGGGTAATTTTTGGTAACTTTTAAACATTTTCATCTTCTTCTCAAGAACTACTGGACGGATTTCAACCAAACTTGGTAGAAAGCATCATTGGGGGATGCCAATTCAAGTTTGTGAAAATAGAGGTTCTGGGGGTCATAGGGGCCCCAATCAGGGGCAAAAAGGGGTAATTTTTGGTACTTCTTTAAAAATCTTCTTCTAATAAACTGTTAATGCCAGAGCTTAAATATTTTGTGTGCATGACAACTAGGACAGGTATATTATAAATTGTGAAATTCATGCCCCTGGGGTCATGTATGGGGCCACACCCAGAGGTCAAAGTTCATCATGTTAAAAAATTCACATTTTCATCTTCTTCTGATGAAGTACAAAGCCAATTTCAAGCCAACTTAGTGAAAAGCATCATTTGGTAATGGTTATTCGGATTTGTGAAAATTAAAAGGCTTGGGGGTCAGGGGGCCCTAAAATGGGGACCAAAAGGGGGTAATTTTGGTAACTTTTAAATATTTCATCTTCTTCTCAAGAACTACTGGGGGGATTTCAACCAAACTTGGTAGAAAGCATCATTGGGGGATGCCAATTCCAGTTTGTGAAAATAGGGGTTCTGGGGGTCAAAGGGGCCCAAATAGGGGGCAAAAAGGGGTAATTTTTGGTACTTCTTTAAAAATCTTCTTCTAATAAACCGTTAATGCAAGAGCTTAAATATTCTGTGTGCATGACAACTAGGACAGGTATATTATAAATTGTGAAATTCATGTCCCTGGGGTCATGTATGGGGCCACACCCAGAGGTCAAAGTTCATCATGTTAAAAAATTCACATTTTCATCTTCTTCTGATGAAGTACTAAGCCAATTTCAAACTAACTTGGTGAAAAGCATCTTTGGGTACTGATTATACAGATTTGTGAAAATTAAAAGGCTGGAGGTACAGTTACAATTATTTTACAAATTCCTCAGGGAATGAATAACACTATGAAAAATAATCACTCAGTGTCTCAATATTTTGGCTTTGTGCCTTTTTCGTACAATATGGCGACGCTAAACGTTTTTTAAAATGCTGTGATAGATTTAATGATTCAGAACTCTTGAAAAAAATATTTAGACTCTGAGTGATTAATTCTCATTGTGCACTTAAAGTTAATTCTTGTTTACTCGATAAAGTCCGCATTTTTGGCCCAATTCTTTTAAAATTTTCTCAGAGTTTCTTTGTCACGAAGGCAAGAATGTTAACCAAAATGAACAAATTCCATCAAGCAGCAATGGAATTGGAACCATATTGCCTATTTCTCTTGTTTACACAATAAAGTCCACATTTTCAGCTACACTAACCAAAGGCCAGCGGGGCTATTGTCATGGTCCTGTGTCCGTCGTGCATCTGTGCATGCGTAAACTTTTCTTTAAACAACTATATCTTGAAAAATACTGGGCCAATTTTTAACCAAACTTAACAGGGGTGTTTCTTGCACAATCCTCTTCCCAACTGCTAAAAATAATTTTGTTCCATGAACTCTGGTTGCCATGGAAACAAAATTAATTTCTAACAGAAATTTTGATTGCAAAATTCTTTAAAACTACTAGGTAGATTCTAATCAAATTTCACATGAATGTTCCTCTGGTGGACCTTTTTCTAATTCTTTCAAACAAAATCACTTGTCTTGATGCTCTTTTACTCAGGTGACCGTTAGGCCCACTTGGCCTCTTCTTTATCTCTATTACTACTTATGCCTCATGTTTACATTGAATTGCTGTTACTATCCAACACTCAGAAAAGTCGAACGTTGCTGTCCACTGACAGCTCTTTTTATAATTTCCTTTTAAAATTATGATTAAATCTTAGTTGTGTCTAACAAAACTGACGCAGGTCAATTTGTTTTGTATCTCCATTGTGTAAATTTAAGCACAGAACTACTGAGAATTCTATGGTGCAAGGTATTTCTACAAAAAATACTGGCAGGTTTTTATAGTTCTTACATGATAATTCCTTTACTTTCCGATAGGGGTTAAAATAAAAACTAAATGTATCTCCATTGCAGTAACTTGTACATGTGAAATATCTTAACTCAGGCCTTGTGCCAGCCTTAGGTGTCATTGACCCCTTATTCATGAAATTCTTAGGGTCAAATGGGTAAGAGTAGCTAAAAGAGCAAATCATCAAGTCTAAACAGACGCTTTATATTGATTCTTTTAAATTGATTGCCTATTCAACCCATTCCAACTCAAACCCTCTTTTTTACGCCCCCCAATTAAAGAGCTTTGGAAAACATTGTGGAAATTGAAGAAATTGCTTGTATCAAGCAATTTCTTCATTATCCACAATGTTTTCGACCAAAAAAGACAAAAAAAAAATTCCACCAACTTGAAATTGTTGTCTGCAACATCTTTCAATTTGGACCGGTCTAAAATTTTGTTGAGTGGGAATGGGTTAAGATAGGACAGAGATTATTGATTGATATAATTTTTAATATTGAATAAGATATAAGACACTGAAAATTTTAGGGGTCATAAAGACCGCTAAAGGTTTTTTTTGTATAAAAGGAGATATTTTCAGATATTTCTTGGTCAAATCTCAGATATATGAGTCAAACGCAAGCCCTGCTAAAGAATAATTTGTTGAAAACTCAAACAAAAATCCATCAATTTCATTAACTCGGGGCTAGTGTTTGACTCATAAATGAGGGTTTTGACTCTCAAAAATCTGAAACTAATCTGTTTTTGTCCTTAGTGTTTACTCTCAACTGACCTCCTTGAGAGAAGTTTCCACAGATTATAGGATTAAATCTCTCAATTTTCTGTGATGCATCTTTTGTAGAATTGAAAATTATACACATTAAATGGTAAATTTGTATCTGTATAAGTGATTTATAAAAAGGAATCAACATGTACCAGAAAAGAACATTTATACATTTTATTTACATTTTGTTATTTTGACCCCTAAAAATCAGTTTGACCCCTAGAATATCATGGTAAAGGAGTCGATGACTCCTCAATTTCAAAGGCTATCAGAAGCCATGTTAACCTTTTCCAAATAGACACAAAATTTCATTTTTTAACATATGAAGAGAATATTTTTTGTTTCTATGGAGGTATGAACCAAAAAAATAATCGAACTGTATGAATATGCGAAGCGTAATTAAACATAAGTGAGATTAGGTTTTTCCCTTCATACCTCCATGAAAACAAAAAATAATCTCTTCATTTCTTATAATTTAATAGCATCAAGCAAAAAAAGCAAAAACTTAACAAATTTTGATACTTTTAAGTCTTTTTTTAACTGAAATATTTTGTGCCCAAGCATTCAAAGTAGCTGTGTGCTCAAAATTTTGTTCATGGAGGTATGATTTTTTTTTTTTGACCAATTAGAATGCAGTTTTTGATAGATGAAACTAACAATTTAAATTTATCTACCAATTTATGTTGAATATGGTGAAAGCATGTAATTTCTACATATACATGTACTACAAGTCCTCTGTAATGGACAGATTGATGCTATCAAGAGAAAACTGAACTATCAAATCATCCATTTGGAATTAAAGTGAATGTTAACCACCATGTTATTTTTCAAGCACACACAAACTGTAGTTACAGTATTTAAGGTTGCCAACAAAGGAATAGCTTTCTATTATATGTTACTATCTATAAAGTATTCAAACTAATGTTGTTTGATATCTCAATTATACTAGCTTGTCAGAGAGCATAGGCAGCAATCCTTCAACTGACGGGTTTGCTGACCACGCCCACTGAGCTCTGGAGGAAAGTTCCACCTAAACGTTGTACCTACAGCTTGAATAAAACTAACAAAAATGCTTCACATAAACAGCAGCCAATGTTGGAGTTCAAAGTTCGACTCCTTACTTAATGAATGATTTGATTGGTAGAATGGTTCTTTGATTGACAGCCACATTTTGTTAATTGTGATTGTAGACCAGTCTTAAATTGTACCAGTTTGTATTTTACAGAATGGAATATGAATATGTTGCACAAGGCTATTTTTTCCATAAAGGTCGCATGAAGGTCACAGTTTCAAAGTTATTCAAGGTATGTAGTAACATGTACCCAAATTTTTCAAATTATCAGATCACTAAATATTTCATACTGAAGTGATTATTTGGTAAGAGACAGAATTGCTTTTTCTGATAGTGGTTTCTGTACAGTAAGATATTTGTGTTCAAAGCACTAACAGTTTTAAACCTTTCCAGTTCAAACCCTGGATTTTATGTCTCTGAGGTTTATACATGGGAAAACATTGTGGTAAAAGAAGAAATTGCTTGTGAAAAGCAATCTTTGCTTTTTCCAAAATATTTTCTATCCTTCTAAATGGTTATCAGGCGTGTAGAATTCCTATGTCCGACCTTGCGGACAAGTAGATTTTCCTTGGGAACTTGTCCAAGGACAACTGGATTTTAAATCAAGAACAAAATTACAAACTAGTCCATTTTGTGCCAGATTTCAAGTTCATAAGTCAGAGAGCTTTTCCTAATTATTACAAGTATATATAAGGTCTGGAAAACATTAGATAAAAGGAGAAATTGCTTTCAATAAGCAATTTCTCCTTTTATCTTAATGTTTCCTATACTTGTGTGTCTCCGTCTCAAAAAGTATAATTGTGACTTAATATGTTCGCAACAGCAAAAAGGTCTGAATTAGACTATCAAAAGATTCGGACAACTAAATCCTCATATCTGACAAGTGAATTTCAACTGTCCACTTGTCCAAAGACAAGTGAGAAAATTTAGTATTTCCACACCCTTGGTTATTTTCCAAATTAAATCAATTTAAATTTTCATCTTCAAAACCCTTGAATTTTAACAGGTGTAAAATTTTGTGAAACAGGAAAATGTTAAGAGACATCTCTGATTTTAATTTACACCAGTACTTCAAAGTTTCTCCTTTTATTAACCCTTGGCATGCTCAATAAAACCTGTCTCAAAAAGATACATTTAAATCAAAGGACTGTAAGCACTGGAAGCTCTTAAAGAGAATTTTAATTTTATACAGTTAATTTCATGAACATCTTCTTCTCAACAGGGACAAGAAGGTGGTGTAGACTGAGATCATTACCACACAAGAAAAAATTAGACTGGTCCAAATTAGAAGGAGTTGCAGACACTATCTTAAAGTTTATGAAATTATAGATTTTTTCAACTTTCTAGGTAAAAAACATCATTGTGACAAGCCATTTCTTCATTTTACACAATGTTTTCTCAGCTATTTTTCTTGAGGGGCGTCCAAAAGCATCATTCTGTTGGAATGGGTTAAATCCTCTGTTAGGTACAATAAATCAGTCCTGAAAAAATAGGGGGACAATTTTACTTCCTTTTTTATTTGTCCATAAATACTTAAATTTAGTTTATTTTCCGAAACGATTTGACAATTATGTGTAACATGGTGAACTTTCTGCTTTTTATACAATCTTTTATGAAATAATATATATTTTTTCACAGATACTGCAGCCAGGGTCGGTAGATAGTCTAGAACCTGTATCCACTTCCAGTCTAGTTGAATTGAGTGTGATAGCACCACAAGGTCAAGAACAGATTGGAGATGACATGAAGAATTTTGCTGAACAGTTAAAACCGTATCCTTAACAAGGATTTGATTGTTTATAAATATAACACTAGTAAGACTTGTGAAACAGACAATTCTACCTTTTCCCACAAGGTTTTCTTTTTTTGATTTTCTTCAGTGTGTGAAAATGCAGGATTGTGTGGTAATTGGCTAAGTCCCATTGCTAATTATAACCTGTCCCTCCCCATTGCACAAAGTGTAGAAGGATATATAAACACACACAGTCGGGACCAGTTTAGGTCACATGACAAGGTCACAGCACTGTTTTTATGCAAAGCAATGAGACCATTGACTTTGAAATTTTGTGCATCTCTAATGACCATGACGCTATGGGAGTGCCCAAAATGTTTAGTTGTATATACCAGTGGTCATAAATTAACATTGCATTGAAAAAAACCATTTTTTCTTTGATAGCTAATTCTTATAGTAACAATACTCAGGTTTGTGGGGGTATTTGTCCTCTTTGATACAGTAAATACATAATTTCATGGATTAACCTTTATTCTAGACATCACAAATTTGGATAGAAATTTACTTATCTCTGTCTTTCTGGGTAGAAAGCAATTAGGAAATAAAGAAATTACTTGTAACAGGCATTTTCTTTATTTACCTCATTCTTTTCCTGAACTCCAGTCTTTAACCCTTTCCTGTTCAAATACGGGATTTTACGTTTCTGTGATTTTATGCTCCAGAAAACATTGTGGAAAAAGAAGAAATTGCTTGTAACAAGCAATTTCTCCTTTTTCCACAATATTTTCTACCACATAGAATGGTTTCATTTCAAATGGCATCCAGTTTTCATTGTCGTCTGCAACCTCTTTCAATTTGGACTAGTCTAAAATTTCCCAAAACAAGAAAGGGTTAAGAGCATAAAAAACATGATTTTGTGGGTAGAAAGCAATTAGGAAAATAAAGAAATTTCTTGTTACAGGCATTTTCTTTATTTACCTCATTCTTTTCTTGAACTCCAGTCTTAAAAACATGATTTTGTGGGAATGGTTAAGTCAAGATTTAATATTAAAGGCCAAGCATTAATCCAAACCTTTTCTATGTTTCAATATATTGTATAGACACACAGAACACAATTGGAATTATCCCCCTTGGTATTGTTTTGTCTTATTCATCTATGGACCTTAACAATGAAACAGATTAGTACAGTTAGAAAAAGTAGACCATCGGAGATTACAGCAAGCTGCTACATAGGCCATCAGCAATGGAGTGTAAATGTTCATTATAGAAAGTGAACTGGTTTACTGAAGATACAACAGGCTGCAACATAGGTCATTGACTGATTACTCTGTGTAGATGCTCTACATTTTCTATGGTCATGGTGACCTATTGCAATTATTGTTTGTCCGTCGTCGTACGCCGTCCGTTAACTTTTAACCATTTTCATCTTCTTCTCAAGAACTACTGGGCGGATTTTAACCAAACTTGCTAGAAAGCATCATTTGGGAATGCCAATTCAAGTTTGTGAAAATAGGGGTTCTGGGGGTCATAGGGGCCCCAATCGGGGGCAAAAGGGGTAATTTTTGGTTCTTCTTTAAAAATCTTCTTCTAATAAAATGTTAATGCCAGAGCTTAAATATTTTGTGTGCATGACAACTAGGACAGGTATATTATAAATTGTGAAAATCATGCCCCTGGGGTCATGTATGGGGCCATACCCAGTGGTCAAAGTTCATCATGTTAAAAAATTCACATTTTCATCTTCTTCTGATGAAGTACCAAGCCAATTTCAAACAAACTTGGTGAAAAGCATCATTTGGTAATGGTTATTCGGATTTGTGAAAATTGAAAGGCTGGGGGGTCAGGGGGCCCTAAAATGGGGACCAAAAGGGGGTAATTTTTGGTAACTTTTAAATATTTCATCTTCTTCTCAAGAACTACTGGGGGGATTTCAACCAAACTTGGTAGAAAGCATCATTGGGGGATGCCAATTCCAGTTTGTGAAAATAGGGGTTCTGAGGGTCAAAGGGGCCCAAATAGGGGGCAAAAAGGGGTAATTTTTGGTGCTTCTTTAAAAATCTTCTTCTAATAAACCGTTAATGCCAGAGCTTAAATATTCTGTGCGCATGACAACTAGGACAGGTATATTATAAATTGTGAAATTCATGTCCCTGGGGTCATGTATGGGGCCACACCCAGAGGTCAAAGTTCATCATGTTAAAAAATTCACATTTTCATCTTCTTCTGATTAAGTACTAAGCCAATTTCAAAATAACTTGGTGAAAAGCATCATTGGGTACTGATTATACAGATTTGTGAAAATTAGAAGGCTGGAGGTCAGGGGGGCCTAAAATGGGGACCAAAAGGGGGTCATTTTTGGTAACTTTTAAACATTTTCATCTTCTTCTCAAGAATTACTGAGGGGATTTCAACCAAACTTGGTCGGAAGCATCATTGGGGGATGCCAATTCTAGTTTGTGAAAAGAGGTTGGGGGGGCTTGGGGTAAAAGGGGCCCCAGTCTGGGGCAGAAAGGGGTAAAATTTTTTACTTCTTAAAAAATCTTTTTCTAATAAACCCTAAATGCAAGAGCTTAAATATTTTATGTGCATGACTGGTAGGACAGGTATGCTAAAGTTTGTGAAATTTATGTACCTGGGGTCATGTATCGGGCTACGCCCAGGGTTCAAAGTTCATCATGTTAAGAAATTCATATTTTTAGGTCACCACCGAATGGTCATGGTGACCTATTGCAATCATGGTTTGTCCGTCGTCCGTCGTCCGTTCACTTTTAAACATTTTTTATCTTTTTCTCAAGAACCACTGGGCAGCTTGTATTTGGTATGTGGCATCATCCTGTAGATTTCTATCAAGATTGTATAAATCATAACCCCAGGGTCAAAAAAAGCCCATTCCCAGACGTCAGAAGTTTCACAAAGGGCTTATATAGTGAAATTTGTAAAATTCTTTTTCAGGAGGGCCTAAAACTTTGTTATTTGGTATACAGTATCATCTGGTAAACCTCTATCAATATTGTAATAATTATTGCCTTAGGATTAAAATTAGCCCATTCCCGGATGTCACAAATTTAACATAGGCTTATATAGTGAAATCTGTAAAAATCTTCTTCTCCCAAACAGGAGGGCCTAGAACTTTGATATTTGGTAAACAGCATCGTCTTGTGAACCTCTATCAAGATTGTACAAATTATTGCCCTTGGGTCATAATTAGCCCATTCCTGGACGTCATGAATTTTACATATGGCTTATATAACGAAATTTAGAACTCTTCTTCTCCCAAACTAAAGGCTTAGAGCTTTGATATTTAGTATCTAGCATAATCTGGTGGACTTTTATTTGTTTTTGTGCTCTTTGGACTCAGGTGACCGATTAGGCCCTATGGGCCTCTTGTTTCAAATAACAGGAATCTACAGTTATTTCTGGTTGCCACAATAACAAAAGAATAAATTTAAAATCTGCTTTTCTGAAAACAGAAGACTTAGAGCATTGATATTTAGGCTATCTGCCAGTAAACCTCTGTAAAGTTTGATCATCTTTAAAATTCTCATGTTTATTTATATGATGATCCATGGGTTTTAAATTGGCTCTGCCCAGGCATACCCTATTTTACTATGAAACAAAATTCAAAAATTTAATTTAAAATCGTTTAGACAAGTGCATGAGTATCATATAATAAACCTCCACCAAGTTTGTTTATACTAGGCTTTTGAGGTCCTATTTGGACTCTACCCAGGAGATCAGCACTTTGAATAGAACCTGAGAAGGAAATCTTTAAAATCATTTTGTCTAAAAGAGGAATCATATTTGATATGTCGTTTAGACAAGTGCATTAGTATCATCTAATAAACCTCCATCAAGTTTATTTATACTAGGCTTTTGAGGTCCTATTTGGACTCTACCCAGGAGATCAGCACTTTGAATAGAACCTGAGAAGGAAATCTTTAAAATCATTTTGTCTAAAAGAGGAATCATATTTGATATGTCGTTTAGACAAGTGCATTAGTATCATCTAATAAACCTCCATCAAGTTTATTTATACTATGCTTTTGGGGTCCTATTTGGACACTACCCAGGAGATCGGTGCTTTGAATAGAACCTGAGAAGGAAATCTTTAAAATCATTTTGTCTAAAAGAGGAATCATATTTGATATGTCGTTTAGACAAGTGCATTAGTATCATCTAATAAACCTCCATCAAGTTAATTTATACTAGGCTTTTGGGGTCCTATTTGGACTCTACCCAGGAGATCGGTGCTTTGCATAGAACCTGAGAAGGAAATCTTTAAAATCATTTTGTCTAAAAGAAGAATGATATTTGATATGTCACATCTCTTTTTGGACTTCTACTATGCTTGTTTGTATGATAATACCGAGGTTTTATTTTTGGTATGCCTAGGAACATGTTAATTTGAAACAAAATAAGAAGTTCCTAAAGGAAAATCTTCTTGTCTTTTTGATCCCATTTTGTTGATGTCAGTGAGTGTCACAAGGTGACTCCTGCTGGCAATTTGTCCTCTTAACCCCATTTCCACAGAGTGAAATTTTAGACCAGTCCAAATTGAAAGAAGTTGCAGTCGACAATTGAAAGTTAATGAAATTATAGATTTCTTCATCTTTCTTGGTAGAAAACATTGTTTAAAATAAAGAAATCACTTGTTTCAAGCAATTTCTTCATTTTACACAATGTTTTTCCCAATTGTTTTTCTCGAGGGGCATCAAAAAGCGTCATTGTGTAGGACTGGGTTAATGGATGTTTTCCTAAAATGAAACATTAGCAAACCAACAGTGGTTTTTGAGTGATAAAAAAATTCTACTACAACTTTTTAATCTTTAATTGCAATTTTGTAGCCAACCCTATACATTTGTACATGCTGATGCCTTCTTATGCTGCCTTTCTGAGGAATAGTTCTTGGATCACAAGACTGAAGCCATCATCACAAGACAAACATTTAGACTGGTCCAAATTTATCAAAGAAGAAGGTGGCATTTCAAAATGTTGGAAATTGAATGATTAAAAATAGTTTCTTTGGATGTTGTAGACTCATTTATTTAGTCCATTGCCGACAAAAGTATTGTAATTACAGCTAGACATAGCAGTTGTTATAGTATCTTTGGTGGACCAACGACAATAATGATTTTATAAAGACCCGTAACCCTAGAAAGGTTGAATGAAATGATGTAGATTGATCTCCATACAAAACAAATAGACTCATTTGCAATTTGTTCTAAATTTCATTTTAATGAACTATTTTTGCATCTTCACCTCCCATTAGATTCATTCTTGGAAGGCACACAGTCACCTGAAAATAAATGAACGAATGCATTGTTTCACCCTTTCCTGTTCAAATATGGGATTTTACGTTCCTGTGATTTTATACTTGAGAAAACATTGTGGTAAAATAAGAAATTGCTTGTAACAAGCAATTTCTTCTTTTTCCACAATGTTTTCTACCCTATTAGATGATTATTATTCAAATTAAATCCACTTTAAAATATCATCTGCATAACCTTTGAATTTGGGCAGGTCTAAAATTTCCAAAAACGGGAAAGGGTTTATTGGATTAAGTACAATCAAATATTTAACAGATCGAGAATGGATAAAGGTCAATTGTTGCATCATCTCAAATGCATATTCGGCCCTATTTGTGTTAGTGAACCTGTGTAAAAGTTTTATAATGTCTCATATTGTAGTGATTAGCCAAGAAAAATAATGAGAATTCTCATACTGGAAACTTTAAGTTAGGGTTTTTTTGTGTGGTTTTTTTTTTTTGATAAATCACACTTTTTTGTAAATTTTTGGACTCAAAAAATATTAATAACACATATTTAATATGATGTCCCTAGCATGTGCTTATCAAAAGTAATGGCAAATCTTGTAAGTTGTAAAAGTGTAAATGTACCTTGAAAATGACCTTGACCTAGACTTATGACCTTAATATTGGTATCAAAAGAAAGCTCTTACCTCAAGGATGTCATATTCAAAGACCCTATGACTTATCTATTTAAAGTCATGTCATAAGGAGTAAACCTATTGAAGTGGGAACATTCCAAAGTTAATTATCAAATTTTTACTCGTATCTGCCTGACCTTCAAGTGATCTTAATCTTACCAGATGACCTTAAACTTGGTAAAATCTGAAAAGTCTTTCCAAAAGAAAATCTATGTGAAATATGAAGGCCCTACCACTTACCAATAAAAATTAAGTGATATTGTTAGGTCTTTCATTGGACAAATAGGGTGACATATCTAGAGACATGGAGTTAATACAGAGAAACAGATAGGGCAAAAAATATATATGCCCCTGATCTATTCATGCAGTGGTATGAAAATAAGCTTGACCTCGGCAGATGGCCGTTAACTTGGTGTCAATAAATTTATACTTAGGAATACTATAGGACTGGCATGTAAATTATGAGTACTATGATACTTTATTTACTGCTCTGTATATTTCTTGGTAAATTATCATTTGACAATTTCACCAAAAAGTAGTGAAATTATCTAAATGATAAACTGTTATTCACTTTTAGCCCTGCTATCATTTGATTTGGCACTACTGAACATCTTCTAGGGGGAAGCAAAGATACAGGCTATATCATCAGGTTGCCACGTAATTTACATGCAAAATGATGCTCTTTTAGAAAAAAAATCCCCAAAATATTTTTTGCATCATAGAAGTAGAATTATTGTTTGATTATTGTGTGTGATCAATTTCACAAAATTAAAGATAAATTGGTCGTTGAACTGAAATAAACAATTATCCTTTATTCATTGATATAATTTCACACTCCTGTAAGGCTGAAGGACCCTAGCCTAATAGAAGGGCTGAATTGACCAATAGCAGTTATCAATCAAATTATCATTTGACCAATGAAATCATTCATTTAGACCAGAAGTGAGTTTTGAACTTATTCAAGCTGTAGTTACAATGTTTAGGTCCCAACCAACCATTCTACTTATGAGCTCACTTGAGCACAACATGCATTGTGTGTCAGAAGTTGTCAACAATTCTTAACCCTTGTAATGCTGAACCCGGAATAATCCGGTTTCGGCAGGAGGTATATACAAAGATCAGCCTGCACATAAGTGCAGTCTGATCTTGGTCTACACCTCCTGCTTGAAATTTTCCTGCCAGAGTTGTTTATGAAATTGATTTCTAAAAAAATATTGATTTTTGAACAACAAGTTCTACCAGTGCTTTCAGCCCTTTGAATTGTCAGCAATTCAGCAAAGGCAATTTATACAGCATGACAAGGGTTAAAAGATCTTCTCCTCTGTAATTATCGAGTCAATTTCAACCAAACTTGGGAATGTTCCTTGGGTGACCCTTTATAAACTTGTTCAGGAAATATTGTTTCGCCAAAATGTTGGTGTGGCAGGGCCAGTCTTATCTGACCTAGAGATGTCATGGAGTAATTCTCTAAAAAATCTTGTCCTCCTAAACCCCTGGGCCGATTTGGACCAAATTGTGAAGGAATCTTCCTTACATGACCCCTCTGAAAACTTGATCATGAAATCTTGATTTTTGAAAGAAAGGGGGCGTGGCAGGGCCAAGCTTATCAGACTAGGGAACTCATTGCATATTTCTTCTACTCCTAAACTACTAGGTCAAATTTGACCAAATTTTACAGCTATTCGCTTGCTAGAGAAATTTTGATTTGCCAACATAAGTGGGTGTGGCAGGGCAAGGCTTACCTGACTTAGACATGTCATGAAATAATTCTTTAAAAATCTTCATATCCTAAACCTCTGGGCTGATTTGGATAAACTTTTGCAGGAATGTTCTCTATCTTGCCCTTTTGAAAACTTGTTAATGAATTCTTGAACGGGGGCATGGCAGGGCTAGGCTAATCAGACTGGGGGGAATAATTCCTTAAAGGTCTTCTGTTTCTAAACCAATTGGCCAACTTTTACCAAATTTTACAGGAATGTTCCTTGGATAACCCTTTTCACTTGCTAGTGAAATGTTGATTCGCCAAAAATGTGCCCCCCCCCCCCTTAAAGCCATAATTTTCATCTGAGCCATATTTTATGAAGGAATCTGACAAAGAGTCACCAAAGGATCATTTTGTGAAATTTTATTGAAAAAGTAGTCGTTTGTAATCTGAGAAGATTGTAAGTTATCACTGTTTATCATATATGGAAGTTAGCCCAACACATTAAAGCCATATTAACAGCCAATCAATTCTTTTTTAGCAATCTTATAAAAGGTCACCCAAGTATCATTCTAGTAAATTTGGTTGAAATCCATCCCATTGTTTGCGAGAAGAAGATTTTCAAAGCTTTCACCATATATGGTCCCGCCAACTAAAGCCATGTTTTCTGTCCTATCAATATTCCTTGAAGGAATCTGATAAAGAGTCACCCAAGAATCAATACAAATTTGGTTGTAATTGATCCACTGGTTTCTGCGAAGAAGAATTTTAAAGTTTTCACCATATATGGATATTAGCCCCGCCAATTAAAGCCATATGTTTCATCCAATCAAAATTCTTTGAAGGAATTTGATAATGGGACACCTAATGATCATTCCTTATTTGATTGAAATCCATACATCGGTCTCAAAGAAGATTTTTTAAGCTTTCACCCTGTATGGATATTAGCCCCTCCCATTTAAGCCATGTTTTTTATGGCTTTTAATTCTTTAAAGATGTCTGATAAAGGGTCACCTAAGGATTATTGGTTGAATTGAATTCTGTTTTATACTTTCTGAGGAGAAGATTTTAAAGTAGAAGTTTACAGACAGACAGGCGCACACAGACACATGATGGACACAACATCACAACAATAGCTTGCTGGCTTTCAGCCAGTGGAGCTAAAAATCTTCTCCTCTAAAACCACTTGGCCAATTTGAACCAAATTTTGCAAATAATCCTTGGATGACCCTTTTCAAAACTTCTTGTAAAGTGTTGATTTTTGAAAAAAAGTAGACATGGCAGGGCTGGGCTTATCTGACTCAGAGAAATCATGAAATAATACTTTAAAAATCTTCTCCACCTTAACCATCTGGCCTTCTTGGACCAAATTTTATAGGAGTGTTCTTGGGTGACCCTTTTCATAAATTGTCCATGAAATTTTAATTTACAAAAAAAGTGGATATGGCAGGGATCAGGGCCTATCAGACATGGAAATCTTTAAAAATCTCCTCCTTCTTAACCTTTTGACCTACTTGGACAAATTCTGTTAGGAATGTTTCATATTTGACCATTTTCCAAACTTGTC
Organism: Fragum fragum; assembly: GCA_946902895.1. Lineage (NCBI taxonomy): Eukaryota > Metazoa > Mollusca > Bivalvia > Cardiida > Cardiidae > Fragum > Fragum fragum. The sequence goes on from OX336375.1 coordinate 20,628,628, forward strand.
TGTTAATTTTTCATTTTTGAAAAACGGGGATGTGGCAGGGTGGGGCTTGAAAATCAAAAGGGCAGGTAGGGCTTAGTTCAAATCATTCTCAGGTGGGCAATTTAGGGCTGTTTCGGCCCTCTTGTTTGCTACATGCTGCTGGCCACAAATTTTGCAAAATCAGGTTGTTTTAAATCAAAGTGAAAATGGGCAAAAGGAGTAAGAAGGCAGGGCAAACAATTGACCATAAGTGCTGAATATAGCCTCTGTAAATATTATCGTTCAAAAATGATTATGACCTGTAATTAGAGAGGTTTGACTACCCATATTTACTTGAATTTATTAATATTGAGAACAAGTTCGTCTTGTAAAATTTTTTGAAGGAATACGCTGGAGAGTTATCAGAGTAATTCCTGTGAGATTTGGTGGAAACTCTGTCACTAGTTCTCGAGGATCATACTCATGAATTAAGGTTGAATACCAGCCAATTTTTCTGAGAAATAATTACACACTATAGTTTACACAATATACCCTTTGTTGAATTCGCACCCTCACCCTCAAAAGCATTGCTTTTTTATCTGACCAATATCCCTGAAAATTGGTCAGAATGATTGTCTTGATGGAATTTCGGACAAGATCAAAATTGGGTCAACTGGGGTCAAAAACTAGGTCAAATCTTAGAAAAAACTTGTATGCACTCTAGAGGCCACATTTTTTGCCTGATCAACCTGAAATTTGGTCAGAATGATTGTCTTCATGAAATCTAGTTTGAGTTGGAAACTGGGTCAACTGGGGTACTCTGCACTCTGTAGGACATTTTTTTCCCATCAACCTGAAATTTGGTCAGAACGATTGTTGTGATTAATTATTGTATAAATTTGAAAATAGGTCAACTAGGGCAAAAAACTAGGTCACAGGGTCAAATCTTAGAAAAACCTTGTATGCACTCTAGAGGCAACTTGTTTTGCCCAATCAATTGTCATCAATGAAATTAAATAGAAAAAAATCGAGACATTCAAGCAATTTAGGGCCACTATGGCCCTCTTGTTATGTATAGCCTTTAACTTGACATCAAAAGAAAAATCTCTTTATAAGGACTACAGTGTGACTTACCATAAAAAAGGTGTTTTCGGTGTTCCAGGCTCCACTTGCAGATGCTATTCTCTGCCACAGGTGCTGGATAGTTAGGATTAAAGTTTAATCAAGATGTGTTTGTGAAACACCATCCCCTTTTTAGCTCACCTGAGCACAACGTGCTCGAGGTGAGCTATTGTGATCGGTAATTGTCTGGCGTCCATCTGTCCGTCTGTCCATCCGTAAACAATTGTTAAAAAATCTTCTCCTAAACCATAAGGCCTAGAGCTTTGATATTTGGTATGTATCATCACCTATTGACCCTCTACCAAAATACTTGAAAGAATTACTGAACTCTTAAAATTAACCCTTTTCTGTGCGATGCCTGATTTTACAAAGGAATAAAGAAGGAAATCTTTGAAAATCTTCTTCTCCAAAACCATAAGGCCTAAACCTTTAATATTTGGTATGAATCATCACCTATTGACCCTCTACCAAAATACTTGAAAGAATTACTGTTCTCTTAAAATTAACCCTTTTCTGTGCGTATCTAGATTTTACTAAGGAAATCTTAAAAAATCATCTCCTCCTAAATCATAAAGCCTAGAGCTTTGATATTTGGTGTGTATCATCACCTAGCGACCCTCTACCAAAATACTTCAAAGAATTACCATATTCTGAAAATTAGCCCTTTTCTGTGCGATTCTAGATTTTTCAAAGGAATAAAGAAGGAAATCTTTGAAAATCTTCTTCCCCCAAACCATTTACGCCTAGAGCTCTGATATTTGGTATGTATCATCACCTATTGACCCTCAACCAAAATACTTCAAAGAATTACTGAACTCTTAAAATTAACCCTTTTCTGTGCGACCCCAGATTTTACAAAGGAAATCTTTGCAAATCTTCTTCTCCCAAACCATAAGGTCTAGAGCTTTGAAATTTGGTACATATCATCACCTATTGACCCTCTACCAAAATACTTCAAAGAATTACTGTTCTCTTAAAATTAACCCTTTTCTGTGTGTATCCAGATTTTACAAAGGAAATCCTAAAAAATCTTCTCCTCCTAAATCATAAGGAATAGAGCTTTGATATTTGGTGTGTACCATCTCCTATTGACCCTGTACCAAAATACTTCAAAGAATTACTGAATTCTGAAAATTAGCCCTTTTCTGTGCGATTCTAGATTTTTCAAAGGAATAAAGAAGGAAATCTTTGAAAATCTTCTTCTCCCAAACCATTTACGCCTAGAGCTCTGATATTTGGTATGTATCATCACCTATTGACCCTCAACCAAAATACTTCAAAGAATTACTTAACTCTTAAAATTAACCCTTTTCTGTGCGATGCCAGATTTTACAAAGGAAATCTTTGCAAATCTTCTTCTCCCAAACCATAAGGTCTAGAGCTTTGAATTTTGGGACATATCATCACCTATGACCCTCTACCAAAATATTTCAAAGAATTACTGTTCTCTTAAAATTAACCCTTTTCTGTGCGTATCCAGATTTTACAAATGAAATCTTAAAAAATCTTCTCCTCCTAAATCATTAGGCCAAGAGCTTTGATATTTGGTGTGTATCATCACCTATTGACCCTCTACCAAAATACTTCAAAGAATTACTGAATTCTGAAAATTAGCCCTTTTCTATGTTATCCCTGATTTTAAAAGGGAAAAGAGGAGGAAATCTTTGAAAATCTTCTTCTCCCAAACCATTTAGGCCTAGAGCTTTGATATTTGGTATGTATCATCACCTATTGACCCTCTACCAAAATACTTCAAAGAATTACCATATTCTGAAAATTAACCCTTTTCTGTGCGTATCCAGATTTTACTAAGGAAATCCTTAAAAATCTTCTCCTCCTAAATCATAAGGCCTAGAGCTTTGATATTTGGTGTTTATCATCACCTAGTGACCCTCTACCAAAATACTTCAAAGAATTACCATATTCTGAAAATTAGCCCATTTCTGTGCGATTCTAGATTTTTCAAAGGAATAAAGAAGGAAATCTTTGAAAATCTTCTTCTCCCAAGCCATTTAGGCCTAGCGCCCTTATATTTGGTACATATCATCAACTATTGACCCTCAACCAAAATACTTCAAAGAATTACTGAACTCTTAAAATTAACCCTTTTCTGTGCAACCCCAGATTTTACAAAGGAAATCTTTGCAAATCTTCTTCTCCCCAACCAGAAGGTCTAGAGCTTTGAATTTTGGTACATATCATCTTTTATTGACCCTCTACCAAAATACTTCAAAGAATTACTGTACTCTTAAAATTAACCCTTTTCTGTGTGTATCCAGATTTTACAAAGGAAATCTTAAAAAATCTTCTCCTCCTAAACCATAAGGCCTAAACCTTTAATATTTGGTATGCATCATCACCTATTGACCCTCTACCAAAATACTTCAAAGAATTTCTGAATTCTGAAAATTAGCCCTTTTCTATGTTATCCCTGATTTTAAAAGGGAAAAGAGGAGGAAATCTTTGAAAATCTTCTTCTCCCAAACCATTAGGCCTAGAGCTTTGATATTTGGTATGTATCATCACCTATTGACCCTCAACCAAAATACTTCAAAGAATTACTGAACTCTTAAAATTAACCCTTTTCTGTGCGATCCCAGATTTTACAAAGGAAATCTTAAAAAATCTTCTCCTCCCCAACCATAAGGTCTAGAGCTTTGAAATTTGGTACATATCATCACCTATTGACCCTCTACCAAAATACTTCAAAGAATTACTGAACTCTTAAATTAACCCTTTTCTGTGCGATCCCAGATTTTACAAAGGAAATCTTTGCAAATCTTCTCCTCCTAAATCATTAGGCCAAGAGCTTTGAAATTTGGTACATATCATCACCTATTGACCCTCTACCAAAATACTTCAAAGAATTTCTGTTCTCTTAAATTTAACCCTTTTCTGTGCATATCCAGATTTTACTAATGAAATCTTAAAAAATCTTCTCCTCCTAAATCATTAGGCCAAGAGCTTTGATATTTGGTATGTATCATCACCTATTGACCCTCTACCAAAATACTTCAAAGAATTACTGTTCTCTTAAAATTAACCCTTTTCTGTGCGTATCCAGATTTTACTAAGGAAATCTTAAAAAATCTTCTCCTTCTAAATCATAAGGCCAGAGCTTTGATATTTGGTGTGTATCATCGCCTAGTGACCCTCTACCAAAATACTTCAAAGAATTACCATATTCTGAAAATTAGCCCTTTTCTGTGCGATTCTAGATTTTTCAAAGGAATAAAGAAGGAAATCTTTGAAAATCTTCTTCTCCCAAACCATTTAGGCCTAGCGCCCTTATATTTGGTACATATCATCAACTATTGACCCTCAACCAAAATACTTCAAAGAATTACTGAACTCTTAAAATTAACCCTTTTCTGTGCGATCCCAGATTTTACAAAGGAAATCTTTGCAAATCTTCTTCTCCCCAACCAGAAGGTCTAGAGCTTTGAAATATGGTACATATCATCACTTATTGACCCTCTACCAAAATACTTCAAAGAATTACTGTACTCTTAAAATTAACCCTTTTCTGTGCGTATCCAGATTTTACAAAGGAAATCTTAAAAAATCTTCTCCTCCTAAACCATAAGGCCTAAACCTTTAATATTTGGTATGCATCATCACCTATTGACCCTCTACCAAAATACTTCAAAGAATTACTGAATTCTGAAGATTAGCCCTTTTCTATGTTATCCCTGATTTTAAAAGGGAAAAGAGGAGGAAATCTTTGAAAATCTTCTTCTCCCAAACCATTAGGCCTAGAGCTTTGATATTTGGTATGTATCATCACCTATTGACCCTCAACCAAAATACTTCAAAGAATTACCATATTCTTAAAATTAACCCTTTTCTGTGCGTACCCAGATTTTACAAAGGAAATCTTTGCAAATCTTCTTCTCCCCAACCATAAGGTCTAGAGCTTTGAATTTTGGTACATATCATCACCTATTGACCCTCTACCAAAATACTTCAAAGAATTTCTGTTCTCTTAAATTTAACCCTTTTCTGTGCATATCCAGATTTTACTAATGAAATCTTAAAAAATCTTCTCCTCCTAAATCATTAGGCCAAGAGCTTTGATATTTGGTATGTATCATCACCTATTGACCCTCTACCAAAATACTTCAAAGAATTACTGTTCTCTTAAAATTAACCCTTTTCTGTGCGTATCCAGATTTTACTAAGGAAATCTTAAAAAATCTTCTCCTTCTAAATCATAAGGCCAGAGCTTTGATATTTGGTGTGTATCATCGCCTAGTGACCCTCTACCAAAATACTTCAAAGAATTACCATATTCTGAAAATTAGCCCTTTTCTGTGCGATTCTAGATTTTTCAAAGGAATAAAGAAGGAAATCTTTGAAAATCTTCTTCTCCCAAACCATTTAGGCCTAGCGCCCTTATATTTGGTACATATCATCAACTATTGACCCTCAACCAAAATACTTCAAAGAATTACTGAACTCTTAAAATTAACCCTTTTCTGTGCAACCCCAGATTTTACAAAGGAAATCTTTGCAAATCTTCTTCTCCCCAACCAGAAGGTCTAGAGCTTTGAAATTTGGTACATATCATCACTTATTGCCCCTCTACCAAAATACTTCAAAGAATTACTGTACTCTTAAAATTAACCCTTTTCTGTGCGTATCCAGATTTTACAAAGGAAATCTTAAAAAATCTTCTCCTAAACCATAAGGCCTAAACCTTTAATATTTTGTATGCATCATCACCTATTGACCCTCTACCAAAATACTTCAAAGAATTACTGAATTCTGAAAATTAGCCCTTTTCTATGTTATCCCTGATTTTAAAAGGGAAAAGAGGAGGAAATCTTTGAAAATCTTCTTCTCCCAAACCATTAGGCCTAGAGCTTTGATATTTGGTATGTATCATCACCTATTGACCCTCTACCAAAATACTTCAAAGAATTACCATATTCTGAAAATTAGCCCTTTTCTGTTCAATTCTAGTTTTTTTAAGGAATAAAGAAGGAAATCTATGAAAATCTTCTTCTCCCAAACCATTTAGGCCTAGCGCCCTTATATTTGGTACATATCATCAACTATTGACCCTCAACCAAAATACTTCAAAGAATTACTGTATTCTGAAAATTAGCCCTTTTCTGTGCGATCGCTTCTTTTGATAGGAATAAAGAATGATATCTTTGAAATCCTTCTTCTCCCAAACCATTAGGCCTAGAGTTTTTATATTTGGTATGTATTGATGTCTATACTTCAAAGCTTTGCCTTGTTCAGGAAATTAGGGTTATATGGTGGGATCATCAATATACCTAGGATTAAAAAAGAAAATTCTTAAACATCTTCTCCAAAACAATTAGACAGAGGGCTTTGCTATTTTGTATATACAATAAATCCATGAACTATCATACTCAGGGGAGCGATTTAGGACCATCATGGTCCTCTTGTTTGTATATATGACCTTGAAAAGAGACATTGACCATGATAGGTGTCATAGACCTTACGATCAACTGGTGCCTTTTAATGCAATATGAGCCATGTATCTTCAAAGACATTTGAATAAGAGCAATGTGTTAAAGTTTCTGTGTTAAGTATACAAAACTCATGACCTTGACAAGTAACCTTGAACTTACAACCAAGTGATGTTTATAATTACGTGGAACCTATATCCCAATTATGAACCATGTAGCTTCAACAGTGTTTGAATAAATGTTAATTTTTTGTGTAAATTTTACAAATCCCAGACAGATGGACAGACAGACATCGGTAAAACATTTTGCTCCCATTTTATTAACATAGGGCAATAGAATGGGGTATAATTCTTGAAAAAAATGCATGATGGTATGGCTTATTGTTTTATAGTCAATGTATATGCCAAGTTTCTAGAAAATATCTTCAATTATGAAAGATATGAGTAAAGTTAAAATTTGTCGATCCAAAATTGATGATGCAAAGGTGTGCTGACAATACTTAGGTTTAGCTAAAAACTATATTAGAGAACCTATTCATACAGAAGACAATATGATGGATTCATTAGCCCTTTCCCTCACAATTCCACTTTTTGCACCCCAGCCCCACAAGAAAACAAAGCTTGGAAAATGTCTTAATAAACCACAGTGTTTGCTACTCAGAAGTATGAAGGTTTTCTAAATTTCATCAATGTGAAATTGTTGTCTGCAATTTCCTTCAAATTTGACTAGTCAAAAATTTTGTTGTCAAGTAGTTGATTAATTGCTGAATATCAGTCACTAAAGAAGAGATCAGCATGTAGCAATGATCTATCTATGGAGAATACAACTTTTTCTACATTGTCTCAGAGAGCATGTTCTTCAAGCATTTTTTCTTAAAAGAGAGGGATTGTGTAGAAAGGGTTAACTCTTGTCATGCTGAACTATTTCTTTATTTCTCTTAAGTTTGTCATGCTGAACCCGGAATATTCCGGTTTTGGCAGGAAGTATAGACCAAGATCAGCCTGCACATAAGTGCAGTCTGATCTTGGTCTACACCTCCTGCTTGTACTTTTCCTGCCAGAGCAGTTTATGAAAATGATTTCTAATGGAAATATTGTTTATTTAACATGTTCTACCAGTGCTTTCAGCCCTTTGATTTTACAGCAATTCAGTAAATTAATTTATACAGCATGATAAGGGTAAATAGGGTCTAAAACACTGGTAAGACAATCAATCTGGCTCATTAACATGCTCTACTGGTAATCTGATGGTTACAGGTTTCAGTCCCACCAGAGAGTGTGTTTGGACGGGACACTTAAAAGAGCCTCAGTCCACCCAGATGTAAAAGTGGGTAGCAATGGTTAGATTCCGTTGCTTCTCTCTCTATCGCACAAGGTAACAGCTGGAATGAATTGGACAGTGATTCAAATAAGAATTTGTCTCTTTACCATGTTATCCTCAAGTATAAAATCAAAGGACTGAAGGTCCTGAAAATCACCCTATTCAGAATGTGAAGACAACACAGAAGGTGTTGAAGAAATATAAATCCTCAGACCTTGATAATAGTTATCTTAAAACCAGGCAGAAAATTTGATGTCTGGTCCAAATTAATAGAAGACAAGACAACAATTTTATTTTTTTTTAATGGGAAAATATATTGTTATATGGGGTAGAAACACTGTGAGAAAATTTGAGAACAATTGCTTATAGCAAGTAATTTCTCCTTTTCTCATAATATTTTCCTTAAGTATTTTTTTCAAAGTCTTTCAATTTGAACCAGTCTAAGATTTTGTTGTGTTGTAATGGGTCAAAGGATCAATTCTAACTTGTTACAAGCAATTTCTTAATTGTGAATAATGTTTTTTATCCCAAAAGGCAAAGATTTTCTGAATTCCACTAACTTTAGATTGTTACCTACAACTGCTTTCAATTTGAACCAGTCTAAAACCTTGTCTTCTTGTTATGGTTAAAATATATAATCCACTTTTCCCGTTGATAATAATGAACTATTATCTTACATAACGAAAAGCAGTAACCAATAAGACAAATCTTTCTACCACTTTCTAACATGCATGCACTTGATCTCCTTTTAGAACTGCAAAGATGAATACTTTTTCTGAGTGTATGAAAACATAAAACATGCAATTCCAGTTTACTGTAAATAACTAAATGGTGTAAACCGAGTTACAACAGTATTCCTTGGAAATTGGGTGTTAATTAGTCCATGCATATATACATTTGCAAAAAACCTTGAAGTCTCAGAAACTACTATAAACTTTTAACTCTTTAACACAGTTCACCTTACTAAGACGATTGTAAAAAATCTGCCAATTGCAATTTAAAAACAAAAGGACAGAAATGGCCCTAAACAGCTCACCTGAGAATGATTTCCCTAAGTCTGATAAGCCTGCCTGCCTTGCCATGCCCGAACAAGTTTTGAAAAGGGTTACCTCAGGAACATCCTTGCCAAGTTTTGTCCAAATTGGCCCAGTTATTCAGGAGAACATTCTCAAAGTATTATTTCATGATTTTTCTAAGTCTTAAAAGCCCAGCATTGCCATGCCCGCTTTTTTCAACTCAAAATTCTATGAAGCAGTTTTGAAAAGGGTAACCCAAGAAATATTCCTGCAAAGTTTGATTGAAATTGGCCTTGTGGTTTTGAAGAAGATTTAATAAAGAACTATTTCATTATTTCTCTTAAGTTTGATAAGCCCTACCTGCCATGCCCCCATTTATTCACTAATCAGTTTCATTGTCAAGTTTTGAAAAGGACCACCCAAGGAACATTCTTTACAGATTTGGTCCAAATTAGCCCAGGGGTTCAAGAGGAGATTTTTAAAGAACTATTTCATGATTTCTCTAAGTCTGATAAGCCTAGCCCTGCCACACCTTTATTTTTTGACAAACAACATTTCACGAAAAGTTTGGGAAAGGGTCACCCAAGTTTGGTTGAAATTGGCCCAAAGGTTACAGAGGGGAAAACTTTTAAAGAATTATTGAAAACTTCTGACAGAACATGAAAATCAGACATAGGGTGATCACAAAAGTTCACCTTGAGCATGTTGTGCTCAGGTGGGCTAAAACAAGAGGGCCATTGACCCTTAAGCGCTCACTTGAGTCGATGACTATAGAAGTAAAATGGCACAAGTGACCTTATCTTGTCCTAACAAGACTTGTTACTGAAGTCTGGTCTCAGAAATTAAACTAGAAAGACATTCTTATCCTGTTTTAGATATCTATGCCAGAAATATAGTGAATTCGTAGAAAGGATGGTCAATATTACATCTGATCTAGTGACCTCTGAAGTCTGGTCTCAGAAATTAAACTAGAAAGACATTCTTATCCTGTTTAAGATATCTATGCCAGAAATATAGTGAATTCGTAGAAAGGATGGTCAACATTACATCTGATCTAGTGACCTCTGAAGTCTGGTCTCAGAAATTAAACTAGAAAGACATTCTTATCCTGTTTAAGATATCTATGCCAGAAATATAGTGAATTCGTAGAAAGGATGGTCAACATTACATCTGATCTAGTGACCTCTGAAGTCTGGTCTCAGAAATTAAACTAGAAAGACATTCTTATCCTGTTTAAGATATCTATGCCAGAAATATAGTGAATTCGTAGAAAGGATGGTCAACATTACATCTGATCTAGTGACCTCTGAAGTCTGGTCTCAGAAATTAAACTAGAAAGACATTCTTAACCTGTTTAAGATATCTATGCCAGAAATATAGTGAATTCGTAGAAAGGATGGTCAACATTACATCTGATCTAGTGACCTACTTCATTAACCCTTTCCTGTTTGCAAAATTTCAGACCTGTCCAAATTCAAAGGTTTTGCAGACAAAATTTTCAAATAGGAATTATTTTGAAAAATAACCATTCAGTAGGGTAAAGAATATTGTTGAAAAGGAAGACATTGCTTGTTACATTTCTTCTTTTTCTACAATATTTTTTTTCAATTATATAATCACAGGGACGTAAAAGCTAGGGATTAAAAAGGAAAGGCTTAACCATGTAACCAAAATATTGAATATGTAAAAGATCATGGAAACAAACATTCTGAACAAATATAAAGACCTTTGACACAAACATGAGGGCCTCTACAGTGAACACAAGGTTTTTCTAAGATTTTACCTTGTGACCTAGTTTTTTACCCCACATGACACATTTTCAATCTTGTCCGAGGTATCATGTAGACAAACATTCTGACCAAAATTCAAGACTTTTGAGCCAAAAATATGACCTCTAGAGTGCATACATGTTTTTTCTAAGATATGGCCTGGTGACCTAGTTTTTGACTCCACATGACTTATTTTCGAAATTGTCCAAGGTATCATGTAGACAAACATTCTGACCAAAATTCATGACGTTTGAGCAAAAAATATGACCTCTAGAGTGCACACAAGGTTTTTCTAAGATTTTCCCAGGTGAACTAGTTTTTGACCCCACATGACCCATTTTCGAACCCATTAGAGCTATCATGTAGACAAACATTCTGGCCAAGTTTCAAGACATTTGAGCCAAAAAAGTAACCTCTAGAGTGCACACAAGGTAAAAGTTGACACCAGACACAGCCTGATCACATTAGCTCACCATGACCACTACATGGTCAGGTGAGCTAAACAAGAGGGCCGTTGGCCCTGGGGCGCTCACCTGAGATAAAGGCTCTTTTTCTTTCAACAGTCTAATTTCATGTTAAGGTTAGGATTATGAAACAAGTGGGCCACAATTACATATAAACACTATGAACTTGGGGATCCAAGTCTAAATTACAAATTCCAAGGCTTTAGTGCTGATTTGAAAGAAGGAAAAAACTTTTTCCATGGGTTATAATTTCAGAAATAAGAAAGAAGTCTGTGAACTGATGCTTCATGCCTATACCCCCCCCTCCCTGGGTCGGTCCCTGGAGACCCGAGGATCATGATTTTAGCTATTTTGAAAGAGGTCAATATACTGATGCTTCATGCAAAATATATAGGCTCTACGCCTTCTGGGTCAGGAGGAAAAGATTCTTTAAGATTATTTTGAAATTTCACTTTTGTTGCCATGGCAACCAGAGTTTAAAATGGATTTCCATTCTTTTAGCTAATTTTAAGGGGGAACATCTAAGGAACATTTCTGCCAAATTTGGTTCAAATTTGCCCAGTAGTTTGGGTGGAGTTGTCATTTAAAAAATCGTTCCTTATTTCAATATAACAGCCCCCCCCCCCGGGCTCTGCCCCTGGGGACCCGAAGATCCTGATTTTAGCTATTTTGAAAGAGGTCAATATACTGATGCTTCATGCAAAATATCAAGGCTCTACATCTTCTGGTTGGTCCAGTGGTTTGGGAGGAGATGTCATTTAAAAAATCATTCTTTATTTCTATATAAACCCCACCCCCCTGGGGCTCCGCCCCTGGGGACCCGAGGATCATGATTTTAGCTATTTTGAAAGAGGTCAATATACTGATGCTTCATGCAAAATATCAAGGCTCTACGCCTTCTGGGTCAGGAGGAGAAGATTTTTAAAGATTATTCTAAAATTTCACTTCTGTTGCCATAGCAACCAGATTTTTTAATGGATTTCAATTCTTTTAGCTATTTTTGAAGGGGACCACCTAAGAAACATTTCTGCCAAATTTGGTTCAAATTGGTTCAGTGGTTTGGGAGGAGATGTCATTTAAAAAATCGTTCTTTATATCTATATAAACCCCACCCCCCTGGGGCTCCGCCCCTGGGGACCCGAGGATCATGATTTTAACTATTTTGAAAGAGGTCAATATACTGATGCTTCATGCAAAATATCAAGGCTCTACGCCTTCTGGGTCAGGAGAAGAAGATTTTTAAAGATTATTTTAAATTTCACTTTTGTTGCCATGGCAACCAGAGTTTTTAACGGATTTCAATTCTTTTAGCTATTTTTGAAGGGGACCACCTAAGGAACATTTCTGCCAAATTTGGTTCAAATTGGCCCAGTGGTTTGGGAAGAGATGTCGTTTAAAGAAATTGTTGACGGACGACGCACGACACACGACGCACGACGGACGGACGCCGGACAAAAGGCGATCACAATAGCTCACTTGAGCACTACGTGTTCAGGTGAGCTAAAAAAAGTGACCTCATGATTGGCAGTCTAAAGCACTATCAAGTATGCTACAGCTGAGGCCAAGTCACAGATAAACATGGCTGTGGATAAACTACTGATTTGATTGGTCAATCACATTTTGATTGATTTGATTGGTTGATCAAATTTTGATTGACAGCTGCACCTGGTCACCCTGTGGTTGAAACATGGGATATACGAAATAACAAGCCTCTTTTTTTCAACTATAGAATTTAATCTAAGGGTAAAGAAAATATACAGTTAGTTATTTTAAACATTAAAACACAGATAACAACAATGTACCACTCAACAAATTCAAGCTTAGGCCATTTTATTTTTGTAATTCTAGAAAGAAATAACAGAAACTTTTCATATTGACATCTTGATATATTTAGAAAAATCTATTTCAGGCGGCTCAAAGACTCACAAGAATTTCAGAACAATCTTTTCCCCTTCTTTTTTACTGTAGCCAGTGCAGTTTTGTGAATATTCTGTATTTTCACTATACAGTAGAGCTATACAAGATTAGATTTTTTTCTGGTTGTCCTGTATTCAATAATCTATTTAATATCATTCAATATATCTTATCCCATTCCCACACAATGACGCTTTTGATTCCTCTCAAGAAGAATAATTGGGAAAACATTTGGAAAATGAAGAAATTGCAATTTCATCATTTTCCACATTGTTTTCTATTCAGAAAGTTGAAAAAAATCTAAAACTACATAAACATTTAATTGCCTAGTGAAAGGCCTTTCAATTTAGACCAGACGAAAAAAAATCCATCTGGTAATAGACTGATGAATTTTACACTCAACCTAATTGCTAGGGGTTGCATATGACAAATTATAGTTTGTGAAATTTTAGTTTTTCCGAACTTTCTGGGTAGAAAACATTGTGGAAAATAAAGGAATTGCTTGCAACTTAATTTTCACACACTGTTTTCCCGATTGTTTTTCTTGAGGTGGGTAAAAAGTGTCATTGTGTGGGAATGGGTTAAAGATTATTTATGCCAAAAATAACACATGTAAATTTAGTAAATGAATAAATAAATCTTTTATTTTAAATTAAATAGATCACTACGTTTTATGTATAAATTAGTACTGAACAATATAAACTGGCCTCATAATTGACTCAACTTAATTGAAAACGTCTACACTACTCTACAAGCCAACACTTTTGATTCACCTATACACCCCCTGGGTGGACTGAGGGTCCATATAAAAATTGGTCACCTCTTATCCTGCTACCTGAATAACTACATGACCTGTCACATAAATCTCATTTTGAAAACCCGATTAATTTTAACCCTGATCAGGTAGAATAAACTAAGTCTAAATTATTGGCATATGACAGATTTTCTTATTGAATAACTGAACTTCTATCAAGTATCATTTATTTTTGAAATACCACCTCTTGTTGACCAGTGCTGGATAAGATCACTTTCAAATCAATCCTTGATAATCCCCTTTTGTGGGAAAGATGGTACGTAATATTCATTCCAAAATATTTTGAGAATTAATGTCAGTACTTCTATCTGCTGATTATTTTACCCATCACTTAACATATTACCACACAGCACAGTTTAGACTGGTCTAAATTGAAAGGAGTTGCAGAAAATTAGATAAAGTTTGGATTTTTTTCAGTAATTTGGTTAGAAAACATTGTGGAAAAAAGAAACTGCTTGTTGCAAGCAGTTTATTTATTTCCACAATGTTTTCTAGACTTTTGAGGGGCGTCAGAAAGTGTCATTGTGTGGGAACAGTCAAAAGGGTTCTTCAACTTAAACAGTCCATACAAGCAAAATTTGCAGCATTCATTTGTTTGAACCATTTACCAAAGAATTTTAGGCCAGTAATTTGAATCAAATCTTGACAATCAACATACACCCGGTACATAAAGGCACAAGTAACTAACTTAGCATAACAAATACACCCTGCAACACTCTCACTGCACTTTGTATTTAGTATTCTAGCATATTGAAATTAAGTCCAGTTAAACAGAAAAGCAAATAAAATATGTCAAATCATGAAAGTGTTTATTGTAATTAACTCAAGAAAAAGAGAATGATGATGATTTCAAACAGCAAAGTCTAATTAATTGCTCACCAAACTATGTTGAGGGCATTCATTTAATTGGCTGATGAGATGCTTTTGCTGTGTATGCATAAAAAGGCTTCGGCAGAGAATTAACAAGTCCAGAATTACGTTTCGTTGCAGCTGTAAATTCCTAAAGGTTCTACATATTCTTTCCAAAAAGGTCTTCCTTACTGCCACAAAAACCAATTGTTGGTTCAACTACACAAAGGCTTCTTAAACTTAATCTCAAACCAAACAAGATAATTCTTCAAAAAACTAAGAAAATGAATAAGGAAATGAATATAAAGAAAATAAACCCAGATCAGGCGATCCAAAAAATTAGAATAATTTAACAACTTATAATAATCTTTTATCATTTCTGCCCAAGTACTGAGCTGCTCCAACTGTTAAACCTTAACAGGATGACGAAATTTAAGACTGGTCTGAATTGAACAAAGCTTCAAACAATAACTCAAAGCTCGTGATTTTAGACATTTTTTCCAAGTTTAATTTTGGGAAATGAAAAAATTGTTTGTTATTAATAATATTTCATTTTTCACCAAGTTTTCCAAGGTTTTTGGTGTTGGTCCTAAGAACTTATTTTACAGTTATCAAATGCTGGTTCACACACAAGGTATGTAAAGATCAACAATATACTCAAGGTATTTTACTATGATATTTTTATACCATTCTTTTCTTTTCTAACAAATGGTTGCATATAGAATAATAAATATAGATCAAATAAGGTCAAAATAAGGTACAAAATGTGGTTGGAAAAAAGGATTGATAGGATAAGCATTTTCTTCTTTTCCCAAAATGTTTCCTTTGGATTACTTCTCTAAGTTCTATTAAATTTGAGATTCTGTGATAATGTGTAAGTTCAATGTCCCAGATATTTAACTAAGTAAATAAATATGAATAAAGATAATCTTTATGTAATTTTCAACTTTGACTGATTACCAGTCAATCAAAAAACCAATTGAACAATCAAAAATACCAGAAATAAATATTGTGATTCCATTCTAAAATAATGTTTTAATTGGTCTAATTCTTTAATTGTTAATCAACTGTTTAATTGACAGGAACAGTTATCAATTGCTAACCACAACATTTATTCAGATCTGAAATTACAATAAATTGGGATAAAACTATAACTTCTAAAGCTCTTTACAAAAAAAAAAATATTCCACTGAGGTTTAAAGAAATTAAAGCTTTTTTTCTTATCCCTTTCCTGTACAGTCCCTGTTTACCTCTTGCACTACAACCCAAAATGTCTTGTTCCAAGCCTGCTTGATAATCATCATATCGTAACTGGAAAGACAGT
The DNA here is from genome assembly GCA_946902895.1 of Fragum fragum. Lineage (NCBI taxonomy): Eukaryota > Metazoa > Mollusca > Bivalvia > Cardiida > Cardiidae > Fragum > Fragum fragum. The sequence continues at coordinate 20,644,622 of OX336375.1, forward strand.
AAATTATTTGTGACATGCATACACAGAAACTCCACTTGTAACTATACTTAGGTGACTCATAACTGTAATTACAGAAGATTCTGTTGAGACCATTAAATCTACTTTACTCTATTACAAATCAACAAAAATTTGGACAGGTACAAATTCAAAGAGGTTGCATACACTTTTTTTATTCATTTTTTCAATTTTAGTCTTTTTGGCTAGAAAACATTGTGGGTAATGAAGAAATTTGTCAAGTAGTTTCTTCATTTCATTTCCAAAATCATTTCCAAAACACTCCCTTGAGGGGGATAAAAAAGCTGAATTGTGTTGGAATGGGTTAAGAGATGAACTGTATAAATCTATATTGTTAAAAGCAAGTTTGTTGTATTTCTTTTTCATGCAATATTTTGTACCATATATGGTATTTCATTTTAAAATTATATGTGCATTTAAATGTTTATTTAAAACTTCTTTAATTTGAATAAGTCTCAAATTCTGTCATCCAATAATAGCTGAAAAGTATTGAATTTGATTTGTACACATTTTGTGACTGATATTGAGAATATTTAACCCATAACATGATTTAAGACAGGTCCAAACTGAAAGACGCAGTCAACAATCTTAAATGGTGTACAAGAAAAAATCACATGTAGAGTAGAAAAACACAATGTCGATGAAAAAAGTGATTTTCAAAAGTATTTTCTTCATTTTTCCAAAATATACTTCATTTTCCTAAATATTTATAAGTTTACATCTTGGTTTGAAAAAAGTGTTATTAAATGGGAAAGGGTTAAAATGAACTAGATGTGTTTGTGAAACCCTAAGCCCTGTAACAGCCATTTTCGTAAATGTGACCTTGGTAAGTTATCTTGATACATGACCTAAACCTTACAACAACCTGATGCCTATCCAATGCAAGGAACCTATATCCGAATATTAGCAATGTTTTGAATAGTAATTGAATAAGAGTAAATGTTAAGTTTTTTGGTTAAATTTTACAGACAGACAGAAAAATGGAAAATGGTAAAAAAATATACCCTGATCTTTCCATTTGGGGGCATAAAAATACATGTATTGAATATTTTTAATCTACAATCTTATCTCACAAACAAACCTAGTCTCTCTTTTACTTAAAAATATTATATAAAACTATAATACATCAACAAGTTCTAAATACAACATATAATTAGCTAAATATACCCAAACTCCAGTATAAAACATTAACCCTATACTGTATTGCAAAATTTTAGACTTGTCTAAATTCAGAAGTTTTGCAGACAACAGTTTAGAGTCAATTCTATTAAAAATTCATTCAAGAGGGTAGAAAATATCGTGGAAAAAGAATAAAATGGCTTGTTCCATGCAATTTCAATAGCAATCTTTTCTCAAGTATAAAAATGCCTGGACATAAAAATCAGGGATTGAAAAGGATAGGGTTAAAATAGGGTTGTGACCCTCCATGTAATAAGGGACAATCATAAAATTGACAGAACGCAGGCCGTTCCGACTAGTGCCTACAGGAATTTCGTCTTCGTCTTACATACCTAAATGGCGTTACTTTGCAAAGTTTACAATCAGTAACATGTATCAAACAAGAAGGCCGTTGGCCCTGGGGCGCTCACCTGAGATAAAGGCTCTTTTTCTTTCAACAGTCTAATTTCATGTTAAGGTTAGGATTATGATACAAGTGGGCCACAATTACGTATAAAGACTATGAACCTGGGAATCAAAAAGTCCAAATTCCAAGGCTTTAGTGCCTATTTGAAAGAAGGAAAAAAATTTTTCCATGGGTTATAATTTCAGAAATAAGAAAGAAGTCTGTGAACTTATGCTTCATGCCTAGACACCCCCCCCCCCCCGGGTCTGCCCCTGGAGACCCGAGGATCATGATTTTAGCAAATTTGTAAGAGGTCAATATACTGATGCTTCATGCAAAATATCAAGGCTGTACGCCTTCTGGGTCAGGAGGAGAAGATTCTTAAAGATTATTTTGAAATTTCACTTTTGTTGCCATGGCAACCAGAGTTTTTAACGGATTTCAATTCTTTAGCTAATTTTAAGGGGGACCACCTAAGGAACATTTCTGCCAAATTTGGTTCAAATTTGCGATGTGAATTGGGAGGAGATGTCATTTAAAAAATTGTTCTTTATTTCTATGTAAACCCCACCCCCCTGGGGCTCCGCCCCTGGGGACCCTAGGATCATGATTTAAGCTATTTTGAAAGAGGTCAATATACTGATGCTTCATGCAAAATATCAATTCTAAAAATTCACTTTTGTTGCCATGGCAACCAGAGTTTTTAACGGATTTCAATTCTTTTAGCTATTTTTGAAGGGGACCACCTAAGCAACATCTCAGCCAAATTTGGTTCAAATCGGCCCAGTGGTTTGAGAGGAGATGTTATTTAAAAAATCGTTCTTTATTTCTATATAATCCCCATCCCCCCTGGGGCTCCGCCCCTGGGGACCCCAGGATCATGATTTTAGCTATTTTGAAAGAGGTCAATATACTGATGCTTCATGCAAAATATCAAGGCTTTACGCCTTCTGGGTCAGAAGGAGAAGATTTTTAAAGATTATTTTAAAATTTCACTTTTGTTGCCATGGCAACCAGAGTTTTTAACGGATTTCAATTCTTTTAGCTATTTTTGAAGGGGACCACCTAAGCAACATTTCTGCCAAATTTGGTTCAAATCGACCCAGTGGTTTGAGAGGAGATGTCATTTAAAAAATTGTTCTTTATTTTTATATTAACCCCAACCCCCTGGGGCTCCGCCCCTGGGGACCCCAGGATCATGATTTTAGCTATTTTGAAAGAGGTCAATATACTGATGCTTCATGCAAAATATCAAGGCTCTTTGCCTTCTGGGTCAGGAGGAGAAGATTTTTAAATATTATTTTAAAATTTCACTTTTGTTGCCATGGCAACCAGAGTTTTTAACGGATTTCAATTCTTTTAGCTATTTTGAAGGGGACCACCTAAGCAACATCTCAGCCAAATTTGGTTCAAATAGGCCCAGTGGTTTGAGAGGAGATGTTATTTAAAAAATCGTTCCTTATTTCTATATAAACCCCGCCCCCCTGGGGCTCCGCCCCTGGGGACCCCAGGATCATGATTTTAGCTATTTTGAAAGAGGTCAATATACTGATGCTTCATGCAAAATATCAAGGCTGTACGCCTTCTGGGTCAGGAGGAGAAGATTTTTAAAGATTATTTTAAAATTTCACTTTTGTTGCCATGGCAACCAGAGTTTTTAATGGATTTCAATTCTTTTAGCTATTTTTGAAGGGGACCACCTAAGGAACATTTCTGCCAAATTTGGTTCAAAACGGCCCAGTGGTTTAGGAGGAGATGTCGTTTAAAGAAATTGTTGACAGACGACGCACGACACACGCCGGACAGACGCCGGACAAAAGACGATCACAATAGCTCACTTGAGCACTACGTGCTCAGGTGAGCTAAAAATAAAGTAGTTGGCAACCTAAACATTGTAATTACAGCTTGAATCCAGTCTAAATGTATGACTTGATTGGTCTGTCGATTTTTTGGGTGACAGCTGCAACCTTTTTAATACTGTCAAACAAATAGTTTTAAAAGGAATCAAAACAAACAGAGGTAAATCAAGGCAAGTATGGAGCAAATGTGCACCTGTAAGGTAGAATTACCATTGCAAATTCCTAAATCTACAGAAAAGCACATATTTTTACCCTTGCCAGCCTGCTTTATTTGTACAGTCTAACCTGAGTCAGATTTGCCTTTATATCCTTGACCATATCTTTTGTGAAATAACACCATTTGATTTTTACAGGTAATTCCTCCATGTTACACATTATTGGCTATCAAGATAGACAAAGATTTTCAAAATTCCATTAGCTTGAAATTGACTTCAATTTTGCTGAATTTGTACCAGTCAAAAATATTATCTAGTAATTGGCTAGATATTTCACCTCGATAGAAAAATAAAAATTGCTGATATTTCAAAATAGTCAAGAAGATCATGATGTTACTTTGTTGCTCACATGAACCATCTGCTAATTAAATTTCTTTTTCTTAAAAAAGGATACAACTGGAGCCAAATAATTATACCAAGTTTCATGAAATTGTGCCAAAACTGTAGCAAAAATAAACAAAGAAATCATCACTAAGGCGCCTTTTCCCACGTTTTTCAAAAGAACCTTCCAATTTTCATGAAATTCATCCTTATGGCCTAACAATTTCTCTGGCCAAAATTTAAAAAATGCGACTACAAAGAAATTGTGACTTCCCGTCTTCCTATGCTTTCAAATGGAACCTAAACCAGAATCAGACCAGTTTATCCTTATGACCTAACAATTATTCTGGCCAGCTTTCATGATAATAGAGACCTTTAGAGGGTAAACATAAGGACCCTTTTCCCATGTTTTCCAATGAAACCTTCCCATAACTGTAGGGTTTATCTTATGCCGTAACAATTATTCTGACCACGTTAAAACAAGATTACAAGATGAGTCTAAACTGTGGCCTCTAGAGTGTACACACTTAAATTATTGACACCACACCACGGCGGGCGACAGACATTCAAGGATCACAAAAGCTCAATATGAGTATGTTATGCTCAGGTGAGCTAAACTAAGTGTGTTGAAAAGCATAGTTCCATATAAGTGTTAATTTCATTAAAAAAAAAAACTTACTTTAATAATATCAAATACAACAATAATATTTCCAAAACCACAACAATATTCAATATGAAACTCTATCAGAAAAAATATTCACAATCTTGCTTGCAGAAAAATAGAATTGTACATAAAATAATTCTGCCATTTTTATTAGTCACAAGTTAAAAGGTTTTATTCTTTCTATCATGTTAGACCATTCACTAAGCTAGTGCATTAAAATGATGTGTTTTGAGCTTATTTTGTGAGTATGATCCAAGTGCAGCAGTCAAAAATTTCTTAAAGATTCTGATTTCCAGGCGTCATTGCAAAAATATTTTTAGTATGTCCACAAATACATGCACTTAAAACAGTTTGACAATAACCCCTAAATTTGTCATGTTCAGATGGACCAAATAAGTAATCTGTCATAAAAAAGTTTCGAAAGAATGATGCAGAGTATAGTAGAATGACCATCTAGACTAAAAATTTTGCCAATCGTCATGCTGAATTTATAAATGAGAAAAAAAAACACAACCCCCCCACCACAAAAATAGGAAGCGATACTTATATACCCTACTATTACAAGTATACACCCTGTGAAATAACTTGAACTTTATAAAAGTGAGTGTGCAAAAAGAGAGATTCATGTGATAACAAATTATCTGTTGAAATACATTGCTTTCATTAAAATTAATTTATCAATTAACAAAATCTTATATATTTGTCCATGCAAATACCGACAAACCCAAATCTGTTATTTTCTAGATTTCAAAAAGCTCTCTATTATGTTTATTCATTGATTCAATTTGAGTTTAAACCATTTCCTCAATGAAATTTTTAGACACCCCTCAAGAAAGATAATTGGGAAAACATTGTGTAGAATAAAGAAATCGTTTGTAACAAGCAATTTCTTCATTTTATACGAAATCTTCTACCTAGAAAGTTGAAAAAAATCTTAGGACCAGTCTTAAATTAGCTGTCTGGTATTGCGTCAATAATAAACCTTACAGTAAAATAAAAGAAATGTCTGAAAAAAAATCACCTAGCTTCATTCTATGTGACAACAGATATAGTATACATGACAAAGAGATTCCTTTCACATAAATATATTACATATAACATATCCATACCATAGAAAATGAGTGGCAGAAAAGTAAGTGAATGTAGTAGTAATTAAACATACAAACCAAAACAGGCTTCATTTCAAATGTCAAATTTCATTATTTGTCTTTGTGAGACCCATTACCAGACGACAAATTTCTAGACTAGTTCAAATTCAAAGATGTTGTAGTCGACCACTTTTAGTTAATGGAATTTTAAAAATCTTTGCCTTTGGGGTTATAAAAAATTATGGATAATGAAGAAATTGTACTTTATTTTTGACATTTTCAAAAGCTTTTGTCTTGATGTAAAAAAGCAGGATTGTGTCAAAATGGGTTATACAATTTCTTCATTTTTTCCACAATCTTTTCAATAGCTTTTACTTTGAGGGGTGTAAAACGCAGGATTGTATGGGAATGGGTTAATAGAGCCCTGTACTGCACAATGTATAAACACTTAGAAATGTTTAATACCCAAACTATAGGGGCTAGTACAAAATTGGAATAAGTACTCATATTTATATAGGCACAGACAACAGTTTATATTGACTCCTCAATACCTTCAGTCTTTAAGTGCAGATCTGTTTGAAGTGTCTACACAATGGCTTAATACATATAATAGTATTACACTAACATATCAGTGAATTAACCCATTACCACACAATCCCACTTTTTGACACCCTGAACAAAGAAAAGGTGCTTGTAACAAGCAATTTCTTCATTTTCTCTCAATATTTTCAACCTAACTAACCCATTCCCACACAATGATGCTTTAAGATGTCCCCTTGAAAAAAAGCTTGGGAAAAAAATTGTGGAAAATGAAGAAATTGTCTGTTATAAGCAATTTCTTCATTATCCACAATGCTTTACTGTTTGGTAATTGATTTGAAATGAGGTCTGCAGCTTCTGTCAAATTTGATCCGTCTAAAATTTTGCTTGGTATCGGGTTTAACTTTTGTAGAAACAATAATGATAATACAAATGTCCATGAGTAGAATGAGTAGAATTTAACATAGATCTTCGCCTCCCCTCGTCTAGTATTTGTCCTCTCTGTCTATCTGTCGACACAGGCAAATGGCAAATACAATACCAAATATCTGAAAATACAGTAAATATTGTTAAGCAACCACTCTTCGAGCAAAAAAGTGGTCGCTTAAGAGAAAGGTCGCTTAAGACACTTTTTTGTGAAATATATGGATTGATTCGAGTGCATACATGAATTACTACAGAATTCTCGCTGTAACTTTTGTTGTTGGAACTTGTTAGAATTGATTCACCTTGATCCCAATGAGTTCCCAAAAAATTGGATTGTATTATATGTTTAAGAAAATATGGCCACTTGTTTTTGTGAGCTTTTGATTTTGAAAAAAAGGAATTCAATTGGGACCACTAAATTTAAGTGGTCACTTGAGCAAGATCAACAGTATTCAACAAATGCTGATAGCCTCTGCATACTGGTTTCTATCCCTTTACAGTTAATCTATTCAAGTACAATAACTGGTTTTCTCAATCCTAAGGTATTGATTAAGTGAACAACCAAATTCTCCTTTCAAACAATGTCTTCAATATGCAAATTTCAGTTTTAAAAATACTCCCATTGTATTTGGTTTTATTAGAACACACTTTGAAGTTCAAAGTTATAATGGATGGATTAATGGCAATACCCTCTGACCATTGATATGGCAGTTTGAATGAGATAACAAACATTATTTTTTAAGATATCTAGTCAGGGACATAAAGTTAGAGGCGCTTAAGTGGCTGTATCGCTCCGCAGGCCTGTATGTACTAATTAAGCAAACGGTGTTTTCAGGAATTCAATATAAACAAAATAAAATTAATCATGTGTGGCAAATAAATCTTGCCAATGATTTCTTTAAATATTTCAAACTCTTGATTGTTTTACAATAGTCACCATATATGGAAATTAGTCCCACCAATTAAAGCCATGATTTTCATCCCATCAAAATTGTTTGAAGGAATCTGATAAAGGGTCACATAAGAAATATTACGGTAAAATTTTCGTAAAATCCACCCACTGGTTTCTTTGCTTAAGATTTTCAAAGCTTTCACCATATATGGAAATTAACGAAGCCCATTAAAGCCATGTTTTCTAAGGAATCTGATAAAGGGTCACCCAAGCATTGTTTCTGTGAAATTTGGTTGAAATCTGTTTGATACTTTCTGAGGAGAGGTTCTTAAAGTAAAAGTTTACGGGCAGACGCAGATACACATGACGCCATGACATAAGCTTGCTGGCTTTCAGACAGTGGAGCTAATAAAGGTAAATCACTGGTGGGCGCTCTAAATGTTTAAACTACAATTTGAATAATCCATAATTACAAGGTTGGAGTTTCAAACCCAACAAAATTGTTCTACATAATTTTTGGCTTTCAGCATTCATTTCTGGTCTAAATAAGAATTGTCGCAAAGCAGACTAACATCCCCCCATCACTTTGACAATCAAGTAGAACTATTGACCTTCATTACCTAAAAGCAAAAGGGCAACTCCATGGGTCATGGACAACATGTGTATACAGTTTCATGGTCCTAGGTCAAAATGAATATGAATAAGAGCACAGAAACGGTTTTCAATCAAAGTTCAATTATGATTTGACCTTTAACCTATTGACCCTAAAACAACAGTGCACTTCTTTTGGTCAAGAGTCATTGGTAATAATTGTATGAAGTTTCAATTGAATCATGAGTTAGATCATGGAACAGATGGACAGACAGACAGACATTGTGAAACCAATATACCCCCCTTCTAGTTCATAGGTGGTAGGTATAATGATTTGATTTTTTGAGTGAATATTTGACTGGCAATGGCAATCTATAAATTGCAATGAGTACCCACAACATGGATGAATAAAGAAAGTCTAAATTAACCCAATCCCGCACAATGATGCTTTTTGATTCCCATGAGATAAAATCTTAGGAAAACATTGTTGAGAAATGAAGAAATTGCTTGTAACAAGCAATTTCTTCATTACTCACAATGTTTTTCTACCCAAAAAGCCAAAGCTTTTTGAAATATCATCTGAAAATTGTCGACTGCAACTACATGTACTTTCAATTTAGACCAGTCTTAAATTTACAACTCACCTGCAAACATGCTATACCAATTCCAACACCAATCAAAATAGCTGTGTATTTTTTACCCCAGTCTAAAAGCTCCTCTTTACAGCCCTGAAATAGTTAACATTGACATTGAATATATAAAGGAACATGATTTTTGGAACAAATCTTCAACAAGTTCCCTCTGGAAATCAAAAACACAAACTTGGTACATAGTTGATGTTCCTTGCCAAATGACAGTTCACAAACATCTATACAAGAATCAATCAATGAATAAAATTATTAATTTAAACCTGAGATAAACTTTGAACTTTAACATCAGCAAACATTTATCTAAAGCATTATTGTTGGTTTTGTGACTTAAAATATTGTCTCTACAGCTTATTCAAGCTGTAGTTACGACATTTAGGTTGCCAACCCAACGACTATTTTCTTTTTTCTAACACATTACCAGCCATATTTTTTACAAATATTACCATTTAATATCAAAGTGGAACTTTCTGTCAGAGCTCAATGAGCTGAACCACCTGAGTCAGTGAGCAGGCTAGCAATCCATTAATTCACATACTGCTTGCTTTGCCCACTGCATCAAATAAGTTAACTTACAATGTTAAATCCCTACCATTGAAAATGTTTTACATAAATGAAGGAGGTCAACATCACACTTCTGTAATTGGTCAACGGTTTTTCAAATGAGATGTGAGCTTTTTTCATCCATAGAACCTTTCCCACACAATCCATTGTTAATCTCTCTGTATGTCAATTCAAAAAAGATCATATACCCTGTAGCACTTTATTTTTGTGGCGTTCAAATTCTGCAGTTTTTCTCTAAACCAGGGAGGTGTAAATTTCTGTGTTACATTTCTCTGCAGTCATTTACTTTGCCAGAAGGATTAAATTTCTGCACTATGAAATTGATTTTTGTCAACTTACGATTTGGTATGGTCTAAAAACGATTTGGTATGGTCTTTGATAAATACAAATAATAACTGTTAGAGAGTCAACCAATAAACAGTTGCTTGCGAGGATAAATAGTTGTATTGTTGGTACTTTGATATCAATCAGATTTTGAAGAATAATACTTCCAATATATTTCTAATTTTACACAGTTACTGATGGTTTAGGAATAACTCAACAAAATTACCTATATATAGATAAGTGTGTTAAGAAAAGGACATGTCAAACTGCTACAAATCAGTTAAACTTGTTAAATGTACTGTAATGTTGAAAAGACTAAATTGATTAACACAAGACGCATTTTATGAAAGGCCCATTACAGAACAAAACTACCTCGATATTAAAGGTTATTTTGGAGGGAATTTTAATTTTGCTGTGCCATCCATGATTGCAGATAAAGCAGAAATAAAGTCCCTGAAGATAAAAAGTGCTATACAGTATATTAAAATCCATGTAAAAAGCTATTTCTCATTCCCTCATGAATTTGTAGCACATGGATATTTGTCATGCTGATCCCACAATATTCCTGCTTTGACAACAGTTGTAGCAGGTGTATAACTGCACAGTCTACACTACCTGCTTGTTCTTTCAGTGTTTAGGAAATATTTGAAAACAAAATTTAAAGTTTGGTGAAGAAAGGATAGATATTCAGCATATTATCATGGGTCGACACTAACTTTGCTTCAATGGGATCCCGCGGGAATCCCTAGTTATTACTTCAGGGTTCCCTCCAGATAATCAGGGATCCCTCCTTGATATACATTAACTCATTCATACGCAATTCTGTCCTTCTGAGCCCAACTTGAAAGAAAAAAACCCACTGAAAATGAAGAAATTGCTTGTTACAAGCAATTTCTTCATTATCCACAATGTTTTCTACAAAAACAAGCGATCAAAAAATCAGAAGCATTAGTTGAAACATTAAGATCTGTTGCACTGGAGAAATAATGAAGAATCCTGACGGAATCCCTAGCCTGAGATAGCTGGAGTCCCTTCCAATTTTCAGGGATCCTCAGGATCCTGGGACACTGTTAGTATCGACCCCTGATTATTATAATTATATATTTATTCTTAAAAAAAATCCTCTAATGACATTGGAATCATTGAACACTTGTAGACATGTAAAGCCTTCAACCCATTACCACACAAGAAAATTTTAGACTGTTTCAAATTGAAAGGAGCTACAGAAAACAATTTCAAATTGATGCAGTTTTATTTTTTTCGGCTTTTTGCATAGAAAACATTGTGGATAATTAAGAAATTGCTTGACAAGCAATTTCTTCATTTTACACTATGTTCTCCTAATTGATTTTCTTGAAGGGTGTCAAAAAGTGACAAAGTGTTGGAAAGACTCAATTGATTAATTGATTGAATGGGGTTTAACACTACTTTTAACAGTATTTCAGTCATATCGCAGTGGCTAGAGTGCCTAACAATGGATTCCTGGTTTTTCTCACACCATCCTTTCCTAGCCTCCAGCTACTATCCATCTAAGGTTTACAATTATCCACCCAATGGTGAGAGACAAAATTAATGTCGGAAAGGATATGTGCCACCGGGGGTTGAACCCATGACATCCCATTATTGAAGATTTGGAGTCTGATGCGCTATGACAGCGAATGGGAAAGACTAAAACAATCAAAACACTAGAGCTGTCGCCCTCAAGGGCTGACGAGAATACCCCCCACACCGCTAAAAAGGCTTTTCTATGAAGGAGTGGAATTTGAAGCTGTTTAATCACATGCATGTCATGGTGGATGAACATTGCCAACCCTCCACCTCTTTCTGATTTTGTGTTTGTTGCTAGAGTTGACTGATTAGGAAAGGTTGGTCAATATGAGCCTATGTTAAAGAAAACTGTGTGAGGAGATGATGACACAAAATTATATCCACGAAAAGTCAATATGAGCCTATGTTAAATTTTTGACCCCCGGGGGGCGGGGTCAAATTTGACCTCAGGAAATAAACCGTTCAATATTTTGTAAAGGTCAACAAGATGATGTTACTTACCAAATTTGGTAACTCCCCTTATGGTTACTGAGTTTTGCAATTTTAAATTTTGACTACTCCCCCCCCCCATTAAAAAGTTCAAAATGGCATAACTCTGAAACTAACGACTGGATCAAGATGAAAATTGCAGGTGCACAAATTCATATGATAGGAAACAATTTCAGCAAAATTGGTCAAAAAATGTGGGAGGAGAAGAGGACACAAAATTATGTCCACGGACGGACGGACGGACAGATGGACGGACAGACAACCTGATTCCAGTATACCCCCCCATAACTTTGTTGTGGGGGGTATAATTATATCCTTACCGTCATGTGATAATATCCACTCTGCATATCAAAACAGAGGGTGGCATTTGTAGCTACAGCATTCTTTGCATTCTCAAAAGCATCGTCTTTGTTTGAGAGGACACAACATGTAACAGGAATCATCTGTAAAATAGACTAGAATGTTTGTCCATGGGAAAACTTGTTTTGAGCCTGCTAACGTTTAGCATTCTGCTGTGTCATTGACCTTAAACCTTAACTCTTTTTCAGAATTTTAGACCTCTCCGAATTCAAAGGTTTTGCAGTTTGAAAAATAATCATTCAGAAGGGTAGAAAATATTTTGGAAAAAGAAGAAATCACTTGTTACAATGAGATTCATCTTTCTCCACAATATTTTCTCAAGTATAAAAACTAAGGGATGTAAAAACCAGGGTCTAAAGGGTTAAACCAAACTGATCATATATGGTATGTCTTCCACCAATGGAGAACAATTGGGCAAATTCATTTTGAAACCTTTCTATAAATAAAGGACCCATGGTCCTTCAGTTGACCTTTACATAAAACCAGCCTAAACAAACGTGGCATATCTACTCATGATGGAAAAAAATTGTGCCAAGTCATTTTTAAATGCATTAACAACTATTGAAGGTATGGTTTGGATAAATTCAAACAGACAAATGTGTTAACAAAAACGCTACAGCACATACAATAAACTGTCATTTTGACATGTAATTGACAAATATGTACCAGTCACTCAATAAAAGGTCATGCCAGCAATTTATTAATGTGAAAAAATATAGGATAGTTAATATCTTGTCTCTCTTTTTCCACAAGTATTGCCCAAATAATAATATTTTTCAAATAAGATGTATGAGCATCATTTAAGATAATCAACTGATGATCAAGTAAGATCATTTCTATATTAAAGAAATATCACTTAACCATTCCCACACAATAACGCTTTTTACTCCTCAACAAAAATGAGCTTTGAAAAACACTGTAGATAATGAGGAAATTGCTTGTTATGAGCAATTTCTTCATTATCCATTGTGTTTTTTACCTCAAAAGACAAAAAAGTTAAAATTTATTCAACTAATAACTGTTGTAATCAATATCTTTGAATTTGGACCAGTCTAAAAATCTGTCATCTGGTAATGTATTAAGGAGAACAGGAGGATAGATTATAGAGATTAAGCTACAAACTTTTTTTGGAGAGGAGTAGGGGGGAAGGGTGAAGTATTTCAACCCAAAACAAGACACCAAAATTTAGACTGGTCCAAATTCCATCAATTCCCTGACAAACATTTTTAGCTCATGAACTTTTAAAAATTGTTTGTGTGGGAAGAGGTTAAAGAGAACTGGAACACAAATTAACTAAATGGTCAAACTCATTTTTTGGGGTGGAATGGCTTTATATTATTACAAGACATTAAAAGTTTAGACTGGTCCAAATTCGAAGAATTTACAGACGACAATTTTTATTGATGAAATTTTACAAATCTTTATCTTTTGAGGTAGAAAACATTGTGAGAAATAAAGAGTTTGCCTTCTACAAGAAATTTCTTCATTTACCACAAAGTTTTCCAAAGCTGTTTGCTGGAGAGGCATTAAACAGCAGGATTGTGTGAGAATATTTTATTCCTTTCTTCATAATGGAGACATGACTTACCCCTACAGTAGCTGGATTCATATCATAATTACTGTTGTTGTAGTCATTAGGACCTAATCCTCCGCAACATTCAAGCTGAAATGAAAATAAAATATTCTGGTCAAGGTTCTCCCCAGAAATTTATGAAGGCGTAAAGGTAAATGCACAGCAGTTTCACTGTTTTTGGTGGAATTATTGAGTGATTGTCTACCGAGAAATTCTGATAATCATCTGGAAAGTGTTAAAGAAAATTTATTTAGCTCGCAGAGGCTTACGTATTTACTTTTCTGTTCTAGAATTGGTTAAGATCAATTTGTTTCAAACAAAATCTCATAACATATCCTATGTATTTTTATCGTTTCAAGATCTCATTCTATCAGATAATCTGAAGCAAAGAACATGTTTGTGCCCAGATTTAGTAACAGTTTCTTACATTACTACATAACCCAGCATTTTGACATTAAGAAAACATTGTGAGAATAGGAACAAATGCTTAAGGGAATTGCTCCTATCCCACAATGTTTTCTACCTTCATTTCCAATTTTAAAGCAATTTGAAATATCATCTGAAACCTTTTCAATTTCAATCCATCTTAAACTTGTCATCAGGAACAAAGTCAAAAGTGCAATAAATTGCATACTGAGTACCAAACAGCCTAGAATTTGAGAGCAAATATTGAAATTTTACATTAATGAATCAAAATCAACCCATTTATCTGAAGACACAGTTTGACAAACCTTTACTTGAGTCTCATTCAAGGAATCTGTGACGTTTGTAAAATTGAAGTGTTCCTCGTTAACCCATTCCCAAACAACAACATTTTTTACTGGTCCGAATTGAATGAAGTTGCAGACAACAAATTTCAGTTGACGAAATTTTGGATTATTTTACTTTTGGCTAGAGAACATTGTGGATAATGAAACAAGTAATTACTTCTTTCTCCACACTGTTTTCTAAAGCTTTTATTCTTGGGGCATCAAAAAGGAAATGGGTTGACAATTCTCATAAATCAATAAATTAATAGGGGTCATTGTATGATGTCAAAGTTTGAAAAACCTCAACTTTTACCACATCCTGGGTGCCTGTGAGAGTTGTAAAATTGGAGTATTCCATGTTAATGATTCTCATATATCAATGAATTAATAGAGGTCATTGTGTCATGTCAAAGTTTGAAAAACCTCAACTTTTACGACATCCCGAGCACCTGTGATAGTTGTAAAATTGGAGTATTCCATGTTAAAGATTCTCATAAATCAATGAATTAACTCTTTTCTTTTCTTTTTTTTTTAAATCATAGACTGGTCCAATTTGAAAGAGGTTGCAGAAAAAAGTGAATACTGGATACAGTTTGAAATCAAGCTATCCTATGTGGTAGAAAATATTGTGAACAAGAGGGCCGTTGGCCCTGGGGTGCTCACCTGAGATAAAGGCTCTTTTTCTTTCAACAGTCTAATTACATGTTAAGGTTAGGATTATGAAACAAGTGGGCCACAATTACATATAAAGACTATGAACCTGGGGATCAAAAAGTCTAAATTACAAATTCCAAGACTTTAGTGCTGATTTGAAAGAAGAAAAAAACTTTTTCCATGGGTTATAATTTCAGAAATAAGAAAGAAATCTGTGAACTGATGCTTCATGCCTACACCCCCCTGTGTCCGCCCCTGGAGACCCTAGGATCATGATTTTAGCTATTTTGTAAGAGATCAATATACTGATGCTTCATGCAAAATATCAAGGCTCTACGCCTTCTGGGTCAGGAGGAGAAGATTCTTAAAGATTGTTTTGAAATTTCACTTTTGTTGCCATGGCAACCAGAGTTTTTAACAGATTTCAATTCTTTTAGCTGTTTTTAACGGGGACCACCTAAGGAACATTTCTGCAAAATTTGGTTCAAATTGGCTCTGTGAATTGGGAAGAGATGTAATTTAAAAAATTGTTCTTTATTTCTATATAACCCCCCCCCCTGGGGCTCCGCCCCTGGGGACCCGAGGATCATGATTTTAGCTATTTTGAAAGAGGTCAATATACTGATGCTTCATGCAAAATATATCAAGGCTCTACGCCTTCTGGGTCAGGAGGAGAAGATTTTTAAAGATTATTTTAAAATTTCACTTTTGTTGCCATGGCAACCAGAGTTTTTAACAGATTTAAATTCTTTAAGATATTTTGAAGGGGTTCACCTAGGGAACATTTCTGCATTTGGTTCAAATCGGCCCAGTGGTTTGAGAGAAGATGTCATTTTAAAAAATCGTTCTTTATTTCTATATAAACCCCACCCCCTGGGGCTCCGCCCCTGGGGGCCCAAGGATCATGATTTTAGCTATTTTGAAAGAGGTCAATATACTGATGCTTCATGCAAAATATTAAGACTTTACGCCTTCTTGGTCAGGAGATAAGAATTTTAAAGATTATTTTAAAATTTCACTTTTGTTGCCATGGCAACCAGAGTTTTTAACAGATTTCAATTTTTTTAGCTATTTTTGAAGGGGACCACCTAGGGAACATTTCTGCCAAATTTGGTTCAAATTGGCCCAGTGGTTTATGAGATGTCTTTTAAAGAAATTGTTGACGGACGACGCACGACGGACAAAAGGGGATCACAATAGCTCACTTGAGCACTACGTGCTCAGGTGAGCTAAAAAGGAAGAAATTGCTTGTTACAAGCAATTTCTTCTTTTTCCACAATATTTTCTCGAGTATAAGATCACAGCAATGTAAAATACCGGGTTTGTACAGGAAAGGGTTAATAAAGGTTTTGACATAAGGTCCATTTGTTTTTCAGTTCTACTAACCCGAACTTGCACCACATCTCCAGATCTACGATAGTTATGGACTTAAAGTATTCCTTGTATCATTAACCCATTATCAGAGGGCAAACTTTTAGACTGGTCCAATGAAAAAGGAGTTGCAGACAACAATTTAAAGTTTTTAACATTTCAGATTTTTCAATTTTGAGGTTGAAAAGATTGTGGAAAAAGAAGAAATTGCTTTGTTCAGGCTTTGTTTTTCATGAGGGGCGTTAAAAAAAAGTATCTTTGTGTGGGAATGGATTAAATTAATAGAGGTCATCGTATCATTTCAATATCACCTGAACCTGTACAATATTCAAGGTGTCTATGACAATTAAAGACTTGGAGTATTAATTCCTTGTTAAAGATTTGTGTATCATTAAATTAACCCTCTTCATGCTGGATCTGGAATATTCATGCTTTGGCAGAGGGTATAGACTAAGATCAGCCTGCACATAAGTCCAGTCTGATCTTAGTCAATACCATCTTCTTATCAGTTTAAACTAGAATTTGTAACAAGATAAATTTCCAACATACATATTGACCAATAATCTGGTATTTACAGTGCTTTCAGCCCTTTGATTTTAATGCAATTCAATTGTGGATTTACAATTCAGCCTGACAAGGGTTAATAGAGGTCATTGTACCATGTTTGTTTGTTTTACAGTTTCACTCACCTGAACTTGTACAACGTCCCAGGCATCTGTGATAGTTGTAGACTTGGAGTATTCCTTTTTAATAGATTCTTGTAGTGTGTCATCAATCTTGTCTTCAATCTGACAAAATAAAATAAAGACGAAACAAATGATCTTATTTTCTAATCAAAACAAACTAGAACAAGAAAGCCATTGGCCCTAAAGTGCTTACCTTAGGCGGTGACTGCAGAAGTAATAAAAAGGCTAGTGATCTAATTTTGGCAAAAAGTCACCTGTTAAGAAAATCTTGTGTAAGAAATCAGAAACGAAAAGATATTCTTAAAAAGATTTAGGATTTGTATGCCAGAAAAGTAGCATGTACATTGCAAGGAAAATTTGGGTTAATGAACTAGATAGTGAATTGAAAATAGATAGGTTGTGTGGTTTGTTGGGTCTTTAAGATTTTCTAATATGATTCTATGTAAAAAATAGAGTGCAACCGTGCAGAGCCCAAATATGTCCAAAAAGTAAACACATGGAAAATCTAGGAGGTTCCATAAGTGGTTCTATATACCAAATATCAATAGTCTAGGCTTTCTCATTTCAGAGAAGAATTTCTCCTTCTTTGTTTCTTTTTTAAAATAGGTTGATAGAAAATTGGGTGTGGCTGGGCAAGCCCAAATATAACCTACAGGGTATTGCATAAACAAAATCTGTACAGTTTGACCTGGAGATTCTAGATACTAAATATCAATATACTAGGCTTTCTGGTTTCAGAGAAGTAGTTTTTAAAGTTTTCCTTTTTTGATAAAATAGGATGAGCTGGCTGGAGCCCAAATATGACCCAGGGGCATCCTAGGAACACACTAAAGGTCCCCTATGAGATGCTGCATACCAAATATCAATGCTCAAGGCTTTCTGGTTTCAGAGAAGAACATTTTTAAAGGTTTCTTTGTTTCAATGTAAAATGGGGTGTGCTGGGGCGGGGCCAAAATATGACCTAGAGGCATTATTTGAACAAACTTGATAGAGGTACCCTAGGAGGTGCTGCAAACAAAATACCAAGGTTCTCTGTCTTCTGGATTCGGAGAAGAAATCTTCTTTGTTTCAATGCAAAATGGGATGCAGCTGGCCGGAGCCCAAATATGGCCCAAGGGTGTCATTTGAACAAACTTGATAGAGGTCCCTTAAGAGGTGCAGCATACCAAATATCAAAGTCTTTGGTCTTCTGGTTTAACCCATTACCAGATGGCAAAATTTAGACTGGCTCCAATTGAAAGGTGTTGCAGACGACAATTTCAAGTTTATGAAATTAATTTTTTTTTCAACTTTTTGGGTAGAAAACATTGTTGCCAATGAAGAAATTGCTTGTTACAAGAAGGAGATTTTAAAGATTTCTTTATTTTTCCTTGTATGTTGCCTGGCAATCAGAGTTAAGGATGAATTTCAAATATCTGAACAATTTTGGAAGAGCTTCATCTGAGGAACATCCTTACCAACTTTCATCAAGATTGGCTTTCTGGTTCAGGAGGAGATAATTAAAGAAATTGTTGACAAACACACAACGACGACAACGACACCTGACGCTTGACATTGGGTGATCACAATAGGTCACCTTGAGCACAGATGAGCTAAAAACACTCTGTTGTAATACTCCTTTTATTTTAAACCTTTTCAGTCAGAACATTTAGAAAAAACATTGAAATAATCAAGAAATAAGTAAGAAAAAAATACAAACAGCATTTATACAGTAAAACACAAATGTCAGTACACAAAAAAGTAGTCTGTCTTAAAGGAACTCGACGAACACGTATTTTCAGTACACACAAAGTCAGATTTTTTTCTGTTGACTTGTATCAGATGGCGAGACTCTTATGCAGATCATTTATAGGTGTATATCAAATATTGCTATTTTCAAATCCAGTGATAATTTCTGGTAAATAAGTGTAAAATTGTAGTAGTTAAGATATATTTGTACGCATTGAGAGTTCTCTCCTTAGAAGCATGAACAACCTGTAAATAGTAAATTTAGAGCTTAGCGCAACACTGTCGTAAGTGATTTTATAGATATAACAGAGATCGCATATTACGTATACAGAGGTAGATGAATCAGTGTGTTTTATAGGATTTAAAAAAAGAGGGGATTTCAGTGCAAATTCTACACAACTAAGAAACCATTGATAATTCATTCTTTTTGTTTATAGAAAAAGGTCAATTACCAATGTTGAAAATATGGGTACCTCAACTTTTTCACATAAAAATATTGATCATGCAATAAATAAGAGGACCATTTGGTTCACTAACACTCACCTGGACTCTGTAGATAATCATGAGAACACCAGCAGCCAATTCTCCAGCAAAGATCAACACCAAGAAGAAAATATACTGAAATTAAAGATCAAATTATACCTTTATTACATCTATAGCATTTAGAAGCATGAAGAGCATTTACCAATTGACCACACAGCAAATTTTAGACTGGTCAAAATTAAAAGGAGTTGCAGACACCAATTTAAAGTTTACGATTAAAAAAAATTTTGCTTATTGCAAACAATTTCTTCATTTTACACTATCTTTTCTCATGTGTTTTTTTTTTTGTATGTCAACAAGCTTCATTGTGTGGGAATTGATTAATCCATTACCAGATGGCAAAATTTTAGACTGACCCAAATGGAAAGGAGTTGCAGACGACAATTTAAAGTTTAAGAAATTTCAGATTTTTTCAACTTTCTGGGCAGAAAACAATGTGTAAAATGAAGAATTGCTTGTTTTCCGAGTTGTTTCTTCAAAGGGGCATCCAAAAGTGTCACTGTATCTGAATGGGTTAACCAATTGACCCCACAATGATGCTTTCTGACACTCTGAAGAGGTACAATCAAAACTTTGTGTTTTCTACACTATCTTGCACTTATTTTCCAGTTTTAGAGAAATTTGTAATGTCTTCAGCAACTTCTTTCAATTTTGACCAGTCTAGATTTTGTCTAGATTTTGTCATCTCTAATTGATCACCTAATTCTGTTTATGTTAAAACTAATTTAAACCAAACTAAAAGCTTGATTTCCTTGAAAGCCAAGAGGTAAAAGAGCTCGACTAGAGATTTTCTAGTCCAGTCCCAGTATAACCAACTGCACTTGTCCAAGAAAAATTTTCCCGATGATATGATATAAATGATAGAACTTATTCTTATTGTGCTCTTTTTTAAAGAAATCATTTTGAAAGCTTCCTTTCCTATATCCAACAAGAAATCTGTGAGTAAGAAGTCACTGAGTACACCTAGCAAAATAAAACAAAAAGTTCTAAATTTTGTGAAATTAATTCAGAAACATGTATTTATAAATAGTCTATATAGTCTATATACTTAAGTCACAGACAACAATTCAAAAACTGCACTCAAAGAGAAATACGACTCTAAATGGGTGGAAAACATTTGGAAAAGAAAAAAAGAAATTCCTCCTTTTCCAGCAAATTATGTTAACTATTTCAGAGCTATCTGAACTCAGATATATTGGGAAAGCTTTTAGGTCAGATATGCAACTTTTAGACACCTTGCATGGAAAAAGCTTTTGAAAACATTGTTGGAAATAAGAAATTGCTTGTTTCAATTTATCCACAATGCTTTCTACCCCAAATGACATTCTTTTTTATAGTTTCATTAACTTATAAAATGTCTACTGAAATTTCTTTAAATTTGGACCAGTCTAAAATTTTGTCATCTGGTAATGGGTTAAGTTATTGGCCCATCTACTGGAACTAGATATTTTCTACAGGGAGCCTGAGGTAAGGGAACATTGTATTGGAAGAAACTTATCTTGACATTGATTTGCCTTCCCTACATGGTACAATTGGGAATAATCCAGACAAACAGAATTACTGTAGATTGTATCTTCCAGTCCTGTATATACATTTGTTTTGTGTGGTTCTTTATGTCATTTCTTAGACACAGCTCTTTTAACCCATTCCCACACAGCAAAATTTTAGACTAGTCCAAATTGAAAGAAGCTGCAGACGACAATTTCAAGTTGATGGAATTTTAATTTTTTTGTCTTTTTGGGATAGAAAACAATGTGAAAAATGAAGAAATTGCTTGATACAAGCAATTTCTTCATTTTCCACAATGTTTTCTAAAGCTTTTTTCTTGAGGGGCGTAAAAAGGAGGGCTTGTGCGGGAATGGGTTAATTCATTACAAGACAACAAAATTTTAGACTGGTCTAAATTGATGGATTGGATTGATTGATTGAATGGGGTTTAACGACACTTTTATCAGTATTTCAGTCATATTGTGGCGGCTGTAGCACCTAACAATGGATTCCTGGTATTTCTCACATCAGTACTATCACTACATCCTTTCCTAGCCTCCAGCTTAGGTTTACGATTATCCACCTATTGGCGGAGGTCCAAATTGAAAGGAGTTTCAGATGACAACTGAAAGCTTATCAAACTTAGGATTTGTTCAACCTTTGGGGTTGAAAACATTGTAGAAAGGGAACAAATTGCTTGTAACAATCAATTTCTTCATTTTCCACAATGTTTTCCAAAGCTTTTTGTCTTAAGAGTGTCTAACAGCGTCATTGAGTGGGAATGGGTTAAATGCAATCCACTGAGTCTTGTATGAGCCCATCATGATGACTAACCGTTAGAATGGTCCAAATTAAAAGAATTTCCAGGCTATAAAATTGGAAAATAAGTACTAAATCATTTAGAGAAGATTTTGAGAAAAGGAGAAATTGCAAAGTTGTCACTCCCCTTCAGTTAGAATTCCTTCTATACTTAAGTTTCATACTTACCAGTCCAAGCAAACACTTGCTTCCCCTAATTGCCCCACAGCATCCACAGAATCCCACGAGGAACACAAACACTCCAAAGGCTATCAGCATGTAGGCAGCATATTTGAAGTACTGGTCATGCGTGTCGACATTCAAGACCTCAAAATAACTACCAATGTTCTTGTCTACTATCATCCATATTCCTACACCAAGTATGGCTGCTCCAGACAACTGGAAATGTAAATATGGAAATGTAAATAAAACAATGTTTGATCAGCACTAATGCAGCACCCATAACAGGAAAGCGTTCAGGTATTCAACCTTGATAGATGACTTTGACCTTGTCCTTGATATCAATAGATATATATCAATAAGAGCTATCATCATATCAAATATTAGTAAATAGAAGTTAGAGGAAATATGACCATTGAAAACGTTGAGGGAAAAGGAGAAAATGTTCATAACAAATAATTTCTCCTTTACTCACAATGTTTTCTACCCAAATTTGAAATGTTGTCTGCAACTTCTTTCAATTTTAACTAGTCTAAAACCTTGTCTTCTGACAAAGG
This sequence comes from Fragum fragum, assembly GCA_946902895.1. Taxonomy (NCBI): domain Eukaryota; kingdom Metazoa; phylum Mollusca; class Bivalvia; order Cardiida; family Cardiidae; genus Fragum; species Fragum fragum. Next base: position 20,667,056 of record OX336375.1, read on the forward strand.
GTCAACTGAGAAAAAAAAAAAAATTCTTTTTTTTATCAAGGAAATTATAATTTTTGAAAATGTACTTCAAGAAACTGAGAAAAAAAAAAAAAAAAAAAAACCCAAGCAAACAGGGTTGATACAGAAGGTGCAAATACATGGGCAGGGGTAAGGTTCAACATCAACATAGTATAACAACCCTTTACTACACAACCTTACTAAATATTTGTGAGAAGGATCACTAATTGAACCCTAACTCCTCCCTAATTAATTAGATTTCCATGCTTTTTTATAGCACTAGTCATGATCATAAATGTCTATAACATTTATACATCAATGGGTGACAGTTCAAGTCCTTTATACACTAATATGTATAGATTAAGATTAATTGAGCCCTCATTGATTGGTATTTCAGTTTTATTGACCAATTACCACACCACAAAATTTGAGAGGCCTTATAAGGCGTCATTGTAAAGGCAGCTTGTGCACCCAATTTGGACATCCTATTATTTCTCACACAAATACAATCAAACCATTTTAACAGAGCTGCAAGTTGCTCATCCCACTACTGCCTATCATCAACCCATTTTTGAGAAACAAATGATGCTTAATGTCTCAAAGACTTTTGTTAAATATCAATAAGAATAAAACTTGAAACCCATGGACTGACAATCTCATTGAGCTTGGTCTTTATAACCAGGAAGTAGAGATAACTTTCCATTGCTAAACTATTCCAACACAGCAAAATTTTGACTGCTCAAAATTGAAAGGAGCTGCTGATGACAATTTAATATTAATGAATTTTTTTTTTCAACCTTCGGTATAGAAAAGGAAGTGAAATATGTAGTAATTGTATGTTGCAAGCAAATTTTTCATTTTACACAATGTTTTCCCAACTGTTTTATTTTTTAGAAGGGGCGTCAAAAATCGTCACTGTGTGGGAAAGATTTAACCAATTACTGAAAGACAAAATTGTATAGACTAGTTTATTTTCAAAGAAATTACAGGCGCAAGGTTTTAGGATATGAAATGTTGATCTTTTTTTTAATTTTTGGGTAGATATATGCAACACATTATATGATAATTTGTAAGAAGTTATTTTCTCAAAATTTCCAAAGCTTTTTTGACGGGTGTAAAAAAGCTGGATGGTGTGGGAATAGATTAAATGCAAGTAAAGGATATATTTCTATACTTAGAAGTCATAATTCAGCATGTAATACCATTATATACATGTAAAAACTGCTGTACACATGTATATGTGCTGTAATGCCTTTGAAGTTTTATTCTTTTCAAATGTCACATCCATTTAATGGGCTATGTATGTCATCCTTTTAACATTAGACAAAAGTAAATAACACTTTTCTCTGAAACCACAACTGGTAGGAACAAGAGCCATGGCAGACATGGCCTACCCCCACCGTAAAAGCTTGATAGTAAATTGAAGCCAGTTAGATTTAGGCTTCTTGTGCACTGCATTTCTTCTCAATGGAATGGATAATAGCTATTATACTTTAAAAGATATGCTCAGGACAAAATCTAAGTCTTTAAAACGAAGGTCAATAACTCCAAAATTATGTAAGCAAGAGTTGTGATTTTTGTGCACTGCACTTCTCCTCAACGAGATCTATTCACATATGAAGTTTCAAGTTATAGCTATTATACTTTCAGAGATATAACCCGGACAAAATCTTAGTCTTTAAAACAACGAAGAGCAATAGCTCCAAATTCATGCAAGTAAGAGTTGTGGCTCTTGTGCACCGCACTTCTCCTCAACAAGATGTATCAACCTATGAAGTTTCAAGGTGATAGCAATTATACTTTCAGAGGTATGCTCCGGACAAAATGTTAGTGTTTAAAATAACGAAGGGCAATAACTCAAAAATTATGCAAGCAAGAGTTGCGGTTCCTGTGCATTACACGTCTCCTCAATGAATTGTATCCACCTATGAAATTTCAAGTTGATAGCAATTATACTTTCAGAGATATGCCCTGTACAAAATCTTAGTCTTTAAAACAAAAAAGGGCAATAACTCCAAAATTATGCAAGCAAGCGTTGTGATTCTTGTGCACTGCACTTCTCCTCATTGAGATGTATCCACCAATGAAGTTTCAAATTGATAGCAATTATACTTTCAGAGTTTTGTTCCGGACAAAATCTTAGTCTTTAAATCAACAAAGGGCAAAAGCTCCAAAATTATCCAAGCAAGAGTTGTGATTCTTGTGCACTGCACTTCAACTCATTGAGATGTATCCACCTATGAAGTTTCAAATTGATAGCAATTATACTTTCAGAGATATGCTCCGGAAAAGTTTAGTGACAGAAGTACGAAATGACGGAATGACAGACGGAGGCCATTACTATACTATCCCCTTTGCCAAAACAGTGGGGGATAAAAACTTTATGACCAAGTTGTTTTTTAGTTGAACTTTACCCCTTCCTCCATAGGGCTATAGGGCAATGTACATGAAGCTTGCCTTTTAGTCTGTCAATCATTTTAACCCATTTCCACTCAGTGATGCTTCTAGACCCCACCAATTCTAGATTTTCTAAGATTTCGTAAGAAATTCCCTACAGTTACTATATTAACCAGAGTTATTCATGGATCCCTATTCTCTTAACCCATTCCCACTCAGTAACGCTTTTAAATGCCCCCAAGAAAAAAAGCTTTGAAAAACATTGTGGAAAATGAGAAAAAATGCTTGAGACAAGCAATTTCTTCATTATCCACAATGTTTTCTATCCAGAAAATTGAAAATATCCAAAACTTGATAAACTTTAAATTGTCGTCTGCTACTTCTTTCAATTTTGGCCAGTCTAAAATTTTGCCATCTGGAAATGGGTTAAGTCTTTTGAAACACCATCATCAAAGAACACTATCTGAAACCTTGTTTTGAAGCTACCAGAAAATGTGTTTCAAGTAGCACATGATTTGAACTCATAATGGAAGATAATCACTGTGTCAATTAACTCTTGTCATGCTGATCTTTGAATATCCCTGTTTTGCAGGAGGTATAGACAAAGATCAGCCTGCACATGAGTGCAGTCTGATCTTAGTCTCCACCACCTGCTAGTACTTTTTACACAGTATATATCTGTAAAACTAATTTTCAGTCCTCTATAAGGGGCTTCCAGTGCTTTCAGTGCTTCGATTTAAAAGCAATATAGGAGACCAATTTTAATTCAGCATGACAAGGGTTAATCATAGAATTTTTGCATCATAATGCTGGCAAGCTGTATTCTTACACTTGACATGTGACCTTTGTCAAGAAGCTTTCCAAAAATTTCTTTCAAATGGCACATCTGCTGTAGTTTCATAATGGAGAGTCCCCTGTTTGTCTTATAATACAGACAGTCAATTGCAACTTCTTTTAACCCTTTCCTATTTTTCAAAATTTTAAATCTGTCCAAATTCAAAGGTTTTGCATATACAAAATTCAAGTTGATTTCATTTGAAAAACAACCATTCAGTAGGGCAGAAATATTGTGGAAGAAATTGCTTGTTTCTTTTTTTAAACAATGTCTCAACTAAAAAATACAGGGACATAAAAACCAGGGATTGAACAGGAAAGGGTAAATATTGCTGTGTAGTTAAAGAATTTGTTCTCTAGTAGAGTTGGTTGAGCCATACGACACTTTGGGTGGGGTGTCAAAAAATTATCACTTATCATTAATCTCAAGTAACACAATACCTTCAAGCTTCATAATATTCATAACTCTTTTCTACGACCGATTTCAATATGACTCAAAAGTAAGATTGGTTCAAATCTAGAACATTTGTTGACAAGATTTCCTCTTTGAAATTCATGAAAGGTAAGAATAATTTGGAAAGGAAAAAATACTGGTCAAGCTTCTTTCAAAATGTCTCTCGCAATCAAAACCACAAGTTTGTTTATTTCAGGTTTAATCCATTACCACACTACCCAATCTTGTCATAGAGGTATTTGTATCAAAACTCACCATTAACCTATTACCTGGCAAAATAATTTTAAACTGGTCCTATTTGAAAGAAGTAGTAGACGACAAATTCAAGTTGATGAAATTATAACAAACTTTGACTTTCTGGGTAGAAAACATTGTGAGAAATGAAGAAATTGCTTGTTACAAGCTTTTTTCTTTGAGAGCATTAACAATGAGACTGAGTGTGAATGGGTTGAATTTTTTTTATCTTAAACCATAGGTTAACAAGAATTTATAATTTATTTGAATGGGGTTTTAACAACACTTAAACAGTATTTCAGTCATATTGCCATGGCAGGAGCACCTTGGGTTCCTGGTATTTCTCACACCAGTATTACAACTACTTTTATACTTGCTTTCCCAGCCTCCAGCTGCTAATTCCACTTAGGCGTATGATTATCCACTCATTGAAGGGATACAAATGTTGGAAAGGATATTTGTCGTAACTGAGGATTGAACCCTGGACTCATGATAGAGACTGACGCACCACCAATGATCTATGGCCACAGCAAGAATTTATGTATCTGTCATTTGAACTATAACTGAAAAGTCAAAACCAGTTATAATTTTTGTTTCAAAAGAAGAGTGAAATGTTATCATGTATCATGATATATTCTCCTAAAAGGTAAATAAGTTTATACAGCAATGTCATAGGATGTCATCTTTGAGGTTTTGAATTAAAATTCTTTACTCTTATATATCATGTTCAAACAATTCCCACACATTAAAATTTTAGACAAGTCCAAATTCAAAGAAATTTCAAACGACAATTTAAGGTTAGTGAAATCTTTAAAATCTTTTGGCGTAGAAAACATTGTGAAAATTGAAGAAATTGCTTGTGAAGAAAACATTGTGGATAATGAAGAATTTGCTTGTCACAAGCAATTTCTTCATTTTCCACAATGTTTTCCAAAGCTTTCAGATTGAGAGGTGTTTAAAAGAGTCAAAGTATGGGAATGGGTTAACACCACTTCATAATGTCTTTGTTCTGATATGGTGTCTGAATACCACTTTAAACTATCCTCGATAAAAACTTAGTTGACCCATTTACACACAATCCTGCTTTTTAACTCCTCTCTCAAAGAAAACTTTGAAAATCATTGAGGAAAATGAAGATATTGTTTCAAATGGTTCCTTTTAGCATGACTGATCCCATATAAACATCAGTTCCATAGAACTTGAATGTTGATATAATATAAGAGTTTCTTCAAGTTCTTGGCAGAAGATGAATTAACAATCATAAATACCGTGTTTCCTCTAATAAGAACCTCCTCTAACACTAAAATTATTAATTTAGAAAAACATGAAGTATAACTGACACTAAATAACTTAATTTGGGGAGGTTTTCCTCTAGTTTGAGGACAGTTTACTCTAAGCAATCAAAATGATTGTTTCAAAAAAATTTACCTCAAATTAGGGGAAAACTTAACCCATTCCCACAAAATAACTGCATTTTTCACCCCTCAAGTAGGAGTTTTTGGAAATCATTGTGGAAAATACACAGGGTTCGCGCTGTCAGTCGCCATTGTCGCCAGATGCGACAAAAATACAATTCTGGCGCAAGTTGTTTTCATTTGGAGAAAGTTTGTGGCCCCCAAAAAATTTAAAAAGATTGGTTAATACATACAGTTACTTTGACTTATCTCGAGAAATCAAGTCCGAGGGCTAAGTGTATAATTGCTAAAAGGGGTTGAATATCGGGTCAAATAAGTCATCGAGTCCGACACAAGACCAACACATTACCAAATTCAATTACAGTTCTGATTGACAGCCAATCAGATGAATAAAATGCGCTCATTGGTTGGCATGTTGTATTTATTTTGTGTTGTGGACAAGACTCTGTATTATGGATGAGCCAATGAAACTTCTTAGATGATGGCTATCACTTAATAGATCAGTAGACCCCTATTATGAAGCATAAAAAGGACTTCTTTAAGAAAAGTGTAATTAAACGGGCCTCCATTTGCCTTTTCCTGATGAATACAATTGCTGAATTCACGCATATTTTTTATATTTCTGCTGACAGTTTCTTATCTTGGCACCAGTACCGCGATTCCTTGCTAAAAACTGAACAAGCACTTGTGGGTCATAAGAAGGATACTCTGATAAACTGTTGATAGAAACAGTGGTAGTTTGTTAAAATTTCAAAAGATATACTGTCCCAAAACCAGACGAACCATTCCTTTTTTGTTCATTCGTACCCACAAATGTTCAACCTTAAACCGATTTTTTTAAACTACAGAAGTCTACATTATTTTATTATAAATCAAGTAAATTTTACTAGGTTTATTGCCTTATCTCTTTTTTCTCTTCAAAGTCTCTATTTTCTAATCAAAGTACTAAAGCACTGATTAAAGATGAGTAAATACTAATATAGGTGTATGACTTAGCTACGTTCATTCAAGACAAAATAACAGATGAATGGCCATATTTAAAAACCTGTTTAATATGCATATTATCTTTTTTACATTATATAAGTTAAGGAAATTAACAGTGCAGTTAAGAAATGTTCGTGTTTGGCACCAAATTGTCGAAAGAGATGGTGACAACTTTTTTCAAGCCAGAGCTAACCCTGAATTTAACACAATTAGAGATATTTTGAAAAGGCAGCAGTTTTAAGACACTTAGAAATTCACAGAGTCAGGCACTAAGCACTAAAATAATTAGGATGAAACATATACTGTATCTATGGGCGACAATCTTATCATCAATCTAAAGGCCCAGTGATATTTCAAACATCGATTGACCATTTAAAACTTGAAATTGGATGGAATCATCGGATAGGCAGTCTGTAATCACTCAGTCTCATGACTTGAGTGTACAAAACAAGCACATACATGTTAGGTTTCGGTGTCTTATCATCAGTATCTGAGGTCTGGAATAATTTTGGACATTAAGGACAATTTTGCATTTGTTTGAATCAATCAGTGTTAATACAAACATTCAGGCTAGTATATTGTTTAAAACCAGTTTATTAACAAAACGGTTACTTTGGTGTTGTAGTTCTTCTTAGCTTATATTTTAAAATCTTATTACAGTTGATTTTTTATGTGGAGGATTTAGTCAAAAGCTTTCTTTATTTGAGCATTCATACAAAGTTTAAAGTCAAATATAGTCGAATACCTATACCTCAAAGTTCAGGGGACTTATGAGAAAACTTTGATGCACAGATAGTTTGTTGTGCAGATAGTCGAAGATTTTTCATGTACGACCAAAAATGGAGGCAAAATACCATCAGTAAATAAGGCCAAAAATGATTTGTACTAGTATGTTTATCTAATCGAACAAGATTTAATTATTTCTTTTATCAATATTCTTATTTTTTTTATCACTGGTAGCTAGAGTTTTGTTCAGACTTTGTTGCTTTTTTTTTCAGTTCTATTATATATTATTCTTCATGTTTATTGCGTAGTTAGACAATTTTCCCTTTCCTGTCGATATAGCCCAAGTATCCACCCAGATTGGTTATCGGGTCTGTCCTTTAGCCTGTCATGTCGGTCGAAGTTGCTAGCCATCCCCTAGGTAGACCAGGTCCAGCACCAAACAAGTCCTTAGTATTGGCGTTAGATGCCTCATTTGTCATTGTTTCCACTTCACTCAATCTTTCAAATTATCAGATCGCAGACAAACAATCAAACAAAACCAATCTATATCCAATACCGTAATGCACTTATCTCTTAATCGCGTTGACACATTGAAATGTGTGAAAAACTTACATGATTGCAAATTTCTACCTCTGTATTTAAGGTTCATCCTATAGAGGTGTGAATATGTGCAAACAATAGTGACGGGACTTTTTAATTGATTTCGATGTAGGGGTAGTTTACATCGTAAAGAGAACAACATATGGAGGTTCAAAAACATAGAAGTAAAGAGTAATAAGATCGAGACTTTAGAATAACTTCAACATAGGGGTAACATTGGCTAAGGGACATTCCAGGTAAAGGTATTTGATAATTGCTGAAGAAAATAAGACGCTACACCACTTGATGTCTGAAAATAAACTAAGATGTAATACAGGAAGTCTCTTAGGTATCTTGAAGACCTAAATTCAGTAATTGCCTTGTAGGACCCCTAGCTGAACCGCCATACCAAGTTTTAGGTCATTGCTACGAATGGTTGCCAAGAATTACAACGAAAAATATTGGTTACAGACAGACAAAGGTAGACCGTTATCAGGGCTCTGCAGACTCTCAAAATTTGGGGAGAAGTCACTTCTCACTAGTCTGAGAATTGGGAGAAGTTTTTCAAAATGGGGAGAAGTGGTGAGACTTTCAGGAGAAGTGGATCGCGTTAAAAATAAGTTTTTGCGCGTATTCCTCATTTCTATCAGAAAATAAAATAGCTTTACAACCAAGTAGTTGCATTTTATATTATGTATCATGCAATAAACAAAGAAAATACTGCTTATCCTTTCAGTCCTCAATAAAGATCTTAGTCCTGTGAACAAATACTTTTGTATTTTTCTTTTTATAGGTTTGAGAATTCAAGAGTTTGATTCTTCATTTATTTTTTTAATATTTCATAATAGATTCATATATGATAAAAAAAAGTCAAGTAATAAAAAAATGCAAATAGTGTATAGGCAGTCTGAATGAAATGAGTAATGTTTCTATTTGAAGCAGAAATTGAGAAAAGATTTTATTGTATCAACATGTATTTAATCAAACTATTACCAGAAGAAAAAAAATCAGACTGGTACAAATTGAAAGAAGCTAAATAAGACATTTCACAGTGAGCTTAAATAAGAAAGAAGGTGCCAAAGAGGGTAGAAACATGTGGGGGAAGGATATATTGCTTGCTGCAAACATTTCCTCCTTTTTCCACAGTTTTCCATAAAAACATTTCAAGATGTCAAAATGGGGGATTGTGTGATAATGAGTTAAAGTATGTGCACTTTACCTGATAACATATATATAGATAAAAATTGTCATTAATTGGTCAAAAAGGTCCTCTGTGACTAAGTCAGTTATAGTGTGTAAAGGATAAGGGTTACTGCTCAGTACACAAAACCAGACTCTGTACATACAGAGGTTTAAAGTAAACACAGGATAATTTGCTCCATTTTATAGGATTACATGTTATTTAAAGGAATTATTACCAACACAAGTAAGTGAAATTTAGTTTTTGGATAGAATGTATCATAACAAGAATCTCAGGAAAAGATCGTAGCAGCCTTTAAATTGTTTGCCATAATTTTCTTCACTTGTTACAATTAAAGCAGATAACTAAAATTGAAGGATTCTAATGAAAAATGAATTTACTCTACGTAGATTTTCGGCAGAATTATTTTTCATCAAGATTTCAAATTTTTAAAAAATGTTGACTTCTGGTAAATGACACAGCGTCCGTAAATGTCGGCCATTATTATCATTATGTGAAAGTAAGCAACAAATCTCGTAGACTGATGATAACTTAATTTACAGAAATAATTAAAACTTAAGAAGGGAAAGGATTTTGAATAAAGATTTCTAGTGCATAGAGTATGCACAGCATTGCCGAAACCAATCAGCATAGGTGTGAATGAAGCAAGCATGTTGACTATTAGCTGCCACAACATACCCCTATTTCTGATAATCTGCTGGCCTCGCGACTACAGTATTGATACACGCTTGATTTACGATCAAAGGGCTTCCGACCGACAGTTGTATAATTGCACACTGTCCCCTACTTCTATAGCCACTGGGCCAGATTTGGTTATCACCTATCGTATCCAGGCGACTTCCCGAAAATTCCAGGCAACTTCGACTTCGCTTTGATCAGCAAATCAGGCGAAGTTTTATGAAATCAGGCGACTTTTTCGCCTGAGTCGCCCACTCTGCAGAGCTCTGCCGTTATACCCCCTCTTCTTTGAAGCAGGAGTATAATGATATGAAAGAATCTGACAAAGAGTCAACTCTATGGATCCTCCCTGTAAAATTTGGTTGAAATCCATCAACAATTTTCTAAGAAGAAGATTTTTAAAGTTTTCAGTATAAACAATTCATGGAAATTAGCCCCCCTTCCCACCACAAAGCCATGTTTTTCATCCATTCAAATTCATTTAAGAAATTAGATAAAGGGTCTCCAAAGGATAATTCCCTTTGAAATTAGGTTGAAATCTATCCACTGGTTTTGAGAAAAAACAATATTCAAAATTTTCTCAATATACTATATATTATGGTAATAAGCCCTGCCTGTTAACCCATTACAACTCAACAAAATTTTAGACTGGTCCAATTTGAAAGAAGCTGCTGAGGATGATTCAAAGTTGCTGAAATTTTGAAGAACATCATGATTTTGGACAGAAAATAATGTGGACAATGAAGGATTTGCTTGTTACCAGCTAATTCTTCATTATTTACAATGTTTTCTAAAGCTTTTTCTCGGGGGGCGTCAGAAAGCAGGATTGTACACGACTGAGTTAAAGCCTTATTCTAACCCGATCAAAATTCTTTTTATTAATCTTATAAGGAGTCACAAAAGGATCATTCCAGAGAAATTCTCTTGTAATCCATCAACTGGTCTCTGATAAAATATTTTTAAAGCTTTCACCATATATGAATTAGCCCTACCCTTTTTAGCCATGTTTATCATGTTTTTCTGAAAAAATTCTTTGAAGGAATCTGAAAAAAGGTCAACCAAGGATCATTTCTGTGAAATTTGGTTGAATTCCGTTCAGTACTGTGTGAGAAGATTATTAACCCTTTCCTGTTTTGACAAATTTTAAACCTGTCTGAATTCGAAGGTTTTGCAGACGTCAAGTGAAAGTCAAGGTTATCCGAAAAATCATCATTCATTAGGGTAGAAAATATTGTGAAAAAAGAAGAAATTGCTTATTACAAGCAATTTCTTCTTTTACCACAATTTTTTCTCAAGTATAAAAACACAGAGACGTAAAAACCAGGGATTAAACAGGAAAGGGTTAAAGGAATATTTAACCCATTACCACACAGCAAAATTTTAGACTGGTCCAAATTGAAAGGAGATGCAGACGACAGTTTAAAGTTGATGAACTTTTAGATTTTTTCAACTCTCTTGATAGAAAATATTGTGTAAAATGAAGAAAATGCTTGTTACAAGCAATTTCTTCATTTTGCACAATATTTCCAAATTGTTTTTCGTGAGGGGCGTCGAAAAGCGTCACTGTGTGGGAATGGGTTAAAGGACAAACTGACAACAAAATTGATGGACAGACAGAGGCCTGAGGGAACCAAACCATGACCACTGGCCCTCTAGCTTTCAGCCAGTGAATAAAAATTGCTTGTCAAAAGCAATTTCTTCCTTTCTCACATTTTTCTGACTTGAATTGCTTTGGCACAAAAAATGTAGGAATGTTGTGGTGAAATTGCAGGGTAATGGGTTAGCCATTGAAATATGATAACTTACCCAGAATATAAAGTTGAATATTATAAGAAGAGCCTTCGCACATCCTCCACAAAACCCCATTTTTTTGTAGACTTTTCTAATTTTGTAGTTTCTTCTTAGTTTATCAGTTAGTTCCAAGTTCCTATCTGAAAATAAACAACAAAGCATAATGTAATTAGAGATATCTTTTTGCAAGTTTAATTAAACTCTTATCTTAGTTGAAAGATTTCTGTAAAGAAAATGCAAGAGATACTGGAAAAAGAATATAATTCTGGACTGAAAACTAAGCTTTAAAAATTTAAGTTTAGAGAGTCCTCTTAACCCTTGTCATGCTAAACCCAGAATATTCCTGTTTTGAAAGAAGGCATAGACTAAGATCAGCTTGCACTTAAGTGCAGTCTGAGCTTAGTCTTCACCTTCTGTTTGTCACTTTCAAGCAAGAGTTGTTTATAGAATTTATTTTCAAGATTTTAACCTACAACTAGTGCTTCAAGTGCCATTAGGCCTTTGATCTAAATTCAAATTAAAGAAAAAAATTTATTCAGCATCACAAGGTTAATTTGGAGTTGTCTTTTTAATTAACACAATCAAGGAATGTCATTGGTTCGATCCCCGTCGGTACTTATCCTTTCCGACATTTGTCTCTTACCAATGGTTGGATAATCTTAAACCTAAGTGGGATAGCAGCTGGAGTCCAGGAAAGGATGTTGTGGTAGTACTGGTGTGAGAAATACCAGGAATCCATTGTTAGGTACTCCAGCCACCGCAACATAACTGAAATATTGCAAAAAGTGGTGTTTAACCCCATTCTATCAATCAATCAATTTAATAAACACAATACCTGACAGCAAAATTTAATACTAGTCCTAATCCAAAGACATAGTAGACAACAATCTCAATTTGATAGAATCTTAAACATTCCTATAACTACTCTCTTCACTTCTCACAATGTTTTCCTGAACTATTTTCTTAAGTGCCTAAAAAGGCAAGATTATGTGCAAATGAGTTAAGGTAGTATTGATATTTAATGCTGTCACATTAAAGTTCTTTTACAAGGGTTCTAGTCTAGGAGGACAAAATCAAGGTACCATGTTAAAGATGTAGTAAGTGTGCCTGGTCAGGTTACAATGGTCACACATTATAATTATCACCTTGCAACACATTTTGGTGTTTTTCCTTGTTCCTGGTCAGTTCCTTAAATAATAAGTTGCTTCCTCTTCCATGGTACATTGCATTATATATCCATCCAGAAAGATGGAAGCAATTGTCTGCACCTCTTTCAATTTAGACCAGTCTCAAATTTCACTGCCTATATGTGTTAACCCATTCCCACTTGACAAACTTTTAGACTGGTCCAAATTCAAAGGGATTGCAGATGACAATTTAAAGTTGATGAAATTCAGGATTTTTTTCTTTTTGGATAGCAAACAATGTGGACAATGAAGAAATTGCTTGTAACAAGCAAGTTCCTCACTTTCTACAATGTTTTCCAAAGCTCTTTTTCTTAGGGGCGTCTAAAAGTGTCACTGAGTGGGAATAAGTTAAGTAAACCATGAATAACATCTATCACAAAATTCTATTCAACCCATTCCCATACAATCCCACTTTTATACTCACTGAAGCAAAATACCTATGAAAAAAAAGGAGCCATTTCTCTTGTTCTTATAATGTTGTCTACTATATGTTACACTTATTTTCAAATTTAAACAAACAGAATAGTTATTGGACCAGTCTACAATTTTACTGCCAGGTGATGGGTTAGGAGACAAAATTACTTGATCCATTACCAGACAGTACAAATTTAAATTTAAATGTTGCAGACAACATTTTGAAATTTATGAAATTTCAGATTTTTTCAAATTTTTGGATAGGAAACATTGTTTAAAATGACAAAATTGTTTGTTCCAAGTAAGTAATTTCTACATTCACACACAATGGTTTCCGAATTGCAAGTTTTCTTGAGGGTGTAAAAAAAGTCCTATATGTAGGAATAACTTAAAGGGCATTTTAAACTGCTCTTAGGGCCCCCCTTCCCCTTATAAAAAAAACTAAAAAAAATACCAAGCAACAGCCTTCAAGAAATTCCTCCAAATGAAACACAAATTGGAAGTGATCTACATGAGATATTTACAAGAATTGATTTCCTAAGAAGTCTGGCCAATGTCCATACACTATTCAATAGCCAGATTCTATACACCAAACTTCAGAATAAACTGACCATTAACCTTGTATACAACTAAACATAACCCTTGTCATGCTGAATCCGGAATATTCCTGCTTTGGCAGGAGGCATAGACAAAGATCAGACTGTGCATTTGCCACCTGTTTGTCCTTTTTAAGGCAGAATTATTCGTAAGATAAATTCTTAAACTAAATAATGGCCCTGATTGCCAGATCTGCAGTGCTATCAGCCCTTTGACTTTGAAGAGATTTTATTCAGCATGACAAGGGTTAATTTTGGTGATATTTACCTTAGCTGAATCTATATAGTGAGACTATATTAGAAATTTGTACAAACAATTGAAAACAACTTTTTCCCTATTTACTTCTTTTTTCAATATGTTTCTTATTTCACTTTTGCCATGTGGGGAAACAAGTTGCTCTAACAGACCTATCTCCTCTTTACATACATACATTTTGTGTGGCAGTGATTGGCTATTACTATCCTATTATCAGACAACAAAATTCTAGCCTGTTTCGAATTTAAAGATGTTGCAGAAGATAATTTCTAAATCTTTGAATTTTGATATTTTTTGTCTTTTGAGGTAGAAAACATTGTAAAAAGCAGTTTCTTCATTTTAAAAGGCTTTTCAAAACTCTTTCTTGTTACGGTTGTCAAAAAGAAAAAGCATTAATCTGTAAGAATGGGTTAATGTAGAAAAGAATTGAATGTAAATGATACAAGTGTAAGTGTAAATGATACAAGTGTAAGTGTAAATGATACAAGTGTAAGTGTAAATGATACAAGTGTAAGTGTAAATGATACAAGTGTAAGTGTAAATGATACAAGTGTAAGTGTAAATGATACAAGTGTAAGTGTAAATGATACAAGTGTAAGTGTAAATGATACAAGTGTAAGTGTAAATGATACAAGTGTAAGTGTAAATGATACAAGTGTAAGTGTAAATGATACAAGTGTAAGTGTAAATGATACAAGTGTAAGTGGAACTGAGTGATTGACCCTTGTCCTGCTGAATATTTATCCTTTCTTCACAACATCTTATTCTTTTGTCATATTCAGATCTACTTTGTATTAAATATTTTCTTATCAATAAAAGAAAAAGCAGGTAGTGTAGACTAAGATCAGACTGCACATCTGTGCAGGCTGGTCTTAGTCTATACACCTGCCAAAGTTATTGTCAAATCAGGAATATTCTGGGATCAGCATGACAAGGGTTAATATATTGCACAGCTACACATTTATTCATTAACTTATTTATGGAAAAAAGGATCCGAATTAGTAGGCTGTAGGAATTGAATGGAGTCTGAGAGTTATTCCAGATTTACTTCACACTTCAATGGCCATACAGCAAATGGGAACAAAAAATTCATTATCTTCTGAATAACACAATGAAAACCCAATATACATGAGCTACATTCACAGCATACCTTTATTTTATATTCAATCTCCCCAGGCTGACTGACATTAAAGCCAGCTCAAAAACAAACAGCTCAAAAATCGTGCAGTTATATCACTTTGTTAAACCCATCACCAAAACAACAGCATTTAAGACTGGTCCAGTTGCAAGAAGTTGCAGATGACAATTTGTAACTGATGAAATTTTGTAAATCGTCGTCTGTGTGTGTAGAAAACGTTGTTGATAATGAAGAAATTGCTTGAAACAAGCGATTTCTTGATTTTCTACAATGTTTTTTCGAAATACTTTTCTTGGGGGGTGATATAAAGCTGGATTGTGTGGGAAGAGGCTAAAAGAAGTGCAGGTTTATTGACACAATTTGTTACTAGTTGGCAAAATTCTATATTTGTTTAAATTCAAAGAAGTTGCAGATAACATTTATAATTTGCTGAAATTTTAAAAATCTTTTTCTTTTGAAGTAGAAAACTTTGTGGAAATAAAACAGTTGGTTTGTAACAAATAATTTCTTTATTTTCCACAATATTATCCAAAGCTATCATAAAGGCATATAAAAGTGTGATGTGAAGGAATTGGTTAACCCATTTCCACTCAGAGACACTTTTAGACGGCCCCAAGAAAAAGCTGGGGAAAACATTGTGGAAAATGAAGAAATTGCTTGTTACAAGCAATTTCTTCATTTTCCACATTGTTTTCTACCCAGAAAGTGGAAAAAATCTAAAATTTCATAAACTTTAAATTGTTGTCTCCAACTTCTTTGAAAGTGGACTGATCTAAAATTTCATTGTGTGGGAATGGGTTAAACAATCGTACAACAGAAGATTTCAGTATATTGGTATTGTAGCCTGAAATTCATCATTGACATGCTAAATAAAATCATTCCAGAATTGCATGGAAATCAAAGGGCTGGGTAAGCACTGGTAGTTCTTGTTTTAGATCATTAATATTACTTTTGAAAATCATTTTCATGAACATCTGGTTTGAAAAGGAGAAACAGGAGATGGAGACTAAGATCAGACTGCACTTATGTGCAGGCTGATCTTTGTCTACATCTCCTGCCAAAACCAGAATATTCCGGATTCAGAATGACAAGGATACGGTTAATTCTCTGTCATGCCAGATCTTTTGATTTCTTAGAAACAGCATCAACCACTTGATATAATCTTACATCAGTTTGCTTTCCTATGTTCTAGGAAACCTGTTACTCCCAAGGATCAAAAGGATCTAGTAAAATTCATCAATACATATTACAAGGAAATTTCATATTCTAATACATCTAGTCAAATAATCTACTCATATTTACCCATCCCTACACAATCCCCCATTTTTTAGGCCCCTCATTTCAATAATTCAAAGGATTTGTTTGTTTGAATGGGGTTTTACGCCGCTTTCAACAATCTTTCAGTTATATTGCAGCAGCTGGAGCACCTAACAATGGATTCCGTCGGGGATCGAACCCAGAACCTCTAGATTGAAAGTCCAATGCGCTACCAATTGCGCTATGACGGCGGCTAATAATTCAAAGGACAAAATGGAAAATGAAAAATTTGATTGTAACAAGCAATTTCTTCAATTCCCACAATGTTTTCAACACAGAATGACTTAATTTCATCCAATTGAAAATGTCGTCTGCAATTTGTTTCAATTTGGGTGAGTCTATAGTTTTGCTGCATGGTGATGGGTTAAGGAAGAACAGGAAAATATTGCACCAATTTACATCTCCATTTCACATCAATTAAAACACTTAACATAAAATGGCTAAAAGCTAAATCCAAATGAAATTTGATAGGTATATGATACTAAAATGCCATTTTTCTTGAAATTCCTTTTACACATAAGCTTTTAGACTATCTCCTGGCTGTCAGTCGGTGTGGGTTTGGAAGTATAAACTCTTGTCATGCTGAACCTGGAAAAATGGAGGTATAGATAAAGATCAGGCTGCCCATATGTGCAGCCTGAACTTGGTCTGTCACCACCTGCTTGACTCTTTTAGCCAGAATTGTTTATAAAATCAGCTTTTAGATGAAATGTTTACCTGTAGATAACACTTCCAGAGATTCAGATCCAGAGATTCAGTCCTTTGATTTTATTGCAATTTCAAAAAGGATTTTAATCAGCATGACAAGGGTTAACTACAGTATATCACTCATTCTGTGTGCTTCTGGATAAAAAAATGTGGAAATGAAGAAATTGCTTGTAACAAGCAAATTCTTCATTTTCCCAAGATCTTTTCCAAAGAGTTTTGTCTTGTGGGGTGTCAAAAAGTGGGATTTGTGTTAGAAGAGGTTTATTTCTCACAAAAACTACTGTTACAATATAATTCCCACTGCCCATCCATTCATTGACAACTACAACATTATTATATTCTATGTTGGACATGACAGCTTTGCCCCACCTGACAAATCATGTGGTGGCAGCTTTAACCCTGACAATGAAAACACCTTCTTTACCTTTTAAACCCTTTCCTGTATAAACATTAGTTTTTACATCCTTTTGATCTTGTAATTGATAAAACATTGTAGAAAGAAAAGAAAATGCTCGTGACAAGCGATTTCATCTTTTTCTACAATATTTTCTACCCTGTTGAATGGTTATTATTTACATCAAATAAACTTTAAATTTACGTCTTCAAAACCTTTGAATTTTGACAGGAATAAAATTTGAGAAACAGGAAAGGGTTCAAATCTGTTGGCCTTGAAATTGAGGTGTGGTGCCATAGATAAAAGGTGTTTGTTACATACTTCTACAACCTTATTAGTTATGATCCTCCAACAGTAAGTTGCCAGTCGGTAGCACGTCAGACTCCAAATCTTGAATTGGATGTCATGGTTTTGATCCCCGGCTGCAGCACATATCCTTTCCGACATTTTTTTCTCACCAATGGGTGTATAACCATAAACCTAAGTGGGATAGCAGCTGGAGGCTGGGATGGAAAGGATGTAGTTATAGTACTGGTGTGAGAAATACATAGAATCCATTGTTAGGTGCTCCAGTCGCTGAGATATTACTGAAATACTGTTAAAAGTGACATTAAACCTCATTCAATCAATTAAACCAACAGTAAGTTTGACTTCAGAGGTTCAACAGTATAATTTTGCAAAATTCAGGGCTTGTAAGATGTAATGGTTGGTTGGTAAAATGTGGCTTACATAAATGATGAGACTCAGAGCTCAAAGTTCACTTCTAGTCTAGATGAATGATTCGATTGGCCTATTGGTTTTTTGATCAACAGTGTAAAATATCCATGACCTTATAAAGGGACCTTGATTGACCAGAAGTAATTATCAATCAAATAGGGCACTGCATCTTTAAGATAAGCATTTAAACCTTCACCATGATATAATTTTAGACCAGTCCAAATTCAAAGAAGTTGCAGATGACAATTTTAAGTTGATAAATAACGTTTCTACTGAGGGGCTTTTAAAAGCCTCATTAGAGTTATTATGTGTATTCTGATCTTAGTCCTTAACACCTCAACAATTATTTCCGCCCTTTGACTTTATGCAGTTCTTTAGGGCTTTATTCAGTGTGATACAGGTTAATATCTGATAGTTTTAGATAATTAGTCATAGACTGAATGATAGGACAACAATATTGTCATTCCCACACAATCCTGCTTTTTATGACACACAAGAAAAAAGCTAAAAAAAAAAACTTTGTGAAAAAATAGAGCTTGTAACAATGTTTCCTTCCCTTAATCCATTCCCACTTGACAAAATTTTAGACTGGTCCAAATTCAAAGAATTTGGAGACGACAATTTCAAGTTGATGTAATTTTAAATTTTTTCACCTTTAGCAAAAAACATTGTGGATAATGAAGAAATTGCTTGATACAAGCAATTTCTTCATTTTCCACAATGTTTTCCAAAGCTTTTTTCTTGAAATGCATAAAAGGGAGGGATTGAGCTAGAATGGGTTAAAGACAGAAACAATTAAATTTAATGATATCAAATTTTTTGTCTGTGACTTTTTTTAAATGTGGACCATTCTAATAAAGATTAAAACAATGTGTCATGCAAGAAGAACTGATAATCTATATGGGATTTTACCTGAGTCTTGTTTAGTTGTTACTTCACAAGTGCAAGCATCAGATCACTTGTTACTTAGTAACAGCAAAAAAACAAAAATTCTTAGAGTGATAATTATATGTACAACCTGTTGTAAATATTGTGTTCATGCCAAAATAAAGGGTGTAAAATACTAGTTAGTGAATCTAAGGCTGATGAAGAAGTTTGCAGACAGGGCCTATTGACATAAAATTTCTTTATTTTTCAAAGATAGGCTTGTAGTGACAACACAAAATAATACAAATACAACATGAAAACAAGGAAACAACAACACATTTTAAGTGATATTAACCCTTTTTATGCTGGACCCAGAATATTCCTGTTTGGGCAGTGGGTATAGGCAAAGATCAGCCTGCACATATGTGCAGTCTGATCTTAGTCTACACCACCTGCTTGCACCTTTCAAGCCAGAATTGTTTATAAAATCAATTTTCAAAGAATAATGACCTGCAACTTGTTTCTCTAGAGATTATGGTGGTTTGATTTTAGTGCAATTCTAAACAGGTTTATATTCAGCATGATGATGGTTAACAAATGTATAACAGTATCATGATGGTCCTTATCTTTTAGATATATTAAAGTTACATAATTTAAAAAAATAATTATCGTAGATCTCTGTTAGTGAATTTTTTACGTCTCCATCCCTCTCTCTCTCTCTCTCTGTCTCTCTCTCCCCCCTCTCCCCAATAGCCTTTCTCAAAACCTGTCAGTGAGTGTGTATTTGAAAGTAACTAAGGACAATCACTTATACTTTGAACCTCATCCCCCTCAAATTACCTCCCTTACGCCTGACTCTTACTAAATGAAAGTGTCCCTGAATGATCAGCAAAACAGAATGAAATTAGCTCGAGAATAAGACCTTTTTAACTAAGATTTTACACATCTGACAAAAACATATCTGTGAGACTGGCAGCTAGTCTAATTCATCTACTTCAGTGATATCATCCCTTTGAACTGGATCATTTAGAAGATTTTATTAAGCATGATAAAGGTTAACTATCCTTTAAATATGACTAGAGCATAGCATGCAGATGCTAACCCTCAGCTGTTCTAGTGCTTGATAGTGTGTATAACTTCCAAGTCAAACTAGAAATTGTCGCAAAGCAGACTTATACCCCCAAACAGCGCTTGTCCACATATAAGTGCTATCTGCCAAAGGGTCATAACAAAAAATGGACTTCTTAATTAAAGGGCCATAATTCAGTCAAAAATAAATGGACCATAACCAAAATAGGATATGCACATGTCTGACTCATATACTGTCTTTCTGTGAAATTTGAATCAAATCAGTCCAATGGTTGCTGAGAAATTGAGCGGACATGATTTTTCACCTGAGGGCCATAACTCCGTCAAAAATAGACGATGCACATCTCTGCTAGATACTGAATATATCAGTGACTCTTGAATAAAATCTGTCCAATAGTTGCTGAGAAATTGAGCGGACAAGAAAAAGCTACAAACAGACAGACCAACTGACAAGCTGGCTCCTATATATGGTACATAGTTTTTGGGGTATATTGAATTCACTGGTTTGTGAGCAAAACTTAAGCTTGGACAAACTGTACTTACAACATTGAAATTGCAAAACCAACAAAAATGCTTAAAACAAATGTCAGAGTTCAAGGATTACTTCTGATCTATATGAATGATTTGATTGGTCAATCCATTTTGTGATTGACACTTCGTCAATTGTCACATCTTGTTAACTTGCTCTGGCTTGTTATTTCATTAAAAGCATGATATTATATCTAGAGCTATTACAAAATATGACTGTCAGAGAGTAATTTTGTTACGCTATGGGGAAATAAGTCTATTAATATTTCATCAGGTAAAATATGAAATGTCAACCAGCAGTTCAAGTTGAGTGGTTCCATCAACCCATTACCAGACAATTTTTTTTTAGACATGTTCGTATTCAAAGAGGTTGCAGACCATACTTCAAATTTCCCTAAAATTGGAAAATAAGTGCTAAAGAGGGTAGAAATTCTGGTTAATCCTGGTTTATATGTCCCTGTCGCTTTCAAATTGAGAATGCATTGTAGAAAAAGAATATGCTTGTTGCATTTTTTTCCTTTTCCACAGTATTTCAACCCTGCTGGTTGAAATACATTTTTAATCCATTAAGTTGATATCAAATTCTTATTACTATATTGAGATGACATATATGATACAATGTATTCATACTAAATATTCAAATCTTTTTGTTTTAAGAAAGTGATATGAAACATTTTTATTTTTATATTTTTCTTACTTAAACATTTTTTCCAAATTTTTATAAATGAGAATCGTTTTAAAATAGATTTCCTTTACCTCTTGCATTTATAATCCTATTTAAAATGTACAAACTCGTAATTTCCTAAGAATTAGAGGGAATAGCAAACGACTTCCTTTGTTACTTGTAATTAGGGGATATCGGGTGAAAATCAAAAGCAAATAACCGATCATTATGAGATATATCCAGTGTATATCAAAAATACCACCCGTGATCTATAACGCAATCATAGAGATACCGATAAGAAGCCTGTAAGTTACTTGGATTAAAACAGCAGTCTACGAGAGGACATCGTTAACTTTTAAATTTGATTTACCATTTATACCTTTACGAAAAAAAATCTCAGAATGAAAGAGGATAGGAACAAAATTTTAATAGCCATGTGTACCGAAAATAATGATTCTATCAGATGTGGAGAAAATCGGCGTAAAAAGTACTCTTTATCGCAATATTGTTATTCTTGGTTGTTGTTTTGTGGTTTCTTTGTTTTAATATGTCTTTTCAAGTTAAAGAAGTAACGCAATGATTTCCTGCAAAGGACGCCTTTGCTATTTTTTTTTCGAAAATGAGAAGTAAAATATGAAATCTGGACGAGAATGAAATTGGTTCCTAGGTCGGGAGAGAAAAACGATTAAAACGTGTCAGCGTTAATATTAACTACTACAACAATTCCATATTCTAAGAGTATTTTAAGAGTACTCAACATTCCTCTGTATCAAATTCTGAAAAATATCTGATTCTACGCAAAATAGGAGCCCTTAACCTCTGATAGTGTACTTTTACTTAGGGACGCAACCACATCATTTTGCATATAATATATGGACAGAGAGATGAAACATTATTAAATCTTTAGAACTAGATCAATTCCAAATGATATAAGTCAACCGACTCCCTTGTTAATTAGTCAAAAGAAGGACATCTGGGCAGTCCTGTGAAAATCAAAGCCAATAGCCGATCGTTATGAGATATATCTGGATACCACCCGTGGACTATTGCGTAATCAAAGATACCGATTCAAAACGTGTAAATTACTTGGATTAAAATAGGAGTTTATGGCCGGACATCGATAACTCTTAAGATTAACTTACCATTTAAACCTTTGTAGATAAAAAATCTCAGAACGAAATAGGGTACAGACGAAATATTAAAATCCATTTGTATAAAAAATAACGGATCGCTCAGATTTGGAGAAATTCCGTGTAAAAATACTCCTTTTATCGCAATACTTTTGTTTCCCCCGTTGTTGTTTTGTCTGTTTGCATGTTTCAATAGATATTCTCAAGCCAAGGAAATAAAAGCAACAATTCACCATGAAGGACACTTTTGCTAATTTTGTTTCGAAAATGAGAAGTAGAACATGAACACTGGATGAAACTCGGACGAGAAGACGATTATAACGTGTCAACGTAAATAAAAACTACCAAAACATTTTCATAATCTATAAGTATTACAAAAGTACTCAATATTCTTATGTGTGAAATACGGAAAAAATGATTAATTCTCTCCAAAACAGATGCTTTTAGTCTCAGCCCTTATATACTCTTTGTTGAAATTTAAACCGGAACTACCCAGTAGAATCAAGGGAGATAATTAAAGGGCAATTTTCGGGAGAACTCCGTATATCGGTAGGGGCCCATTGTAAACAAGAGGGCTAGTTGCCCTGGCACTCACCTGAGATAAGGCTCTTTTTTTCTTCAAGGCCAAATACATACTTGGTTGGGAGAAGACCTCCTTTAACATATAACTAAAATCAACTTATGTTAGCATGCCAACCAATGCTTTCAACAGATTTCAAATATTTCAGGAGTTATTAAAAGGGGGCAAACTGACGTATTTCTGCCCAATTTGGTTTCAATTGGCCAAATAGTTGTGAAAGGGTTGCCTTCTTTATTTCTGTGGCTCCAAAATTTTATCAATTTTGAAAGAGGTCTATGTACTGATGCTTCATGCAAAAATTCAAGATTCTTCAACTTCTGGGTCCGAAGGAGATAGGTTTTTCTTTTCCAATTTTACTCTTGTTTTCATAGCAACCAGAGTTTTCAACTGATTAAATTCTTTGTTTGAAATCAGCCCAGTGGTTTGGGAGAAGATGTTGTTTAAAAAATCTTTTTTTTATTTCTATATAAGCCCAAGTCCCCCTTGGGCTCTGCCCCTGGGTACCCGAGGGTAATGATTTTAGCAATTCTGAAAAAGGTTAATGTACTGATGCTTCATGCAAAATATCAAGGCTCTATGCCTTCTCGGTCAGGAGAAGATATTTTTTAAAGTTTTTGTTAAAATTTCAGTTTTGATACCATGGCAACCAGTTATCAATTCTTTTAGCAATTTTCAAAGGGCACCAAAGGAACATTCCTGCCAAATTTGGTTGAAATCAGCACAGTAGTTTGAGACGAGATGTTGTTTTAAAAATCCTTCTTTATTTTGTATAAGTCCCACCCATCCCTGGGGCTCCACCCCCGATCCCGAGGGTGATGATTTTAGCAATTCTGAAAGAGGTCATTGTACTGATGCTTCATGCCAAATATCAAGGCTCTATGCCTTCTGGGTCAGGAGAAGAGGTAAATATGCCAATCTTTCATGCAAAATGTCAAGGCTCTATATGCCCTCTGGGTCAAGATTTTTTAAAGATTTTGTTAGCATTTCACTTTTGTTGCTTTGGCAACAAGAGTTTTCAACAGATTTCAAATATTTTTATACAGGACTACCTAAGGTACATTTTTTGCCAAATTTGGTTTAAGTGGCCCAGGAGATGTTTTAACCCATTTCAAAACAATGACACCTTATGACACCCATCTTGAAAAAATCTTGGAAAAGATTGTGGAAATTGAAGAAATTACTAGTCAAAAGCTATTTCTTTATTCCACAATACTTTTAACAAGACAGTTGAAAAAATTCAAAATTTCATAAACTTGAAATTGTTGTCTGCAACTCTTTTCAATTTGGACTGGTTTAAATTTTGTTGTCTGGTAATGGGTTAAAAACTCTTCTTTCTTTTTTTAAAAGCTCCAACGCTCTATGGCTCTGCCCCATAGGGACCCAAAGGTCATGCTTTAATCAATTTTGAAAGAGGTCAATAGGCTGATGTTTCATGCAAAATATGAAGGCTTTGTGCATTTTTAGTCAGGATTTTAAAGACTATATTTAAATTTCACTTTTGTTACTTTGACAACAAGAGTTTTCAGCAGATTTCAATTATTTTAAATATCTTTTACAGGACCACCTAAGAGGTCAATATACTGATGTTTCATGCAAAGTACATGCTCAGGTGAGCTAAAAGGTACCTTTTAGGGCAAGTATTCATAGACATATTGATTCCTTTTCTTTAGATCAGTAGTTTGGAATATTGATTGATTGAATGGGGTTTAACCCCACTTTTAATAGTATTTCAGTCATATTGTGGCGGCTGGAGCACATAACAATGGATTCCTGATATTTCTCACACCAGCACTACCACTAGATCCTTTCCTAGCGTCCAGCTGCTATCAAACTTTCGCTTATGATTACTCACCCGGTGAGAGACAAAATTAATGTCAGAAAGGATATGTGCCGCCACCAGGGATCGAACCCATGACCCCATTATTGAAGATTAGGAGTCTGATGCGCTACCAACTGCACTATGACAGCAGCGGAGTTTGGAATAATATAGAGCAGAGATGAAAGTGAAGTGTTTATGTGTAAATGAAAGACCAATGAGGTAATCATTCTCTTGATTGTTTAGAATGGTAAAGGTATGGAATTTCTATAAGGCATTAGGGCTGTGATGAAAGTATTCCCGCAATCAGCGTTGGCTTACTATCATTTTGAATTTGTGACCTGGAATTCATCGATAAATCAATACAGGTCTGACTGATATGATCCCAGGAATCAATAAGTTGTCACTCTCTCGGGTGTTGCATTTAACCCATTCTCACAAACTAAAGCTTTTTGATACCTCTCAAGAAAAACACTAGGGAAAACAGAGACTAAAATGAACAAGAAGAGCTTGAGCGCCTGTGTCCACAAGCCTGAATGTACTGATTACGCAGATGGTATTTTCAGGATTTCAATATAAACTGAATCATCTTTGTGATACACCTGGCAAATAAATCTGGTCACTAAAATCTTTGAAATAGTTCTTGAGAAGCATTTCAAAGTTTTCACTGCTTTACAACAGTCAAGTTCTGTTAACCAAATATGGACACAAGTCATGACGATACTAGATGGTTGTCCCTGGAAAACTGCTGTTGAGCCCGCAAAGTTTTGTAGGCATCATGCTCTGTACAATGATCACAATTTTAGTGTTTGACCTTGAGCTTTGACTTGAACTTGAAGCTATCCAAAAAATTCTTTCAAATGGCACATCTACGATGATGGAGAATAATTGTGCCAACTTATTTTGAAATCCATCTATAATTGTAGGAGAAATGCTCTTGACAATCACAATTCTTGAGCTATGACCTTGACATTAGATCTGTCCCGAAAATTCTTTCAAGTGGCACATCTAGTCATGATGGAGAATTATTGTGCCATGTTATTTTTAAATCCATTCATATATGTAGGAGTAAATGTCCGGACAAATTCGGACGGACAGACTAAAAGACTAAGCACATACACCAACTTGCACACACAAATGGACACAACACCATGACAATAGCTCGTTGGCTTTCAGCCAGTGGAGCTCTAAATCTTAAATGTCATTAAATTTTATTATTGACTACAAATACTTTGTATTTGGACCAGTCTTAAATTTTGCTGTCTGTTAACCTATCGATCCCTCCTTTTTACGCTCCTCAAGAAAAAAGCTTTTGAAAAAATTGCGGAAAATGAAGAAATTTCTTGTATCAAGCAATTTCTCCATTATCCATAATATTTTCTATCCCAAAAGTATGAACAAATTTAAAATTCCAACAATTTGAAATTGTTGTCTGCAGCTTCTTTCAATTTGGACCAGTCTAAAATTTTGTCAAGTGGGAATGGGTTAAGGGATTACACAGTAAACCCTATAATTCAAAGCTTGAAGACATACATGCAAAGTTGCAAATAAACTGACAGAAGGCTTAAAAATAATTTTGATTCAATATAAATCAATTTGCCCCCAAAAATCTGAAAATATCCTGTTCCCGTGCTATAAAAAGGGTAAAACAGAACATTTTGACCCCTCAAATTTTCAAGTGTTACCGGTACATCTTATGTTCAAGACTGGTATACAAGATGCAAGACTGGAAATTTTGAGATGTCAAAATAATTATGCAGTTTTGTCCAGATATAAAACTTAAACTATATAAATTAATTGTTTTCTTTCTATCTTTATTCCTTTCCTGCATTTCAAAATTTAAGACCTGTCTGATTTCAAAGGTTTTGCAGACGACAATTCAAAGTCATTTTAATTTGAAAAATAATCATTCTGTGGCTAGAAAAAATTGTGGAAAAGAAGAAAAAAGAAATAAAGGCACTTGAGTGCCTATTTGCCCACCAGCCTGAATTTGCTTATCATTCCAGAGCAATTTGGTTGAAAACAGTTTTGCAGATTGCAACAAGATGTGTTTGTGAAACACTATGCCCCCGAAACGGGAACTCTTTAGAAACGGGTAAAGGGTTAAAATTTTGACCTTAATAAAATGACCTTCCCCAGTTGCGTCTTGTTGAGACCTATCTACATACCAAATATTAGCATTGTAACTTAATCAGGGTTGAAAGTTATAGGAAAATGTTTAGTTGGCAGGTTAAGTTTTGCAGACAGACTGACAGACAGACAGATTGACAGACAGACAGACAGACGGACACTGGTAAAACAATATGCCCCTGATCTTATCGATGCTGGGGCATAAAAATAAGATTTTCAAAATTTCACTATATACCATATATGGAGACAAGTCCAAGTACCCTAAAAGCCATAGTTTTCATCTGAACTATATTTTTTGAAGGAATCTGACAAAGAGTCAACAAAAGATCATTTTGTGTATTTTGTTGAAAACTTATATTTGTTCGAAATCTGAGAAGATTGTAGGTTTTCACTATTAACCATATATGAAAATTAGCCCAATCCATTCAAGCAATTTTTACGGCAAATCAAATATTATTTTAGCAATCTAGTAAGGGGTCACCAAATGGATCATTCCTGTAAAATTCATCCAATGGTTTCCAAGAGGAGATTTTCAAAGCTTTCTCCATATATGGAAATAAGCCCTGCCAAGAAACCATTTCCTGTTTTGCAAAATTTTAGACCTGTCCAAATTGAAAGAGGTTGCAGACGACAATACAAACCATCCTTAAGGGTAGAAAAATTGTGGAAAAAAGAAGAAACTGCTTGTAATAAGCAATTTCTTCTTTTTCTACAATGTTTTCTCAAATATAAAATTGAGGGTTTGCACAGGAAAGAGTTAAAGCCATGTTTTCTGTCCTATCAAATTTTTTTAAGGAATCTAATGAAGGATCACCAAAGGATCAATCCAGTGCAATTTGGTTGAATTCCATCCATTAGTTTATGAGAAGATTTTGTAGGTTTTCACCAAATATGGAAATTAGCCTGACCCATTAAAGCCATGTTTTTAACACAATCAAAATTCTTTGAGGGAATCTGATAAAGGGTCATCCAAAGAGCATTCCTGTAAAATTTGGTTGAAATTCATCAATTTGATGGGTCAGCGCAAAACAGTTGTAAAAGCCTATATGTTTTTAGGCAGTTACAACCAATCCAATTGGTTCAATAGTTTACACCTTATGAGTCTCAAAATAAAAGGCAACAGTTTTAGGATAGGAAATAGTTTGACAAATTAGACTGGGACTGTAACATCTGGCTAATCAGTCAATGTATTAAGGATTCTGATTAGGTGAAATGCCTTAAAGCATTATTCTCTATCTAATCATAGGCATTGATCTGCAACACTGACAACTCTTCCCTACAAGGAATTAAAACTCTCTGCAATCTGTGACCCTTATCTTGCTTAACCCATTACCACACAATTTTTTTATGCCCCTAAACAAAAAAGGCTATAGAAAAACATTGTGAATAATGAAGAATTGCTTGAAGTAAGCAATTTCTTCATTTCCCATAATTTTTTCTACCCAGAAATTCTTAGAATTCTTAGAATCTTAAAATTTCATTAACTTAAAATTGTTGTTTGCTACACTGACAAATCTCTTTAAGGAACTGTAGCTCAACAATTGGCAATGCCTGGCCATGCTTACACGAAACTCAGGATTTTTTGGCTGTTAACTCATACCCACACAATCCTGTTTTGGACACCCCCAAAGAAAAAAACCTTGAAAACATTATGAATAATGAAACTACCGGCCTGAATTTACTTATCAAGTATGTATTAAGTATTTTCTTAAACACAAGAGCCAACTCATTTTAGAAAGAACTACTTTTTATACAATTTTCTTTAAAGGGAGGTATCAATGTTTCTGAAACCAAGATACGAACTAGAGGGGCTTGAGTGCCTGTTTTGGTTGAGAAACATCCTGCAAATTGTAGGTTTTCAATGTTTACCATATATGGAAATTAGCACAATCAATTAAATTAATGTTTACAGCCAATCAAATCTTTTTTAACAATCTAATAAGGGTTATCAAAAGGATCATTCAAGTGAAATTTGGTTAAAATCTATCCAATTGTTTCTGAGAGAATTTTCAAAGCTTTCACCATACATGGAAATAAGCCCCCGCCAATTAAAGTCATGTTTTCTGTCCTATCAAAATTCTTTGAAGAAATCTGATAAAGATCATCCAAGGATCAGCCCAATGAAATTTTGCTGAAATCCATCCAAATGTTTCTGAGAAGATGATTTTTAAAGGTAGAAATTTATGGAAATTAGCCTCCCCAGCCGCCCCCCCCCCCCACCATTAAAGCCATGTTTTTCATCAGTTCAGATTTCTTTGAAGGAATCTGATTAAGAGCCACCAAAGGATCATTCCTGTAAATCCATCAATTGGTTTATGAGAAGAAGACTTTTAGGGATTTCACCATATATGGAAATTAGTAAAAGTCAGTAAGATTTTTAAAGGTTTCACCTTACATGGAAATAAGCCCCGCCAATTTAAGCCATGTTTTTCATCTGATAAAATTCTTTGAAGGATTCTGATAAAGGGTCATCCAAGGATCGTTCCTTTAAAATTTGGTTGAAATCCATTTAGTGGAAGATTTACCATGTATGGAAATTAGCCCCGCCCATTGAGGCCATGTTTTCATCCAATCTTAATTTTTTGAAGGAATCTGATAAAGGATCACCCAAGTATCATTTCTCTAAAATGTGGTTGTATTCTTTTCTGTGCTTTCTGAAGGAGAAGATTTTTTAAAGTAAAAGTTTACAAACTGACTTACACACGTATAGAGGCATGACGGACACAATGCCATGACAATAGCTCACTGGCGTTCTGCCATGTAGCTAAATAATTGCCTATTTCTGAATACTATGCACAAAAGAACAGTTAATACATATATTTGAGTCATATGTTATCTTCACAGTCATCTGATAGGTTTAAAGTGGCTTTTTTGTGCTTATATAGGAAAGATTTAGCGAAATTCTTGGTTATTTTTTGATATCACAGAATTCGGTTTTCGAAACCAGATGCCCTCATTTGCATATAACCCAAGGTCAACAGAAGATAACAAATTAACAAGTGAAACAACTAACATCCCACATAATCAATAAATGTCACATCAAATGGTTAGCGCAAGACTAGGATAAGTGTCTATATTCGTATTAATGCTTAACATGTAACAAAAGAGTATAATGGTTGGTTGGTGACCTAAACATCATAACTACAGCTTGAATACGGTATGTTGTCAAACCAACATGAAAGGTTAACAAAAATGCCGGCCATTGTTGGAGTTGAAAGCTCAGGTCAGGGCTGAATAAATGATTTGACTGGTCGGTTGATTCCTCAATAAGCAGCTGCGATTGGTCAATTGAAGACAGGCTAGCGAACATAACTCCTTACGACATAAAGATGCCGTTTGTTTGGGCGAATTCAAACAGAATGCAGGATTCCGACGGTCTATATTCATTGCAACTGTCTTGGCTTAATCTAAAAAGAGATTAGCAGCTTTAGTAGGCTACTAAGGAAATAACCTGATTTATTCTGATAATTGACCTCTGATTTCGGGAATCTACTTTTCAGAATATTTAATTAATATAGCGTATGAAATGGAATCCATGACATGAAAAACAAGAGGACCATGATGGTCCTAAATTGCTCCCCTGAGTATGAAGGTTCATGACTTTATGATATAAACAAAATAGCAAAGCCCTCTGTCTAATTATTTTGGAGAAGATGTTTAAGGATTTCTCTTTTAATCCTAGGTATATTGATGATCCCACCATATAGCACTAATTTCCTGAATATGGTAATGCTTTGAAGTATAGACATCAATACATACCAAGTATAAAAGATCTAGGCCTAATGGTTTAGGAGAAGAAGGTTTTCAAAGATATCATTATTTATTCCTAACTAAAATTAGGGATTGCACAGAAAAGGGCTAATTTTTTTTTAGTAATTTGGTAGAGGTTCAATGGTTGATGATATGTACCACATATCAAAGCTCTAGGCCTTATGGTTTGGGACAAGAATATTTTTAAAGATTTCCTTCTTTATTTCTATGTAAAATCAGGGATCGCCTAGGAAAGTGCTAACTTTCAGAGTATGTTAATTCTTTGAAGTATTTTGGTAGAGAGTCAATAGATGATGATGTATACCAAATATCAAAGCTCTAGGCCATATGATTTGGGAGTAGAAGATTTTTAAAGATTTCCTTCTTTATTTCTGTGTAAAATCAGGGATCACAAAGGAAAGGGCTAATTTTCAGAGTACGGTAATTCTTTAAAGTTTTTTGGTTGAGGGTCAATAAATATTGATTTGTACCAAATATCAAAGTTCTAGGCCTAATGATTTGGTAGAAGAAGATTTTTTAAGATTTCCTTCTTTTATTCTATGTAAAATCAGGGATTGCCCAGAAGAGGGCTTATTTTAACCCTTGTCATGCTGAACCTTGAATATTCCGGTTTTTGTAGGAGGTGTAGACTAAGATCAGACTGCACTTATGTGCAGGCTGATCTGAGTCTACACTTCCTGCTCTTAATTTTCCTGCCAGAGTTGTTTATGAAGTTGATTTCTTAAAGAAATATTGATTTTTGAACAACAAGTTCTATCAGTCCTTTCAGCCCTTTGATTTGGGAGCATTTCAGAAAGGTAATTTATACAGCATAACAAGGGTTAAGAATACAGTAATTCTTTGAAGTATTTTGGTAGAGGGTCAATAGGTGATGATTTGTACATAATATCAAAGCTCTAGGCCTTATGGTTTGGGAGAAGAAGATTTTAAAAGATTTCCTTCTTTATTTCTATGTAAAATCAGGGATCACAAAGGGCTAATTTTCAAAATACGGTAGTTCTTTGAAGTATTTTGGTAGAGGGTCAAAAGATGATGATTTGTACATAATATTAAAGCTCTAGGCCTTACGGTTTGGGAGAAAAAGATTTTAAAAGATTTCCTTCTTTATTTCTTTTTAAAATCAGGGATCACAAAGAAAAGGGCTAATTTTCAGAATACGGTATTTCTTTGAAGTATTTTGGTAGAGGGTCAATAGATGATGATGTATACCAAATATCAAAGCTCTAGGCCTTATGGTTTTGGAGAAGAAGATTTTAAAATATTTCCTTCTTTATTTCTATTTAAAATCAGGGATCACAAAGAAAAGGGCTAATTTTCAGAATACGGTATTTCTTTGAAGTATTTTGGTCGAGGGTCAATAGATGATGATGTATAACAAATATCATAGCTGTAGGCCTTATGGTTTGGGAGAAGAAGATTTTTAAAGATTTCCTTCTTTATTTCTATGTAAAATCAGGGATTGCACAGAAAAGGGCTAATTTTCATAATAAGGTAAATCTTTGAAGTATTTTGGTAGAGGGTCAATAGATGATGCTTTGTAACAAATATCTAAGCTCTAGGCCTTTCCACTTGGGAGAAGAAGATTTTTTAAGTTTTTTCACTCATTTGCCATGGCAACCAGAGTTCTTAATGGATATCAATTCTTTGAAGTAATTTTAAAAAGCATGACCTACGGATCATTTTTGTGAAGTTTTGTTGAAATTCCATGGTTAGTTTAGGAGGAGAAGATTTTTTTGTAATTGTGGACGGACGAACAGATGGACGGACAGACGGACGATGACTGATCACAATAGCTCCCCCAGAGCACTTTGTGCTCAGGTGAGCTAAAAAAACTTGCATACCACATTTAAATC
Organism: Fragum fragum; assembly: GCA_946902895.1. Lineage (NCBI taxonomy): Eukaryota > Metazoa > Mollusca > Bivalvia > Cardiida > Cardiidae > Fragum > Fragum fragum. Next base: position 20,699,501 of record OX336375.1, read on the forward strand.
AAAATATGCTCAAAACAGAAAATAAGTACCATATAAGGTAAAAAATAATTTGGGAAAAGGAGAAATTGCTTGCTACAAACACTTCCACTTTTTCTCACAAGTTTTCCATTTAAATTTTTCAAAAATCAAAAAGCGGGATTGTGTGGTAATGGGTTAAAGTCTGACATGTATGTTACAATAAGTGGATAAAAAGCCTGTAAATAATAGATCTAAAAAGAGTTCATTTTGACTGAGTTGCAGTTATTGTAAGTAAAGGGTATTAAAGATAACAGCTGAGTAATGTTACATAAATCAAAGACTGTGTAGAGAAGGTTTTAAATTTGGAACTATATTAACACGGAACCATTTGTTCTAGTGTTTTGGATAACATGTCATTGAATGGATTAATTACCGAAATAAGATAAGTGAAATTTCTGGATAAAATCCTAACAATGTTACTTAGGAAAAGATCGTAGAAGCCGTAGATTGTTTGTCTTAGTTTTCTATATTTGTTAAATAAAAGTAGATAATTAGATTCCAAGGATTTCATTGAAAAAGATTTTTTTCTATTAAGTTTTACAGACAAATCAGTTTATATCACCAAGATTTTATTCCTTTCATCAATAAATTTTAAAATACAGTAAATGACATGACGTTCATAATAAAATCCGCCATTATTCTTGCTGCTTGAAAGTACGAAACAAATCTCGTATATTGATAAGATAAACATAATGTGCCACTAAAATTATTGAATCTTCGGAAGGGAAAGGGTTTGATATCAAAAAGTTCCTAAATTCCGGCAGTTCATAAGGACTTGAAACCATCCAATCAGGTGAAGAGCATGTCATCTATCAATACATGCTTGATTTACGATCAAAGGGCTTCCAATCAGCAGTTGTATAATTGATTTATTGTCCCCTGATTTGATAGCCTCTAGGCAAAATGCGATGATTGCCTTTCATAACAAGGCGACTTCCTGTATATTCCAGGCGACTTCGACTTCGCTTTGATCAGCAACTCGGGCGAAGTTTTATCAAACAAGGCGACATCTTTGCCTGAGTTGCCCACTCTGCAGAGCCCTGCTATGTCATTATTCATGACAGCTTGTTAATTAACCAGAATCGGACGTATTCACACAGAAAAAAAAGCAGATGAAAATAACAGTTCCCTCTCCCCTTGATATTTCTTTTATGAAATTTCGCCAATCACTTAATACTGTACCATATATTGGGGCAGAGTTGACCGTGCCAAGTTATATGATTTGCTGAGTTGTCGGTGGGCCAAGTTGACCGGTCAGCAAAAAATCATATGTAAAGTTGAAATTTCAGGTGAAAAATTGACAAAATCTGTAGTTGCCCATCCGTGGAGTAAACATTTGGCTAAAACATTTCACCACAAAACATTTATTCATTCTTACAACCTGATCCGAATAAAGCCGTCTTTGCTTGTAGGTTCAAAACTGATGTCTTAAGGCTACATTCAAAGAAAGATAGAATTGAAAAATTATATTGAAACCCAAACACCAGGAAGCAAAGATCCATGTGGATTAAAACTACTGATAGCTGAATTACCCAGTCTCTCTATTTACGCACGTGCCCGGGTGTCTTATAGGAAAATGTGAAAAATACACAGAAGCAATGTGTACTTATCCTTTGCCATTTGCAGGTAGCAAATGGCAGAATGGGAGCGGTCAGAAACTCTTTTGAAATCTGCACAGGAGATGAAATCAATGCTTTTCCAAGAGTATTTTGTGGATTCGGCGTACTGACATTAATTGGAGATATAGCTGAAACCATGTTATAAATTCAGAATTCTTACCTGAAACTTATCCCTTATTCTCTAAATACAAAAAGTGCAAATTCCAGTGATGAAATTCCACCGATTTGGGCGTGATGATAATAAGAATAAAGTGACCCCTACAAACAAACTTTAAGGGAGATAACTCAACACCATGGAAAAGTGTTGATTGTAGCAAGAATAGAGTTAGATTATATAACAAGATCTGTCAAAGGCTAGCAACCCTGAACTATTCTGAGTGCTGGATAGTAAATAAAAGCTATTCAATGTCGACATAGGACATAATACATAAGTAGTAATAGATATGAAAAATAATTCAATTAAAATTTTAAGTCAGCAAGAATTTCTAAGTCTGGAAGGGTTAAAACTCCACTATGATAAATGTAATTGTAATGAATCTTTGCCTAGAATTCAATATGATTGTCACAAAAGCATGTGCAAAGTTTCAATACAACAGCATAAGTAGAAAGAGAGTTCTTAAAGATATATGACAGTTGAACATAAGGTATGAAGGGTAAAATTCCACTTAAATGAATGTCAGAGTAATGAAACTGTGTCTAGAGACTAATATTATTGTCACAAAAAAATGTGCAAAGTTTCAAACCAATAGCATTGGCAGAAAGAGAGTTCCTAAAATTATATGACAGTTGCAGGCAAGGTTTAACCAAGAATTTTTATGTCAAAGAAGGTAAAATTCCACTAAAATGAATGTCAGATTATTGAATCTTGTCTAGAGGCTGATATTATTGCCACAAAAACATGTTTCAGAGCAATAACATTATTAGAAACTGAGATATGACACTTGCACATAAGGTCTAACCAAACCATTATGACTACGCTTATACCAATGCCCGGGTGACTTGAATAGCCCCTCTATTCTTCGAAAATTTGAGCTAAAACGAGAGGTTTGTAACCAATTTTGGCATTTGTAACCTCGGGGTCAGGGCCAACTCTTCACCAGATACGAATTGGGACTATTCACAATTTCAAATAGCTACAGGAAACATAAAAGTACACCTTAATTGAATAAGAGGGCAATGATAGCCCTATACCGCTCACCTGAGATATTGCAAAAGTTCATGCATTGGCAATGTTTTAACTTTTTCTATTTTTCTTGGATTGCCATATTGTTTTTTCTTTTAATTCAGCTTGACTTCCTTCTGAATTCAATTATCTCTCTTGAATTCTAAACTGAATTTAGGCACAGTGAACAATACCTTTCTTAAAGAATTTATGTCAGCAAGTTTTCCTTAGAAAACAACAAAAGTGCTCACAACAATTTAAATCACATCATCATTACCTCAAGTATTTTGTCAGATGACAATCAGGTAATGCCACATGCAAATTTGAAATCTGTAGGCCTTACAGTTTCAGAGAGATTTTCTTAATATTCATATGAAATTCCCCTTGGTTGCAATAGCAACCAGAGTTATTCATTGATTCCTAATGTCTGGAGTTTTCTTTTTTAAAGGACATCATCCAAGAATCCTTTTTGTAAACACAAAACTTGACAGCTCTAGGCTTTATGATTTAGAGGAGATGACTTTGTAACCCATTCCCACTTAATGACTGACTTTCAGACGCCCCTAAGAAATACTAGATGGTTGTCCCAGGACAACTGCTGTCAAGCCCGCAAAGTTTTGACCATCAACTTGACCTTTACCATCAATCTCTCATAACAGAGAATAATTGTGTCAAATATTTTTTTTTTAAATCAATTCTTAAATGTGGACAATATTTTTGAAATTAATTTGAAATCCATTCATAATTGTAGGCATCATGCTCCAGACAATCACAATTTTAGTGTTTGACCTTGAGCTGTGACCTTGACATTAGAACTATCCCAAAAAGAACCAGGCAGAGCTCTCAGCAGTTTCGTCCTGTATCCTTGCACTATCCCCCGTAACAACTAACCGTCTTCTTGGGGCGTCGCTCATATGGGCATGTGCTACGGTAGCGACGATAAATAAACGGAAATAATCAATCAATCAATAGGAAAATATAGTCATACTTGTAACAAGCACTACCTCCTATCTTTGTACAGTTTTGATATATCTTGTGTGTGTTTAACCAATTCCAACACAATCAAGCTTTTTGACACCCGAGAGATAAAACTTATGAACTCACTGTGGAAAATGGAGAAATTGTTTGGTAAGCAATATCTTCATTATCCACTATGTTTTCTACCTCAAAAGCCAAAATATAAATAAATAAAACCATCCACTAATAATTATCATCTGCAGCATCTATGAATTTTAACCAGTCTTTATTTTGTTGTATGGTAATGGGATAAATGTGGATTTGTTTGGTAAAGGGTTAGCCTTTCCACACTCAATTATTGGTTTTTGATAACCGTGGGGATTATTTGATATGGAGAACATTGTTGAAGAAGGAAATTCTCTTGTAATAAGCCATTCCTTCTCTTTCCATAGTGTTTTCTATTGAAGAGACTGCCTGGTTTTACTGTGATGATATTTCTTACAATGAAACATTGTGCATGAAGTAGACTCAGATCAGCATCTACACAGTCTGATCAGAGGCTTCCAAATGTGATCAGTAGACAGCTAAGTTTCATAGGAATTCAGCAAACTCTCTGCATGTAGCATATGGCTTTCAGGCAGGTCAATATTTGGCTTTTGTGCACATAAAATACTTTCAGGCAGGTCAATATCTGGCTTTCGTGCACATAAAATACTTTCAGGCAGGTCAATAACTGGCTTTAGTGCACATAAAATACTTTCAGGCAGGTCAATATCTGGCTTTCCTGCACATAAAATACTTTCAGGCAGGTCAATATCTGGCTTTCCTGCACATAAAATACTTTCAGGCAGGTCAATATCTGGCTTTCATGGACATAAAATACTTGGTTAATTGATGCAGAGGTTCGTTTCTTTCAATTTTGACGTGGCCAAAACTTTGTTACAGGGATAGGGTAGAGTGCTGTTGTTGTAAAGGTATAATTATGAGCATATATAAATATTTCAAGTTCATCAAGTTCAGAAAAAATGGTTGTAAAAGGAGAAAATGCCGTTTACCATTATTTTCCTATTTGTTCCACAAAGTTTTTATAACATTTAGCTTTTGACACACCGGAGAAGGGTTGTTTGGTAATGGGTGAAGTAGGAATTCCTACTACTTTGGTCAGACTAGAATGGTTATTTACCCCTTTCCCACTCAACAAAATTTTAAACTGGTCCAAATTGAAAGAAGTTGCTGACTGTAAGTTTTACTTGATGAAATTTTAAAATTCTCTATCTTTTGGGATAGAAAACATTTTGGATAATGAAGAAATTGCTTGTAACAAGCTATATTTTCTATGTTTTTCAAAGTCTTTTTCAAAAAGTGTTATTGTGTGGGAATGGGTTAAGTACAACTTAACCTACAAAGCCATATGAATTTTTCTCAATTATAAAATCACAGGGACATAAAAAACCAGGGATTGAATAGGAATGGGTTAAGTATGAATTTGCTCAACTGCGCTCTATTATGGGTGTATGACATTGTGTTCTTTGAAATATTTGTTAATGTCGATCAAGGTCATGGGACATGGGTAAGGTTGAAATATGTCAACCTACAAAACGTTCATTTTACCTTATGCTCTTCACCCATTAAGAGAAACTTTTGTTGTCTATTGATGGGTTAATAAGCTCTAGCCTGAATCTTCTATGGACCATTAAGTTCCTTTTTTTTTGTGTGTGTAAACAACCGACTGTGTACATTGTATATAATATAAACAAGTCTTGTATTCTACTTAGATACAAGTTATAAGGGACTTAACTCATTACCACATAATGAAGCTTTCTGACATTCTGGAGAATTACAATCATGGAAAAAATTGTAGGAAAAGGAGAAAGTGCCTCTAACAACTTGGACCAGTTTTAAATTTTGTCATCTGGTAATGGGTTTGTATGACAATTTTATCACAAAGTAGGTTGTCTCCCTTACATATTAAAATTAAACTACATTTATTTGCCATACATGTAAAAAATAAATCCTGTCAATAATAACCCTAACTGTCTTCCTTTCATTTCCCAGATTGTTTTCTTCCAAGTCTTTAATTAAAGTTTCATCAACTTAAATCATCATCTGCAACATTTTCTGTTTGGACTAGTCTCAATACTTGTATTTTATATCACCAACCAACTGTGAAAACAAGTCTTTTTCCCACTAAAATGTAAGATATAAGGGAAGTAATTTACCAATTTGACCTTTTCACAAAAAAGGAATGTGTTGTCTCTCTTTGACCATTAATTAAATACAATATAACAACTACATATTTAAGCTTTACTTGGGAAAAAAGGCCACACCCATAAAAGTTATGTTTTTGACGAATAAAAATTATTCTATAGAGCTAGGTAGACCTTGATGCAAGGAACATTTCTGCAAAAGAACAATGAAATCAAATGAATTAAACGGAGGTAAAATGATTTTTAAAGGATTTCTACTTTGGTTGCCACGGACACCAGAGTTCCTTATTTGTTTGTTTGTTTGAATGGGTTTTTACGCCGCTTCCAACAATCCTTCAGTTATATTGCGGCGGCTGGAGCACCTAACAATGGATTCCTGGTATTTCTCACACTAGTACCACCATTACATCCTTTCCTAGATTCCAGCTGCTATCCCACATAGGTCTACGATTATTGACTCATTGGTGAGAGACAAATAGTCGGAAATGATGGGTGCCGCCGTCGGGGCAGAGTTCCTTATAGTACACAATTCTTTGAATGAATCTGAAAGGGAACCAACTAGGGAAAAATCTTGTGCTAGTCACCTGATTGCGGCTAAAAGTCACCTGTTAGCAAAATCTTGTATAGGAAATCAGAGACAAAGACATTTTTTACAATGTTTAAGGATTTTTGTGGCAGAGAAGTAGCATGTACAGTGCTAGGAAGGTTTCATAAGATTTTGGTTAATGAATTAATTAGTGAATTAAAACAAGAGGACCATAATGGTCCTTAATCACTTTTCAGTGGCATCTGCAAATTACATTACTTTTTTGCATAAAAAAGACACGACTTGAGCCAAATAACAATTATACATAACACATAGCAAAGCCATTGGCCTTATCGTTTGGGAGAAGAAGATTTTCAAAGATTTCCTTCTTTATTCCTTTGTAAAATCAGGGATTGCACAGAAAAGGGCTAATTTTCAGAATATGGTAATTCTTTGAAGTATTTTGGTAGAGGGTCATTAAACACTGATACATACCAAATATCAAGGCTCTAGGCCTTATTATTTTGGAGAAGAAGATTTTAAAAGATTTCCTTCTTTATTCCATTGTAAAATCAAGGATCACACAGAAAAGGGCTAATTCTCAGACTGCAGTAATTCATTGAAGGTTTTGGTAGAGGGTAAATAGGCATTAATACATACTAAATATCAAAGCTCTAGGCCATATGGTTTAAGAGAAGATTTTCAAAGACTTCCTTCTTCATTCTTTTGTAAAATAAGGGATTGCATAGAAAAGGGCTGATTTTCAGAATATGGTAAGTATTTTGGTAGAAGGTCATTAAACATTAATATATACCATATATCAAATCTCTAGGCCTTATGGTTTGGAAGGAGAAGAATTTCAAAGATTTTCTTCTTTATTCCTTTCTAAAACCAAGGATCGCACTGGGCTTATTTTCATGGCATTGTATTTTTTTGAAGTATTTTAGTAGAGGGTGTTAAGGTGATGATACATACGGAATATCAAAGCTATAGACCTAATGGTATGGGAGGAGAAAATTTCCTTCTTTATTCTTTTTCAAAATCAGGGGTTGCACAGAAAAGGGCTAATTTTAAGAGTACAGTAATATTTTGAAGTGTTTTGGTAGAGGGTCAATGTACCAAATATCAAAGCTCTAGGCCTTATGGTTCAGGAGGTGAAGATTCTCTAATAATTGTTTACAGATGGACAGACGGATGCTGGACATTTGCCGATCACAATAGCTCATCTTACTTCAGCACTCTGTGCTCAAGTGACCTTAAAAGAAATATCAAACCCTGATTAGATCTGAAAACGTGGCCTATAGAGTACACACAAGGTTTGTTCAAGATTTGACTTTGCTACCTAGTTTTTAACCCCATTTGATCCAATATCATATTTGTCAAATATTTAATAGAGATAAACATTCTGACCAAAAATCAAAACATTCAAGTAAAAATTGTGGCCTTTAGAGTGAACACAAGGATTTTCTATAATTTGACCTTGTGATATACATGTAGTTTTGACCCCATGTGATCCCATGTGACCCAACATTGATCTTGTCTAAAACTTGATACAGACAAACATTCTGACCAAAATTAAAAAAAATTGAGTAAAAAATGCCTCTGGGGTGCACACAAGGTTTTTCTAAGATTCAAACTCTCTTTTGACCCCATGTAACCAAATATTGAATTTGACAAAGATCATATCTGGGTCGGGAGAAGACCTCCATTAAAATTTAACTAGAATCAACTTATGTTGCCATGCCAACCAATGCTTTCAACAGATTTCGAATCTTTTAGTAATTATTAAAAGAGGAACCTAAGGTAAATTTCTGCCAAATTTGGTTAAAATTGGCCAAATAAGTTAGAAAGAGTTGCCTTCTGTATTTCTATTTAAGCCCAATCACCCTGTGGCTTTGATATTTTAGCAATTTTGAAAGAGGTCAATGTACTGATGCTTCATGGAAAATTCAAGATTTTTCAAAAATTTTACTCTTGTTGTCATAGCAACCAGAGTTTTCAACTGATTGAAATTCTTTGATTGAAATTGGCCCAGTGGTTTTGGAGGAGATGTTGTTTATTAATTCTTCTTTATTCCTATATAAGCTCCACCCTAGGTAGGGCTCCACCCCTTGGAACTGGAGGATGATGATTTTGCAATTCTAAAAGACGTCAATGAACTGATGCTTCATGTAAAATATCATGACTCTAAGCCTTTTGGGTCAGGCGGAGATACTTTTTTTAGATCACCTAAGCATGAAGTGCTCTGGGGGAGCTATTGTGATCGGTCATCGTCCAACCGTCACCCGTCTGTTTGCCGTCTGTCCATTCACAATTACAAAAAATCTTCTCCTCCTAAACTAACCATAGAATTTCAACAAAACTTTACAAAAATGATGCTTAGGTCATGCTCTTTCAATGTACTTCAAAGAATTGAAATCCATGAAGAACTCTGGTTGCCATGGCAACGGAGTGAAAAACTTAAAAAATCTTCCCAAGCGGTAAGTCCTAGAGCTTTGATATTCGGTACAAATCATCATCTATTGACCCTCTACCAAAGTACCTCAAAGATTTACCGTATTATGAAAATTAGCCCATTTCTGGGCGATCCCTGATTTTACATAGAAATAAAGAAGAAAATCTTTAAAAATCTTCTTCTCCCAAACCATAAGGCCTAGAGCTTTGATATTTGGTACAAATCATCATCTATTGACCCTCTACCAAAATACTCCAAAGAATTACCATATTTTGAAAATTAGCCCTTTTCTGGGCGATCCCTGATTTTACATAGAAATAATGAAGGAAATCTTTAAAAATATTCTTCCCCCAAACCATAAGGCCTAGAGCGTTGATAGTTGGTACGAATCATCATCTATTGACCCTCTACCAAAACACTTCAGAGAATTACGATATTCTGAAAATTAGCCCTCTTCTTGGCAATTCCTGACTTTACATAGAATATTTAAAAAATTTCTTGTCCCAAACCATAAGGCCTAGAGCTTTGATATTTGGTATACATTATCATCTATTGACATTCTACCAATATACTTCAAAGAATTACAGTAATCTGAAAATTAGCCCTCTTCTTGGCAATTCCTGATTTTACATAGAAATATAGATGGAAATCTTTTAAAATCTTCTTCTCACAAACCATAAGGCCTTGAGCTTTGATATTTGGTACAAATCATCATCATTTTATTGACCCTCTACAAAAATACTTCAAAGAATTAGCGTATTCTGGAAATTAGCTCTTTTCTGGGCCATCCCTGATTTAACATAGAAATAAAGAAGAAAATATTTAAAAATCTTCTCCCAAACCAAAAGGCCTTGAGCTTTGATACTTGGTACAAATCAACATTTATTGACCCTCTACAAAAATACTTCAAAGAATTACCGTATTATGAAAATTAGCCCTTTTGTTTGTGATCCTTGATTTAACATAGAAATAAAGAAAGAAATCTTTAAACATCTTCTTCTCCCAAACCATAAGGCCTAGAGCTTTGATTTTTGGTATACATCATCATTTATTGACCCTCTACCAAAATACTTCAAAGAACTACAGTATTCTGAAAATAAGCCCTTTTCTTTGTGATCCCTAATTTTACATAGAAATGAAGAAGGAAATCTTTAAAAAATCTTCTTCTCCCAAACCATAAGGCCTAGAGCTTTGATATTTAGTACAAATCATCATCTATTGACCCTCTACCAAAATACTTCAAAGAATTACCATATTCTGAAAATAAGCCCTTTTCTTTGTGATCCTTGATTTTACAATGAAATGAGGAAGGAAAACTTTAAATATCTTCTTCTCCCAAACCATAAGGCCCAGAGCTTTGATATTTGGTACAAATCATCATCTATTGACCCTCGATCAAAATGCTTCAAAGAACTACAGTATTCTGAAAATTAGCCCTTTTCTTTGTGATCCCTGATTTTACATAGAAATAAAGAAGGAAATCCTTAAAAATCTTCTTCTCCCAAAGCATAAGGCCTTGAGCTTTGATATTTGGTACAAATCATCATCTATTGACCCTCTACCAAAATACTTCAAAGAATTACCATATTCTGAAAATTAGCCCTTTTCTGGGTTATCCCTGATTTTACATGAAATAAAAGAAGGAAAACTTTAAAAATCTTCTCCTCCCAAACCATAAGGCCTAGAGCTTTGATATTTGGTACATATCATCCTTTATTGACCCTCTACCAAAATACTTGAAAGAATTACGGTATTCTGAAAATTAGCCCTTTTTCTGTGGGATCCCTGATTTACAAAGGAATAAAGAAGGACCCTCTACCAAATTACTTAAAAAAAATAGCCCTTTTCTGAGCAATCCCTAATTTCAGTTAGGAATAAATAATGATATCTTTGAAAACCTTCTTCTCCTAAAGCAATAGGCCTAGAGCTTTTATACTTGGTATGTATTGATGTCTATACTTCAAAGCATTACCATATTCAGGAAATTAGCCCTATATGGTTGGATCATCGATATATACCTAGGATTAAGAGAAATCCTTAAACATCTTCTCCAAAATAATTAGACAGAGGGCTTTGCTATTTTGTCTATATCATAAAGCCATGAACCATCATACTCAGGGGAGCGATTTAGGACCATCATAGTCCTCTTGTTTAAATTTCTGTTTTGTTGCAACAGCAGTCAGAGTTTTCAATGGATTTCAATTCCTTTTAACTATTTTTTCAAGGATACTGTTTAAAGAACATTTCTGCCAAATTTCATTGAAATTGGCCAAGCAGTTTGGGAGATGCTGTTTTAAAAATGTTGACACATGATGAACAAACCAAGACAGACAATATACCTTACTATAAACACTTCGTGCTCAGGTGAGCTAAAAATCAAGACATTTGAGTTAAAAATGTGGCCTCTATGATGTTGACCAACAATGCATGATGACACATTTTGCATGTCACATGATCATAAAAGCTCACCTTCATCATGTTGTGCCAAGGTGAGCTAAAAAGTTTACGCACAAAAAGATGGACTGATGGACCCCCAACAAACACTACGCCATGACAATAGTTTAATGGCCTTTGGGTAGTGGAACTAAAAACTTGATGATATGCATAAGGTCAGGTGCCCAGGAACATTTTGTACAAAATTTCATGCAAATCTGGCTAGAATTGAAGTTGTTACATAAACAAGAAATTTTGCATTAAGCCCCCTTTTTCTGTGATGCAGCCTAAAATAGAAAAACTCAGACAGTATGCACAAGGTCAGGTAACAAGGAACAGTCTATGAAAATTTCATAAGAATTTGTCCATAAATGTAGGAGGAAATGTGGATATGTGGACAGACAGATGGCTTGTTTCAAGCATTTTTTTTTTTTATTATGCACAATGATTTCTACCCTTTAAGACCAAGATCTTGAATTTTCATTAACTTAAAATTTTTATATGCAACTTCTTTGAAATTGGAACAGTCTGAAATTTGTCATGTGGTTACAGGTTGAGATTGATGACTGGACAGACTGGCTCAAAATCGGACACACTAGCTCCTGCATACAGGCTTTTCATAGTGAAAATCATGTCTTGCCCAACCCAAGCCAGATCAAAAAGAAAGAAGAAAATTCATACTAAAATGTAATAGTAGAGTTTTAATTTTACATGAACAAATACATGTATAGAAAACATGGGTATAAAAGATATAAACAAACGGATGCATATTCATATATACAAATAATAAATTTTGAAAAAATATAAAAAACATGTTTTCAAATCACAGCATGGTAATGTACATCTTCATCAAAAAAGTATTTTTTCCCCAAAGAAGTACATTTAACAAGTTTACAGCAAATCTATTGCAAGTACATTTTATTCAGCATGACAACAGATATAATGTATACATAAAGGGTGATTGTTTTGTTTTGTTTCTGTTTTCTTTTTTAGTGCAAGATTGTTTTTTCCATTGAGTGAATTATAGAATCTGTATTTCTAAGAGCAGAAATGCCGTAAGTGAAGATAATGCTGGTGTTGGTTACAAATGGAAGAATGATAAATCTTATGCACTAAACTAAAAATATTTTTTCTTCAATGTTCAAAAAAAAGGATTAACCCATTCTCACACAGTGACGCTTTTAAACACCCCTCAATATGAAAGCTTTAAAAAACATTGTGGAAAATCAAGAAATTGCTTGTAACAAGCAATTTCTTCATTATCCACAATGTTTTCTACCCCAAAAGACAAAGAATTTAAAGATTCCATCACATTAAAATTGTCGTCTGCAACTTCTTTCAATTTGAACTGGTCTAAAATTTTATCATGTGGGAAAGGATTAATATGAATTTTCAGCTAAACATCAGGGAAAGGTGTCTTTTTTTAAACATGCATGGATTCCAAAATTCAGTGAAATCTTTGGTGGTTTGTGTCCTACACTTTTAACCCATTACCATTTTTAACCCTTTCCTGTTTTTGGAAATTTTAGACTAGTCCAAATTGAAAGAGGTTGCAGATGACAATGAAAACTGGATGCCATATGAAATGAAACCATCCTATGTGTAAGAAAATATTGTGGAAAAAGGAAAAATTGCTTGTAACAAGCAATTTCTTCTTTTTCCACAATGTTTTCTTGAGTATAAAATCACAGGATCGTAAAATCCCTTATTTGAGCGGCAAAGGGTTAATGAAACTTAGGGAAAAACAAGATGTGTTTGTGAAACACCATGCCCCCTAAACAGGGTGATTTTTAATGGTTTTATTTCTTTGTTTAAGTGAAAAGGGTTAAAATTTTGACCTTGACCTTGATGAAATGATCTTCCCAAGTTGCCCCTTCTTGAGACCTATCTACATACCAAATATTAGCATTGTAACTTAATTAGGGATGAAGTTATAGGAAAATGCTTAGTAGGCAGGTTAAGTTATTCTGTAACGTTTTAGGGAAATGGGTTAAAATTTTGACCTTGACCTTGATTAAATGACCTTCCCCAGTTGCACCTTGTTGAGACCTAAATACATACCAAATATTAGCATTGTAACTTAAGTAGGGATGAAGTTATAGGAAAATGCTTAGTTGGCAGGTCAAGTTTTTGAGTAATGTTTTAGGGAAAGGGTAAAAATTTTGACCTTGACCTTGATGAAATGATCTTCTCCAGTTGCGCCTTGTCACATACCAAATATTAGCATTGTAACTTAATTAGGGTTGAAGTTATAGGAAAATGTTTAGTTGGAAGTTTTGCAGACAGACGAACAGACAGACAGACAGACGGACACCGGTAAAACAATATGCCCCCGATCTATCGATGCGGGGGCATAAAAAGCTTGGGAAAACATTGTGGAAAATGAAGAAATACCTATTATACGCAATCTCTTCATTATACACAATGTTTTCATCCCAAAAAAAAGTTTTTTAAAACTTGATCAACCAAAAACTATCCTCTGCAACTTTTTTGAATTTTGAAAAGTCTAGATATATTGCTATTTGGTAATAAGTTCAAAATCAGTAGAGAAACAAAAACAAAAGTGGGATAAAACTAACACAGAACAGTGAGTTTATCATTTTGCAAATTTTACTTGTCGGTAAGAGAAATTATCTAGAGATAATCCACCTAGAAATTCCTATGTTTCACTAAAGAACATTTAACCTTTTCCCGTTTTTTTTTAAATTTTAGACTGGTCCAATTTGAAAGAGGTTGCAGACGACAATGAAAATTGGATGCAATTTGTAATAAAACATTCCTGTGTGGTAGAAAATATTGTGGGAAAAGAAGAAATTTTTTGTCACAAGTGTGTTCTTCTTTTCCCAATGTTTTCTCATAAAGTATAAAATCACAGTAACATAAAATCCTGGGTTTGAAGAGGAAAGGGTTAAGCCATTACCAGCGCATGAAATCTTCAGACTGCTCCAAATTGAAAGAAGTTATAGAAAATGATAGAACTTTAAAAATGTTGATCTATTTTAGTACAAAGCATTGCAGATAATAAGGTAATTGCTTGTAACAAGCATTTTTATCATTTTCCACAATGCTTTCCAATGCTTTTTCTCTTGAGAGGCATCATGAACAGGAGTGTGTAGGAAATGGTTAACAATTTTGCACCAATCTTTGACAAATACTGTCCCTCTCTTTTTACTTCAACCTTTTGCCTTCAACTATATTCAACTCCAATTCATAACAATTTTGGTGTCGTTTGGCAGCCAAAATGTCGAATTACAGCATGCATAAAGCTGTAGTAACAATATTTTGTTGCCAAGTGGCTCTATTCCTTATTGCAATTTCCTTTCATTTATTAGCTTGCTGAAAAAACATCTTCTTCTCTTTCAACGTTGTTTTCCGACAGAAATCTCAACATTTTTATTTCACTCCACTTGAAATATTATGCAAATGAAAAACATCTAAACTATAAATATATATCTTAACCCAGTCCCACACAATCCCTCAAGAAACAAGCTTACGGAAACATTGTGGAAAATGAAGAAATTGCTTGAATCACACAATGTTTACTATCCAAAAAGACAAAAGATATTAAATTTCATTAACTTGAAATTGTCGTCTGCAGCTTCTTTCAATTTGGACCTGTCTACAATTTTGTTATGCAGGAAAGGGTAAAGAAAGTATGAGGTGTAAGCTTGAAACTATTAGAAACTAACATGGGGTTAGTGCAAAATCATTGTGAGTGTATACAATATTTTTGCACCAAGATCTCACTTTTTAGCAGAACTGTCTCATTTTGGGCAATATATTCATCACTCACAATGTTTCCTCAACAAAGGAAAAAGATTTTTAAAATTTTATTTACTACAAGAGACAAAAGTCAAGAAACAAATTTTTAATGGCTTTATCAGGAATTGTAGAAGTAGTTGAGCACACAAGAATTATGACAAAATGTGTCCTTTTTCTATGACACAGCATTGAATCTGTCAAAAATTGTCAGAGTAATTGCTCACACAAAAGAAAATAATGCCTGCCCATCTACTGCTAACATTTGTTAATCCACTAACCACAATTTTCCTTTGAGAAAAATGTGATTAAAAATTGGCATTTGAATCTTCTTTGAATTTGTGCCAATCTAAAATTGTATTGTCTTCTAATTGCTTAAGAGCTTCTCTGTCAAATGCATAGGTTTTGCCGGCAAAAATTTAAAAGTGAATATAATTTGAAAATTAACCATCCAGTAGGGTAGAAAACATTGTAGAAAAAGAAGAAATAGATTGCAACAATCAATTTCTTCTTTTTCTACAATGTTTTCTCAATTATGAAATCACTGGGTCATTACAACCAGGGATTAAACACTGCCACCCAAATAATTATTATGAGACATAATATCTTAAAACTACAAATATATAATGAAAGATTAGTTCAAAACAATTTCAAGTGCCGATTAACACACACAAGTTGCAGTAGCTTTGCCACAACCCCTAGGTTTAATCACATAAAATACAAGACTAACATTGATATAAATTAAATGGAATGTGTATTGTAATAAGAGAATTATCATCAAAGACAATACAATTTAGCTAATCCCTGTAATGAATTCAAAGCACTTCTAAACCCATTCCCACATCATAGCTTATGAAAATCCCAGAATAATAATTTGAAGTACATGTTTTTTGATAGAATACCATAAGGTGATTCTGTATGCTATAGGCTTTTTAGTTTTGAGAATAAGATTCTTAAAGATTTCCTTCTTGTATTCTAAGTGAAATCTAGGATTCCATAATTTTGGTAAATTCTTATTGTAGGGTAATATATGAAAGTTTTTCTATAGATGGTCATTAGGCAATTTTAAATGCCAAATATCAAAGCTGTATACCTTGTGGTTTGGGAGAACATTTTATTTGCTTGTAATTATGCACAGATAGAATGATCACAATAGCCAACTTCGGCCACTTTGTACTGAGGTAGGATAAAAAAGTTACCAGTACTTTACAATTCCACTCTAATCCTTTTAACCCATTCCAACACAGCAAAATTTTAGACTGGTCCAAATTGAAAGAATCTGCAGACGACAATTTCAAGTTGATGGAATTTTGAATTTTTTCGTTTTTTTGAATAGTAAACATTGTGGATAATGAAGAAATTGCTTGATCCAAGCAATTTCTTCATTTTCCACAATGTTTTCCAAAGCTTTTTCATTGAGGGGCGTAAAAAGGAGGGATTGAGTTGGAATGGGTTAAATGCACAAATGAAAGCAGTTTTCAATAATTCAGACTGATCCATTAATTAATTGAATATTGTATAAACCATTCCCAGACAAAATATTTTTGACTGGCCCAACTTCAGACAAGTTGCAGATGACAATTCAAAGTTGATCAAATGTTAAAAATCTTTGTCTTCCAAGTAGAAAACATTGTGGATAATGATTGTGGCATTCTATTTATTTATAGTGCACCTAAAAATGGATTGCTAGCACTTCTCGCATCAGTGCAAAAATCAATACACATGTACCTTGCCCATCCTACTTAGGTTTACTAAATATGATTTGCACAATGATGTTGGACAAACAATGATGCAAACATGACATTTATTAACCCTTGCCCATTTTTCGAAATTTTAGAATGGTCAAATTTGAAAGATTTTGGAGATGACAATGAAAATTGAGTGCAATTAGAAATGAAACCATCATATATGGTAGAAAATAGTGTGAGAAAGTAAACATTTGCTTGTAACAATATTTCAGAAGTATAAAACCACATATGGCCTTTTTTTCTTCTTTCTTTAATTGAGGCCGATCTACGGTGACTTCCCAATTGCAAAAAGCTTCTTTTTCCCCCAACTGTGGCTAGAAAATTTCCCCAAATCGGAGAAAATTTCCCAATTTTGACATTTATAGATTCATTTTACTGAATGAATGAAGATTCAGGAAATGAAAGGGAAAGTTGTTTGTATGCATCAATGGTTCTAATCCCATAAAATATATTTGCATATTTGATTGGGCTGGTATACAGTTGATTTCCTATTACGAAACCTTCAAGCAAAAGGACGGGTTACCAGGATTTGTTTTCCTACTCAATTGGTCAAAAGTAATACGACTTTGTGAAGCCGGGACAAAAGTCCAACCCGATTTGTTCAAAATAGAATGAACCAAACTTAATTACTGACTTTGATATAAATAGATTTCTGAATTTGTTTTGCTAAACTATTCTAAATTTGGTTTTTAACTATACATTTAGTTTTGTAGTTAATATAGTGATTCATGCTGAATGTGAAAACAGCAAAAGGTTAATATATATATAATATCTAAAATAGTAAATAACAGAAAATCGTTAAATAGAGTTGCTGCTAAGCCTCCCTCTTATTTGTTTAGATTTTGACAAACTAGTGGAAATATTTAGGGTTTTCAATCTAAGACAGATGCGTGTATAAGGAAAGATGTCTAAAGAGTATTTTCATAAACCCATTAACAGAAAACAAAGATCTAGAATGGAATTAAATGCAGAATTGTGTGGGAATGGGTTAAAGTGTTATCAGCTTCAGTTTTGATGTGTTCTCTGCTGTTTTAATCACTTGATAATGCCTTAGAAGTTTTCACTTCTATCATGTTAATTTTTTTCAACTTTTCCCCAATTTGACCAAAGTTCACACAAATTTCCCAAAATGAATGGCTAGGGCCTCTTCCCAATTTTTGAAAGAAAGCCCTGTTACATAAAAACCAGGGAATGTGCAGGAAAGGGCTAGTTACCAGGAAGAATGTTGGCTGAACAAGGATTTGAACCCGCAGCCTATGATTAAGAGCACAGCAAGTTACTGACCAAATTAAATTGGCTCAGCTGGTCCAAATAGAGAGGTTAAAATAGTATCTTATCCAATCAATAAAATGATAATCAGAAAGGGTAAACAAGAGGTAAGTGGCCCTGTGATAAAAACTTTTTGTCTTCAAGGCATAATACTAATTGGGTCTTGAGAAGACCTCCTTTAGAAATTTTAACTTAAATCAACTTATGTTACCATGGCAACAAATGCTTTCAACAGATTTCAAATCTTTTAGTTATCATTTAAAGGGGGGTAACCTTAGGGACATTTCTGCCAAATTTAGTTAATATAAGCCATATAATTTTGGAAGAGTTGCCTTCTTTATATCTGAAATTTTAGCAATTTTTTAAAGAGGTTAACCCATTCCCACTTGATGAAATTTTAGACTGCTCCAATTTGAAAGAAGTTGGTGACGACAATTCAAATTTTATGAAATTTTAGATTTTTTCAACTTTCTGGGTAGAAAACAGAGTAGAAAATGAAGAAATTTCTTGTAATAAGCAATTTCTCCATTTTCCACAATGTTTTCCAAAACTTTTTCTTGTGGGTGTCTAAAAGTGTCACCGAGTGGGAATGGGTTAATGTACCGATGTTCCATGCAAAATATCAAGATTCTACAATATCTGGGTTGGAAGGAGATGATTTTTTTATAATTTTGGAAGAGTTGCCTTCTTTATATCTGAAATTTTAGCAATTTTTTGAAGAGGTTAACCCATTCCCACATGATGAAATTTTAGACTGCTCCAATTTGAAAGTAGTTGGAGACGACAATTATAATTTTATGAAATTTTAAATTTTTTCAATTTTCAGGGTAGAAAACATAGTAGAAAATGAAGAAATTGCTTGTAATAAGCAATTTCTCCATTTTCCACAATGTTTTCCAAAACTTTTTCTTGTGGGTGTCTAAAAGTGTCACCGAGTGGGAATGGGTTAATGTACTGATGTTCCATGCAAAATATCAAGATTCTACAATATCTGGGTTGGAAGGAGATGATTTTTTTAAAGTTTTTTCTGTCTTTGATTTTAGTCTTGTCATGGCAACCAGAGCCTTCAATTGACTTCAATTCTTTGGTTGAAATAGGCCCAGTGGTTTGGGAGGAAAATTCATTTTAACAAACCTTTTTTATCTTTATGTAAGCCCCACTGCCCCCCCCCCCCCCCTTGGAGACCCGAGGAAAATGATTTTAGCAATTCCAAAGAGATCAAGATTTTTTTTTCAATTTCAGTTTTACTGCCATGGCAACCAGAGTTTTTTAAGTAAGGGATTTCAATTCTTTTAGTAATTTTAAAGGGTAGAACCTATGGATAATATCTGCCAAATTTGGTTGAAATTGGCCCAATGGTTAGGGAGGAGTTGTCATTTTAAAAATCTTTTATTTCTATATAATCCCCCCCCCCCACCCGAGCCCCTGGGACTCTGCGCCTGGGAACAAGAGGGTTAGGGTATTTCAGCAATTCTCAAAGAGGTAAATGTACTGATGTTTCATACAAAATATCAAAGGTCTACCACTAATGGGAAAAGATAATTTTTAAAGACTTTTAATGGTTTCAGTTTTGTTGCCAGGGCAATCAGAGTTTTTAACAGATCTCAATTCCTTAAGCAATCTTTAAAGGGCACCTAGAAAGGAACATTTATGCCAAATTTGGTTGAAATTGGCAACATGTTTTGGCAGAGTTGTTTTTTTAATAGAACTTTCTTAATTAATCCATCAACCCCCCACCACCACCCACCCCTGGGACTTCGAGGGTGATGATTTAAGCAATTCTGAAAGAGGTCTATGTATTGATGCTTTTTGCAAAATATCAAGGCTTTATCACTAATGGGAAAAGATAATTTTTAAAGACTTTTAAAGGTTCCAGTTTTGTTGCCAGGGCAACAAGTTTTCAATGGATTTCAATTCTTTTAGCAATTTTCGAAAGGGCACCACTGAAGGAACATTTCTGCCATATTTGGTTGAAATTGGCCCTGAGGTTTGGGAGGAGATAAAATTGTTGACACATGACGCACAATGGACAGAGGGCGATATAAATACCTCACCAGGAGCACTTCATGCTCAGGTTAGCTAGTAATATTGTGGGAAAAGGAAACAATGATTAATTCTAGATTTTTTTCCCAACAATATTTTGCATCACCATACTTCTTCAATGAACAAAATTACAAGATCATGTGGGTAATTTTCAAAAGTCAAACGCAAATCAGTTATGAATTACATTGTAAGGCCACAAAAATGTATTATGTATGAATATTCAGATTTACCCTAAATTTGGAAAAGTACATGGCATGCAAATATCATAGATCCTTTGTCCCATTCCAACACTATCCCCTTTTTTGATGACCCTCAAGAAATCAGCTAGAAATACTCCACGGATAGCAATTCATCCTTTTCCAACAATGTTTTTCTATACATTAAGACAATGATTTTTAAAATTTCTCCAACTTTAAATTCTTGTCAGTCACTTCAGTCAATTTGGACAAGTGTAAAATTTTGTTGTCTGGGAATGGGTAATCTACCACATGAGACAATTAACCTTACAACACCCTTGGTTTGTTCATTATCTCCTCCTCTGAACCCTCACCAGTACTTGATGCCGTTATTTCTTGAGATGTTCCATAATTCTGAGTATTATCTTGATTATCTCCCTTGATGAGAGGCTCTTTTTCTCTGGAGGTACTTCGAGTCGATCTCCTAAGAAGGGTTCTCAGATCTTGATTGTTTCTTAGCTGTCTAGGACATGGTGGAAAGGGCGCTTTCTTTCTCTCTCTCATGAATTGAAATATCAGTCCAAATAAGAACAAAACAACCCATACTACAGTGGTGGCGATTTCTGGTAAAAGGAAGAATACTAATACTAGTTGTTAAATCCATAACCCATCACCAAACAGTAAGCTTTTAGACTGGTCCAAATTGAAAGGAGTTGCAGATGACTATCTAAAGCTAATGAAAGTTTGGATTTTTTTTCTTTTGAGAATAACAAAGAAATTTTTCCACAATGTTTCCCAAAACTTTTTTCTTGGGGGCATCTAAAAGCGTCATTGAGTGGGAATGATTTAAAAAGACAACGGTAACTGAATTTTAGTGTGACCCATTACCAGAAAATAGAATTTTTGAATGGTCAAATCTGAAAGAAGTTGCAGATGATTTAAATTGACTTTAAGTGACATTTAGAGTATAAAACATTGTGAGAAATTGAGACAATCCTTGTTACAAGGAATTTCTCCCCTTTTCACAATATTTTCCTAAGATAAAGTATTGTGTGTAAATGAATTAATTTATGCCTAAAGACAATTATTCTTTGCTTGTTAATTGTAAAATATGTTAAGAAGGCATTGAAATGTTCCAGGAAAACGGTAATAAATACTTTTTCTTTCTCTTATAATGTTTCTGTAATTCTAAAGATCAATCACATTCACCTGAAAAGCCTCCAACCCTTGTCCTGATGATCCCGGAATATTCCTGCTTTGGCAGGAGGTATACACAAAGATCAGCCTGCACATATGTGCAGTCTGATCTTAGTCTACACCTCCTACTGGTCCCATTTCAGCCAGAGATGCTTACAAGATAAATTTTCAAAATAAATATTAACTCATGATATATATGCTTCCAGTGCTTTCAGCCCCTTCATTAAAATGCAATTCTGTAGATGATATATAATTCAGCATGACAAGGGTTAAGACAATATCTGTTAAAGCTATACCCTTAACCAATAAGCAAAATTTAACCCTTTCCGGTTTGGCAAAATTTAAGACGTCAAAATTCAAAGGTTTTGTAGACAAAACTGTAAAATGGATTTGATTTGAAAAATAGCCATTCAGTGGGGTAGAAAATATTGTGAACAAGATGTGTTTGTGAAACACTATGCCCCCGAAACAGGAAAATGTTTAGTTGGCAGGTTACGTTTTGCAGACAAGACAGACAGACAGACGGACACCGGTAAAACAATATGCCCCCGATCTTATCGATGTGGGGGCATAAAAACGAAGAAATTAATTCTTACAAGCATTTTTTTCTTTACTACAATGTTTAATCATTTATAAATCACGGGGATGTAAAAACCAGGGATTGGCATACTAACTGGGCTGGGGGAAATAATTTTAAATTCAACTGATTGATAAATGGAGGATGGACAATGGCTGTTCAAAATAGCTAATCTCATAATTGTAATAATGGAGAAGATATAAGCTTGAAAACCTTGTAGAAAAAGAAGAACTGTTTCACTTCATACAAGGGACATAATTGTTTTTGACAAGATAAATATTGTTTTCATCCATTAAAGAACAAAATAGTCTTGACTCACCATTTAATGTAAATGGCCCAGTTACAGCAACCTTTACATAGTTCCTGTCTGTTCCATGTCTGATGGCATTCAACACAATGTAACGCATTCCTCCTCCAATGTACGTGTCAAGGGCGATTACAACCAAATAGGAACCAACGATGGCACAGGAGAATATGTTCAACTACAAAAAGAAGATACCCATTTTACTAGCATAAGACAGACAATTTTCAGGATAGCTTGGAACAGATAAGTTTATTTTATCTTAGCAAAAAAGGTTTTAAACTAAAGGGAAGGTAATTTAAAAGTTTTGATAACATAAACTTGTTGTCTACCTTGATCGTTGACCCATCAGCTGAGGATTTCTTTGACATTGGCAAACAAATAAGTTGAAATGTACTTATATACGGCTGTCAATCAAAGAATCAATGGACAAATCAACTCATTTATTTAGACCAGAGGTGAACTTTGAACTCGAATATATTCTGACATCCATGTTAAGAATTTTTGCCCTGAATTCACGTTTGTGGTTGCAAATCAACATTTTACTATAATTTCGATACCTATCGCTGGCCATAAATTTTGCAAAATAATGCGGCCATAAATTTTGCAAAATAATGCCATTCAAAATGAAATTAAAACCTGTTCCATCACCATTTATACCCCTTGATTGATTTTTTTCCCTATAGGAATATGTAGCTTGCCAATAATAGCCATGTTTTTCAACCAGTCAAACTATTTTCAATGAATTTGTTAAAGGGTCATCAAGGGATCATTTCTGTGAAAGTCCATCACGTATAATTTGAGGAGATTTTTACAATTTTCACTACATGGAAATTAGCCTAGGCCATAAAAGCAATGAATTCAATTGATCAAAAAAATTTCAAAGCATTTGACAATTGATAACCCAAGGATCATTTCTGTGAAATTTGGTTGAAATCCATCTAGTATATTCTCAGATGATATTCAAAGTTTCACTATATACCATATATGGAATTTATCCCAGATCATAAAAAAAATATTTTTCATCCAATCAGAATTTTTAATAGCATCAGGGAAAGGTTCACCAAAGGATTATTTCTGTGAAATTTGGTTATAATCCAGCAAATCTTTTCTGAGTGGACTTTCAAAGTTTTTACTATAAAACATATGAGGGAATTAGCCCAAAACAAACAAGAAGTTTGTGAAACACAATGCCCCCACAACAGGACATAACTATGAAAAGTGTTGTTTACTTGTACATGAGTTTTAATAGAGTATTCTAGTGAAAGCGACATGGATTATTTTTTTTGGCACTTGACCTTGGTATGTGACCTTGTTCCTTATCACATGACCTTGACATGAGGAGATGCATATTATGGAGATCATCATGCCAAATATGAACATTGTATCTTGAATAAGCTAGTAGTAATTGGCAATGATAAGTTTTATGGTTAAGTTTTGCAGACAGACAGACGGAAAGAACGAATGACGGGCAGACAGACGGACAACGGTAAAACAATATGCCCCCTATTTCAATGGGGGGCATAAAAAGCTATGCTTTTCATCCAATCAAAATTCTTTGAAGGAATCTACTTAAGGGTCACCCAAGGATAATACTGGCAAAATTTAATAAAGTCTAATAAGAGGAGAAGATTTTTATAGAACAAAAGCGCAAAGGCAAAGGAACATTCTTTCAAAGTTTTGTCCATACTGTCCCAGTGGTTACAAGTATTGAAAAGAGTCACCAAGGGAACATTCCTGCAAAGTCAGGTTGAAATTGCCCTTGTAGTTTAGAAGAAAACATTTTCAAAGAATTGTTTCATTATTTCTCTTAAGTCTGATAAGCCCTTTCTGCCAGGCCCCCGTTTTTTCACTAATCAAAATTTCATGAACAAGTTTTGAATAGGACCTACAAAGGAACATTCTCGACAAATTTGTTCCAAATTGGCCCAGTGGTTCAAGAGAAGAAGATTTTTAAAGAAATATTTCATGATTTCAAGTTTGATACGTCCCACCCTACTACGCCCCTATTTTTAGGCAAATCAAAATTTCATCAAAAAATGTTTTGAAAAGGAAGTGTCACCCAAGAAACATTCCTGCAAAGTTTGGTTGAAATTGGCAAAATAGTTACAGAGAAGAAAATTTATTTAGAATTTTTGACTACTTCTGACAGACAAAGCACAACAGACAAAGGGTGATTTTTGTGCTCATGTGTGCACATGTTGTGCTCAGGTGAGCTAAAAGATTTACCGACAACAGGTGTATTTTCTAATTTTCAGTCCTAATGGGATTTTCCTTGGGTGTTTTGGACATTTTGACCCATAATTCTAAGCTCAAAAGCCAAAAGATACACAGCAGAAACAAAGCCATGACAATAGCCTAAGTATTCTTGGACAAGTGAAGTTGAAAAGAGCACGATAGTGCTCGATAGGGGGTAAAACTTGTTTGCCAAAGACAGAGCATGATTTGTTCAAAAATGCATTTAGAATTTTTCGCTTTGTTGGTAAAGATTTCTGTTATGATAGTGAACACTTATTCAGAGTAAATGTGTTCAGTTATACCAGAAATATTACAAAACATGTCAGCTTTGGGACTACGACAATGCCCACTCATACAGCCACCTGGCTATAGCAATAGCAGTGAGTTTTCTACAAAACAGTCAAGCTAAAAATGGTACAATTATTGTGAGAGAAGGACAAATCAATGATCATAAGCAATTCCTTTTATTCACAGATTGTTTACCGTAACATTATTTCTGAAAAAACTGCATTTTTAGGTAATGGGTTATGATATGATATCAATTTTATCTAATACTTACAAATTTAGTAAAATACAACATTATAACTGGTATGACTAAGACACCACAGGCAAATGTTACTCCATAGTTGAATGGGGAATTCCAGTATGAAAGATTCCCTGTAAGTATAAATATTAACTCATTCCCACACAATCCAACCTTTTATCGCCCCTCAAGAAATAAGATTTAGAAAACATTGTAGAGAATAAAAAATTGTTTGTAACAAGCAATTTCTTCATTATCCAGTATATTTTTCTGACCAGAAAGACAAATATTTTTACACTTCCATCAACTCTAAAATGTTGCCTGCAACTTTTTTGAATTTGGACCCATCTAAAATTTTACGATTTGATAATGGGTTAACTGTCAAGCTAGAAGTGTAAAAAGTATTGACCCTGGTCAGACAGTGTAAACCTGGCAAGCTGATCAGAGCGGGAACTTTTCACCTTCTGATGATTTTCTGCATCTGGAATAGTCTACCTACCCTACTATATACTCATATTTGTAAAACTGACCCTAACTAATATAGGCTTGATCCTATCTAAATTTCTTCGTTAGAGAAGGTCCACTTCAACAATTTTTACGTGAAAGGTGATGTTTAATAGGGCACTGCTGTTAATAAACAAGAGGGCTAAAATGGCCCTACTTGCTCAACTGAAAATCATTTTGCACAATCTTTTTCTAAAATGTAGAATTAGAAAGGTAGATACAACCTTCAGGGCCCATATTGAAACTTCGGAGAAAGAATGCATGAGAAACATATCAAACATATTGTGTGTACAATACTACAGAAAGATGGTTGGACAGACATGGTTTCCTTTTTATATCTCCAAATCAGTGGCTAGGAATACAATAAGAAATAAGCTGAAAACTGCTATGCCCTATCATGCCAATATTTACTGGCCAATCAGAATTACACTAACAATATTTGATAAGGATCACCCATGGAACATTCCTGTAAAATTTGGTCAAAATTGGCAAAACAGTTTAGGAGATGTCATTTAAAGAACTAAGTCAACAAGAGGCCCATGAGGGCCTGAGACACTCTACTGGTTATCAAGTTTTCCATTAAAGAAATCAGATATTTAAGGAAGTTAATTACTCAAAGAAAAATGCATAAAGAAAAAAAACCAGGACTTTATCCCCTTTATTATTTTGAGCAACAATCCTCAAGGCCCCTTTTCCAGTGTTTCATGACGGATCCTATCCATTTCCAAAAGGAAGTTACCTTATGACCCTACAGTCATCCTGTAAAATTTTCATCAGAATCTGACAATAAATGTGGACTCTATCACATAAACAGGATTGTTTTGAATGAAAATCCATAAGGCCCCTTTTCCTGTGTTTTCTGATGGATCAATTTCATTCATAAAGGAACTTTCCTTGCAACCCTACAATTGTCCTGTGAAATTTAAAAGACGATTTGATGATGATTGTGTTCTTTATTACATACACAAGAATGTTTTGAATGAAAATCCATAAGGCCCCCTTTCCTGTGTTTTTGATGGATCAATTTCATTCTAAAAGGAACTTTCCTTACAACCCTACAATTGTCCTGTGAAATTTAAACGACAATTTGATAATGAATGTGATCTTCATCACATAAACAAGAATGTTTTGAATGAAAATCCCTTTCCTGTGTTTTCTGATAAATCAATTTCATTTCAAAAGGAACTTTCCTTACAACCCTACAATTGTCCTGTGAAATTTAAAAGACAATTTGATAATGATTGTGTTCATCATCACATACACAAGAATGTTTTGAATGATAATCTGTAAGGCCCCTTTTCCTGTGTTTCTAATGCCACAATTATTCCATGCATCTTTGAAGAGAATAAAACTGTTGACTTAATTGTGTTAAAAAAGATATGAAAATCAAGTTCTCATAAGGCCCCTTTTCCCGTGATATTTTACTGTTGGTTTTATCATTCCTGAAAGTTAAAAGTGAATCCGATGAAATATGGGGACTTCATTACGTTTACTAAAATATTTAAAAAAATTCATATGGCCCTTTTTTACAGGATACTTGATGGATGGTACCAAGTTCACCATTTAAGTGATTGTACAATCATTCTGTTAAATTTTGAAGTGAATCTGGTGAAATCAAGGGACATCATTGTGTTAACTAGAATATTTAAGAAAGTTTTTCATAAGGCCCCTTTTTATGTGACACTTGCAATAATCAGATCCACTGTCAAAATCAACAATTGTAATGATGGTACAATCAATCTGTGTAATTTGTGGAATTTATTGTGTTAATGAGTTTATAGTGAAATCTTAATAGGGCCCCTTTTCCCATGATACTTTACAGAACGAACCAAATTTCAAAAGGAACAATTCTAATGAAGGTACGATCATTCTTTAAAAGTTGAAGAGAATCAATGAAAACAATGGACTGAATTGTGTCAAGAATTTTTTGTAATATAATTTTCATAAGGCCTCTTTTCTCATGAAACTTAACAAATCAGACCCAATGTACAAAGGAACAATCCTAATGATAGATAGTTTGAAGAAAATGATAAAGACTGAGGACTTTATTGTGATAATGATGTTTTGTAATAAAATTTCTTACGGCCCCTTTTCTTGTGTCACTTAACCAATCAGACCCAATTTACAAAGGAACAATCCTAATGATGGTACAATCATTCTATTAAAGTTTGAAGAGATTCTGATAAAGACTGAGGACATTCTTGTGTTGAAGATTTGGTAATGATTTTTCTTAAAGCCCTTTTTCCTATGATACTTGACAGATCAGGCTCAATTTGGAAAGAAATAATCCTAATGATGGTACAAACATTCTGTGAAAGTCAACAGAATCCAATGAAACTGCCGACTTTATCTTGGTGTAAAGATTTTGAATTAAAATTTTCATAAAGCTCCTTTTCCTGTGATACTTGAAGGATCAGGTCTCATGTCAGCATCAACAATCGTAATTATTGTACAATGATTCCTTAGACTAAAAACTCTAAATACCAAATATGAATCCAATCAAATGGCTGGTTGATGTCAAGAGGATTTTTAAGATGTACCCTTTGTAGCCCTTTTTTGGCCCCTTATTGGGCCCCCAGGGGAGATAACTCCATGATGTGTACAAATCTAAAGTGCCCTTCAATGGACATGCTTTATGCCAAGTTTGGTTGAAATAAGTCCATGTGTTCTTTTGAAGAGATTGAAAATGTCAAAAGTTATCGCACAACACACTGCGCATGACGATGGACAAAACCCAATAGCAATAGGTCACCATGACCTTTGGTCAGGTGACTTAAAAATGTAGAGTCATCTTTGGAGAGCAAATGGCTCTACTTTGTCATTACTATTATCAGTGTTCCAACTACTATTTTAGTTAGGGTTTATTGTCACCCCCTAAATTGTTGGATTTGAAAAACTGGAGATTGCAGAAAAAGTAAGGGGTTGCAATGTAATTTGACTGACAAAAAATTGTCTTATACTCTGGTTGGGAAGGTTGGTCTGGATCGTGCTGTTGGTCTTCCATGATAAAGACAACATGGGTTGTTTATAGGAGTCCATTTTGAGATGCGGTATATGAATTTATCTAATTATGGAATGTGCAAATGATACATGAATATTTGTCGATGGTTGACAAAATATGCAACTCTGGATTTTTCAAGCAGTAGTTACCATGCTTAGGTCGATCTCTGTTGCATTGTTATCTATTGTGGGTGGGTCTTTATGACCTTTGCAAGGTTACTTAGTGCGGTGAAATGATGATATTTTCACTTACCCGTGATTTCAGATATTGTTTTTCAGATAGTTATAAATCCTTTCCATATTCATAATCATTAAAATGAGACAAGTAAACTACTTTTTGTACTAAAGAGCCCTAATAAAGTCAACATGCCTTGCGGCAAAATACATCGTTCATACCCCAAATAAGGTAAAGTTTACTATCTGCATGCGTCATTTATTCACGTAAATAGAAAAAAACACAAAAAATGATAATACAATGTATACCACGATACTGTGTGGGCCATGAAAAAATGGAAATTATTCATAGCCAACCAGCATGGCCGGCATATCTCCTGCTGTCTCCAAGTTAAGTATGATTGCTACGGAATCAGCCAAGTTAAAAAATTATCCAGGTCATTAATTTCCAATTATAGAAGCAGTTATCTTTTGTTTTCAAGATTCTAAAAGGGGTTCAGGGATAACTATTGATCAAAAGGAGAATTCTAAGCGTGACAGTTCTAATTTTGCTGCACCTGACATGAGCGTATATAACAAGATTAGTTTTTGAATTCTGTACTTATGTTTTAGAGCATTATTCATGTACATATGTACCCTAATGAGAATGCTGCATTATGCTGATCAGTCTGTACAATTGTGCATACTGTTCTTAGTCTTTGCTTGGCACACATGTTGTTATTTACAATAATATGTAATGATAAGAAAATAATGTCTTACCAAAAGGAGTGTAGAATATCATACTTGATACCAAATAACCCGAGACAAGTCCTATGAATAGAACACTGATGACAGGTATCCCACAATTCCACCAGAAACTCAGTAATAGAGCACCCCCTAGAAGACCAAAAATTCCAGCCAATGAGAGAGATCCTATCAGACTTATTTCAGTCTCCAGGCCAATAACTTGGTATGTAACAATGGCAAACATGAGGAATCCAAATAGAAACACCTCTGAAAATACACAATGAGTAAAGACAGAAAATCCAGGAACTTATCTAAAGTGGCTCTCTCACACAAGTGGTTGTCTTGTCAGAGTTCATGTTTCAGATGGATCATTTTGTCTTTGAAGACAAAAAGATTGATCTGTTTTATGAGCCTTGAAAGTGACAACCATAATGTGCCTTGACAACCTTAACCCTTTACTGTTTTTCAACATTTTTGACTTTTCTAAATTACAAGGGTAGCAAATGACATAATAAAATAATTACAAGTGAAAAAGTAATCATCCTATATGATAGAAAATATTGTGGAAAGTGGCAACCAAAACACAATAACTTAACCCTTTCCTGTTCAAATACGGGATTTTACGCTCCTGTGAATTTATGCTCGAGAAAACATTGTGGAAAAAGAAGAAATTGCTTGTAACAAGCAATTTCTCCTTTTTCCATAATATTTCTTACCATAGAGGATTGTTTCATTTCAAATAGCATCCAGTTTTCAATGTCGTCTGCAACCTCTTTCATTTTGGACTAGTCTTAAATTTCCAAAAACAGGAAAGGTTTAAGCTTGAATAAGCTCTGAATTAAAGATTTGATTGGTGAATCATTTTTTCATTGACAGCAGGAATAGGTCAACTGGACAGATAATGTTGAAATAACATATCAACAAAGACGAGAAAGTACTGATTAAATACAAGATTTGTAAATAAATTGTAAATTAACACTTTCCTGATTTTTGAAATTTTAGACTGGTCCAAAATGAAAGAGCTTGCAGATGACAATAAAAATTGGATGCAATTTGAAATAGAACCATCCTATGTGGTAGAAAATATTATTGGAAAGGAGAAATTGCTTGTTTTTCTGAAGGATAATATGGTAAAAGTTCAATCAATTAAGTCTGTCCATAAAAATATATGATAAGGTCAATCAATTAGATTAATATTTTGATCCACAGGTAAACAAACAAGAGGACCAAGATGGTCCTAAATCGCTCCCCTGAGTATGATGGTTCATGGCTTTATGATATAAACAAAATGGCAAAGACCTCAGTCTAATTATTTTGGAGAAGATGTTTACAGAGTTCTCTTTTAATCCTAGGTATATTGATGATCCCACCATATAGCACTAATTTCCTGAATATGGTAATGCTTTTAAGTATAGACATCAATACATACCAAGTATAAAAGCTGTAAGCCTAATGGTTTAGGAGAAGAAGGTTTTCAAAGATATCATTATTTATTCCTAACTAAAATTAGGGATTGCACAGAAAAGGGCTAATTTTTTAAGTAATTTGGTAGAGGGTCTATGGCTGATGACATGTACCAAATATCAAAGCTCTAGGCTTTATGGTTTGGGAGAAGAAGATTTTCAAAGATTTCCTTCTTTATTCCTTTGTAAAATCAGGAATCGCACAGAAAGGGGCTAATTTTCAGAGTATGATAATTCTTTGAAGTATTTTTGTAGACGGTCAATATATTATGATATGTACAAATTATCAAAGCTCTAAGCCTTATGGTTTGGGAGAAGAAGGTTTTTAAAGATTTCCTTCTTTATTTCTATGTAAAATCACAGATCGCCAAGAAGAGGGCAAATTTTCAGAATACGGTAATTCTTTGAAGTATTTTGGTAGAGGGTCAATAGATGATGATTTGTACTAAATATCAAAGCTCTAGGCCTTATGGTTTTGGAGAAGAAGATTTAAAAAGATTTCCTTCTTTATTTCTATGTAAAATCAGGGATTGCTAAGAAGAGGGCTAATTTTCAGAATACGGTAATTCTTTGAAGTATTTTGGTAGAGGGTCAATAGATGATGATGTATACCAAATATCAAAGCTCTAGGCCTTATGGTTAGGGAGAAGAAGATTTTTAAAGATTCCCTTCTTTATTTCTTTGTAAAATCAGGGATTGCCCAGAAAAGGGCTAATTTTCAGAATACGCTATTTCTTTGAAGTATTTTGGTAGATGGTCAATAGATGATGATTTATACCAAATATCAAAGCTCTAGGCCTTACCGTTTGGGAGGAGAAGATTTTTTAAGTTTTTTCACTCTGTTGCCATGGCAACCAGAGTTCTTCATGGATTTCAGTTCCTTGAAGTATTTTGAAAGAGCATGACCTAAGGATCATTTCTGTGAAGTTTTGTTGAAATTCCATGGTAAATTTAGGAGGAGAAGATTTTTTTGTAATTGTGAACAGATGGACGGACGGACGGACAGACGGAGGGACGGACAGACGGACGGATGGACGACGGATGTTGACCGATAACACTAGCTCCCCAAGAGCACTTCGTGCTCAGGGGAGCTAATAAAAAATCTTTAATATATCAAAAAGTTAACAGTCCAAGACAAACCAGTTTTGAAGTATCTATGCCCTACAAGTAACAACATAAGTCCTAGAACGGCACCAATAGTTGAAAGGACAATGGCAGCAACATCTGAAAAGTTCAATACCAGGGCTCTTAATTAAAAAACTTAAAAAGGAAGAGAAAAACGAATCTAAAATTCAAAAGTGATTATTTTTCTCTAAAAACTATGTTGTGGGTAGTGATTGGAATTGGCTGTTGACAATACAATTACAATGAATACCCACAACTTATGGTTTGATTACAGATAATGAAATTTCATTTAAAAATTGAAGTCATTCTCTCAACCTAGAGCTCTGAAAAACTAAAAAATTCATCCAAATGAACCAATTCCCGAACAATCCCATGTTTTATGACCCTCAAGAAGTATGCTAAATCTAATGTAGTATTACGGTGAATATTCCTAACTGAAACTAGGTATCCAACAGTCTCGAAAATATGTTGATTATTGTGACAATCTTCACATAAAGAATTATAAATAAAAGCAAGCATAGGGGTTTTTTACCAGTAACAAATATTAAAGTTAAATCATGTTTTGTCAAAGTGCACTTGTTTGGCCTAAATCCTCAATCGTAAATAACTAGGTTTATATATTGTCCACAGTTGATTTAGGCAAAGTCCAAAGTCACAAAAGAAGTTTGAAAGTTGACAAAAATGACATTTTCATAATGCCTTTCTGACTCCAGGTGTTCAACGACTTGTCAGTCTCCATTGAGATTTTGTTTTGCGGGGTTCTTAGACTTTATTACTTTCCCTTACAGATGGAAATATTAACGCCTAATCAAAACTTAATTTAAATAGATAAATATTTCCAAATGGATATGAAAAAAAGAAATCTAAATTAAAAGTACTGTACCAGCAAAACTTATATGGTATATGGCTTGTGATGACTTCTTTGTTCCAAGAACGGAATTATGACAAATACTCTTAAAACAAGACATTCCCCTGTATCAGATTAATTTGACCATCATCATGTTCAATTTTATATATGTGTTTGTCAACCCTTTATGAATTTTAATCCAGTTTTGTACACATGATAGAAAGAAAGATATTTGAACATGCCCTTTTTGAGCGTTTTTCTTAACTTTGGATGCCTTAGAAAGGGCCATTTTTGTCCAAAGGATATAAACATGGCTATGTTTTTAATATAAATACTCTAGGCCCCATATTTAAGAAGAATTCTTTCAATTAAGAAATTTTAGCAAATTTTTGACCCCTTGAGCAGAGGCGTTTTTTTAGCCCAAGGGCATATTTTCCTGTAACACAGTACAAAATTATCTAGCAATGTCCTTCACCTTATATTTCAGGAGGAGACTTCTGAAGTTGCTCTGGGTCAGGGTAATGTTTTATCGCAGAGCTATAATTTAGCTAACATGGTAGAGACCAATCTCGTAATGCTATATACCAAACATGAATGCTTTAGACTTCATAGATTGGGCTGAGAAGACTATTGAACATGGGCTAATTGAGCATTTTTATGAACTTTGGACAACCAGGGAATTGATGTTTTTTACCCTACATGCACATTTTAATCAAAATTGATAGATACCAGCCAGGGTGTGCTACATTCCAAATATAAATGCCCTCGGCCTTAAAGTGAAGGTTTTTTTTTTTCTAACTTACTCAAATTTTGTGTTTTTCCCTATTTTGATCCCTAGTGCAGGGCCGTTTTTGACCCTAGGGGAACAATTTTAAGTGATATAGTACAAAACAATCCAGTAATGCTATATACCAAATATGAATGTCAAATATGAGCGTATAATTTACAAGAAGTCTTTTGAACTTGCTCTAATTAAGCCAAACTTCTGACCTCAGGGTCTGGGCCATTTTTGACCCCAAAGATTAAATCTTTGAAAACTAAGTAGAGAACCATGCGATAAGCTTCATATGAAATATAAATGCCTTTGGCCTTTCAGTCTTTGAAAAAAAATATCAAAGATTTACAAAAAATTCCTATTTCCAATTGCCATGGCAACCAGAATTTTTCACAGAATGAAATTCTTTTGACAACTTTTGTAGTGCTTCACCCAAGGAACATCCCTGCAAAGTTTCAGCTTTATTGGCACTGTGGTTTAGGAGGAGAAGATTTTAGAAATTTACTAAAATTTCCCATTTTCAGATGCAGCAGCAACCAGTTTTTCACAGAATGAAATTATTTTACCAACTTTGTAGAACTTCGACAAAGGAACATCCCTGCAAAGTCTCAGCTTGATTGGCCTACTGCTTTAGGAGGTGAAGATTTTTAAAGAAATGGTGGAAAGACGGACGGATGATTGACAGTGACTGATCACAATAACTCACCTCACACTTTACACTCGGGTGAGCTAAAAAGGAGGATTTAGCTCAAATAGTTTCTCCTTTTCCACTATGTTTCTGTAATATGATACATCAAGGCTGTGATATCATGGGATTGTTTGGCAAAGTATTAACATAAAATCCCTAACAACCATAACAGCTATCTTACCTTTATGTTCACAGTCACCATCCTTTTGAAGGTCACACGCGTAAGTTGCAACAGAAACGTAAGTTGCTTCTGCACCAGACTCCTTGTTCCTGACAACAACTGAATAAACTGCTCCCTGTTGTTTGTATGAGGATACATTTGCAATAGATCTTGTCCCACCATCATTTTGTATTGTCTTCACCTTAAAAGAATTTCATTGTATCAATAATGACTATAAATTCAAACCATTACCATATGTATAAATTTAGCATACTAGTAGTTCAAATTAAAAGAGGTTGCAGGTGATTTACCTCAGTATTTTATAAAACTTTTTACTAGAAGGTTATAAAAAGGCAGGATTTATCAGAATGAAATCACAATAAGCAGGTTCTTGACCTAAGTTGAACAAGAGGTTGGTTGGCCTGGGTGCACTTACCTGAAGTAAGGGCTCTTTTTCTTTCAACAATGTAATTTAATATCAAGGTTAGGATTATGATACAAGTGGGCTTACTTAATACATATATAGGCTCTGTACCAGGGGATCCAAAAGTCTTAATGACAAATTCAAAGGCTTTAAGACTAATATGAAAGGTGGATGACAGTTTTCCTTCCTCTGGATCTATGGATAATAATTTTAGAAATATGAAAGAAGTCAATGAACTAATGCATCAAGGCTGAAGGCAAACTGGGTCACGAATGGAGAAGATTTTTATGAATTTAACTTTCATTGCCATGGCTACCACAGTTAACAGTTCTTCCACTTGACTTTTTATCATTTAAGCTACTGTGAAGAGAAGCAACTAAGGAACATTTCTGCCCCCCCCCACACACACCCTAACTTTTCAAAGGATTTCAATTCTTTTAGCTGTTTTTATAGGGGGTCACCTCTCGAACATTTCTGCTGAATTTGATTTGAATTGCCTCAATCGTTTGATGTTGTTTAAAAATCCTCCTTGCTATACCCCCAGGGACTTAGTGTGAATGTTTTTAGCTGTTTGAAAAAGGTCAATAAATTGATGTTTCATGAAAAATATCAAGGCTCCATATCTGGGTCAGGAGGACCAGAGTGTTTTCAACCGAATTCAATTCTTTTCACTATTTTCATACAGGGTCACCTAAAGAACATTCCTGCCAAAATTGGTATAATTCAGCCAATGGTTTAGGAGAATATTTTTGAAGAATTATTCCATGATTTCTCTTAGTCTGATTATCCAGCATTGCCAAAATTTTCAGGAAGCAAAATTTCACAAAAAGTCTTGAAAAGGGGTACCAAAGGAATATTCCTGCCAAGTTTGGTCAAAATTGGCCCAGCAGTTTAGAAGGAGAGGATTTTTAAAGATTCATTCCATGATTTCTCTGATAAACCTTGCCATACCCCCCCCCCCCCCTGCTTTTTCAAAAATCAAAATTTCACAAACAAG
Source organism: Fragum fragum (assembly GCA_946902895.1). NCBI lineage: Eukaryota > Metazoa > Mollusca > Bivalvia > Cardiida > Cardiidae > Fragum > Fragum fragum. The sequence goes on from OX336375.1 coordinate 20,735,592, forward strand.
TTTTGAAAAGAGATACCAAAGCAACATTGCTGCAAAACTTGGTCCAGTTTGGCCAAATGGTTTGGGAGGAGAATATTTTTAACCCTTGTCATGCTGTATAAATTACCTTACTGAATTACTATTAAATCTAAGGTCTAAAAGCACTGATAGATCTTGTTGTTCACAAATCAATATTTCTTTTAGAAATCAACTTTGTAAACAACTCTTGCAGGAAAGACTAAAGCAGGAGGTGTAGACCAAGATCAGACTGCACTTATGTGCAGGCTAAAAACCAGAATATTCCAGGGTCAGAATGACAAGGGTTAAAGTCAGATTAGCCAAGCCCTGCCATACTCAAAATTTTACGAACTAGTTCTGAAAAGGGTCACCCAAGAACCAAATCAGCCAAATGGTATAGGAGAAGAAGATGTTGAAATAATTATTCCATGATTTCTCTAAGTATGAAAAGCCTGGCCCTGCCATGCCCTCATTTTTTAGCCAAAATTGTTCAAAAACAAGAAATTTTTTAAAGAATTATTCAATGAGTAGAGTGCAAAGATAAAAGAAAGAAGTTGTGCAGGACATTTCAAGTGTGAAGCCAATTTCATAATTAAGCATTCATTGTGAGGGAAACCTTGTTGTAATATCCCAGTAATCTTCTATTTGCAGCATCTGTATCTTCCTGTTGAAGTCAGTGGGTTGGGCCAGAAGAGTCATTGGGCGGAGCCAGCAGGTTCAGTAGGCAGGGCCAGTGATCTCACGATTAGAGTTTATTGTAGAAATCTGATACAAGTCACACAAGGAACATTTGTATGATGTTTGATGAAATTGTAGTTCCTATTCAAAAAGTGATTTCTTCATTTTGCAAATTGTTTTCTACCATGAAAGACAGAGATTTTTAAAATAATAAACATATAATCGCAGTCTTTAACTTCTTTGAATTTAGACCAGTCTTAATCCTGTTGTGCATTAAAGGGTTAATTCTTTTCCCACAGTGCTTTCTATTCTTGTTGCTTTGTAAAGCTATAAAATTTACTTACAAATGTTGATTCGGTAACTCTCGCAAAGCCCATCATTTGCTTCATGACATTAAAATAAGTTTTCTCTGTAAAATCGCCTCCCTCCATGTATTTCACATAGATTTGATACTCCAGTTTAGAGCTGTAACCTTTGTCTTCACATAGGGGTAACCCACCTTTCTCATTTTTTGTGTTGGACCATTGGAAAAGCACTGAAATCAATTATATGATTTTCAAGTTTTCTTAAGCATTATCCTTTTGTTTAAGTATTGCAAGACAATAAAATTAATGACTGGTCTAATTCAAAGGAGTTGCAGATGACAATTTAATCCATTTCCACACAATGACACTTTTGGATGCCCCACACAATGTTTTCTACCAAGAAAGTTGAAAAATTGTGAAGTTTCATTAACTTTAAATTGTTTTCTGCAACTCCTTTCAATTTGGACCACTCTGAAATTTGTCATCTGGTTATTGGTTAAAGTTAATGAAATTTTAGATTTTTTCAACTTTCTAGGTAAAAATTCTTTGTAGAATGAAGAAATTGCTTGTAACAAGCATTTTCCTTATTTTACACAAAGTTTTCTCAACTGTATTTCTAATGGGTGTCCAAAAGCTCCTTCACAGAGTGGGAATAGGTTAAGCATTATAAAATGACAAAATTTAGAACGTCATACACATAGTAGATAACAATTTGAGTAGACTGTACTTTAAAAATCTTTGTCTTTTAGGGTAGAAAACACTGGAAACAAGAGGACCATGATGATTCTAGATCGCTCACCTGAATTGTCTGCTGTTAAAAATGCAACTAGAGACAAATAACTATAACCAGTTTCATGAACTTTGAGCCAAAACTGTGACTTCTATATTGTAAACAAAAAAATGTCATTATGGCCCCTTTTCCTGTGTTATCCTATAGAATTTTCCATTAATCTACAAGGTTCATCTTTAAGACCTAACAATTATCCTGACCAAGTTTCATGACGATTGAGCCAAAATTATGGCCTCTAGAGCATTAACAAAGAAATTGTCATTAAGGCCCCTTTTCCTGTGTTTAACAAAAGAACCTTCCTATAATCGATAGGGTTTGTCCTGGTGAGCTAACAATTATTCTGGCAAATTTTCATGAAAATTGAGCCAAAATTGTGGTCTCTACAGTGTAAACAAAGAAATTGTCAGTAAGGCCCCTTTTCCTGTGTTTTCCAAAAGAACCTTCCTTATATCAATAGGGTTAATCCTCATGCCCTAATTATTATTCTGGCCTAGTTTCATGAAGATTGAGCCTTAATTGTGGCCTCTAGACTTTGAACAAAGAAATTGTCATTAAGGCCCCTTTTCCTGTGTTTTCTGATAGAACCTTACCATAATCAACAGGATTGAGCAAAAATTGTGGCCTCTAGAGTGTAAACAAAGAAATTGTCATTAAGGCCCCTTTTCCTGTGTTTTCGGAAAGATCATTCTAATAATCAATAGGTTTCATCTCTATGACCTAATAATTATTCTGGCAAAGTTTGGCTTCTAGAGTGTAAACAAAGAAATTGTCATTAAGGCCCCTTTTCCTGTGTTTTCAAAAAGAACCCTCCCATAATCAATAGTGTTCATCATCAAGACCTAACAATTATTCTGACAAAGTTTCATGAAGATTGGGTCAAAACTGTGGCCTCTAGAGTGTAAACACTTCAATTGTTGACACCGCACGATGCACGACAGACATTCAATGATCACAAAAGCTCACCATGAGCATGCTGTGCTCAGGTGAGCTAAAAACTGCTCAATGGATCTTTAGAAATTAGTCTTTTTATAGGTCAAGTTCAAATCAGTTTATGAAAGGGTATCAGTAATAATCACCCGCATAATCCTGCTGATACTAATCCATTACCACACAAATTTCTTTTAGATTGTCCAAATAGAAAGAGGATGCAGATGAAGATTTCAAGTTGGTGGAATTCAGAAAAAACTTCTATTAGGGTAGACAAAATTTTGGACATTAAAGAAACTGCTTAACCCATTCCCACATGGTGATGCTTTTGGACGCCCCTCGAGAAAAATAATTGAGAAAACATTTTGAAAATAAAGAAATTGCTTGTTAAAAGCAATTTCTTTATTTCACACAATTTTTCAAACCAAAAAGTTGAAAAAATCTAAAATTTCACTAACTATAAATTGTTGTCTGCAACTCCTTTCAAATTGGACCAGTCTAAAATTTTGCTGTGTGGAAATGGGTTAATACAAGCTATTTCTTAATTGTTCACAATGTTTTCCAAAGCCTATTTATTGAGGGGTGTCAAAAAGTGTAATCGAATGGGAATGGGTTAAAGCAGTCAAGAATTATTAAAAGCCCCCTTGCAAATATATATATATACCAGAATTTACTGATAAGTACTACCCAATGAAGTGAAAATTACGATTTGAAGCAGTACAGTTTTATTCTCACCTCTTTAAATATTAAACAGGGAAATGGTTTAAAAATTCAAATTAAGGACCATTCTTTGTCTTCGTTGACAGTTTTTCACCCTTTGGAAATGGGTTCATTATAATCACCCGTTACCAGACGACAATATTTTAGACTGGTCCAAAGTCAACAAAGTCAACATTTCAAGTTGATGAAATGATAAAAAATCTTTATATCTTTGGGTAGCAAACATTGTTGCTACTGAAATAATTTGCTTTTATCCATTATCTCACAACAAATTTTCATAACTGTCCTAATTGAAAGAAGTTTAATATGATAATTCAAAGTTAATGAAATTTCAGATTTTTTTCTACTTCCTGGGTAGCAAACATTGCGGGAAACGAAGAAACTGCTTGCAACAAGCAATTTCTTCATTTTACACAATGTTTTCCCAATTGTTACTTTTGAGGGGCATCAAAAACGTCATAATATTTTCCAAAGCTTTTTCCTGAGGATTGTGTGGAAATGAGTGAAAAGGTTAACCCTTTCCCATTCAAATAAGGGATTCTACGTTCCTGTGATTTTATACTCGAGAAAACATTGTGGAAAAAGAAGAAATTGCTTGTAACAAGCAATTTCTCCTTTTTCCACAATATTTTCTACCACATAGGATGTTTTCATTTCAAATAGCATCCAGTTTTCATTGGCGTCTGCAACCTCTTTCAATTTGGACTAGTCTAAAATTTTTCAAAAACGGAAAGGGTTAACTTAACTTACCATCAATAATTGTATCATGAAGTATCAACTTTAGGTTTGGGTCATTTTTTAGATTAAATTCTTCATTACAACCACCTGGGATAGGTTCTAAAAAAAATCAAATAACACATTTATAACTTTGTGATACATCAAAAACAATGAAATAAAAGCTTGTCACATTGAGACAAATACTCCTTTTTTATTGATAGTTGCAAAAATTCATACAAAGCTTATTTCAAAGCTTAACCCATTCCCACACAATGACGCACTTAGATGCCACTAAAGAAAACCAATTTGGAAGAAATGTGTAAAATGAAGAAATTGCTTGAAACAAGCAATTTTTTTTCCATTTTCCACAATGCTATCTACCCAGAGTGTTGTTAAAATTTAAAATTTTAGAAACTTTTGTTTTCTGCAGTTCCTTTCAAAATGGACCAGTAAAGAATTTATTTTGCTATCTTGGAATGGGTTAAATACATAATCAGTGTTACAAATTTGAACACAATAGGAAGAGAAAACCTGGTAGGAACTTTTAAATTGTGTCAGATATATTCTCTCATACCAAAAGCTATGTAGAACTTGTAGTTGAAATAAGATGTTATACTTAAAAACTAATCACTGAAAAGATGAAAATTTCCAGAAGTTTGATCTTGATAAATGACTGTGACCATACTAGATGATCTCAACTTTGACATTAGCAGACTTTTATAAATGAGATAACTTCAAGATAATAGTGAACATTGAACCTCACACAGTTTGAAGATACAGGAAAGCATTAAAACATTCTAGAAATGAATATAACCCTCTTTCAATTTTCGTTGGCAAAACCTTTGAATTTGGACAAGTCTTAAATTTTGCAAAACAGGAAAGGGTTAAAATATTCTAGAAAGGAATATCATTTTTCCTTATTTGTCCTATACCTCCCAATCTATTCGGATCTTATTATTATACATGGCTTCATATTCACAAGTTTTGAAAGCTATCAAGTACTTCAAATACCAAATAATCAATAAATTTAGGCAAATAATTCAAGGAAAACATTTTGATGTACTGAAAGAGTTATGCTTCTTTCTATTTCATAAAAATATACATGGATTGTTATAAACCTTTCATTACAAACTTCGTTATCATAAAAAGTACTTTGTACTTATTACTGTAATAGAATTGAATTTAATTGAAAATAAGGTTGTAGACAAAGTTGGCAGGTAATGGACAGACAGAGATCAAAGGATGGATGGGCAACAAAAGTATTACCCCGTTAACCCTTTCCTGTTTAAACCCGGGATTTTACTTTGCTTTTATTTTATACTTGAGAAAACATTGTGGAAAAAGGAAAGTTGCTTGTAACAAGCAATTTCTCCTTTTCCAACAATATTTTCTACCACATAGGGTGATTTCATTTCAAATTGCATCCAGTTTTCATTGACGTCTGCAACCTCTTTCAATTTTAACCAGTCTAAAATTTCAAGAAACAGGAAAGGGTTAAGTTTGTCCTAAATCTTATAAAAATGGAGGGCAAAAAAAAGGGAAGAATGTATACAAATATGAACCAAGATTTACTTCCAATGATAGTATGTAGTATGTATATTTCTTTTGATGGTGAACATAATTATATTCCTAGATTTCAAATATTTCCTCAGTAATAAGAGAAATAGCAACATTTAACCCATTCTCACACAATCCCGCTTTTTGACACTCATAAAAAACAGGCTTTGAAAAACATTGCTCAAAATGAAGAAATTGCTCGTAAAAAGTAATTTCTTCAGTATATACAATGTTTTCTGCCCTAAAAGATAAAGATTTTTAAAATTTTATCAAGTTTAAATTGTCATCTGCAGCTTCTTTCAATTTGGACCAATCTACAATTTTCTTCTGTTGTAATTAGTTAAAGTTATTCACAGCAATACAGATACCTTAATGACAAGGCAAGGGCAATTCAATAACTTTCACTTAACCAATTACCACATGACAAAATTTTAGACTGGTCGGGTTGATAAAATCTAAAAAATTCTTTGTTTTTCTAGGAAATGAAGAAATTACTATTTTGTTTTTCAACAATTTTTTTCTGAAACTTTTTCTTGTTGGATCTAAAAAGTGGGATTAAGTGGGAATGGGTTAAATAAAAGCCAAGTCAAGAAACTTACGCTCCTCCTCCAGGAAGTTCAAATTCAGTAAGACATTAATGAGTGTTGTGCTATTAGACATGAGATACCACTTCAGATTTTTATCAACAGCAGAAACAACACCAATATCTGTGCCATATTTTGATGTTTCATAAGTTATATTTTTCTGTAAATAAAAGACAAATGTTTGTGAAATTTTATTTTCTTATTAAAATATTGAAACCAATCTTTTTGATAGAGAGAAGGTCTATTAAAAAAAGTGTGGATGAATACATGATTAAAGATTTATTACAGGGAGTGAAACTGAAAAGTGTTAGCGCCACTCAAGTGACGATATCGAAATTTATTACACTGAGAAATCCCAAGATTTCACAGAAAGGTATTTAATAAAACTGATTATTTTGCTGGAATGTGACTGTAAAAGTTGACCAAGGCATGGCTAGAAGAAAAGGTATTTCAACTTCATCCTTGAAGTAAGAGAATTTATTGAACGCTTTCCTGTTTAATCTCCGTTTTTACCTCCCTGTGATATTAAAATTCAGAAAACAATGTTGAAAAGATGAAGCAATTTCTTCTTTTTCCATAATATTCTCTACCCTACTGAATGGTTATTTTTCAAATTAAATCCACTTTAATTTGAGAGGTCTAAAATTTTGTAAAACAGGAAAGGGTTAATTCTAATTTTTGTATAGATAGACAGTTAGTCAAATGGACAGACATGGAACCGACTGCTTGCGTCAAACTTGAATCAAATCCAACCAGTTGCTTAGTAGAAAATGGGTGGACAAGAAAAATCTATTGATGGACCAACTAAATGACTCAAACATAGTTTGTGTGGGTATAAAGACAATGGTAAAACAGTAAGGCACAGCTCCAATCTATACAGGGAATAATAACATCAAAACTAAAATATGTCCTGTTTCCAGATGGAACCTAACGTAACCAAGCATTTGCTAAACAATCAATTTCTGATTTTCCAACAATGAATAGTTCTTCTACACTTTCGAATATTTTCTCATTAATTTACAGTAACAATGAAAAGTTATCATACAACCTCAAAAATTCCATTATCTAGTTATAAGCTTATCCCATTCCCACAAAATAAAATACATGTATTAGACCAGTCCAAATTCAGAGAAGTTGCAGACAACAATTTTAAGTTGACAAAATCTTTATAATGTTTGTCATTTTGGATGGTTAACATTGTGGATAATGAAGAAATTGCTTGTAATAAGCAATTTTTCATTTTCCACAATGTTTTTCAAAGTTTTATATTGAGGAGGCATTTAAAAGCTTCATTGTGTGGAAATGGGTAAAAGTAATCATCTGAGATGCATTAAAAAAGTTTGGGAAGTATCAAGGCTTATGTAAGATATGTAAAATAGGTGATTCTACCATTAAAATTTTAAAATATCCTGTTTTGACCTCTAGAAATTTCTCTCGTGGGGTTCTTTAGACCCCGTTTCTTGACAGGAATTTCTAGGGCTCAAAACAAAAGATTTAGTCCCTTAAAATTTTCTGTGAACCATCTTATATACAAACAAAAATTATAGAAATTAATTGTTCCCCGATTACCATTCCATAACTTAGCAACAAAAAACAACTCAGAACTAAATCACAAAATTTTAATTTGCCATTTTCTTCTGTTGTAATTAGTTCAAGTTATACACAGCAATACAGATACTTTAATGACAAGGCAAGGGCAATTCAATAACTTTCATTGGCTAACCAGCACTTACATACATGAGAACTTGACATTTACATCTAAAACAGCTCAAAAGCCTACGGAATAACTGTATTCAAGTACACTTGAAAGATATAATTTCTTCTCTTCTTTTAAACAGAAAATAAAAGAAATACAGTGTCAGTTCAACGTGGTTATCCAAAGCTGGTTAACAACTTCAATACATTTCTACATACTCATCAATATACCCATACAGCTTTGTTTATTTGTTTGTTTGAATGGAGATTAACGCCATTCTAACAGTATTTCAGTAATATCATGGGGGCTGGAACACCTAACCATGGATTCCTGGTATTTCTCACCCAAGTACTACCACTACATCCTTTCTAAGCCTCCAGCTGCTATCCCACTTAGGTATACTACTTCAACCCGTTGGTGTGAGACTAATGTCAGGAAGGATACACATGTATTTGCCCCACCTAGGGATCAAACCCTGAGACTCTGATGAGCTACCAACTGAGCTATGTGTAAATTACTTCATTGCATAGAGAAAATAATTTTCTGCTAATTGTACCTCTAAAGTAGAAAATCATATTTAACTCAATAATTCTATGTAAGCAAGTAAGCTTTCAAACAAGAAAAGGTTTGTTAAGCTTTCAAATTGAAACTTTCAAACTCATGATTTACCGGTTTTTAATGATTTGACTCATCACCAAACACAAGGGTGTGGAAATATGAATTTTCTCCACTTGTCCCTGGACAATTAAGAGGTGATTTTCTACTTGTCCAGAATCAAAATGAACTTGTCAGCATAAAAGGGAATGGATAGATTTTGAGAAATTATTTGAGCCTTTCCAACAATTTCGCATGTGCTTGACTCGCACACATTGAGCACCCTAGACAGCCATTCGGAGCAAATAGAACATTTGCTGATTGTTTAAAGAAGCTTCGGGTTAGTATCTATCTACAGAGCGCAGAGTGAAGACTCCGTCATCCAAAGCCTTGTTTTTGACGGGCTTAAAAAGCAGGATTTAGCAGGAATGGGTTAAAAACGGTTTTAATCCTTAGATTTGAAAGCTACGAAAAGAACGGCTCCTAAAATTTCAAGGTTAGCATAAGCCCAGAGTATAAACACCTACCCTCATGGATAAAATGATATTGTACATTTGTGAATGGGCTTCACACAGTATATAAGCCGAGTAGACATCTCTAGGAAAGATAGTGATGGTAGCCCCTGGCAACAATTCCACGATTTCAGGTTTATAGCCATCCAAGGTGATGTTCTTATCTCCAGGATTTCCTGAAACAAAATAACTACTGTAAAACTCCTATTAACTCATTCCTTCACAATCCCACTTTTTTATGCCCCCCACCCGCCTGGACAAATGTTTGAAAAATGAAGGAATTGCTAAATAAAAACAATATGTCATCTGGTAATGGGTTTAACACCCAACTCTAATATAATGCCCATCAACTTATCAGATTTGTTTGTTTGTTTTGTTTGTTTGAATGGGGTTTTACACCCCTTTCAACAATCTTTCAGTTATATTGCGGCGGCTGGAGCACCTAACAATGGCATCCTGGTATTTCTCACACCAGTACTACCATTACATCCTTTAGGTTTACGATTATCGACCCATTGGTGAGAGACAAAAAGTCGGAAAGGATGAGTGCTGCCGCCGGGGATCGAACCCGGGACCTCTAGATTGACAGTCCGACGCGCTACCAACTACGCTATGACAGCTGCTCAACTTATCAGATAACAATTATCAGCATAATTAAATAGGTTTGTCTAATAAAGACCAAAATGACAGTTGCAATACCATCCAAGAAATTGCCAATGCGAATAACAATATCGCAATTAGTCCTTGAAATGTTTTGTATAAACAAAAGCAATGCATACGGATGCTGGCACTCAGCTGTTCATGTGCCTGATAGAGGGTAAAATATCAAAGTCGACAAAGGGGCATAATTTGTTCAAGAGTGCAGTTAGAGTTATCCCCCTTGTTGGTATAGATTGCTCTTTTGATAGTGAACATATATTCTAAACCGATAAATTACTGGTCTAGACCGAATTTTGAATTGCCAGACCGATTGGACTCCCCAAAATAACACGAAAAATCAGTCCTAAATCTTCATTAAATTTCACATTGAATTATTAATTAACTTGCCCATCATCTATCAAAATCCACTTGAAACCAAAAGAATTCAAGGGTTTTACAAGTTTATACAAATTACCTGCAAATTAAGGGATTAACCAAAGTGCGAAAAGTCAATAATTATTTACCCGCAGGCCAGTCAAGTGCCCATCCGCGGTTAGCCAATGTTTCACCCTTGACCAAACCTTTAGTATCAAGTATGTGTTCGTGCATTGCTTTGACTAATAACATCCATTGTCTTATCAGATTGAACATCTAATGCTGCGTTAATTCAAATTGCCGTTACTCGTGAAACGAATTTCTTTTACTCTAGCATTTGATGCATATATAAATTGAGACATGAACAGGCTTCAGTTGCAGTTCTTATAAAATTGGAATAGCTCAACACAACACTAATATAAAGTTAATTATCAGAAGCTGGCAAGTAAGACGGGCTTGAAATTTGTATAAAAAAACCAATGTTGTTTTTAATAATATTGCTAGTTCCTTAAATAAAATTAAAGAAACAACGAATCATGAAATCTTACTTCAGGAATGGAAAACATCCGAAAAATAAATTGCAAATCAACTACAATTAATAAATGACTGAGTTTTGTTGTATGTTCCGGAAGTATTCTGTAAATCCCAGAAATTTTAATAATGCAATTTATTTGTCTATCTAATTTTACAAGATATTGCAATTTTGTAGACTGCCATACGTAGCTGGAAGTGCACTTTATATTCAACAGAATTTCACAAACAAAATGAAAGTAGGACCTGTCATTTTGTTTTTATCTATCGCCCACTCGCTGAAGATTATAATTTTCATCGGAAAATTTGAAAAAGAAGACAGCTAATGAATGAATGATGAACCCTTTTATGTATGGGAAAGGTGAAAAAAGAGGGGGGGGTGTATTTGATTTTGCCTGCAGAAATGGGGTGGGAGGTAATCCTTTTTGCCAGCTGGAGGGTGTATTTTACTGGGCCGATTATCATTTCAAAACTTCTGAAGCCCTATTCTAGAGAATGTATTCAGAAATACAAGGGATATTACAAAATGTCAAGTTTTCGAACGACAATGACCTGGTCAATGCAATACCTACAGGTTTCTCTGAAAACAGCCAAGCTTAAAATGTATCTTAGAGTTGAAAATCTTATTCATTGAATTGGACTGTAATATAAAACTTTTCAGCCCTTGAGAAGTGAATACCAGGGTAAATCTTGGAATGGTACAAAACAGACTTCAAAAGATAACACATTATATATGATCATTTTCATATTGAAGGGTAAGAATTATTGTGGTTAATGAAGAAAATGCTTGGCATCAATATTTCTTTCATTAACAACAATATTTTTTAACCCTTGTCATGCTGAATTAAAATCCTAAACATAATTGCTTTAAAATCAGAGGAGTGACAGCACTAGAAGGCCTAAATGCTGTTCAATATTCTGTTTAAAACATGATTATTTAAACAGCACTGGCTTAAAGGGGATAAACAGGAGGTGTAGTAAAAGATCAGACTGCACTTATGTGCAAGATGTTCTTTGTCTATAACTCCTGCCAAAACAGGAATATTCAGGGTTCAGCATGATAAGGGTTAAAATTGATCGCTTCACTTTACTGTGGACAGTTCATCCTAAATACAAAGCTCCAGATAATTTCAAGAGGCATCAGTACTGTACTGATCCAAATAATTTTAAATCAGTACTTGATATGAGGATCAGTACCAGCATACTTTTTGTATCAAATAAACAGAAGGAATATCAAATTTAGTTTCTTTCGTTTATTAAGTAACCTTTTAATCAAAACTGAGCTCTTTAACCCAATACAGAGATGGTCAACATTTACACCATAATGTAAGAATATAGCAAGAATACTGGAACTTTCCTATGTAGCCAATTGATCGCTATTAAAGCAACTGTCTTGATTACATATCATACTAAAAGTATTTTACATAAACAGGTCAATTGCTCATCAAACATTGAATTACAGTCAGTATCTGCAAATCAAAATCTGAGCTTTAGCTCTGTTTGAAGGAAATTAGACAATATTACATTTTATAAATACGAGTATCTACCGTAGTAGACACCCAAACTCTTCCTTAACTTCTATGAATCGTTCGGAATCGATTTAACATTCTACTCGGCAACAAAACTTATAATTTATTTTCATTTATATTTTTTTAACACAAATTCCATTTAATTAAGCAAGAAACCATTTCTATCTAGAATCATCGCTGATTTCTCATTTCAAACAGATGTCCAAACCGGCGAGAGAGTGAATCAATATATACGTATTACGCCCTAAACTTATCATGCCTTAGAAAATGTTTCTCCACGATGGAACAAACATTTCCTCTATAATTGGTCTTATGATTTCCTCTGGCTTTGGGAGGGATTTGTCCGTAGACTACTGAAAAAACTCGTCAAAGTTTTCTGTCTCGACATTTTGCGATTAAGTCAGTCAGAACGCCTGGTTTCACATCGCTCACGACATTAAATTAGAAAGAGATTCAATGCCGGGTACCACCCTTGTTGACAAAAATTTTCCCAATTTCTGCATTCCAATGTCACGGAAAGAGACGGAAAAGGGATCGGTAATTAGGATAGTATTCAGCAATCCTCGGGCGATCTTCGAAGTCTCCGATCTAGGTACAGAATCGGCCGAGTTGTGACGAATGTAAGGATGGGCAATCATTCGGCAATCCTCGGGCGATCTCCGAAGTCTCCGATCTATAGATGTAGGTACAGAATCAGCCGAATTGTCACGAATGGATTGGCAATAACAAAGTAACAGAGATTTTAAATAGCCGAGTGATTACATGAAATGCTACAAGAGTAAGTTTCCCTTTGTTTCTATCTAACAATGTCCGTACACATGATTAACGGTCCGTAACTTGTACAGCAATTTGCTGAAAAATATGCGTAACCAGCCAACTTACGTCCATAAATTACGAAACACGGACCTTATCTGGAGCACTGAAATACAAAAATGTGGCTTACTTGTTTGGTTGCCTATTAAAAATGTACTTATCTGCAAGTAGAAAGCCTGTCTGACAAGTGGACAAATCTGGCATGGTAATTCCACACCCCTCCTTACACCGTTTGAATACAATTTCTCTAACACACTTTTTTCTTAACCATAATACCAGTCTTGGACTTGATTGAAATTGTGATCATTATATCATTTGATACAATTGATTGATTGAATGGGATTTAACGCCACCCATTCCCACATAATCCCTCCTTTTTACGCCCCTCAAGAAAACGGCTTTAGAAAACATTGTGGAAAATGAAGAAATTGCTAGTCACTAGCAATTTCTTCATTTTCCACAATGCTTTCTATTCAAATAGACCAAAAAATTTAAAATTCCATCAACTTGAAATTGGTGTCTGCAGCTTCTTTCAATTTGACCAGTCAAAAATTTTATTGTGTTGGAATGGGTTAACAGTTTCAGTCATCATTTGTTACAAGCAATTTCTCTTTTACACCACAAGTTTTCCATAACTATATTTTCTCAGAGCGTCAATGAGTAGGATTGTGTGGTAATGAGATAAAATACCCCTTGTGCCATTTAAGCCATTAATGCCAGTTCCGTTGGTCGGCCCCGCCAACCAGATACGACTCCTTGGTTAGTTTTATTTGATTTACCCCACCCACTTCGAATTTGTTTATTTACCTTCCGCATATGAGTTTGTTGCTAGAGTGACAAAAAGGATAAATAATTTCCCCGGCATAATTTGTTGAAAATGTGTTACATTTCAACTAGTCACATATTTTAATGTCGGCAAAATAATCCCTCAAATATCAAACTAAAGCCGGCTTGGTGTTTTCTGCTTTCTTTGACAGACATGATATATGACGTCATAGTTTTTCGTGCTTGATAGACTGGTTATTATTATTGTATCGGTGGTGATGCCCATAAAAGAATGTAAAAAAGAAAAATTCAAACAATAAGATGATATGGTTAAGAGATGAAAAGTGTAAAATAAATCGATATAGTTTCTTTTTCGATTCATAACGTTAAAAAAAGTTAAGAGGTTGAAAATCCTTCAAAAGAAGCGTTTGAAAATAAACTCAAAAAAGAAGGGATTGGAAGGATGAAAACAAAATGGATTTGATTGGCTTAATTCCTATTACTCAAAAAGAAAAAAGAAAAAAATAAATCACCAAAGAGTTGCTAAAGGTCCGCATTACTAATCTAAATTAATTAAACTTGAAGCCTTAGAAACCAATCTCAGAAGAGTCCGTAAGCAATCACACACCTGAAAAGAGTAAATCAAGATATCCCAAAATGAGAGAAATCAACCTATCTACATAAGGTATCAAAAATTGTTGGAAAATATTAACCCAAACAATGCAACTAGTCCTGACCAAATTAGTGGCAACGTCTTTACAGAACTCAGTGGAGACATCTCAGTAGCACTATACCACTTATTTAAAAAAAAAAAAAAAAAAAAAAAATACGAACAAGTGGAAACATGCAAACGTATGCCCAGTATTTAAAAAAAGGAGATAAATACAATCCAATAAACTAACGACCAATACCATTAACATGTTATGTAAGATCCTAGAGTATGTGAATGCTAGCAGTATAATGGAAACATGCAAACGTATGCCCATTATTAAAAAAAGGAGATAATTACAATCCAATAAACTAACGACCAATACCATTAACATGTTATGTAAGATCCTAGAGTATGTGAATGCTAGCAGTATAATGAACCATCTAGAAAATAACGAAAAAAGATAGAGTAACATCTGGTGTTCCCCACGGCACGGTACTGGGTCGAATATTATTTTTGGTATATCAACGATTTTCGTGAATACATCAAACACAGTACACTTAGACTATTTATCGATGATGGCATAGTTCATAAAACTATAACTAACATAGATGATGATGCTAAATTACTAGATCTCGTTTCGTCAGCACAGTAGGGGAAGGACTGGCTTAAGTCACTTCATCCAGATAAATGTTCGGTCCTCCAAGTGACATCAAAGAAATCCCCACTTCAATACGACTATTCACTACATAATCATATATTACAGAAAGAAACATAAACTAGATATCTTGGTGTAACCTTATAATCAGACCTCAAATCGAACCATTATGATAACAATATAACATCAGCAGCAAATAAAAAAATAAACTGTATTCCAAGTTAGTAAAAGAACAAGCATATAAAGCCCTTGTAAGACCAAAAATAGAATACAACTGCTGTGTAAGGCACCAACATACCACTAACCAAAAACAGGACATTTAGATGATTCAACGCAGGGCTGCATGCTACACATGCAACAGGTATCACAATACTAGTTCGGTTACTGAAATGATAACCTTCATGGAATGGCCTACCCTCGAAGTAAGAAGAACCATACATGACTAATACTCTGTTACAAGATTATCCATCAGTTTGTAACTATAAATCCTACAAACCTGCTTATACAACAAGATCAACGGCCGAAACAATCCATCTACCCGTATTCATATAGACATATACAGACCAATAAAGACAAAACCCTTAATGTAAATAGTTCTAATGTATGGCATATAAAGTGTCTAAATATTTTTTGAAAACTTGGTGGATCTGTATATATATTTTTATATATTTATATATCAAACTCTTAAGCTTAACCAATGCATGTGCGGCAAGTAACACCGTGCCCAGCATATAATCACCAATATGTTGGGGGGGGGGTGGTCGGCCTCAGAATAAACGAACTGAATCTCAGGTATAGAAAAGCGCATTTTCTTTTATTTCATAAGTACTGCATATTTCGTAGGACAAATCTTAGAACAGCCTTACACCAACACTCCTTTTAGTAATCTCAGATTTTTGCGTTACTATGATATGATACTTGAAAAAAAAGAAGCAATTGCTTGTAACAAGCAATTTCTTCTCTCCCACAATAAGTTTTCTATCATATACTTTTTGGATTGTACTTAACATCGGGACCCCTTAATTTCTAAGTTGAAAACTACTCTTCGGATTAATTTCTTAAGTTGAAAACTACTCTTTCGATTAATCTAAAATTTTGAAACACAGTGAAGGGTTAACTTAGATTACATTTTCATTTCATGATTATATTATAGAGGTTTTACACTTTTAGTAGCATGTGTTTGGAAGTTTTTATAATACTGAAGCCTCGTTTTTATTTGTCGTCAAATTCTTGTAATAATTTATCTCTAATTTATTCTGCTCTTTAATTAGAAATCAATATTTATACAATTGATTATGTAACGGAAACTCATCAAGTATAGTCTTTAACCCTTCCCTGATTTTTACGTCCCTGTGATATTTTACTTGGGAAATCATTATGAAAGAAGAAGAAATTGCCTGTTACAAGTAATTTCTTCTTTTTCCACAACATTGGTCTGTCATTCATGATTGCTACTTTTTTTAAGTATACTTTCTTTATAATGCTGTCTGCTATCAATTTGAATTCGGAAAAAGCAGTAGAAGGTTTACAAAGAAATAATCAGCGCCCTTTTACGGGGACCTTTTTATCTAACTAGAACTGCATTAAAAGAAATAAATATTAAAAATGATTAAGTTAGACGACAGGGTATGAATGAGATTAATTTACATGCTTTGATAGAGCTGGGTGCAGAAATTTTAACACATAAAACATAAAACTCGCTCAGTATTAAATATAGAAGCTCTTTCAAAAGAAATAACGCACATGGGTGTTGAAATTATCTGATAATCTTGAGTAAAAAAAGAGATTGGGAAAAATATGTCTCAATGAAACAGTATAACCATAGGAGAAAAATATAGCGGCCTAATCGAATTGTAACTTCAGTCCAATCAGTAACATTCCCTTCAAGCCAAATCTGACCAAAGGGGTAGGTAGCGCGAGAGTGCGTTTCATCTTAAGCAAAATAATCAGTCAACTTAACGTTAGTTCAATTTTTGCGATTCATCTCTTTCTATGCTAGTAAATGACATTCTCGTCCGAATAGAAACTCAGGATATGACAACAGCTCTCAGAGCTCTCAATCCGAGTTTTATTTTTTTAAAAGATCGACAACGGCATACTGTCGTATGTCATTGAGAGTCATAATAGATGTATCCTTGTAAATCTGTGCTCGATTTTTACGATGTCCTCACACCAAAGCCGTTTTAGATCTTCAAAAGCTGAACAACCTAGTGCGATTCAAGAAATCTAAGAGTGCACAATTCTCACAATTGGCGATTGGATGAGTTTCAAAAAACTTATATGAGTAGATCAGAAAGAGTGTTTATTCTTTTCTCAGTCTAAGCTAAAATATTGGTTTATTTGGAGATAAAAAATACTTGAAAATGTTTGTTCACAAAGGCTGCAAAACGTCTAGTTTTGTTATTTACTGGTATCCATTTTACATTATTGCAACACAATTCTTTATTTCTGTTCACAATCTGAATTATCTATCTGCAACGTACACAAAATTTATGAGGATAACTTATTGTTGATCGACTCATCTATGGCAGTTCTAACAAGAGCTTAAAAGAGCGACGCATTAACGCCCGAAAGGGCCCGTCAGTGTTTTTTTGTCTGAATTGTGATTTTTTTAAGTCAAGAGGAGATTATCCCAGAACTACTAGACGCCATGAAAAGTCTCATGCACAACAAGACATCATACAGATTCACGTTGATCAGCTTCTATCAAATCTGATTGAAATTGTAGTAGGGCCTGTTCACGCAAAAAAAAACAAAAAAACAACAACAACAAAAAACATAAATTAAAAGTCATTTTGCTAAGCTTAGGGCAGATCATTCCGAAACGACTTGAGGACTCAAAATGATTTTTATCTTATGTACAACTACACATACGGGTTCATAGTGGTTAGTTTCACTTCGTTCAAATTGTAACTGCAGGGAGAATTTGCACAAAAAATAATGGACATACGGACAGACAGACGGGAAAACAAAAGATCTTCATAATATTCTGTTGGAAGTCACCCTGTTCTTTTTAACACACAGAAATTATTCTTCGATCGAATCTTTGGCACAAATGACCCAAAACCATGAAATTAACTGTGTTAATTCCAAGAAATCACCTTCCTTAGATATTTTCAAACGTGGATTTAAGTCGTTCTTCTTTAACGATTTTTTTAAAATTTATTTTATTTTTTGTTCAAGTAAATGTGATCAAAGCGGGTATGTTTTAGTAAGTTTCACGGTAATTTATGTATGTTTGTTTGTTAGGGATCGGAATGAAAAATTCTATTATTCGGAGGTAGGTCAACAATTCCGAAAAGGATTTTGGAATTTCAATATTTGTTTTTATCTAAAATACTTGATATTTTAAAAAGAAAACATTTGCAATACAGTATAAACACAGAGTTTTTATACAATTTCACATAGGAAGTTGAGAAATTGTGAACAACACAAGTTTTTCAAGCCATATGACAGATTAAAGTCACGAAAAACTTTTTCAAGAATAATTCGAAAGATACTAGGCTCTAAAAGTTTACGTCTTTTAGGCAACATTTAATTTAATGTATCGATTGGCTTTATTTTGAATTAACAGCCTAGAAAAAATACACGATATACGTCTAAATTGCAAATATGCATCAAGTATTCGGACCGGACACTTAATCAAAATGGAGCATTTTTTTTGTGTTAACTGTCCAAGTGATAGTTGGACTTTAACCAGTTTTGAGAGTCATCGTTTTATATTTAAAATAGAGTATCGAGTAGCCTTCTGATACAGACATACGAAAGTAAATTGATAGCTCATATTAAGTGAAATACTTAACATCGGTAAAAGAGTAATAGTCTTCGCTTTCAAGATATGTGAAAGACCATGTCCTCCATGTTAAGCATCAGTAAATTTAGGTTGTCTGGTTTGAGAAAATAGCCAGAAAATTCGATCAAGAATTTCAAAGTTCGACAACAATAACTATCTTATGTTGTATACACAATTACAGATTTTCCTCTTCGATCATTTCCCAATATTTTACGAGCTTCAAAGATTGCCAACAAAAACAGGCATAAGTTAAGCACACACACAGAATATGCTTTAAAGTCTTAAAAGAAATTGCTATTTCACAACTTTATTTTGTGTTATCAAGCTCCAATTGCTAATGTACTTTCTCGACTTTTTACAAAACATCTCTTTAATGTAAACAAATGTACAAAATTAAAAACATTCGATATGCAGATATATAAAACGCCAAAAGATGAAGAAAAAATGTTAAATAAAAGCATGCATTCCGATACTTTGGAATTATAATATAGGGAAGCTTAACACATATTTGATTTAAAGTACTTTTATACTGATAAACTTCAATTCCACAGGGAGAAAACCATTTTGAGAAAGTTCAAAGCTAATCCGATGAAAAATATAGTTTCATGGTTATGAACAATAAGAAAGTTGGAAGACAATAAAACGAATCGACTGTGGACTGTCTCGAGCTTACAGGGAAAGTTCTTTTATATTTTCATAAGGCACCCTTTCTTGCATTGCATAAAGGAATTGACCAAATTTCGGAGAAATGGTCCTTATTCTGGTGCAATCATTTACGAAAATTTGAAGAGAATGGACTCTGATGTTATTCGGGGATTGAATCCTGGACCTCAGCATTGAGAGTCCGACTCGCTACCAAATGCAAAATGGGCGTGGTCTCAATTTGAATTCGTGATTGCGCCATTATAAATGTCATTTATTTGGAAAGTCGGTTACGTCAAGTAACCTTTTGGAAAATGGGTCCTATGAATTATGTATCAAAATATTCTCGGATTTTCTTCAAACGTGCACAGAATGGTTGTATCATCATAAGCATTGCTCTTTCATTGTTAGGTAAATTCCCTAAATAAGCATTGGGAAAAGGGGCATTTTGAAAATCTAATTAAATATCCTAGATAACACGACATATATAACCCTCTTCCATGGATTGTCTTCGAACTTGCAAATAATGGTAATACCATCATGATGAATCTTCTTTTCGAAAGAGAGTCATTTTCATTCAGTAACAGGGGATATGGGTCCATGTCAAAATTCAATTGGAATATCCTCGTTTTCACGATAAAATTCACATACACATTTCATTGGATTATTTTAGAACTTTAACAAACGTGATTGTACTTTCATTGTTTAAATGGGAAAGGGGCAGATGATTTTTATTGAAACGGACTCATCGTCGCGATTTTGTCTTTAATTGTCATCATATGCTCTTCAAACCTTCAATGCATGAGTGTATCATCATAAGGATTGTTCATTTCGAAAATTGATAAATAATGTAGTCTAAGGTTCCATTTAACAACTAAGGTCATATGGAGACAGATCTTATCCGAATGATTGGCCAAGCGGGTTATCGAACCGGAGACCCCTTTCAATGAAGTTTAGAGAGTTTCCATTCCATCTTATCCGCTCATAAATCATATGGGAAACTGGGCATTGTGATTATTTAATCAAAACGTCCATCTTATTACAAAAGAGTCCAACGTTTCAATCGGATTGTCTTCGTTTAAGCCGCCGTCGTAGCGCAGTCGGTAGCGCACCAGACTCCTAATCTTCAATCATTTGATGTCATGGGTTCGATCCCCGGCAGCGGCACATATTCTTACCGACATTTGTCTCTCAATGGGTGGATAATCGTAAACCTATTTGGGATAGCAGCTTGAGGCTAGGAAAGGATGTAGTGGTAGTACTGGAATCAATTGTTAGGTGCTCCAGCCGCCGCGATATGACTGAAATACTGTTTAAAATGGCGTTAAAATCAATTCAATCAATCAAGCACAGAATGATGGTATGAAAGTAATGATTATACCCTTTGGAATTGTGTCGATTATTACACAGGAAAGGGGCCTCATGAATAATATATATTTCAATTTCGACCTTAATGTGACAAAGTGCATAGTTTTCAGTGGATTCTTTTCCGCATAATGGTCTCTCTTTTATCAGAATTGTTTTTTGTTTGTTTGTTTGTTTTTTTGTTTTTTTTTTTTTTTTTGTTTTTTGTTATCAGATCAGTTCCGTCAAGTAAAAGGGCAAAATGACCATTTGATTAAAATAACCTTGTTTGCATTTGAAGTTGACATTTGACCTTTTTTGAGAATTTGCTTCATTTTTATATGCCTTACGTTTTTCATGGTTATATTTCATAAAGATCCCGATTAGGCATTAGGATTTCACTTTGCATCTAGTACATTTACCTTGACCTTTGATCTACTTTAAAAATATTGCTTTTTTAAAGATTTCACAATCATATTATGTAATATGATCATATAATTTATAAAAGTCTTTCGGGTCAAACATGTTCAATTTGAAATTTCACTTTGTCACCTAGCCCTTGGTCTACTTGAAAGAGATCGCTTTCATCCCTATATACCCCATATTTTTCATGATAATATCTTGTACAGAATTTAATCAGGTCTGACATAGGCATTTAATTTGTAACTTTACCTTTGATAATTGAGTAATTGAATTTCGTGACAAGCATTTTATTGAGGAGACTATGATTTCAGAGAACAAAAAACATCTCGGGCGCTCACGAGTCTTCCAGTGGGGCTGTTGTCATGGCATGTGTCCGTCATCCCTTCGTTTTTTCTATTAAGATATTCTCCTCCTAAACTTTAAAGTCATTTTGCACTAACATTCATTGGAATGTTGTTTGGGTGACTCGTTTAAAAAGGGCAGATTGGTTTGGTAATATGGACGTTGCAGGACTTGATATTTTTCACTTTAACTTTTTTCAGTACATTTCCCCCAATTCTGATTGTAATTGAAAATTCGATGGTCAGGGTGGGGGAAAATTTCTGGTATTGCTCCTTTAGTGAGCCTGTCGAAAAGTAGTTAACGGAATTTTATTGACCTTCAAATATGGGAGTGGTAGAGCTAGAGCAGAGCTCATCATCTTTAAAAAAAATAAAATAGTAGAAAGGGTCAAGCAAGATTTACTGCCGCCAGTATCTCAGAAAATATTCTGAGACTGGGAATGGACTTGACCGTTTATAGCAGAGAATTTCAGAGTTTGATGGTCCTTCGCAAAAAAGAGTTAGCAATATATCGTGTTCTTGAATGGGGGATCAGGTAGTTCAGTTATGAATTATGTGCTCTGTAACCTATATTGAAAGTTCCTGGGGTTTCGGTTTTTAGAAATTCTTTATACTTCACACTTGTCGAGATTAAACATTGACCAAACACTTTTCCACTTTTTTAGGTCACCTGACCGAATGGTCATGGTGACCTATTGCAATCATCGTTTGTCCGTCGTCGTGCAACGTGCGTCGTCCGTCGTGCGTCGTGCGTCGTCCGTTAACTTTTAAACATTTTCATCTTCTTCTCAAGAACTACTGGGGGGATTTCAACCAAACTTGGTAGAAAGCATCATTGGGGGATGCCAATTCAAGTTTGTGAAAATAGGGGTTCTGGAGGTCAAAGGGGCCCAAATAGGTGGCAAAAAGGGGTAATTTTTGGTTCTTCTTTAAAAATCTTCTTCTAATAAACCGTTAATGCCAGACCTTGAATATTTTGTGTGCATGACAACTAGGACAGATATATTATTAATTGTGAAATTCATGCCCCTGGGGTCATGTATGGGGCCACACCCAGAGGTCAAAGTTCATCATGTTAAAAAATTCACATTTTCATCTTCTTCTGATGAAGTACAAAACCAATTTCAAACAAACTTGGTAAAAAGCATCATTGTGTAATGGTTATTCGGATTTGTGAAAATTAAAAGGCTGGGGGGTCAGGGGGCCCTAAAATGGGGACCAAAAGGGGGTAATTTCTGGTAACTTTTAAATATTTCATCTTCTTCTCAAGAACTACTGAGGGGATTTCAACCAAACTTGGTCGGAAGCATCATTGGGGGATGCCAATTCCAGTTTGTGAAAAAAAAGTTGGGGGGGGGGGGCTTGGGATAAAAGGGGCACCAGTCGGGGGCAGAAAGGGGTTAATTTTTGTACTTCTTAAAAAATCTTTTTCTAATAAACCCTAAATCACTTGTCTTGATGCTCTTTTACTCAGGTGACCGTTAAGGCCCACTGGGCCTCTTGTTATTGTAACAGCAGCGTTTTCATTACTTTGATCCTATAGACTATATATATGTACATGTTTTTGTTTTTTATTGCGCAGTCGGTCGTTCATCAGACTCCTAATCTTCAATAATAACCTATTTGGGATAGCAGCTGGAGGCTAGAGAAGGATGCAGTGGTAGTTCTGCTGTGAGAAATACGAAGAATACATTGTTAGGTGCCCCAGCCGCCTCGATATGACTGAAAAGTGTTAAAAGCGGCGTTAAGCAAGAAAGAAAAAATGTCGAGTTTATTCTACAGTGTACCAATTATGATATGATATATTGTTGCTAATTCTATAAACAACAACATTCTATGGAATACGCCATTATACGATTACACCCTTTCATTTCGAAAGCATTGTGTTTGGAATGCTAAATCCATCCAAGATCATTTGTTACGGAACTTGGAATCGCTTCTTTAGAGTGCTAAAGAGCATATATTCTGTATGTCAATTAAACGTTAGCTATTATACTTTTGGCTATTTCAATATTGCTTTGTATCCCTTAGAACCTGGCAAGGCCGGTTACAAAATTTGGTGCCGTTGACCTAGGGATACTTTGCTTTAGAATGTCAAGATAATTTTAGATATTAATGGAAAAGGAAGTTATTTTTGTCTTCCTATTACTGCATTTATTGATCATAGTCCAAGTTTATTTAAGTAGTCGAATTAATATGGCTGAAGTTAACAACTTTAATTTTGACCCTCCCAATTTTGAGAGTAAAGTCAGAAAGTGTACCCCTCTTGTAACTTGCCCTAGAGCATAAGGTCACATTAATCTGATATTTTCTGGCCCTTATAGAGTAGTTCAAAAGGTGACTGATGTTACCTATAAGGTGGAACTTTTCTAGAAGAAAAAGTCCCTTGTTGTTTACGTAGATCATCTTAAAAAGTACACTGGACGAACAAATTTATATAGTATTCACGGTGATGATGTTGCTGATATTTATTCCGAAGGTTCTGAAGTTCTTGAAGGTCCATCAGATCTTTCATTTCAAGAGTCAATTGCCTCAGATAATGATTCTCTCGTAGAGGATAGAGATTCCATATCATTCCATTCCTCTCATAATGATGTGAATGATTCACCCTATACAACAAGAACTGGGAGGGAAGTTAAGGCGAAACAAATATTCTCACCTTCCTAAGCTTTAATTGGTATTGCCATAATTACATTGCCTTTGGAAAGGATAATGTATTACCTTAAATTTATCTAGTTAACATATTTTCGATACATGTTCACAAATCAGTTTTTTCTACCATCTACTCATCATATATTTTCATATTTCTTTATTCTCTATTTCTAACATTTACCTGTCTTATCATTTGTGGTTTTCTTGACCTCTAGTGCTTTAAACCCTTTTCAAGAAGCTCTACGTTTGTATTTCCTTTGATAATACATAATTTTGACCAATTACAGGTTTTAGGAGATATCTGACTAGTGAACTTAGCAGATTGCGATGCATTTCAAAGATTAGGTTATTATCGCTTCGAAGGCAGAGCACGGGAGTAAAAAGGAAATGGTTCAATCCTTCCTCATTCTTTATGTCCTTCAATTTCAGCTTAGGGATAGATTTATCTCGGAAACAGCAAGAAGGTCTTGCTGGGGTGATGGGCTAACATATTCTAAGTAAATGGCTAAATAAACAATTGTATCGTTGGCAAACATCCTGGTATTGCATTTAACAGAATCAGGAAGGTCAATGATATAGATAAGCATGAGACAGGGCCCAGGATCGGGTCCCCGTGAGACACAGAGTGCACTGGAAAACTGACCTTCAACATCTCCTTTTTGGGGACAGTTCGAGAGAAAGGACTTTATCCAGTTGACGACTTGGTGGTTGATTACTAGTTTCTTTAGTTTGCCGAATACCTTGAAAATCCATCAAAATGACATCTGTCTGAAATCCAAACTCAATGGTCTCAGATAGTGAAAGTAAAGGCGAAAAATACCCTGTGTGAAATTAAGAAGTTTAGTTTTGCAACTATGACCTGACCTGATGTCATGCTGGAACTGGCCCGGGATACCATCTTTGTTTGGACATGACATTAGATTTGTTAGAATAATATGCTCTAGAAGTTTTGAAGCGGTACATATCAGGGAGGCGATATAATTACTTGGCTGTAATTTCAGGGCCCCTTTCAAAGATGGGTTTTTAATGGCTGTCTCCCAGTCGTTTGGGTCTATGCTAGTCCTGAAAGAAAAAGAAAACTTGGCCAGTCATAAATTAAGAAAAGAGGTTATGCAGCAATCTTCATCTCACACGAGTCACTGAATTTCATTACAATCTTGAAATTCTGTTTTGTGTGTGTGATCTATCTGAAAGCCAGTTGAGTAATACAAGACGTCTTTGGCCGCTTGTTTATGTTATTCCCACTTATAGACCCAATAAAATTTGCCAGGCAACTAGTCATATGTATTACGACTGTAATGTTGGTTTTTAGAATTGTTATCATATCATAGCTGCGATACCGTAGCCCTTTTTCTGATAACGATATCTCAGCCTTTTCTATTCGGATAAACTACTTGGACCCCAAACTACTGCAATTACCGTAAGTCAATAAAATTATTTCTGGGGACATATTGTATCCGTGTAAAGGGCAAGAGCAAAAAAACACAACCTTTTTAAAGCCCTTAATATTATTCAATTCCCTCTTAAAGTTTCCATTCTTTTTGTATTTCTGTCCAAATCCTATGTACCTACCCCTCCCCCTTTCAATTTTTGCAACTTTTTATATTTTAGGGACAACCAGGTCATGTGTAGTTTTATCGATAACCATTCTTGCGCATGTGACGTAGTACACACACATGTGCTGCGGACTGAAGAAAGAAGAATGTCTGAACACATGGAGGTAACAAAATTTAGATATTTGTCTTGTAGGGCTGATGGTTACGTTGATTAGATATTTGCAATTTTTCTGCACATGTAACTGTCAATATTGAGAATTTACACATGGAATCTTTGGGTCCAAAATATCTAAGTGATTCGTGATGAGGGGCTTTTTTGTGGGATTCATTCATTTAAAAACAACTTTTCGAAAAAGAATCCACGTTTTTGTACCATTAAGTTTATCTTTAGTTTGATAAAAAAATAAGTAAATTTTGAAAAAACCCAGGGCATTTTGAACTTGTATCAGGTTGGTAAGATCTCGGATTGGGCAAAGCTTTGTCAGATCAGGCAATATGAAAAAGTGAAAAAATCCAAGAACTCGAAATTCTTCAAGTGAAGTTAGCAAATTCTGGCATAGGACAAATATATTGGTCTTTGATCACAGTGGGTTTTTTTTTATCATTTTGGGGTCATGTCAAGGGAAATCTTGAAAGAAAGTTTAATTAGGGGAAAAAATTGCTTAAATTTTTCGCATTTAATATCTGTATGCATTTGAATATGCGGGACAGTTTTGGATTTTCTAAGTCTGTCCGGGCGACCCATGTTGTTTGAAGATGTCCTGGGAATTTGAGAAAAAGAAATCCATACATTTTTGGCGGAAAAAGTCCAGTAAAGGTTTTTGGTTAGGTAAAGTTATAGGGTAAGTGCCAAAAATGATGTAATTATTTGTTGCATCTAACACCAACCAATCTCTAGTTTGATGACAACTTTCACACTTTTACTGATATTAGACAATCAAAGGTGACCCACTCTGAGTCATTATGAGGCTTATGACTGACTGATGTGGTATGTCATCTGCATTTATCTTAACACAATGTCATTTTCTCCTATGTCTAATAATGCGGTTGTTACTTACTGTTATACATTTATCGATCATTTTCGAACTTACTGTTATACATTTATCGACCATTTTCGAACTTGCCAGATTACAAGTTATTCTCTTGTTGGCTAGCAATCAGTTGTTCAATTCACACACGGTCGTTTTGGATACTCAAATATCGTAATTATAGCTTAGTTCAGTTGTAGTTATGGTTATTCTAAGGTCAAGCGGTGATTTGTTGTTTATTCTTTGAGCACTGGAGATCAATGCTCAGGTCTTTTGGATGCAATTTAGTCCTAATGTACTTCTATTTTTGGGTATTTTTTTTAAATTGATTTATCACAAGTCAGGGGTTGAAAAATTTCTTCAAACCTACTAGTCCTGTAGGACTAGTAGCTCTGAATTTCTACTCGCCCTTAAGGCAACCCAACTCGCCCTTAAAGATGAAGAAAATTACTAGCCAAAAAACGATTGGATGTCCGATGTTCCAGCCATGAGTTTTAAAACAGACGAATTTTATCTAGATTGACGTATTTTCGCTTTGCAATACACATTACAGTGATCAATCAAGCGTTTAAAGATACGGAATACTATGCAGGCTAAACTGGAGATCCTGTCTATACATTATCGTGTATTTCGACATGGTTTCCAGTCTACAAATCAAGCGTCTATGAAGACTGATCAACATAAACAGGGAACAGTCTAATTTTACAGTGAATATTATTGTTTCCGATATGAAGTTGTTTGAAATAAATACTTTCTTTTTCGATCCTTATTTTTTTCCCTCAATCAGCGTGATTCAAGTCCTAAATTTGCACTCGCCCCGTCGGACTAGTTCGTCCCCAATTCTACTCGCCCTACGGCATTTTCTACTCGCCAATGCGAGCGGGCAAGTGGATTTTTCAACCCCTGCAAGTATGAGTTTGAAACCGGACCAAAGTGTATAAAAAACCCCTACAACGTTAATACATGTTTTTCTTTTTCTTATAGTTTTTCTTTCATGCTAAGTCACAAAACCGATAGATTTCAAATAATCAGTGGAAAATCGTAGAACATAGATAATTTGATCTATAGTAGCAAATAAACAAAAAAGACTGCTTTAAATATATCGTTAGTTCTGTCATTTAGATTAAAAAACAATGAATCGGAAAATCTTACTTCATGGGTGGAAAATTAATTCAGGTAAGAGTCCCGAACAAGAAATCATAAATTGTCTACAAGTGACAAATGACCGAGTTTTGTGCACAAATTCTTCACTGAGAAATAAGTGCAGCACCTTGGCGACCCTCTCTAGTCTGTGTCATTGGTCTCTTTCATGTACGTCACTATCCTGTGCTCCTGTGTTGTAGAATGGACAGACCTGACACTTTTGTGACATCAGATGTGTTTTTCCATCAACAGACCCTTGTGTTGAAAGAAATTCTATGACAGATCTTATTTTTAGCTTGGCTGTTTTCAGAGAAAACCCGAGGAATTGTCATCTCCTGAGCGTTGTTTGAGTCGGCATTGGCGTTGCCGGGACAAACTTAAACCTTGGTCATATCTGTTGTTATTGAAGATATCCTCATGAAACTTGGCATGTGTATTGATTATCACAAGAGCTATCCAGACTATCAAGGGGATAACTCTAAAAGCGTTTTTGTAGGAGTTATGCCCCTTTTTCGACTTAGAATTTTTGCATTATCCAGCACCTGCAGCCGAGCGTTGGCACCCTTGGGCGGTTCTCTTGTTGTTAAAGTTAAATTCCTTTCAACATCAAATGAAGTTTTCTTGTATATGCATGTTGAATCTAGAACCAAGATGTTACATTTTTTTTAAAAACTGAACCATTTCCTTTCAATCTGCCCAATTTAACAAAGAATATTTTGACATTTTGGAAAATTTAACTTAGTATAGGAATTTTTTACTGAAAGAGAGGGAAAAATATATGTCCCAGAAAAGGGGAACAGGTCGATATTCTCCATTTATTTTGATCAGAAAAAACACTGCATTACTGGCAATAATGTCATTTAATATATGATTTGAACTTCCCGTTGCAGTCGTATTTGGAGGGCCAGTGATAAGTCAAATATAATCATGTAATGAAAACAAATATATAGTAAAGATTTTTCGTGTTGAAATACCTGGACATATTTTGAATATATTTGTAATTACTAAAAGGTTGGCTAAGCCTAGATCAAGGCCATTACTAATTTTTAACTCAGCTGTTTTCGGAGAAAACCCTAGGTATTGCGATAGCCTTGGTGTCGTTCTCGTCATCGTCATGCAAAAACTTTGACAATTTGTGATATCTCTGGTTCTACTGAAGGGGTTCACTCGAAACTTGGCACACATGTTCGCACTATCAAAAGAGGAACCTATATTATCAATGTGGATAACTCTAGATGCATTTTGTGCAAATTATGCCCCTTTTTCGACTTAAATTTTTTATCCACTGTCCAGTACCCAACAGTCGAGCGTAGGCACCCATAGGTGGAGCTCTTGTTTACAGTCTGTCCCAGCGTCCTACATTGTTTAAAGATGGCCTAGAAATTTTGGGGAAAAAAATCTATGAATTTTCGATTGTCAAACTGATGTCAGGCCGGATGTGAGATAAGAATGGATTTCATGATTATGATTCTCGACTTTCTATTTCAGCAAATAAACACAAATGGTGGTACAAATGGTTTGGATGGCGCTGGTGATGGTCCTGGTGATGGAGCTGGCACAGAAATGACATCAAAAGACTATTACTTTGATTCTTATGCACATTTCGGAATACATGAGGTTTGACTCTTAATTGTGTGTTCATTAACCCATTCCTACACAATGACATTTTTTGACATCCCAAAACAAAAAGCATCTCAGGGCTCTCGGAAACGACAGTACTGTCGTCTCAGACGACAACTTTCCCCAAGGGACGACAAAAAATCCTATCAAAGGATTCCGACGGACGACAATTTTTTCAATGACATGCGTCCGACGGTAGCAGTCTTTATGTCTAAGTGACTCTGTAAAATCATCTGTCATGGTTCAAGGGTCATCAAAATAGGAAGTATATTATTGGAAAAGGTTAATTGATTATCCCATCATGCACCACAATCATTGATAACACCCATCTTGATTGACAATTACCACTTCGCGGTGACCGGTCATGCATCGACGATCGTAAGTGACAGGTGTTAGAAACCTGTAAAACTTGGGTAAAATTATTTAACTAGGACTCTTATCTCACTGAAATCAAATTATTATGGAACATTTTAGTGAAAAGGTAACCAAAACATAAAAAAGAAGGCAACTTATATTACAAAATTAAATTGTCATGGATTTTCGTGGGTACAACAGGCAATTCAATTGAAAATGAAAATTTGTTTTGATAAACTTTTTTGGCTCTTAGACTTCTAAAGCTGGGCATGAATCATAAATTTACTGTAAATTTGTTAGTTTTAAAAATTGACAATTTGACTGTCAATATAAACCATTAATTTGTCCAAATTTCAACAAAAAAGTTAACCCTTATCAAGTGGTAAAAGAATGGATTGACTGATTGTGAGTCAGTATTTATTTTGAAAATACAATTTTTAAAATGGAACAATTTAAGAAGTACAATTAGGTAGTATAGACTTCTTAAGATCAGACTGCACGTCTTTGTCTTTACTTCTTGGTAAAGGAGGAATATTTCATTTCTAGTGTGACAAAGGTTAACTTAATAACCATGTGTGCTTAGAAAAAAAGAAAAAAATATAAATGTTGGACAATTCTATCATTTGCTCTATTTTGACATTAATTATTTACTTCTTAACCCATTCCCACACAATAAAATTTAGACTGGTCCAAACTCAAATAAGTTGCAGACGACAATTGTAAATGGGTGAAATTTCAATAATCTCTGTCTTTTATAGTAGAAAACATTGCTTGTAACAGCTTGTAATAAACAATTTCTTCATTATCCACAATGTTTTCAAAAGCTTTGTGTCTAGGGGGCATCAGAAAGCGCCACTGTGTGGGAATGGGTTAATAAGATTTACAAATAATCCTAATTAAGAGAATTTGCTGAAGTGAGAAGATCAAATGAACATGATCAGACATGTAAACAAAATATATGGGCTAGATAATATTTATAATAATTCTTAAAACCCAAATGCATCTCCCTTTTCCACACTATTTTCAACAAAGAAAGTACTGTTAAAAAAAGATTTTGTGGAAATGGCATTCAATATGAAATTCCTGCCCAATCAGACTTGAATCCAACTTTTCTGCTTTGAATCCAACTTTTTCCTAAATTGGATTCCTAGAATCCTACTTTCAAAATCCTAGTGAGAGCCCTGCATCTGAAACATTTGGAAAATAAAGAAATTGCTTGTTACAAGCAATATCTTCATTATCCATGTTTTCTACCCCAAAATAAAGAGCTTTTTGAAATTCCATTAACTATTTGAATTTGGACCAGTCTAATTCTTTGTTTGTGTTGATATGATTTAACTTACAATGTACCTTTATCGACCCATGGGTTGTCATGGGTTTCGATCCCCGGCGGCGACAAATATTGAAATCTTTGTCTATAGGGGAAGGAATTGTCTTTAGAGGAAGAAAACTTTCTGGATAATGAAGAAATTGCTTGCAGCAAGGGGATATAGTAATGGTCTCCATCCGTCATTCTGTCATTCCGTCACTAAGCTTGTCCAGAGCATATCTCCTAAAGTATTAATGCATCAACTTGAAACTTTATAGGTGGATACATCTCATTGTCGAGAAGTGCAGTGCACAAGACCCACAACTCTTGCTTGCATAATTTTGGAGTTAGTGTCCCTTTTTTTTAAAGACTTAGATTTTGTCCAGAGCATATCTCTAAAAGTATAATAGCTACTATCGAACTCATTGAGAAGAAATGCAGTGCACAAAAAAGCATAAATCTAACTGGCTTCAGTTTACTATCAAGCTTTTACAGTGCGGGGATGCCATGCTTTACATGGCTTTTGTTTTGGCATGGGAATGGGTTAAGTGCATATCTTTAGCTTTGTTGAGTATCAAAGATTTTATGAAATGCATTTGTTCAGGGAATAAAAACATACTGACAAGTACTGCTCTTAAACATCGCAGCCCTTTATGAGGCCAACTTTTAAACTAAACAAACTTTGAATTGTATGTGATTTCTAACATGTGCAATTTCTGGATATCTAAAATTGTTAATATTCTAGGTTAATCAACTTGTCCTGGAATTAGACTCGCTCTATCTAGCGTAAACAGCCATACTCATTCCAAATGTATTCTCTGTTTTGACTCTGCACCAGTTGACAACATAGACAAGACTTAGTGCAAATTGACAGAAGTGAATATTATAGGTTGAAAAGGAATAATGTTTATGTTGGATGGACAAAAGTTTTGAAAAAGAACCTTTTTAGTTTAGTAACTAAATCTTGTCATGCTGAACCAAAAATATTCCTACTTTGGCAGGTGGTATAGACAAAGATCAGCCTGCACATAGGTGCAGTCTGATCTTAGTCTACATCACCTGCTTGGTCCTTTTTAGACTTAGTGCAAATTGACAGAAGTGAATATTATAGGTTGAAAAGGAATAATGTTTATGTTGGATGGACAAAAGTTTTGAAAAAGAACCTTTTTAGTTTAGTAACTAAATCTTGTCATGCTGAACCCAAAATATTCCTACTTTGGCAGGTGGTATAGACAAAGATCAGACTGCACATAGGTGCAGTCTGATCTTAGTCTACATCACCTGCTTGGTCCTTTTAACCCTTTCCTGTTCAAACCCGGGATTTTACGATTTTGTGATTTTGTACTTGAGAAGATATTGTGGAAAAAGAAGAAATTGCTTGTAACAAGCAATTTCTCCTTTTCAGACAATATTTTCTACCACATAGGATGATTTCATTTCTCATTACATCCAATTTTCATTGTCGTCTGCAATCTCTTTCAATTTGGACCAGTCTAAAATTACAAAAAACAGGAAAGGGTTAAGCCAGAATTGTTAATTAGGTACATTTTAAAAGAAAATTTAACATTAAATTGATGCTTGTAGTGCTTCAAGCTCTTCCAATTTGATCAAAATCTGTAGAGTATTTATTATTAAGCATGACAAGGGTTTTACCCCCAAGGGATTATAGAAATCACCTTATTTAGCAGGGGTCGACACTAACAGTGTCCCGGGATCCCAAGGATCCCTGAAAATTGGAAGGGACCCCAGCAATCTCAGGCTAGGGATTCCGCCAGGATCTTTCAATATTTCTCCAGTACAATAGATCTTAATGTATGAACTACTGCTCCTGATTTTTGCTTGCTTGTTTTTGTAGAAAACATCGTGGATAATGAAGAAATTGCTTGTAACAAGCAATTTCTTCATTTTCCACAAGGTTTTACGAAGCTTTTTTGTTTAAAATTGAGCTTA
Source organism: Fragum fragum (assembly GCA_946902895.1). Taxonomy (NCBI): domain Eukaryota; kingdom Metazoa; phylum Mollusca; class Bivalvia; order Cardiida; family Cardiidae; genus Fragum; species Fragum fragum. The sequence continues at coordinate 20,768,783 of OX336375.1, forward strand.
GAATGGCAGGATTGCGCGTGGATGAGTTAATGTATATATAGGAGGGATCCCTTATTATCTGGAGGAATCCCTTAATTAATAGGTAGGGATTCCTGTGGGATCCAGCATCCTACCGAAGCAAATTTGGTGTTGCAGGGTTTTCAATAAGTATTGGGACAACAGATATAATTTGGAAACCAACAGATTGGCCGGGGGTCAAGGGGGCCACCTTAGGCAATGCCCTGGTAGGGGGCTCGGCCGAAAAAGAATTAAGGTATTTCTCAATCCATTTGGAGAGCTCTCCTTAGTGTTTTACATTGCAGATTTTCTTATATATCATAATTTTTAGAGTATGTTTCAGTTTTGTACAAATGAGGCAGTATAACCTTACCATGTTTATCTTTATTTTTTTCAAAATACAATATTTTATGTTTTTATTATTATTATGTCGAATTATTGCTTGAATATGTGCAATTTGAATTACTTAAATTTCAATTTATTTTTAAATCTGCCGCTGATGCATACTTAAATTTCCTCACAAATGAATAATTTTGTATTTGTAATAATTATACTTAATAAATAATCAATATTAAATTGATTTTATAAAATTGGGGCCGCGATATACGTTGGGCCGACTTTCCGATGGGTCGAGTTGACCGGTCACCGTCTATAAGACGCATTAATTGACCCAAATTACATTAAAACGCAAAACTATACGCTTAAAAGCTCATATATTATTATATATCAAATTAGTCTTATCGAAATCAGCGACTTTTTTAACCCATTCCAACTCAATCCCTCCTTTTTACGCCCCTCGAGAAAAAATCTTTGGAAAACATTGAGGAAAATGAAGAAATTGCTTGTTACAAGCAATTTCTTCATTATCCACAATGTTTTCTATCCAAAAAGACGAAAAAAATCAAATTTCCATCAACTTGAAATTGTCGTCTGCAGCTTCTTTGAATTTGGACTGGTCTAAAATTTTGTTGTGTGGGAATGGGTTAATGCAAAGTTGAAGAAACCACGATTGTCTTCAGTCGAGACTTTTTTTCTTTTTAGTTTGGCGTCCATGTTTACCAACATGTGAAATCATTTTCGTATCGTTGTATATGATTGGATGACTGGTTTAAAGTATCCAATGATAGGCCTTGTAACATGGATACGCAAATTAGACTGGTTTCGCGGTAAATAAACCGGTGGTGGGGTAAAATCTCATCGGTGTCGCGGTAAAACATCTATTGCATTAAAACTTTATTTTGTAAACAAAACATGACTTACATTTCTAAATTCCAGCGAAAACAACCGATCAAAAGTTATGTTTTAGATCGGCAATCGGTTATTAATGAAAACCCTGCAGTGTCGAACCCTGTTTAGGGTTTTGAGGTCGTGTAATGGGCAACATTACTTATACAACAGAATCATTATAAGCAAACTGTTATTCTTTTCAGGAAATGTTGAAGGATGAAGTCCGTACTCTCACCTACAGAAATTC